>OY856383.1:2520000-3770000 GCA_963693495.1 Malacosoma neustria
GGGAATTACGGCGTGCGAAATACGGCTGCCGCCGCTGCCGTAAATAATTAATTAATAATCAGTCGGCCGCGTGCTGTCGCGTTGGTGCATTGTGTTTAGCGTTCGTTCACTCGCGACGTCGACAGTGCAAAAATACGGAATACGGTAATCGTTGGGTCGGTCGTGGTGGTCCCGTCCCATGATCGCCTCGATCACCGGATTTAACACCATTGGACTTTTATTTGTGGGGTGAAATTAAAAGACACGTGTATGTGGAAGAGGTCCAAAGCCTCGCGAACTTAAAAACTAAAATTGTGCGAGCGTTTGAAGATGTGCGTAATGACACTCTAGTGCTTAGAAAGGTAAAGGAAAATGTTCAAAAACGAGCTAGACTTTGCTTAGAGACAAACGGACTGCATTTTGAACATTTATTAAAATACGTGTAAAGCAGTAATGGTAAGTTAACCTCTAATTGATTTTTTACTAATTATTGTACATATCACTAAAGATTTACGTAATTTTTTACTTATTACAAACGCGCCCTTTAACTGAAATTTTTGTATTTCGTATTTTTTGTATTTTTGTACCGATGGAGAGGTCATTGACACTTGTCGACTGTAGGTGTCAAGTATAAATTGCGAGTTCTTGTGATAACTTTGTGATGCTGATTACTCAAAATTTTTGTACTATGTGATACTAAACTAAAATACATGTTTCTCATAACTTTTACTAAAGATTCTTCTGTGTGAATTTGGACGGGTGAGGCAAAGTCACCCTGTATAGCCACAAACATGATAATAACAAAGTTAATATTTGCAGAATATAATTTAATGAAATAATAATTAATGCATGCCGATTTTTACAAGTTCGGACAGTTATTTCGCTACATCATATTTATATCAAAAATGACCCACTGATGACCCACTTAATAATAAGCGATTGTAGCTAGTATTCGCATACGGATGTTTGCGACTCTAAGAGCATTTTTTTTTGGTCTCGGGGGAAAAACCTCTTTTGACGGGTTCCCCGGCCCGGGGGGACCGAGGGATATGTGGGACTCCGGGAAAGATGTTCGACCATCCGACTACCCACTAAAAAACCCCGCTGTTCTCCTATCGCCTACACCCGGGCCCACGGATATATGGCCTGCCGATCTCGTGACCCGGGCCGGCGCCGGCCCGCCCTTTGTCTTAAGGCGGGTCCCTTCTAAATTGTTAGCGCCGAGGGTCAGGATTTCGTCCCCCGGCGCTCTCCTGGATCAACAGTTGAGGGGGGCTGCAGAACAGCACACGGCCCTCTCCCTCGCGGCAATAGTGCGGGCGGCGGGTCCTCCCCCGAGGGGCCGCCCGCGGCCGCTTTTTACGGCGGCCGGAGGTCGTTACTGGCCCTCCGGCGCCGCCGGCGTGGCCTGCGTTGGCGGGAGAGGAGTGTGGTGGTCGACTCCCGCTCCCGCTCTGCCGCCTCCTTTGTGGACATGACTGCCTCGCAGAAGGAGGCGACAGCCGTCCATCCAGGATTGCCCCCGACCATGGACAGAACCCGGGCCGGGAGCAATAGGTCCGCGCCGATTTGGGCGACGAGGGTGCGGCGCTCATCGCGCCGCGCAGGGCACACGGCGACAGTGTGGTCCACCGTGTCCTCCTTGTCACCCGCGCCACAATGGTGGCACCCCGACGTCATCTCCCGCCCTATGCGACACAGGTACCTCCCGAAGCAACCGTGCCCCGAGAGGACCTGCGTCAGGCGGAAGGTCAGGATGCCGTGGCGCCTTTCCAACTTCAGCCAGGACGGGCTTCACCGCTTCGATGGTGGCGAGGCCCGTGCTGGGGTGTGCGATGCGCTCCTTCCACTCCACCATGAGTACTTCTTAGCGCAGCCCCGCCCGCTTTACCTCCACTTTACGAGGCGCGGGGCAAGAGCCACGCTCGGCCGCATCCCGGCGCCACTGGTACTATAGCGCCAGGACTCGGGCCTCGAGATCCCATGGTGGGGATCCGGCCAGCAGGGAGGCCGCTTCTAAGGACACCGTGCGGTATGCGGAAGCAGCGCCGTTGTTTTGGCCGTTAGGCGATTCGCCCAGAGCGACTCTAAGAGCATCGCCAACGCTTGATAATCTGCATAGCTCCAAACCCACCTGGATAGTAACCACCTTGGTCTCTCAATATGCCGCCATATTAAGTTTGTTTTGTATGCGAACGGTAGCGTGTAAGTGGCTCCCGTGACGTTGCAAAAATCCATAGGCGACGGTAGCTGTTTACTATTAAGTGGGCCGTCAGCCTATGCTGTTCCATGGAAATAAAAAAACAATCCCAAAAATAATTATATAATGTCTTAGCTATGATGAAGCCTTGGAGATGTTGGATGAGATTTTAAAGGCAGACGAAACCAACTCAGCTGCAAGGAAGCGGCGAGTCACCATTCTGAAGGCCCAAGGTCTCATACCGGAGGCAATCAAGGAACTTGTGGATTATTTAAAGAAGTATGTCTAAGTATCCTTAAATCTGCATTTTTTTTAGAACATTCAATACATAATTTAGAAGACAGGTAATTGCAAATAAAGTGTGTGGTAGCTAAGTGGTAACAAACTGGGAAACCAACCTAGTGGGAACATCTTCGACTACCATGATGGCATGCATCGCTTAGGCAGTTTTTATCTAATGCATACCAATACCTTCGGGGCTCAAGTGAACCTCTGCAGCCGGTGTACCCTCCTGAATAACGAACGAGTCTCTGACAATAGCTTTCCATTGCACCTTGGGGGTCAGACGCCAGTCGCTCTTCCAAAAGCCAACGCCTGCCAAATCAAATGGACACAGCTTAAAGGGACTCTGGGCACCGAAGCAGAACTTTAGGTTGCAATCGTAATTTAATGCTAAGATGGTGATGTGCCCATTTTATTATGTCAAAGAAAGAATACCTAAGGAAACCTGCCCGAATTACCCTTATGTGTCCGCCTTGGACAAACGTGGCAGATATACTGCATACAAAGCTCAGAGCCTCGTTTGATGTTTAGCACGGCGCAAGTGGCAAGTGATGTTTACTTCCATTGCTATTAGTGGGTTCTATAACATCCAAAAGGTTAACAGCCTAGTACATTGTCGTAGGTACATCGAGGCAAGTATAATTATCATTGGTGCCTTTTCTTCTTTGTTCAAATTTTCTTTAGGCGGTCCTAAGGCCTTTTAGGGGTACGGAAAGACCTCGCACCCTTTTGCCAGTTTTTGAATTGACCGCGTTAATAGTACTAGTAATAATATTAATAGTAGTTAATAGATCGGCGTTTGGAATTTCCCTCTACCTAATAATAATAATAGTGTATCTGGTATGTTTGTAATGTAGCGTCGTCCGCTTAATCTAATGTATGTATGTACATACATTTTTCGTTAAAAATGTTCTGTCGGCGTGCGCCCCTTTTTAATGTCACTACCCACGTTTGCTATAAGAATAATCCGCCACCAGTCTAGTATAAATAAACTGCGTGATTAGGTTTATGTCGGACGTGGAAGCGTGGCAGGAGCTGTGCAATTTATACCAGCAAATGGGCGAATACTCGCGGGCCGCGTTCTGCGCCGAGGAGCTCATCCTCCACCAGCCCCACAACCACTTGATGCACCAGTTGTTGGCTGACATTAGATATACCATGGTGAGTTATCATTCTAGTGGTATTTTACTTTCCTATTACAAATCAAACTGTTTTGTTCATCGCTCCGATTCATACTAGTTAATGTATGATATTGTAGCAGCACCACGCTTTCTAATATGGCGCGCGTCGCACAATAGCACATCTTCTGTCTCACTCACACAACTGTTGTCTCATTGACATACTTTGTTTTGTTAGCGTCTATTTACATACACACCATTTTTGTAAATATAACAAGCACATTTTCCTCAAATAAAATATTGTATTCTAGAACCTAGCTCTGACTCATTGAGAACAGACCCAACAAGAAGAACTCTGCCTGAAGATCAGACAATAACAAATTTATTGGTGGCCAGAAATCCCTGCACATCCGAAATATCATGACGCATTATCTCATAATAAAAGTATTCCATTAGAATTTAATGTGAGAAATATAAAATAGCTAGATCTAGGATAGATCAGCTATCGGATCTCAACCACCTACTCACGGCACATTGGTTTATGGCAAGCACATATCAAATATATTGCGAGATTTACTAATACGATATTGTTATGTAATGAACAGTTGTAATGGAGTTCATTTGAGATTACTTCAAAGTGGAGTTCTCGGTGTTTAAGTTAATAAATGGAAATACCTTTACCTCAACAGCTATAAACCAACTCTTGCATCGTAAAGAAAAAAAAATGCTGAAAACCGTTGTTAGATATATCTCAAATTTCGCTATTTTTCCATTGCTCGTGTATCTTCTCAGGAGGGTGGATCAAATATAAACGGGATTATTGTTAGTGAACGTCTACGGCTGGTAGGGCGTGGGCTTCTAGTATGCTTAGGTGGGGTCAATAGGAGTGGGGAGAGCCAGTTTTTTCACATTCCCAACTGGTGGTTTGTCAGTACTGCGCAACGCATTATTATAAAATTTCTCGCTCGCGAAGGAATTCAAGCGACGGATATTTTTCAGAGATTAAGTGCACAATTCTAGGATCAAACATTGTCAAGGATTCGTGTGTTTGCTTGGCATAAGGAGTTCAAACAAGGACGAGAACCAGTGGAAAACGAGGAACATGATAGCCGTCCTCGAACCAGCACTACAGACGAAAATTGCAGAACAGGTGCAACTTTGAGTCGTATCGTCACCTACGACGAGACATGGGTCAACCACTACACTCCAAAGTCAAAATACGGTATGGAGTGGCAGAAAAAAGGGGAGGCAGCTCCAGTGAAAGCCAAGACTCGACTGTCAGCTGGCAAGGTTCTCTCAACAGTGTTTAATTTCGCACGAGCGGTACACAATCAATGCTGCTTACTACTGCGAGTTATTGACTAAGGTGAGCGATGCATATCGCTGCAAAAGACGAAAACAACAAATTTGAGAAGTCCTTCTCCATGGCAATGCCAGACCCCATACTGCAGCTCCAACAATGTCAAAACTGGAAGAAATGCACTGGCCTCAACTTGAATACCCTCCCTACAGCCCGGATTTATCGCCCTGTCATTTGTTTGGGCCGCTTAAGGAAGCTTTAGGAGGGCAACGATTTGAAGATGACGAAGGTGTGAACGAGTTTGTGCGCAATTGTGCTCCTGACCCAACCAGTTTCATTTTACAATGCTGGGATAAAAAAAAAGCTTCCTGCACGCTGGGAAAAAATGTATTTTTAAAGCAGGAAACTACGTAGAAAAATTAATTATATTTGTCATTCATCATTTAATAATTAGTTTATAAAAAAAAATCACGTCTATATTTGATTCACTCTCATACATATATAAGGAAAATGGGGTTCCTTTGATGCACCATCACAACAAAACTACTGAACATATCGGGATGGGACACTGACGGATTCCATCGACTCTTTCTCATTATTTTTTCGATTTACTTTTTTCTGTTATTCCTCCAACGGAGCGGGCGTGATCGGTTAGTGTATATATAGTTATAAAATTGAAATAAAAGGTTCATTTATAATATTTTTCCCAGGGTGGTATTGAAAATATGGAATTGGCGAAGACGTATTATTGTCAATCATTAAAGCTGAATCCGGACAATATGAGGTCATTACTTGGATTGTTTTTGGTAAGCTCAATTTATATTTACGATACATATAACTTTCAACAAGCTATATAAGCACTAAGGAATTTCTGGGATGTGTTCACATCAAGTAGTTGCCACTTGTAGCAGCTCGACATTCGGAATAGAGATGATAAGTTAATAGATGTGATAATTAAACTTTTTTATTAAACCATTTTGGCTGTGACGTGTTGCTTAGTTGCAGATCATTGTCCAGAAAGACAATGCAGCAATGATATTCCATAGAGTAGGTACTTTTCCAAATAATTTTTAAAATATATATGTCGCTCAGGGCAGTCTTTACTTAGGGGTTTAGATTCCTCTAGAGGCCACACGCAAGCCGAGCGCTAAAGTGAATCATTAATACTTCATTACGGTTTTTTTTTCTGTTGACAAGAGCGGGGACTGGCTAACCACGCCAACCCGTCTGGGATGCTTAACAATGCGTGCGCATTGTTACGACTATAAACCAAACGTTACGTTTCTCCTCGTAGATGTAGTTCTCTAAGCGCCCCACCGAGTGTTTTTTCTGCGACGCTAATTTTATGACATTCAAACCTAAATGCTGTCCCAGATATGTGGGGATCGTTTATCAATTTATTTAGCTTAGCTATGCTTAGCATTTCGACTTCAAGTGAAATATAAACTTTTTCAGGCAACAAATAACTTACTAAACCACTACAAGTCTTCGGGTAATAGTAGCAAACGCAAGGAAGTGTGGCGCCTGTGCCAGTGGGCGCAGAGCACCGCGGCCTCCAAGAAAAACAGCTCCGATAATATCGAACGAATCACACAGACAATGCTCAATTTAGCCATAAATGAATAACATGTGGATTTTTTCATATTTTATAGTATTGTAATTATACAATAATAATATATATAAATATATGTATATAATGGAAAGGTTTAACTTATAGGTCTCGTTACCATACCAGGCAATAAAATCTTCAAAAAAAATGGAGAGGTTCACTATAATTTTTTTCCTACCATTACCAAATTTTATTTAATTTTCGACTATAGTAGAATTATTTTGTCCGTGCAGTTTGGGTCATAAATCATAGCCCGGCTAGGGCGGTGAGCATGTTGCGCGGGCGCAACGTCACTATAGATAAAAACAAATAAGTCATTGGAGGCTGGTACACGCCGGCGGGGCGGTATACAAAGGGTGGTGAGACATTGTTGTTATGAGTCATTTGTTGTACCTACCTGTAAATTATAGTACATATTATGTCGAAGAGAAATGTGTTTTTGTGCATTCGCTCTCTGAATTTCTTTAGTGACATAATGGCTACTCATTTGTTTTTCTTTCATCTATTTTTTTCTTTCATTTTTATCACTAACCCATAAAATGACAAAACTAAATACACTATCGATAACGCTTATCGACAACAATAATGCGCATCACTATGCCAGCCCGTAAGGCCCGTGAGTGGAAAAAAGAGCGAAATACTCGCTTCACCGCTCCGATTATTTATGACCCAAACTGCACGGGCAAAATAATTCAACTATAGTAATATTAACAAAAATACTTCTTTATTCTGACTTACTTTTTTAATAATAATTTCTTCAATAGAAAGTATTACTAAAGTGTAGGGTGTCTGTACTAGGTAAAAACCTGTGCCACAGGCGTTAAAGGCACTTACAGTGTATTATTTTTGTTGCAACCAAGTAATATGCTTGTTAAGCCTGTAAGCATGACAGCGGAGTGATCGGTTGTTGCTGAATTCGCAATAAGCGTTAAACACGGAAGTCTAACCTTAGGGAGCGTTCAAGTATTACGTAACGGAATTGGAGGGAAGGGGGTCTTGTAAAACGTTACGATCCGTTACAGGGGAGAGAGAAGGGGCGGGTTAATCTACGCGTTACGTAACATTGTTTTTTAACCCTTCAGAAGGTTCGCGTAGAGATTCTCTCACGCATTTTGAAAACTTTTTTTTTTAATATTTCAAAATTGGAATGACCACTTTTTTTTACCTTCACAAACAATAACAAAGGTATTTTAGCGACTTTCCGGTACTTTATTACATAATTGTGACTTAGATAAAAATGGTCACTTGGTGGTTACGTAACGTTTTACTGGGGGGAGGGGGATATAATACATAAAAACGAAAATCTTCAAAACTTGCATTACGTAATACACATGGAGACACGGCACTTCACATCCTCCAAGTGTGCCCGCATGACTATCGGAGCGCCGAAATCTCGTCACTACCATCGGTCTTGATCTTTCGCTCCCGGCCATCGTCGTAGCGATGGTCGGATGAGACGCCGTCGCCTCCTGTGAGATAGTCATGTCCGTAAAAGAGGCGGCGGAGAGAGCACGTCAAGCTCCCCTCGCGCTCGCACATAGCCACTCCTCGGAGGTTAGCGACAGAACTGCGGCCGCCGTAGTGATCGGTCGCAAGCGCGACCCCTGGGTAAGGGCCACAGTCCGCACACACACACGGCCGAGAGAGGGCTGCGCGCTCAGCTCACCTCTGCGTAAGAAAAAAGATCAGCTCATCACCTACTCCATCTTTGAAGAATCTCGTAAAAGGCGCCAGTCGAAGCCGTGACCTGCCTAATTCGTCGCATCCCGCGGCCGCTGCACTTGCGTGTGAAGGAGCACCGGGGTGGTTTTAGTGAGTATACGAGCGACGTGCTTCCCCCAGTTTACAGGTAGTGTGTCTTAAACGGGAACGATGCGTCTTGCACTTCCACCTTCCTTGGAATTCCTGAGTGTCCGTTGCAGTTCTTGGGACTTGGGTGCATTCCTTTGAGACACCAGTCTAACTACATAAATATATGATAGAGTTAGGGTTAGCAATCATTTAATCACGCTAACGATAAACCTTTTTTCAACCTAATGTGTAATAATAAACCTATTTTTTTCCTACTTCCTGCCCTTTTGCCAAATTGTATGGGGGTCGGCACAACGTGTTCTCTCCTTCCACTCTCTTCTATTATCCGTCATATGAACATTCACATCTTTTTTAACCATATCATCTTTTACACGATCCGTCCATCTTTTCCATGGTCTACCTCTCCTCAAGTATCCATCCACTTTCATTTCTAGCATCCTCCTTGTTACATGACTCTCCTCTCTTCGCATTATATGACCATTACTTTCAGCTTCTCAATCATGAAGACTGCCGCGAATGCGGGAGTTCCTAACGCGGTCCTTCCGCATCACTCCACACATCCACCGCAGCATATTCATATCCGTGGCACACAGTTCTTGCTTGTGTCGCTCTAGCACCGGCCACGTTACACAGCCGTATAAAAGGACAGGCCTAGTGATGGTCTTATAGAACTGTTCCTCCAAATTAACCGGCATCCTGGGGTCACAGGTGACCAGTCACCGCACGTCATTTGACCCACGTGGTAGCAATGCGTGCCTTGACGTCGCAATCGATGTCACTAGACGCGTAAAATACAGATCCCACTTGGTCCGTGCGCTCGACCGTGTCGCCGCCTATGCGTACGGGTATGGGATCTGTGGAGTTACAGGCCAACTACTCGGTCTTCGCCACATTGAGCTACAGACCACTGTTCTATTTTTTATTTATTGATAAAGTATACAAACAGATCACAATCTTAAAAATAGGTCATAGTATATGTACAGCGTATAGGTGTCTAGATTGTAAGCCAATATAGTATACACAACATAATTAAAGTTTTTACAACATTAGGTTACTACTAATTACTAAATTGTGTAAATAGATGGAAAAAAAGAAAGCTTAATTAATCACATACATAAGTGAGGACATGTTTTCTAAAGTAAGTACCCCCTGCGCATTAGGCGTTCAGCCCGCGCGACTTGGTCGCTGTGGCCATTAATTCTTCCGTGATATATAGTAACTGCGCGCATTAGTGCCCCGTCGCATTAGGCGGCCAGGCCGCACAGCAACAATTCACCAACGGCCATGTCGAGCGACCAAGTGACCATGTACACACAAAAACGCGTGACCGCTGCGACAAGTGCACGCAGACTGAGTTATGTTCATACAAAATGGCGTATCTCGTTGGTCGCGCGGCCAGAACGTGGCCACTAACCGCTGGCCGCATAATGCGCGCAGTTACTATATATCACTAAAGAAGAAGACAAGAATTAAAGGCCGCAGCGACCAGGTCAAGAGTGCAAGCTGATGAATATATCCAATTGAGGGTGCGCCGCAGAGACTATGTTATAAGTTCGACAACAACGTACGATTGTATTATAATAAGACGTATTGTTCTTATAATTTTGCAGCATAAAGGTGTTTGGCTTACGAACTTTATTAGGGGACATCCATTAATTACGTGAGCTATTTTTCGATCAGTTTAGACTCACCCCCCCCCCCCCTTAGGTGAGATTTGCCTGGACCCCCCCTCCCCTTACGTAGTAAGATTGGCGCTAGAAATATTTTAAACTAAATATATTTTTACTATTCGGTAAAATAATAAACCGTTCAGGTATACTATAGTTAATTTATTTAAATTAAATAAAATTCAAAGTAAAAAAAACCTATTGTCTTTTCTTTTAAATACCAGGATTTTTTTTCTTTTTTTATGATTTTCACGAACTAAATGATTTTGATAGCCATGAGATTTATATTAGCGGGCAAAATAAACACTCAAAATATTTTTTTTTAATATCTGTAATATTTTTTGAAGGTGAGGTGAGATTTTCAATTATCCCCCCCTTGGTTTAAATGAGATTTGGTGAGATTTCGTTGGACCCTTCCCCCCCATTCTGAGCTCACGTAATTAATGGATATCCCCAACGACATATATTAGCAAGTGCAATGTTTTATGTAATGTTCTCAATCGACTCCTTCCACGAACTATTGGACGATAAATAATAACACGCTTTAACTCCGCAATCTATAATTCAATAATGAACAAGAACCGTCGAAAAAGATGTTGAGGAGGTCTTACTGAGGTGACGCGGTTTTAGCGATTATATTGCGTTATATCGCTTATACTAAAGCGAATGAATTGTAAGACAATAAATATTTAAATATTTATTATGTCTTATGATCAGTCTTGTCCTGGTGAGTCAATGCCTTCGCTGCGAGGTAGGCTGCAATTTCTTCGGCTCTTTTCTCCTTTCGTTCCCGTCTAGTCGTTTCGCCCATACAAAAGTATTTCTCACTGAAAAATAAAATAACAATTGCAATTATTGTTATTACTACTCTAACGATTAAAATAGTTTTTGTCACTGCTAAGGTACCAGCGGACAGGCAGACGGCCCACTGGTAATGAGTAGTTACCATCGCTTATAGATACAACGTTAGGGGCACCGCGAATACGCCGCTGTCCTGTCCGCACAGGGTTACTGGAACTTGGATCACTAATGCCGGGACACAACACAAGGATATTATGGCGGCATAATTAATGGCGACATGATTCTGCGATATTCAATTGCTGTTAGGAAATATAAGACTAACACAGCAATTGTAGCGTAGCCAAATTATAGGATAGACTAACATTAGATTTAAGACATTATGTCTGGTATTTATTAACCCCATGAATTGTGTGAATGATTTGAAATAGATTATTATAATTATAGACCAGAGGTGGTTTGCATCCAAATGGGGCTTTAGGACCTATCTAGTGTGGTTTTGTCACATTTTACGACAGACCGACCCCGGCCGCAGGGGTCAGTCTTCTTTACTCCGCCCCTGAATGGAGAAAAATGTTAGTATTTTAATACTAACATTTAAGTAAAATACTATAAAATCTAAACAGAAGTTTAGTACTCTCGCAATTCCTACGTGATAGATTAGCTTTCCAAATCCCTAAAATATCCCAGTAGTTGGCTGGAAACAAACAGTAAAGGAGACTATTCGGTCAGCAATTAATTAAATGAACTCAAATCTATATAAATAAAATGATAGAGGTCTGCTGTTGTGCGCGCATCATGACGTTCTGTTATTGGACAGATTTTAATTAAATTTTATTTCTCAGACACTTGGCCCTATCTAAAAAAAATAGATATCTTAATTTAATACAAAATTAATAAAGTTTTAAGAAACAAGGATTTTTACAAGCACTTATGTGTTCAGTGATGTGTGTTTTCTTGTCGCGGAGAACTGGGACAAGCGGTGTAGCGCGCATGCGTAGGAGATGGGAAGTCCCTTCTACCTCTGCCTCATGACGAAAACTTTATTATTATTTCAAGCAATGCGGACGAAGTCATGGGTGTCGGCTATTATTAGGCATAGCAATAGTCAAGTCAAATATTTGCATGCACCTGTCGTCAATGTTGATGATGGAATAGTATATTCTGTCATGGTCTTATAATAGTAAAAAGATAGACGGACGGTTGTATAAGACAACACAAATCGTCATAGTCGTAGAATAATGACGGATTTGACATATTTTAAACTTTACAGGGCAGCCATGTCAAACATGCATAAGTTTAATTTTACTATGAGCGCCTATCCGCCTATCAAATCCCTCATTTTACTGACTGATACATTTGAAACCCAAAATACATACCTAGTCAGGTCATAAGTATTGTCACACAATAAAAACTTTTCTTTTAGAATGCTGGCCACAAAAAAGTTTATTGAATTCGAATTTCGAATTGTTCATGAAAATAAAAATGTATACTTTTAGAATTTTACTCATTTTTAAACATGGAGTGGACGCTTAAAGAAGACCGTGTTGCAGTTATTGCGTTGCATCGTTGCGGTTACGCGCCAATTAAAATTTTTAACATACTGAAAAATTTTAATATAACCAAAAGATTCGTTTATCGTACCATCAAACGATACAATGAAGACTCTAGTGTAGATGACAGGTCAAGAAGTGGTCGCCCTCGGTCTGTTAGGACTCCAGCAGTGATAAAAGCTGTGAAGGCACGAATTCAAAGAAATCCCAAACGTAAGCAGAAACTGTTGGCCCTTCAGATGGGGTTAAGCAGAACCACGGTGAAAAGGGTGTTAAATGAAGACTTAGGGCTTCGGGCATATCGAAGAAAAACAGGACATCGTTTGAATGCTCGTCTAATGGACCTGAGACTGAAGAGATGCCGCGCTTTGTTGAAGCGGTACGCGGGAAAAAAATATCGGGAAATTCTTTTTTCGGATGAAAAAATGTTTACCGTAGAAGAGAGCTACAACAAACAAAATGATAAGGTGTATGCACACAGTAGTGAAGAAGCGAGCAACCGTATTCCGCGTGTCCAACGAGGTCATTTTCCATCCTCGCTCATGGTATGGTTGGGAGTTTCTTATTGGGGCTTAACAGAAGTACATTTTTGTGAGAAAGGTGTAAAAACGAATGCTGTTGTGTATCAAAATACAGTCCTGACGAACCTTGTGGAACCTGTTTCTCATACCATGTTCAATAACAGGCACTGGGTATTCCAACAAGATTCGGCGCCAGCTCATAGAGCGAAGAGCACACAAGACTGGCTGGCGGCGCGTGAAATCGACTTCATCCGGCACGAAGACTGGCCCTCCTCCAGTCCAGATTTGAATCCGTTAGATTACAAGATATGGCAACACTTGGAGGAAAAGGCGTGCTCAAAGCCTCATCCCAATTTGGAGTCACTCAAGACATCCTTGATTAAGGCAGCCGCCGATATTGACATGGACCTCGTTCGTGCTGCGATAGACGACTGGCCGCGCAGATTGAAGGCCTGTATTCAAAATCACGGAGGTCATTTTGAATAAACTTTAATGTCATAAGAATCTATGTTTTGTTAAGTTCATTTTGGTATATGAATGGTTACATAATGAATAAACTAAATGTATAAACTGGAAATAGCTCGAGTACGCGCGTGCGCGCGCGCCTTTTGTGTGTGTGTGTGTGTGTTATTCACCTAATACAGATGTGGCAGGTGTTAAATGTCGTCAAGAAATGGTTTTACCGGAAATTCTGCATGCCTCCATTGGGATCGATTGGCCTGTGCGGTATCTCGTCGCTTATCTTTTCAAACGTCAGTAGCCTCCTTGCAGTTAGTTTGGATATCACCTGCTCGGAATTTGCCACCAATTTCAAACACGGATGCGATGGAAGCAGCTCTTCTTGGTAATCCGACCTGAACAATTATTTCGAGTTCTAAATCATTTTAAAATTAAATTATAACTTATATTAAATAATAACAGCAGCTATACTCAAACTGCAGCCCGCGAGCCGCATGTGGTCCGCCGGGCTTATGTGGTTGGCTCATCTGGTGATTTAAACCATTTTGAATATCGCGTTAGAAAAATTGAGAGCGCGCTGAGCTCGGTGCTAGTGCAGCCAGATCGTGCTATATTTTCTCCTTTTCTAGCGTCACGCGCATGACACCCATGTAAACGAAGTGTGCCGAAAGGAGCCAAGGGAAACCGAGACAAGTGGGCAACTCGAGGGGAATGAAGCTTACCCGTGAAACAGAGATAACACACATTTGCCTTCTGTTCGTAATAATAAGTGGAGTTGATACTAAATCAGGTCAATAAATGGATCTGGTCCAAACATTTTTCACTGCAGTAAATAGTTCATTAATTTTTAATTTGATTTTTTACTAACACCTAAATAATTTGAATTAAACAACTGGTTGTAACCACGGACACTGCAACATGTTTGAAACGTCAGAAAATGACAAAAGTTGTTTAATACAATTTGTAACAATCGCGAAAACCTAGGAAATCATTATCTAATATATATTTTTTGCGGCCCGCGACACAATGACTAACACGTGTTTGTAGCCCCTTTGAGAAAAAGATTGAATGCCACTGCCTTAGTTTAATTAATTTAATGTATTTCTAATGGATTTTGGGCAAAAAATAGCTTTCTGCACTTCTCTTCCATATAAACTTTAACTGTGTCAAATTTCATACTCCTCCGTCCGCGCAATTTTCGTAAAAAGGGGTACAAAGTAGCTTCATCTATTAAGATATATATAAAAATGAGAATAACTTAAGTCAAAACTCTATTCAACAATTATTGTATTTCCATGTGGATATAACGTCTAAACCGTGCGAAAGCGCGGCAATCGTCTGAAATGTCATACGAGTAAGTTTCGAATTTCGGTCCATCTACCCGTAGTGGTGTATCCATCATAAGTGATGGGCAATTCGTAATCGATGTTTATATATTTTAGATTCTTTTTATCACTACAATTGCAACGGCCCAATCGGTACATACTTGTCAAAATGCTTGGCAGTAATGTGTCAATTGAATAACATTTCCCTAATAACCCTCAATACGAAACTGACCTGACGAAAGGATACCAGCAGACCAATCTCCTCCCCATCTCCAAATGCTTTGCGGCGAAATTGAGGAGATCGCTGTACATATGAGGCAATCCGTATTCAACCTTCGCCGGAATGTGGTTCACTAAATGCTGCTCTGACAATGCATAGTTGTCTTTTTCTATTCCAATCTTCTCTGTCGGTTCGCGGATGCCGTAAGGCGCTGAAACATTATTTTGTGAAGGAATGAGACCTGTCTACATGTTTTCATGTTTGGGGTGGAAGGTATCTCTTTGGAGAACGACCTAATCTGTCATCTGCTTTAACAACCTAGGAGGCACTGACCTTGGAATTGCAACGGGGACTTAGAGCTAAGATACTATATAATATTTATAAGAACAATATATTTTTCTCAAAATTAAAATATATACAAACTTACTTTGCCACAGTTATGATTAAAAATATTTTTTTTAATTTATAATTATACTTAATGGAGTTTTTATAAGGCTTCAATAAAAAATTATGCTTTCAAACATTTAAAACTTCAATTCAATATAGATATATTTAAAACACTATCCGAAGACAAAAATCAAGCTTGTGGTGGCATAACCGCGTCCACCTGCAAACAACCCAATCACAGTTCGGACGGCTCCGGCCATCAGTCACTTTCTTCCTTTCGCCGCACACTGACGTGCCTGTCACATGTCTCTCTCGCATATCGCGCCCATGACGATTTAACAAGAATACATCAATAAATAGATTATAAGAGTATAGTGATCGTTTAATTCAACCCCTAAACCTCTTCAAGCTCAACGCAATTCAGTAGCCTATATAGTAATAATTATAAAAAAAATTCAACAATAAATCTTAAAAGACAACATGAAACTTACGATCTGTAATAATAGCGTCGAATTTTAAACTCTCCCTCCATATTGATAAAGAGAAATCACTGACTAACACATCCAGGTACTTTGACTGTATGCCGTATTGCTTCATGTTTGTACGGATGCTTTCTTCTTTTGTTCGCACCTACAAATGTATAGCCAGTTTAAAACAATTTAAACGTTTTAAACCATAAACTTTGGTTTATAAAGTTTATTTATTTATTGTTAGAACTGTGTACATTATAATGTTGGTAAGTACATTTTGTATCAACAGTTTGCCTTTTTAAGGCGTACAATATTTATAAACGTATTTTTATGCTTCAAATTATTACAAAATAATAGTAACATATTCATTTATTTGCAATTATAATTTTATTATATCTAATTTTTTTATTAATTTGAAACACAAAAAGTATAGAATTAAAATTATAACAAATAAGAAAAAAAATTATATTTAATTATATTACATTATATTTATAATTTATCAAATTAATAAAATAATATGTATAAATTTTTTTATGTCAATTCCATAATAATTTGCCCTTAATTTAGAAATTTGTCCTTCAGATATTCATCTAAGTTATAATACGACTTCTCAATTAACATTTGTTTCAATTTGTTTTTAAAAGAATGTTCAGAACTAGTATCTTGTAGTAATTTGGGCAAGTGACTATATATTGTGGGGGCTACACAAAATAAGCTTTTGTTCAGGTAAGTTGTATTACTAGGTGGGTAACAAATTTTGTTTTGATGGCGATTCATCATAAATTTATTAAATAGATGCATATTATTTCTAGTTTCATTACCATATTTTAGAATCGCTCACGTTCTAACTAGTGGATGGCACTAGGTGTCGTCCAGTATTATGAGACTACTCCCAGTAATAGTGTATATTATCTTTACATGATTTAGCCAGGAATCGAGTGATATATACCATACGTGTTATGAAGTGGTCCATTTTTTTAGTACAAACTCGAATAATTCACAAAAAACGTTTACAAAATGATTACAGCTGTGCACCCCCCCTTCTCACTACGGTTGACCTCTTTTACAGGGTATCTAAAACGAATTCTTGTAGTCCAATTAGTATAATAATAAGAAATTAGGATTTCTTAGAAATCTGTCCGCACGCGCCGTTTTGTGCGTGCCTAGTTTGCCATAAATTAGTCCATGACGGCTTTACATATAAACCATAAAACCAAATTCCCATAATACATACATTTTTACCTTTTGTCCAACGCGTGTGGGTTTTGTCCTCGCGTGTAACATCATGTAGTCTATATCAGTACCCCACACATACGCTGAAAAATATTTTTTTTAAATTAAAACGATTGTATTGTTAACATCTTTCTCAACTGTGATGCTTGTTTTTCCAAGCCGATTTCTCGGCGTAGACCTAGTTAGTGCCACAAAAGCCTGTACCTTGCTTTTCCCAACCAGCCTCGACCGACAACCTTCGCAGGTCATCAGTCAATGTGGTTGGTAGGTGTCTTACGCTATGTGCTTTTTTTCACTTTTTGTGTTTCATAAAGTATTATACGAAAATTATAATAAAAAAATATACTGTGATAATGATAACAACAATCACACAATGCCATCTAGTCCCAAAGTGAGCAATAGTGTTATGGGTACTAGCCAACTGATGTACTTTATAATAAATACATAAACACCCAAACTCACGATAGGAATCAAAACACAACAGGCGTCCAGCGCAAACACGTTTATGCCATGGAGGTCGACAACTATAGTATATGTACATATGTGGATGATTGGTTGACAAGTCATATACACTAATTCTATTATACCTTCAACATTTTTCACAACATAAATATGTTAACACTGTGTTCAAATTAAAAAGCAAATAGCACTCAAAGAAATATATCTTGGCAGAAACTATCTCTCTCTCTTCAGTCGGTCCCTCAGAGCTAGATCGTGATTGCGTTGCTGCAATTTCCCGACCGTCTCCCTCCACTTGTTGCGGTCCATGGCCTGGTGTGATGCCGCGCTGGCGTGTATTTTTAGGTGTTCGGATACCTGGTCCAGCCACCTTTTTAGACTGCTTCCTCTTGGCCTCCACCTTTCCTGTCACCATCAGTTTCTCCAGGTTACTGGGATTTCTTCGAGCAATATGTCCAAAGTATTTGGTGCAGGCAGACACTGGAAAGTCGCTGGGACTTTTTTGGCAGAAACTATCACATATGGGATATTTATATAGCATACTATATCCGTAACTTAACAACTAATGCACATCAGACGGCTGCGGAAGGTGAAGTTTAAGTAATGTTGGCAATGCCTCTGGTGTTGCAAAAGTCTATAGCCAACAGTGACCACCATAACTGAATGTGCACTTCACCTGTCTGCCAGTCTAAGCTATAAAAAATAGTGACAACTCAATTATCTCACCTCCAAAATGAGCAGCGGAAACAAACAGAGAGCCTGACCCCACAAATGGATCTAATATTACATCTCCATTCTTAACCTGTGCCTGGTTGGCCATGATCAATGCAAGCTGCGCATCCATGCTTGTGTTTCCTATGAAGTGGCGCTTCTTTAAAGAATGGACGTGAATCAAGTCCCTTTGGCCATCTACTATCTGAAAATTGATGTAAAAAATTAAACCGCCGAAAAAACTGAAAAGCAAAAAATAATAAACTTTTTTTATTAACCTTAATAACTAAGTTCTTAAACTAATGTAAGTAATTTTGAATCGACGCCATAACCCTCACGTGTGTACCCGTTCGGGTCGCTGTCTCGCTGACATTAACTTCGTAAACGCTCGGCATTTTCCGGCGGAGGGGCGTGTCACGCTGCACCTCCGCCGCGCATCACGCTTTACGTAATGAATTTGCTTGTTTGGCGCCGACTCAAAATTATTTAGGTATACTTACATCAGTTTAAGAACTTAGTTATTAAGGTTAATAAAAAAAGATTTATTATTTTTTGCTTTTCAGTTTTTTCGGCGGTTTAATTTTTTTGTTAAAAAGTTTTTATTTTATAATTTTTTGTGGCTATAATCTACTAATTACTACATGCTTAAATAAATCAATTCTGTCAAAAGTTATGCATGGTCATAGATATAATCAGTGAGTGAACAATCAATCATTCTCTGTTTTCGTACCCTTAGAGTTGGAATTTTTTTCCTAAATTTATACGGGACCAACTTCGGGATATACCCTTTCCAAAAATAAAAAAGAATTTTTAAAATCAGACTACTCTGTAAAAAGTTATGTGTGGTCATACATAAAAAAATATATATACGCGTTGAATTGAGAACCTCCTCCGTTTTTTCGTCAGTTATTATAAAACATTTCTTTTTATTTAGTTGTAATTTTTTTGTATATCATATAAATTATGCCAAATAAGGATACATTTTTTATTCTCTATGTAACGGAATTTACTGACTCGATTCTTACGCACTTTGAATGATCCAAAACGTTTAAAATTTTGCACACTTATCAAGACCTGATGCACAAATTTAATAATTTCGTCCCATAGTCCTTATCAGGATTAACGCTCACTTTTCCTTCTGTCGAAAGATGACGTTAAATTAATAAAACTGGCGGAAGATAGAGTTTAATAAATAAAAGCATTTACAGATTGGGAATTGACAACAAATAAATTATAATTGGACGTAGTTACGCAAAAAGGATCCAACCCACAAAATGTTACTTTTGAATTATTAACTAACTATTAAATATTAAAGTTTTAGCTGTATTTCCGCATTGATGTATTTGTTAGTGTCTATGGGTTCTTAAGAAAATATAAGCGTAAATGTATCATTTCTCATACAAATAAGTTTAACTGCTCTTATTTTAGGCCCAGAATGAGTACTTTGTTATACTATCTAATTATTCTACCATATTGTGGGTTGGATCCTTTTTGCGTAACTACGTCCAATTTAAACTAATTTGTTATGAGTAAAATAATATACATGCATAGCAAAAGCAAACCGTTTTTACTTGCTCCTGTAAAGTTTGTCCAAATGGAGTTACACTTTCTGATAATTAAGCCAACACACATATCTGAATTTCATCTTTATAGAACAACTGTGAACAGAATGGTGCTCTTTCCTTGCTGCTTTATTTATTTATTTTAATTAGTAATCAGTCAATTATATTGAATTCCGTTCTAGTTTCAAAAATTACAAAATTCTTATGGAATTAAAACATATAATTTTTACAAAACACCTACCCATCTCCCAAAAAATAGGTCATAAGGTTTCTCAGGAACGTTGTTAGGATCAGTTCCATAAAACTCAAAGTAAGAGAGAGTAACATCAGGGTTCTTCAATTTCACTGGCCCTTCTAATGGTAAGTAGCTGAAGGCCTATAAAGTAAATATAAAAGTTATTAGTTAGAAAAGCAATTGGTATTGTCTACTTGGACAAGACAGTCACGGAGAGCTTTGCTCCTTAGTGTATGTCATTGTATTTTTTTATTGCTGTAAGACAGCAGACAGGCTGACAGCCCACTTTGGATTTAGCAGTTACCGTCACCTATAGGTGTTTTTAACATCGGTGGCATTGCATACAGAAACTTGAGTATGACATAATGGCTAATGTTGTCATGATACTGTTTTGTTAAGACTTGTATATTTTGTGTCATCCTGTAAATATACCCAGTAGGAAGCATACTTTTGTTTTATGTGTATTACAACAGGTTATAGACCAAGAATTTGAAATAGTCCATAACTGTAATAATTGGATCTCAATATATAATAAAAAAAAAGTTATCATTATCACAAATCTATCCACCTTTTATGGTCAATCTGGTTCCTACATGAATATTGCATAAGTAGGAGTTAGCAAACATGGAAATTTCGAATGAAATGACCACTAATAACCCAATACAAACACATCTTTTCACTAGTTCCGAGCCTGAAATTGCTGCTATGGTATACTGACACAGTTTTGCTTTATGTGTTTCTTCCAAATATTTAAAAAATAATAAATAAATGGATAAAGGAAAAATGTTAAACTCACAGAAATGAATACTTAGAATGAGTTATTACTTAGATTCCATAACTTAGAATGTGTATAGATGAATGACATTACCTCAATTTTCTGAACCTTTTCTTTCATAGTAAAGTGTTTGCAGAAAGTTTCTACTTCAACTTTAAATGACTTTTTAATTGAACAACAATTTTCAATCAGCTCCTTTGGGCAAACATCTAAATCACGAATTTCTTTTGTATAATCTGGTATTATCCAAGACCCAGAGGTGTTCTTCAAAGAGTTTTCCAAATTGTTGTGCAACTGCTGCTCGGCTTGAGCTCTAGACCACAGCTCTATGCAGTTTTTAATGAGCACTGATCGAGACGCTATCTTTCTCATGCATTCTTCTGATGGCAACTCTACAATCCAGTAAGGCTTTTGTACACATGGCTTCTCTATAAATCTTATTTGTATGTTAAGTAGAGATAATATACTTTGTATTTCCTGCAAATGATTCAGAGTATTGTGTTATAAAAGAGGGTTTAGTTCGACTGTACTTATTCTATAGCTTTTTAGTATCCTTTTAACCATTCTCTCATATGGATTCACATGTGACAAAATGAATTATGTTATTATTTCAACATTAACACGATAACCTTAAACGTTCCAACTCTGTAGCAATCGGTAGTACCAGAGTGGTAACTAATATTATTAATAGGTACAATAAAGATTTCAAAATCATAAATAATTTGGTTCATTTAACCAATAAAAATCAGACATACCGAATGGCGAAAATCTACATGTTCCTGAGCAAACCACATCAAATACCGACGCCACATAATGGTCAATGGATAGTCAAAAATCAATTTCTTATTTAATTACAATAATTATATTTTCATAAATTTTGTAAACATAACCTTAAAACCATTTTTATGTTTATTGTTTATCTTCTTCTTTCTTTGTTCTTATGGCTCCAATGCATTTGGCATTGATTTTGCCAATGTCTATTATACTAAAATTGTGTCATTGTCAGTGATTTATGTTGTCAGTGTCACGAAGAAATCGTTTATATTTTTAAAGCCAGATAGACAAGATTTATTTCCTAATTAGACAAATGTTAAATGATAAAACCTTGCATTAGGTTTTTATTAACAAAATTAATGATAATTGTTACATATTTTAGTATGTATGACATAGTTATTAGAATGAATTGGTTGCTAAGAAACGTCCATAGACGGGAGGTATAGATATACCACACCAAATACTTTAACCTGGTGTAATACACATTTAATAAAATTTCCATTCAATATTCATAAATATTTATTAACATTAATATAATTCACAAAGCAATAATGCCTCAAATAATTTTGAATACTACAATTATGAATTCCTCTTTTCTTTATCCAGTGTATCTTCCATGAGCTCTTGATACATATCATGCAAAAAATCTTGGTAGGCATCTTTTATTACGCCAGAGCATGCTACGTAGTGACCACCAGAGTGCTCTGCACCTTTCGGATTAATGAACAGATTCATTAAAGATTCACTCATTTCTGTAAAAAAAAAATGAAAGCATCTTTCAAAAATATTTTTTATTAACAATGATAATAAAGCTAGGATAGGTATATAATATTAAATGACTAAAAATGGTAAATGAGTTTATTATTATTTTTAATAAGTTAAATAGTTATTGAGACAAGGTTACTTTACCTTTTGGTATTATACTATCTCCTTCACCATAGACATGGAATGATGGTAGAGCAATCTCCTCATCATAGAAACCTTTATGGACTAAACTCCCGGATCGAAACCCAGAAGCAAATATTGCAAACTGGAATGTGTATGGTAAATCTGAAAAAAATTAAATTATGAGGTTTTATTTATTTTTTAATACAGCTTAAAGGATGTAAAGATTTTGTAATTATTTATTTCAGAAACCAGGTCCATACATCAGTTTTATCCATGCAGGGGCGGAGAAAGAATACTAACATCTGTGGCCGGGGTCGGCCTGCCGTAAAAGGCGAAAAAACAACCCACCCTAGCTACACGGTAGGGCCTCAAGCCCTCTGGATAGCGATCACCTTTGGTCTTAAGTATGTCGCCATAATAACCTTGTGTTATGTTCCGGCATTAGTGACCCAAGTTCCTGTACCCTTATGGGACAGCAGCGTGTTCGCGATGCCACTGGCGTTGCAAACACCTATAGGCGACGGTAACTGCTAAATCCTAAGCAAGCTGTTAGCCTGTCTGCTGTCCTACAGCAATAAAAAAAATACATATGAAACATAAAATCATTAAATTACATAACTAGACTGAATAATAACATTAAATAAAATGAATGTAATAATTGCTAGCAGCAAAAATAATAATAATACTAAAACATGCTATGTACAGAAATACATTTAAATACAGTTGACTCTCATTATTTCCAACCTGCGATAAATCGAACCTCTATAATTCCAACATGTCATGAGTTCCCTTGAATATCTCTCTATATTTAAAAAAAAAATATTTTTAACAAAACGATGAATTATTTCAAACTCATGTGTCAAACACTGACCATTTAAAGTTATCAGATTGCATAGAGATACATTTTGAAACAAGTTCAAATTTTTATTTTTGAAATGAATATTTATTTGTGAAAATGAGTAACAATGTGATAGAAAATATATATAAGTGTTCCATTATCAACCTTTCGGCATGCAACATAATTTTATTAGGGTGTTATTTAAATGTTTGGCATAGTATTCGTATTTTTGTGAGCAGAAAAATATAATCTGTGAGCAGAAATAGCTAATTGATCAGCAACTCATGACCAGTAAATATTTCAAAATCAGTCAACAATTTATGTCATTCTGGATGGCTGTAATTATTTTTGTACAGCATATTGATTATATAAGCTGCAATGAGCTGTTCCTGTTTAATAAAGTTTTGGTAAGCACCCGGAGGGTAAGCAAAAAAATTCATTTTGAGCTGCATATAAAAGTAGCAAAAATACTTTACTTGTCATGCGCAAAGGCGTATTCCTTACAAAGATTATTTAATTTATTTACTCTCTGTTTGGATATGTATTATTTATAGAAGTGTAAATTAATAAATGATTTTTTTTATTCTTATAAAATATAATTGAGATAAATCAAAAAATAGAAAACAATTAAGTAGGTACCTAAGTACTTAAGCTATATCTTTATTCTTATAATAAAATTATAATCGAGATCGAAAGTAAAAAAGCAACTTCTTATACAATGAGTTTTAAAATTAAATGTAAACAAAAATTCTTAAAATTATACTGTTAACGTACATTGCCGATTTTTCAACAAAAACTCAATCCAATTATTTATTTTGCTCACCATATTTTAAATATGCATACCAATCAAACACAATGCATATAGACATGTTTTCTCTGCTGATCAATCATGAAACCTTGCTGATCAAATAGTTATTTTGCTGACTGAATGTTTATTATGCAAACTCATGTTATTGTAAGCTGCCTATTTATGATTTAATTTTTAACCATTATCAAAATTATTTGCGGAACAAGGATTGCTGCCTGATTTTTTTAATTGCAAACAATGTCTTTGTATGCCAACCAAATGATTTCAATGCTGTTTTTTTGTGGCTCACCAAATTTTATAGTAGTTAAACTATTAATTAATTCTTATTTTATTATACATAAAATTAACAATGTCATGCACAATTAAAGTCTAATTATTTAATAATAATGCATGTTGCATGCATGTTAATAGTTGCATGAATATTTGTTATTGTGTTTGACAGGCACTTTCACACTAATTAGTTTAGTTTCAGTTACTCTTTTATTGGTTATCTGTACACAGATTAAAAGTTTGCTTTATGAGTTGCAAGAAAATATAAGATAATATTACCAAAAAATTCAAATATTTATATTTTTTTCTCTTGAAACCACAGTACTATTTGATATTTCAAACTCTTGGTAATTTGTAATATTTTAAGTCTTTTGAGTTTACAATTCACGAGAGTCGACTGTATCTGGATTATGAATTAAGCTGAGTAATGCTTACATCCTTTCTGTTGCATAGCAGCTAGAAGCCCTACAAGGCATGCTCCTTGGGAAAACCCCATGAACCCATGAAAGGGCCCATGTTCAATGACAATCTTTTCGACTACTCTCAATGTTTCTTCAAATCCTATAGCTGGGCCCCCTAAGCATTTACCACTGAATGTATTGTCTTCTGCATTGAACCACCAAGAACGGGCATCTAGAAATGAAATTATTTAATTTAACATTTGACATCTTCTGTGGTACAACCCCTTTTGCACATTGCTTACGTTTGCAGGGTTCAATTTCCATAACGAGTCTGAGTGTTTATGTATATTATCCATTTATTTATAAAGGAAACTTATATGTGTAATCTATCAGTTGTCTTGTATCCATAACACAAGAGCTCTACTGCTTACATTACATTGGGACTAGATGGCTCTGTGTGAATTGTTCCAGTATATTTATTTACTATGCAATATTTTAATACATTAACAACATATGTTCACAAACTCAAAATCATATGATTAACTGGAAATTTTATATACTTTTAAAGATATACATTAAATTCTTTATGTTTGCTCTAGTACTTGGCCATGATCAAAATATTAAAGCCTTATAAAACCAATAAAATGGATTCTATACATATTGTTTTTCAGTGTCTGTGAATAATTGTTTAGCCCATTTTTCAGAGAGGAAGCCCAAGAAACAGCTCCTATATTGAAAGAAAGCAGCACATATGCAAATCATTCACATCTAACATTGCAGAGCTATCAACTAAACAATTGTATGTAACTAAAAAGTAAATATATAAATATTATCTTGAAAAACTATAAACTCACTTTCTATTAAATATATTTTAAACTAATTAGAGATGTTTTCTTTTCTTATGATTTTTTAATTATGTTAATATTTAAGATTTTGATGTGTGTTAATAAAGATGTGCAGTTGAGATGAGAGCGTTAAGAAGTATGATAGGAGTTAAACTGAGTGACAGGATATCAAGAGAATGAATGAAGAACGATTGACGAAAAAAGTGTATAAGGCGAGTGTGAATGGAAGTGTTGGAAGGGGTAGACCTAGGCGGATGTTTCAAGACCAGATCAGGGATGTCTTGAAAAAAGGCCAGGTCAAGAGTACCCAAAACCGAAGGGCATGTATGAAGGGAATAATGAAAGTGGACAAAGCAAAACAAGTATGTAAGGATCGTAGCAAGTGGAAAGAAGTGGTCTCTGCCTACCCCTATGGGAAAGAAGCGTGATTATACGTATGTATGTTTAAGATTTTGTTTGTATTTTAAATTACGAGCGTATTATAAACTGGTATGGTCATTACTATTAAATATAAACGTATTTTATATAGGAGTTGTTGGCTATTTAAATAACAAGAAAATATCTTATTTAATAAATTAGTGTGTGCAAAAAATCAATTAACTTGGCTTTGTTTTTTTTTGCTAAATTCTCTAGCCACTTTAATAATAATTACATTAGATTAAAATTAAATGTTCATTACCTTCGTCTCCACCATCGTCGTTGACTACTTTGTGAGGTGCCGATATGAATGTTAACTGCGCGTATTTGGAGACGGCTTTACGGAAGGACCCAATTTTACCACGGAATAATGAACCATTCTGTCTATATCCGTGAAAAGCTAAAATTTTCAGTTTTGGTTTATCTGTGTTTTTATTATTTTGCAATGATTGGTTTGAATTTGAATTATGTTCAGACATCGCACTTAAATAACGCTACCGTTCATAATATTATATGTTTGATAATATGGAATATCTCAGTTATAAGAAGAATTTAATTAAAATAAAAGTTTAAATAAAATTCAAATTTTAATAACCTCGTCAATGTCATAACAGAAAAATTTAGGGTACTACTATTACTAATAGCCGTGTGTCGTTCACGAATGAATACTTCAAATGAAGTACTTCAGTTAGTTTCTGTCCTTCATTCTTTACTTTAGTTACAATTCAACCATATCTTTAGTTCAGTTGTTTAGTTCACCGTCCGCGAACGAACTAAAATCGGCACTGCTCATGTCTCGTTCGTATTTCACGAACGAGGCTTGTGCAGTGCTGATTGATAATTTGTTGTCACGCTCTGTTGTACGTACCATAATGATGTTCTATTTCTTTCAAACAAACTTTCGTTCGGTACGTACCCAGTTCTGAAGCGGTCGGGTCCTCTAACAATTTGCACTTACAGTGTACATTGCTTGTCATACAAAAAAGTTAATTTAGAACTGTCAAGCAAAATGACAATGTACAGTACTACTACAGTAACTACAGTTTACAATACGTTTGTTCGAGTTTCAAATTTTAAATATGAAATGAAGTGCATTGTTTTCATTCATAAGTATAGAAACAAATAAGAAAGCTGACTGATCAGACTATCCCTTCTATCACAAAACTGCTCCAAAAATTGAACACGGAGTTCTATGGAAGGTTTAATTTGATTGAATAATCTGTGTTACCTACGGAAGCAGCTTTGTAAAATAAAAATAAAAAAATACGGAAATTATCTAGATTGTCAGCCCTAAGCCTGATCAAGTATGATAGCAAATCTGTGCTATAAGTTTTATTCTCTGAAAGATATACGTACTAACTTCAATTACCTATTTAACTATTCAATACGAGCTCATGTCTCAATTCGTCGAACTAATTTCAGTTTGCGATAAGATGACACATTGAACTCTTCTTTTAACAACCTATTTCATATCTCTTGATAAACTAGTGAAAGAAAACCGATCTACAAAGAAAACAATTTTTGGTGAACTGAACCTTACTGAACTAAAAGATAGATATAGTTCAAAGTAATGAAAAGACACATTTGTATCTTTTCATTTCAGTGACACATTTATCGCAAGGTTAATTACTAATAATAATACCATAGATTATCACATCATAGTTACCAAAATCCAAGGTACCGAACTAAAGTTTACCGGACTGGACTATTTTCTTAGCCTTTTAGCACATTATTTCACAGCGTATTATACATATTGCAGATAAAAATTAATAAAGGTTAAACTAAACGTACGTTAAATTTTTTAGCATACACGAGTTTGTTTTATTGATCTTAGGTCGAAAGAAGAACTGCTGCCATTCTGCCATAGCTCTTAGTAGTTTTATTTTATATAGTTCAATATAAACTTATTTAATTAATTAATAAAATTTAACTAATTAATAAAATAATATTATAAAACAGTATTGATTTAATTAAAATTTGTTTTCCTGGCATAAAAATACTGGGAAAATTACACTATAAATATGGCCAAAGCCTACTAATTTACACTTCTGAAGTGACTTTATCGACCAAATTCATCGCCTGTGGTTTGACAAATTTAAATAACGACTACAATCGACTTTATGGTTTTGGCGCCAAAAATGGCTTGTTGTCAAACCGCTGTCAGTCTTTTAAATGTTTTGATTTGTAATTAGAAAGTTATTAACTTTTAATAAATACTACTTTACTTACTAATTTTACAATGGAAGAAGGTGACTTTGATCAGCGTTTACGAGATCTTCAAAGAGAATACTTAGAATTTCTTGACGATGAGGTAAATCCTTTGATTATAACCTAATTATACATTTTAATTTACTTGTATGTTCTTCTTGATTTACTTTTATTTAGTCATTTTAAAGAAAGGAATTCTTTCTTTTATTCGATTTTACTTTTATGTATCTACGCTTTAGTATATTATTTTTTGAATTTACTTCATTTATTTACATAGGAGTGATAAGCTAACCATTTCTGTGTTGCAGGAGGATCAAGGCATTTATGTGATCAAAGTCAAAGAGATGATTGAAGACAAATCACATCGGTTGAATGTAAACATAAATGATTTAAGAAGAAAAAATCCAGAACGGGCAAAGAATCTTTTAGAGAATGCATTTGAGGAACAAATAGCATTTCAAAGGGCATTGAAAGAGTATGTCTCATCAATTGACCCAACATATGCCAAGGTTAAGGAGGAGTTTTATGTGGCATTTTCAGGCAGTTTTGGAAATAAACATGTCACTCCAAGAAGTCTAACGTCCAAGTACGTATTACATACTATTAATGTAATAAAAACGACATACATGTTAATAAAAATTATTGTAATGACCATTTTGATAATTTTTGGAATTTAGTTAGAATTCAACTTGAAGATTATTTTGATCAATTGATAAGTAATTCTAAACACATCACTAAGACGAGAGGGCTGACTGGTGCAAATAGTGTATGTGTGTGTATCAGTCAAGTCTGTATTTGTGAGTAATAGCCCTGTATACAGATTTTCACATAGTGTAGGGAACTGTTTATAAAAAAATCTAAGCTTAACCCTTTTGCTGCGAACAGCGCTTGTTGGTGCTCAGCTATAGATGCTCGCTCCAAGTGAACAGTGCCACTTGGCGCTAGTGACTTGTTATTATAATTAAGGTTAATGGTGACTCAGAAGTGTTTAGTCCCAATGGCATCACAGTTTTCAATTTGTAAGCAAAATTCATGTTTTATTTAAGCTCAATTTAAGGATTGTCTAAACCGGTTGCTGAATTGAATGATTGAAATATGGAAAACAAGTTTTAAAATTGTAGCCAGCTGTCTTTATTAGAATGATTTATGAAGTATTTTTTATGATGGAAGAAATTATTATAAAATATATTTGTAATGAAGTTTTCTATGTAATTATTTTAAACTACCTTGACCTGGCAAACATTGTTCTGCTTTAAGAATTAAAAAGTAGCCTATGTCCTCCACCTTCCAATCTATGACTGTACCGATTCATCAAAATTGGTTCAGCGGTTTAGGCGTGAAAGCATACTCACATACAAACTCACTTTCACATTTATAATATAAATGTTTAATTGTGCAATTATATATATTATATTTTATTTTCACTAAAATTAATTATTGGCAGGAAATTTTATTATGTATCATGTCTCATGTATCATACCATAAAAATTTTTATCACCAAAACTCACTTGTATTATAGATATTTAGGTAACCTGATATGTTTGGAGGGTATAGTAACAAGGGTATCCCTTGTGAGGCCAAAGGTTGTACGCAGTGTCCACTACTGCCCTGCTACCAAAAAGATTATAGAAAGAAAATACACTGATTTGACCTCTTTTGAAGCATTTCCTACTTCTGCTGTATATCCTACCAAGGTGACTTATGTTTTATTTACTAATGGAGCAATTTATTCCTTGTGTAATATTCTAGGTACAACTTTTTTAAAGTTTAAATAATTAAATTTAAGGGTAGATTATAATTATTTTAATATTTCACAATGAGGATTGTTAACTTCTAGTATTTGTCGAAAATAGCTGCTGAAAAGCAGTCAAGACATCAATAATAATAAAAATAATCCCACAAAAGAACTCTATGTACTGGTTAACTATGTCAGTGTGCTTGAGAAGGTCATGGGTTCAGTTCCCATCTCGCATCTGGGTGGTTATTTACAAAAAAAAGTATTATTTTATTGCTTAGAAACAACAGATAGGCTGACACATAATAGTAAGCAGTTACTGTCGCCTGTAGATGTTTGCAACATTAGTATCACCATGAACATTCTGCTGTCCTGTAGGGGTACAGGTACCTGTGTCACTAATGCTGAAATACAACACAAGGTTATATGGAGGCACACTCATGTTGTGTGACTACTATCCAGACAGGCTTGGCCCTATCATATAGCTAGGGTTGTTTTGTCGCCTTTTACGACAGGCTGACCCCAACCGCAGGGTTAGTATTCTTACTCCGCCGCTGCATGGAGAAAAAAGTTAGTAGTATATTATATATATTAGTCAATAACACAAGAGCTGTGCTATTTACTTTGGAACTAAATGATATAGTGTGTAATCTTCTATTATATTTATTTATTTTATTTTCATTTTAAAAAGACCTAAATTTAATTTTAGTTTTATTACAAGTATTGCAGTTAATTTTGTTTATGAATATATAATGATATCATTATAATTGACTTTAAACATTAACTTCCAGGATGATGAAGGAAATCCCCTAGAAACTGAATATGGCCTCTCACGATACAAAGACCACCAAACACTAACAGTTCAGGAGATGCCAGAAAAGGCGCCCGCAGGCCAGTTGCCTCGCAGTGTGGACATTATATGTGACGACGACTTAGTTGATAAATGTAAACCAGGAGACAGAGTCCAGATTGTCGGGAATTATCGATGTTTGCCTAATAAACAGGGTAGTTTTACATCTGGAACATTCCGGTAAGTTTATAATTTATTCTAAATAGTGGAATTAATAGGTTATGCGATGTGCTAGTCAAAATATATCAGACTTAAGAACTAGCCTAGAGGGCATGAGGTCAGTTTTTTCTGACTTATAATTGCTATGTAAAAGTAACTTTGTCAGGAAATCTACCCAGGAAACGAGATTGTAAGACTATTCCCGTCTTTTTCACTGGTTAAATAACAAAAACAAGTAAATCGAAAAAATATTAGAAGTTTTCGTACGCATGCGCGCTACTTCGCTAGCCACACTCCTCCACTGCAAGAAAACACTGTTTTTTCATAAAACTTAAATAACTTTATATTAAATGAAGATATCATAATATTTTTTTTTAGATAACAACCAATCCTCTGAGAAATAAAACTAAGGAAATTTAATTAAAATATATCCAGTAGTTTTGCCGCGATATGCTCACAACTGAAGACCTCTATCACTTTATTTATAGTATAAATTAAAAATACCATAATAAACCATTTAAACATTTCTATGAACATGATGTTAATAAAACCATTTTTCCAGAACAATCTTAATAGCTAACAATGTAACAGAAATCAACAAAGACATGAACATAAGTATCACAATGGAAGATGTGAAGCAGTGCAAAAGACTTGTGAACAACAAGACTGTGGACATATTTGATTTGTTAAGCAAGTCTTTGGCCCCCTCTATACATGGTCATGATTATATAAAGAAAGCCATACTTTGCTTACTGCTTGGGGGCATTGAGAAAATTTTGCCAAATGGAACTAGATTGAGAGGGTAAGTAATTTAAATGTTAAGTTACTATCAAACAAATAAAACTATTTTTCCTTAAATATATGCTGTTCAAAATGTTTATGGCCACAATATTTAATTTTAGAACAGGGATCCCCAAATTAGGTATTTTGGACAAGAGACCTCTTTTCCAAAATGCGCTGTACCTCAGACCCCCATAGCCAAATTACTTTAAAAATCTTAAGAGGATATTGGAAATCCCTGGTTTTGAACAACAGCAAAGGTCCCGGCTGAATTTGTATCTCGAAAACATCTCCCATGGCATGGGCTACCAACCCGTACAAGCTATATTTAATACTAAAAAATAGCAATAGATGGCACTACTATTAACATTTGTAAATTATAAAATGTGAATAAGCCGAATTATGTAGAAATATTGAGATTAAAATAAAGATTAGCATATTTTATAAACACAACTTCACATCAACCTTAATTCAACTCCTTAATTTGAAGATAAGAAACATTATAAATAATCAATTGAGAATACGAAAGTATAGGGCTACATGCGTACATTTCAGCTATGCGACTCTCGTAGTGTTTTGCAAATATGACGCTAGATGGCGGGTAACCGGAATGCGCTTGTGAGGTTTGCACCGCGCTTGCACACATTCGTCGTCGAAACTATTTGAGAGAAATATGCCATTCTCTTCTAACGACGTAAATAAGACAGAGACATCATGCGTATCCCTACTCGTCTAAGTTTTATTTATTTCCTTGTTGGGGCCGCTGCCCGCTGTTCAATTCAATCGAGTTCGAGTCACTTCGAGTCGAGGTTGTTTTATGAAAAGAGATTATAGAACAAAAATGGCTCCGAATAAATGTGCATACTTTATGTGTAATAACACTTCGGATCAAAAACCTAGTGGGACAACAAGCGATAACCGTATCCTTAGTGTCTCACTAGATGGCAGTACGTATCGTGGTTATTTGTGTTCTCACTAGTGCCATCTGTTGAAAAATCGAAGAAAGAAAAATAGCCAGTCGAATAGCCAGTATTAGGGTGATACCATTTGCTTGTACTGGATGGTGTCTCTGTTATATTATGTACTTTGTGCCCATGGTGATGATAGTTAACTATCGGTTTTTTGACTAATTTTGAATAGTTCCTTTCATGTCCTTATAAAAGGTTCTTACTATCTTTTTTAAGTAAGTCTTTTTTATAAGTTATTTAGTTTTTAGTGCTAAGCTAATTTTCACATAATTGGGTATTTGAAAAAAAAATATTATTGATTTTTTTAATGTATTTTAAAACTTTATTATTAATAATATTGATATTTAATGCAAAAAACTAAAGAATTCTTTTTTTGAATTAATTATAAACAATTAAAAATTGATGAAATTTAAATAAAAATCACGTGACTATAAACGCGCCATGATTGGTCACCATAGTTGTGACGTCATAATGTTATAGCTATTCAATAACAGTACAGCTTTAAAGGCTGTTCATAACATAAATTAACATGTGACTAGACAATAATATTGAAAATTTATTGCTAAAATACGAGTTGTTAGTTCCGATTAGCTATGTGTGATAAAGGATTTATTAAGGCAAAGTCTGATAATATTCCTGATGTTGATATATTTATAAAAAATGACGTTCGGTTTAATTCTGCTGAAGTTCGAGGTGCCAAGGCATCAAGGTAAGTCTGTTAAAAAATAATATAATAAATGAAAATATTTAAGTATTTATTATATCCTTTTGTTTTGGGATTATTACGGTGTACTGCTTGAAACCATTTATTTCGACATTTGTCATCTTGGGGAACATTTAAAAACATTTTGTCAGGAGTTGTTTTTGTAGTATTCGTACATAATGGTACAAAACAAGAACGATAACTTTTTAGGTTCGACATTTTTAATATAATTTTAAATATTTAACAATGACAACAAAATTAAATAGATCAAAACACTATTTATTATTTTTCTATCAACTGCAATGAGTGAAAACTAACATTATGACGTCACACACGCGCTTGGGTTTGTTCGGGAGTTATCGGCGGTTCTTCGGTACTGGATTCAAAATTTAATTTTTATTTTGAAATAACTTTTGAATTATTGCGAAAAAAATAAAATAAAAATAGTTTTGTTGTAAAACTTATATATGATCTTTTCATTTAAAAATTTTTTTTCAAATACCCAATTTAATATAAACGTTATAATGCGCACGCTATGACACGTCCGAAAGTCGATTTATCGACGGTTCGTGCTTTAATAAGGGTTAAGAGGTGTTCTATAAATACAGTCGAAATATCAGAGTTTACTAAATTCACATGCAAATACAGTATCCATAACAAAAAATATGTTTTAAAAACATTTTTGAATCATATCTGAAATGGCTGCTTGATAATATCATTGCTTGTCATAATGGCTTGGCATGGTTCCATGTGAATTTCGAATTGGTAATATGATATAAATGTCGTTATAGGGATATCAACGTATTATTAATCGGCGATCCATCGGTTGCGAAGTCCCAGTTACTCCGCTACGTACTGCAGACGGCACCCCGAGCCATCACAACTACCGGTCGGGGCTCCTCTGGAGTGGGTCTCACTGCCGCCATCACTACCGATCCAGAAACAGGGGATCGTAGGTATGACAATTCTTTTATTAAAGGCAATTTTTTAAATACCGTTTAAAAAATTTGCCGTCATGGGACACCCGGCAGATGTGAAACCTTCAAGTAAATATAAGAACTTGCCAGAAGGCAAATAGATAATGGTCAAGGACTCGGCTATTTAGTTTTCTCTAACTATAAACTTAATGTAAAACTAATTTCTACAAGTATCTGAATGAAGGCTATTTATTTAATAAAAACTTATACATAATTATTAATCAATGAATAAAAGTACAAATTTTACTTAAATAAACTATTGTAAAAGTGTTCGTTTTTAAATAAAGTAAAAATCCCGTTAAACATTTCTGTGATTAATGTGACTACTTATACCTTTCATCATAAACAATGTTATACAAATAAATTTTGTGAATTTCTACGTGGTAGGGTCTCAAGGCCGTCTGGATGGCGACTACCTTTGGTCTTAAGTATGCCGCCATAATAACCTTGTGTTGTGTTACGGCATTATTGACCCAAGTGCCTGTACCCTTATGGGACAGCAGCGTGTTTGCGATGCCACTGGCGTTGCAAACACCCATAGGCGACGGTAACTGTTAAATTCTAAACGGGCCGTCAGCCTGTCTGCTGTCCTACAGCAATAAAAAAAGATAAGTTCAATAATTTCGAACTCTTCAACATGAAGTCATTGGTGCAGTTAAGAACGCGGGCGTAATATACGTTATAAGAACGCTTACGTCGATGGTTCAAATCCGGCTGCTGCCACAGCGTGTTTTTATTACAAAATAATGTTTTAGAACAAAATTAATAGAGAAAATATGGAGTAAAATAATGACAGAGTGGAATTTCGGTAACGAAATAGAAATAGTACGCAACTTATACAGAAAAGCCATAAAGCGTGTAATATATGCGGACACACATACAAGGGAGTCTTGAGCGGCGGCGTGGAGGGGCATAATGGCATTAGAGCGTCGCGTCATGCCGTTTGCCGTGACGGCAAACCAGTCGATTTTACTTCCAAGGCGCGCTAATATACGTTTCTCATCAAAAATAACATGACATTCCATTAGTTTTATTTTTCATATAACAGTAAATTGATGTTGAGAGTAGATTAAAAAGAGTTTGTTATTTCTCACAGAGGATAAATATTTTTGATAGCAAATATGTTTGTTTTCTGAGTTGTTTAAATCCACTAAATATATATTTGACGATAAACTGGTCTATTAAATACTTTAATTTCCTTTAAACAACTGATGCCTAAAAACAATGGCCGGTTAATGGCCTTGGCCTTCCTTAACAGGCATAACTGATTCCTGTTATTAAATTATTGAATAAAACTGTTACAGGTTGGAGGCAGGTGCGATGGTACTAGCAGACAGGGGAGTGGTATGCATAGACGAGTTCGACAAGATGTCGGACATAGACCGCACCGCCATCCACGAGGTGATGGAGCAGGGCAGGGTGACTATCGCCAAGGCAGGTGTCCATGCCACCCTCAACGCCCGGTGTTCTGTATTAGCTGCGGCCAACCCCGTATACGGAAGGGTCAGTTAAATATTTTAAAGTTGAGTAGAACCTCGACGTCGGTGTATTTCTTCTTAGATCACATGAAATACTGTTGGTGTATATTTACATCTGTAAAAAGTTTTACCATTCTGTACTTATGGGTTTAACCTAGCCCTTTTGATCAGTAGTTTTGTTATAAATATAGGTTGATAATACTGCCGATTGACGGATGGGTGGATGGTAATGCTTCAAGATAGTCCAAATATCTTTGGTTTAAACTAAACGCCATAACCTTATGAGTTGTTTAGCAGATGTACTGAAAAGGTTGCCTTGAGCCTCGAAAATCTGGTTGCAAATTTTAGTCTTTTTATTAACTGAGATCGCCACCTTACAGTTAGGTGGTCACCAATGTCGTCTATAGGCGACGTTTGCAACACCAGTCACTGCCGAAGAGGTACTAGAACCCGGTTTACTTGTTCCGGAACACAAGGGCATTATGGCGGCATGTTTTAAAACCAGGGTTGGTTGCTACCAGGCTTGGAGTCTACCATCTCGCTTATGTTTATTTATTTATTAAGTTGTTATATCGCCTTTATGACAGGTAGCCTCCGGCCGCAGCGGTCCTTATTCTTACTCCAGCCCTGCACAGAGAAAAAACAATATTAAAAAGCTCTATGGATTGTATTAAATACTTCGTGCTTGTGTTCTGCTTTTCTAAGGCTAGACCTGTTTGACAAAGATTTCCTATTTTCAGTACGACCAATACAAAACTCCAATGGAGAACATAGGCCTCCAGGATTCCTTGTTGTCCCGTTTCGATTTGTTGTTCGTGATGCTGGACATTGCGAACGCGGACCATGACAACATGATCTCTGAACACGTGCTCAGGGTGCATAGATATAGGTAGGATTATCATTGCAATCTTCTTAAACGAGTATTTTTTGCCTAATGGTATGTATTAAGCAGGTTCTCCATAACATTTTCTCTCTTTGTCCATAACTAGATTTTGAACCGATGCATACATTTTGCAAAATGTATTTATTATATATTAAGAAAAATATCACAGATTTTCCCAAATTCAGTGATTCCCATTGACAAAAGGAGCCATAGACAATGATAAATTGATTACATCTTGTACATAGCGTAAAGTGAACAATAGTATTGGACAAAGTACCTAGTCAGGTCATAAATTCTGTCACATGTTTAATGTAAAATAATTGTAACAAGTTTATTCATTATGTAACCATTCATATACCAAAATGAACTTAATAAAACATAGATTCTTATGACATTAAAGTTTATTCAAAATGACCTCCGTGATTTTGAATACAGGCCTTCAATCTGCGCGACCAGTCGTCTATCGCAGCACGAACGAGGTCCATGTCAATATCGGCGGCTGCCTTAATCAAGGATGTCTTGAGTGACTCCAAATTGGGATGAGGCTTTGAGCACGCCTTTTCCTCCAAGTGTTGCCGTATCTTGTAATCTAACGGATTCAAATCTGGACTGGAGGAGGGCCAGTCTTCGTGCCGGATGAAGTCGATTTCACGCGCCGCCAGCCAGTCTTGTGTGCTCTTCGCTCTATGAGCTGGCGCCGAATCTTGTTGGAATACCCAGTGCCTGTTATTGAACATGGTATGAGAAACAGGTTCCACAAGGTTCGTCAGGACTGTATTTTGATACACAACAGCATTCGTTTTTACACCTTTCTCACAAAAATGTACCTCTGTTAAGCCCCAATAAGAAACTCCCAACCATACCATCAGCGAGGATGGAAAATGACCTCGTTGGACACGCGGAATACGGTTGCTCGCTTCTTCACTACTGTGTGCGTACACCTTATCTTTTTGTTTGTTGTAGCTCTCTTCTACGGTAAACATTTTTTCATTCGAAAAAAGAATTTCCCGATATTTTTTTCCCGCGTACCGCTTCAACAAAGCGCGGCATCTCTTCACTCTCAGGTCCATTAGACGAGCATTCAAACGATGTCCTGTTTTTCTTCGATATGCCCGAAGCCCTAAGTCTTCATTTAACACCCTTTTCACCGTGGTTCTGCTTAACCCCATCTGAAGGGCCAACAGTTTCTGCTTACGTTTGGGATTTCTTTGAATTCGTGCCTTCACAGCTTTTATCACTGCGGGAGTCCTAACAGACCGAGGGCGACCACTTCTTGACCTGTCATCTACACTAGAGTCTTCATTGATAAACGAATCTTTTGGTTATATTCAAATTTTTCAGTATGTTAAAAATTTGAATTGGCGCGTAACTGCAACGATGCAACGCAATAACTGCAACACGGTCTTCTTTAAGCGTCCACTCCATATTTAAAAATGAGTAAAATTCTAAAAGTATACATTTTTATTTTCATGAACAATTCGAAATTCGAATTCAATAAACTTTTTTGTGGCCAGCATTCTAAAAGAAAAGTTTTTACTGTGTGACAATACTTATGACCTGACTAGGTATATATATTTGTTTACAATATAATCCTAGAAAGAATTCAAGCACTTTCTATAAGTAAATTCAAAGAAGCTATTAAGAAACACATGTGTGAAAAGATCATCATTAAATATTGGTGATGAGAAGGTACAAGACTGCGAGTAATTGCAATGCCAGTGACATCGCGCTACTGTCCCATAAGGGTACAGAAACTTGGGTCACTAATGCCGGAACACAACATAAGGTTATTATGGCGGCATACTTAAGACCAAAGGTGGTCGCCATCCAGACGGGCTTGAGGCCCTACCACATAGATAGGGTGGTTGTTTTGTTGCCTTTAACGACAGGCCGACCTCGGCCGCAGAGGTTAGTATTATTTCTCCGCCCCTGCATGGATGAAAAGTTATATTTATTATTTAAGTTATACCGAATAATATGTAGATATATATAAAATTCTCGTGTCACAATGTTCCTTCCCGTACTCCTCCGAAATGGCTTGACCGATTCTCATGAAATTTTGTGAGCATATTGAGTAGGTTTGAGAATCGGCCAACATCCATTTTTTATACCCCTTAGTGATAAGGTCACTATTCCACGCGGACGGAGTCGCGGGCACAGCTAGTGTAGATATAAAATAAGACTGAAAAAACATTCGGTGGGGAGTTTGTTTCGCCATTGCTTCTCTAGCCGTCATTTGATTTATGGAAGACGTTTGTTGATATAATTAGTAAACAAAACTGGTCTGTATGTAGATCGCAGGTCAATAATTAAGCTAAAATATCCGACATGTGACGTGTGGTTCGTGAATGAGTGGTAGTCGGTTGAATGTAGAATGCTGAGAGTTGTCCTCGTGCATTCAGATCAATAATCAGATGTATTCAGGGTAAAATGCGACAACTCGTGTATGTCGAGATCTATAGTGGGGGTTCATTATACACACGATCAGGGTACATTGGTTGTACTTCGCGTCGTCTCTGCTGCATCCCCCGATGAGAGTCCGAATTGTGGGCGTGGTCGCACGCGGAGATGCGTCAGCGCCTAATATTTACGAGCGCTCTCGAAGAGACCCGAAGTTTCCCGGCCACGTTTTTTAAATTATCTTCTATTTAAATAAAAAAGCGTTACCGAATAACATTCGGTAACGCTATAGGACGCAGTCCTGGGACTGGTTGAGTTAGGTTGGTTGTTGTTATGACTCAACACCGCAAAAAACCGAAGCATAAACTACATTTGCTTTCTGCTATGAGTGATTTGTCGGTGTTTATGATCATCTAAAAAAACAAGATTTTTTCAAGGGTGGCGCAATCCTGTATTGTATTGTTCTCGTTAGCTACACAACCACTTTTATAAGTAATCATTTACAATATTTAAAGTTCGTATAGTTCAAATAATTTTTTGGCAAATTAATTAACCCTGTCTTGCCCTTTGTTCCTAATTAAAAATAAAAGATGAGGATCTACGTTGGTATTTCAAAGTTCTGAGAAAGAATGAAATATGGCCGGTGCTAGAGCATCACAAACAGGAACTACATACATACATGATGCTGTGGTGGATGTGTGGAGTGACGTGGAAAGATCGCGTTCGGAACTTCCACATTAGCGGCAGACTTCACATCCGTGACATTCCTGATAAATTGCAGGAGCGTCGCCTTTGCTGCTAAGGCCACGATTTACGTAACCAGCTATTTATGTACGTGGGAAATAAATATCTAGACATGCCGCTTCCGTCGGACTCTGGCATAGGCTATTTGTAACTTAAATAAATCCATATGATCGATAAATATGGACTTGTTTAAGTAACAAATTGTTCGACTATTGCTGATGCTCTTTATGAGGCACTATTTTCGTAATGGAGGATATGGTAAAACTCTCCAAAAGTAATTATTTTGTTTAGAACAAGGGGCTTTATTTTTTTATATTAAGCTTTATTATGTGATTTCATTGATGTGGTGTAACTTTTTCATTCAATAATTTCCATTTATAGGAATCCTAAAGAACAAGACGGCGAAGTTCTCCCCATGGGTTCATTAGTCGAAATGCTTTCCACGGAGAATCCGGATAATGACGAAATTGAAGAAACAAACAAGTCGATATATGAAAAATACGACCCCTTACTTCACGGAAACACTCGCAGGAAAAAGGATCAGATTCTCAGCACCAAGTTTATGAAGAAATTCATCCAAATTGCCAGGATGATGAAACCGAAACTCACTCAAGAGGCGTCTGACGTCATTGCGGAGGAGTACGCCAAGTTGAGGAACCAGGACATGATGGACACTGATGTTGCCAGGGTAAGTTTTTGTTCATTCAAGGGCGAAGTATGAATAGTGACCACTGCAGCTGGGGAGGCCTGTCGTAAAAGGTGACAAAACAACCCTAGCTAGGTGGTACGGCTCTAAGCCCGTCTTGATGGCAACCACCCGTGGTCTCTACATATGACGCTGTTATAACTTTGTATTGTGTTCTTGCGTTAGTGACCCAGGTTCCTCCAGTTTCTTCGTGCACTTATTGCTGCTGCTTATTAAGTGGGCCGTCTGCTCCTCAATAATAAAAAAAAAATCCGACGCAAGACGATGAAGTGAGACCTGTTAATGGCGTAACAGTGCAAGACGACTGTCGAGTCCGCAAGTCTTTTGTCTTTTATTGAATTATACATTTATATTAAACGTTTCAATGCTGAATATTTTTTCAGATGTGTGCCTAAATAGCACGTAGGTATTTATAGTTATTTGAAAATAAAAAAAGTGTTATCACACTATTACTTATACAATTATCAACACACTAATAGGTTTTTTAATGCTGTGGGATAGCAGACAGGCTGACGGCCCGCTTAGAATTTTGCAGTTACCGTCGCCTATGAGTGTTTGCAACGCCAGTGGCATCGCAAATACGCTGCTGTCCCATGAGGGTACAGAAACTTTGGTCACTAATGCCGGAACACAACACAAGGTTATTACGGCGGCATACTAAAGACCAAAGATGGTCACCATCGTGACGGGCTTGAGGCCCTACCACGTAGCTAGAGTGGGTTGTTTTGTCGCCTTTTACGACAGGCCTACCTCGGCCGCAGAGGTTAGTATTATTTCTACGCCCCTGCACGGATAAAAGGTTTTTTGTCACACGTCTATATAAATTAAATGATAGAGATCTGCGTTTGTGCGCGCATCACGACAAAACAGTTTCATTCATTAGTCACTTGGTCCTTATCTAAAAAAAAAATTACGTGGTTTTCATTATTATAAAGTTATTAAAGTTTTAAGAAACAACAATTTTTATTACGTGTAAACTTTTTTACTACGTCTACTTTTATTACTACGTGTTCCTAGTGCTTATAAAAATATCATTGAACACACATCACTGAACACGGTGATGTGTTTTCTTGCTGCGTAGAAGTGGAGAATGCATACGAATACTTCTCATATTTTTTCGATTTACTTTTTTCTCTTATTCGACTAGCAAAGCGGGTGGGAACGGTTAGTCAGTCAGAAAAGGACTGGATAACAATAAATTAAAAATGTTTTCTTTATTTATGCCTCTGTATTTTTCGATACCGCTGCATTGCAACTTTCAATACTATACATTGAAGATCCATCGAGCTGCGTAAAACTCTAACAGTTAACGTAACATATACTTGGTGTAGACGCAACCAGTGACAGCCCGTACGTTGGAGACGATGATCCGTCTGTCCACCGCTCACGCGAAGTGTCGGATGAGCGCCCAAGTGACACATGACGACGCCATGGCCGCCATAGAGTTGGTGCAGTTCGCCTATTTCAAAAAGGTAAGGAAACCTATCGATTTAATGGGTATCCCACGTTTGAGACGTCTCTAATCTCTCTCCAGACCGCCTCCGCCGGCAAGAGGGGTAGACCCAAAAAGCGCTGGCTTGACGTTGTAAAGGGCCACTTCATGGCCATACGTCATGCGTGCCAATGGACTCCCTAACAGGGACGCCGAAGACCGTGCGAATTGGTTAAGAAAAAGCCGGAAAGCGGACCCCGGATACCTAAGCGGAAGTTTGGGTTGCAAACGTGATTTAACGCTCGGATGATGATGATGATGAGTTTATATGGAGAAGAAATGCAGAAACTTAGAATTCTTAATAGTAATGCTTTAAATTAAAAAAAAACATTACTAATATACACATCAAAAAAGTCTAAGCAACATGCATATTACAAATTTACCATTTATACTAATTAATTTCTAAGTCTTTACTCACTCAAAGTGCGTAGGTATGTAAACTTTTTTGTTATTGATGACATACTGGCTGGTTGTAAAAAAAATTTCGATTATGTTTTGTTTTTTCATAAAATTAAATGAAAGGGAATTTGTTAGAATTTAAGTGCGTTTTTATTGCTACGTTTAGTCTTGATTTTATAATTTTACTTTTTAATAAATAAATTGTAATGTTTAAAGATAGCACCTGCAAGCATGTGGGCGCTCTTAACAGTTTTTTTCTCAATATTGCATTGATTATAAATTAATATAGAAATCAAACAAATAAATTACCAAAAGATTTTTAGTAATTTATTTATGAAGAAAATAGTAAAAGAGAAACACATCTACAGTAGAATCTCGATTATCCGGATTCATTCTTGATTCGACGGCGCAACGAGATATGTTACGATGAGTTCATTCCCGTCTCCGACGTATATATACTCCCGCTCTCATTTGTTCAACCCTTTCTATAATAAAATGTTATTAAAATATAATTATTGTTTGATTTGACTTTGAAATCGATTATTCGGAATAGCCCTGGTTTTAATTCATTCGGATTATCGGGATTCTATTGTATAGATAAGAGTACGTCACAAAACAATACAAATTATAATAAAACTAATGGCGTTCACGGGTGTCGGTTATATGGCGGGCGCGCAGCCTTCCGCGCAGTCTTGGCACTCGGTAAACGAGTGGTGTGCCGAGCGATTCCGAGTGAGCTCTGCCGGAGAGCAGTGGGTGGAGCCCTCGCCTAACCGTATTAGTTTCGACCAATCGTAATGGCGAGCGGTGTGAACCGATGAGCGCTACAAGCAGTTTGTTTTGTGTCAGGTGTTAACGAAGGAGAAGCGCCGCAAGCGGCGAGCCTCCCTGGACGAAGAAGCCGCTGGTTCTGAGGGCGAGGAGCCATCGCAGCCGAAACCCAAAAAAACAGTCAGTTCCTTTGTTTATTATTATTATTTAGTTCTGGATGAATATATTTTAACAGTTTATAATAGTAAACTAAATATAACTTTAAATAATAATTTACGACCTCCGTGGCGTCATGACTTGTGTTGCTTTGATTCTCGTCACGCGTCTGGGTGTTTATCTATAATATGTATTTATTTACAAAAGTAAATTATATATGTAATATATTAGCTATCTTGTAACCATAACACAAGTGCTATCCTACTTTGGGACTAGATGGCGTGTGAATTGTCCCAGTATATTAAAAAGAAAATAGTTAAACGTGAAACTTCTAGCTTAGGTCTTTAGGCTATAGTCATTCACCTGCCAGCTGGTGCATATTGCTACCCAACGGACTTTTCTCTGATGCCAGGTCGCCTTTTTTACACAGACTTAACTGTCAGTGTATATTTATAACTCTAAAATAATTGTTTTTAAGCAGCATTTTTCGATTCTCGATACATTAACATGTACCATCTAATAACATTTAGTTGATCATAAAATGTAGTATAATGTGTTTTAAATAAGAATAGCATCGACTTTGCGCCATGTTGTGACGTCATAGCACAGGTTTTTAATACTTATTCCATTAACTGTTGTTTAAAATAAAATTAGGTATGTTACCCGTATTTATGACTTCAATTCCACACACCATTATTGATACGCAAATAAGGTTTCGTACCATACCGTACTTTTTAGTGACATTTGACAGATAGAAGTCATTGACGTTCTTATAGCCGCAGTGGTTAGTTTTCTTACTCCGCCCCTGCTCGGAGAAATATATAGTTTATAGATAAAATTATGCAATTATCGAGTGACCAAAACACAAGCAATCAGCTGCTTTGAGACTAGAGGGCGCTGTCTGAATTGTAACTATATATTTATTTAGAAACGTAAGGATGGTCAAGATCCTTATGAATTTTCATCCGACGAAGAAGCAGAGCCTTTGGTTAGGACAGCTCACCGTATGGAACCTGAGCCTTCTCAACGCACCACCAGGTCTTCTCAGAAGACCATCCAAGCGGACAGGTCAGTTTCAAATTGGATCGATTTTTTACTTTGTTTCTCTAATTTTTTTTTATTATAAATGACACATGTTTTGACTTGTCTTTAATAGGTAAGTTTTTGTACCTGACATAGATAATTAATAATATTTGAATCCACTCGCTTCATGTCGTATCCGACAAAGCATTGTCATAAGCCTGGGCAAGAGTTCTCCGCAATTCAGCTGCAGGTTTCTAAAAAGAAAAGTGTAATAAAAGTCTCAACAAATAGTTTTCATTTGGTACAATTGTAAATATTAAAATTAATACAAAATACTTTGTTTACACTATGTTACAATGAATGAAATTTATGCTTAGATGCAGTACTTCCTTGTACGAGTACTTACCATGCGAAATTCCATGCACGGAGTATTATTATATAATGGCGAAAAAACAACCCTAGCTACTTGATAGGACTTCAGGCCCGTCTGGATCGCAACCACCCTTGGTCTATGAGTATTCCGCCATAATAACCTTGTGTTGTTCCGGCGTTTGTAACCCAGGTTCCAGTACCCCTACACGAACAACAGCACGTTCGCAGTGCCCCTGGCGTCGCAAAGTGTGTCATCAACCTATCTGCTGCTGTTCTTCACATTCTTTTTTATTCCTGTAGGACTGCAGACAGGCTGACGGCCAACTTAGAATTTATTATTATATGGTGGCATTCGAATCTGAGAGTTCTAGATTGGTCTACGAATGTAACATCATTGAGCTAGCTATCAGTTATTACCACATTTTAATATTGTAAATGCATTTTCTCCCTTAGGTTAAGTCTATTCAAAATCGCTCTCAACGAGCTGTTCCGTTCAGAACGCGCCAACTCGCTGCCGCTCGACCGAGTGTCCAAATACCTGAACGAGAAATACTTGCACGCGCCCTTCGACAGTGGCGAAATACACGCCGCCTTGACAGCCATGACGAATGACAACCAAGTCATGTTGGCCGATGATATTGTGTTCTTGATATAAAATGTTTAATTTCGATGAACATTTCTATCGTTATTTAAGCAACATTGATTGGCTAATACAGTGTAACCTTAATATAACAAATTCTAGAACTGTCCGTTAAAGCTAATGCAAAATATATCTGTTACGAATATTATTCTCCGTGCAGGGGCGTTGTTAGAATACTAAATCCTGCGGCCGGAGTTGGCCTGTCGTAAAGGCGACAAAACAACCTTAGCTACGTGGTAGGACCCCAAGCTTGTTTGGATGACGGCCACCTTTGGTCTTAAGTATGCCGTCATAATAATTTGTGTTCCCAGCATTAGTAACCCAAGTTCCTGTGTCCTTGTGGGACAGCAGTGTTCGCGATGCCATTGGCGTGAAACATATAAGTGAACAATAATGGGAATAAATTGTATTGTCAAAATTTGTACAAGTGTCACTGCCACCCTTGTTACTACAAGGGCGCATTGACGGACACTTTCATATACAGAGACGGTTCTCCTTATTTTGTAGCCATTGTCGCCACGTGTCAACGCTCATTATTTAAACTCTTTAGTATAATATGCGAAAAAAAAATTCCCGATATTATAAACATCAATCTTGTTACAATTGACAGTCTTTGTGATATCAAAATGGCGTGAGAAATGTCAAATTTCTTTAAAACACTTGATTTATATTTAGTGATAAGCATGTTAAGTTAATTTTTTTTTGTATAATTAATCAATCGGATCCACCTATAAATCATCACAGTCGATCATGTTAGTGTAATGTTTATAATAAGTATGGTCTAATATGAATGTTGGAAACTTAGAAATAACGAACTGTTAAGTTTTCTATGAGATGTAGCTTTTTTCATTTGAATATGTTTCATGTTCGTGCAAAATTGCATAAGAAAGCATTTTTCCATACACTTCGGCGTTAAATTAGGCTTTACATGAAAGTGCGATAAACAAAATGTTTTGTTTGTACTATTATTGTGATTTGCGTATTAATTTTATCGCTGTTTATTTATTATTGCTCCTTTAGGTATCTATCTATCTATATATACATACTGCCAACAATAGGTAGACAAATGGATTTTTTGCCACCTTGATCATATAGTGACAGAGTCCCAACATAATTGCTGTTTAAGAAGCAACTTTTTAAAATAATTAAAATTCTCAAGATACAGATTAAAAAGAGTGTATTTAATAAGACACGACAAGCACAAGTAAAAAAAACAAGTTACGATATAAAAGTCATATTTTAAATTATACTTTTAAAATACGCCAGTGCTTTGATTATATAAAAAATAAACATGCCGGTTTTAACAGATGTAGTGTTTGTGAGTAAAATATCTGTTTCCTGATTAAGATGTGTTAACAAATTCAGAACAAGCATTAATAGTTATAATTTCTGTTACTGCGGTTGCGGAGTCACGGACAAGGTGTTTTAGATCCTGTTTCGCACTCAGTGTTAAAGTTCAATTTGTGCATAAAAAGGCGTTAAAAGCGCGATTTCGTGACTGCCTTTTTCACAAAACAAATATGTTTCTTAGTTTAAGCTACATCTAACAATAACGCAGGTGTTATAGCAATTTTATATTGTTGATCTTGTTACATTTTTTATGATAACAATAATTTACAAATTGTAATAAATAAACAAGACTCATCAAATTTACATGTTTTTCATTTTTCGCTCCCATTAGCGGTTTTAAATCAAAGGTTGGTGACAAATATTAAGGACACGTCGGTATGACATCCAATTTGGAATGGAGAATCCACCTAGGGGTAAGCGTGGTGGGTATAGAGATCGATCAATCTAAGAGCATTTCGAAAGCCGTGTGTTATGTGGGTGCAATACTTTAGGCACTGATTTTGCCAATGTCAGAGTATGTTATAATAAGATTATAAAAGCGAATTGTTTTTTTAATAAAGCAAAGAACAGGAAAACATTTGGACGGTAATTTTTACTAGTTAACTGCGAACCAGGAGAAAATAAAACCTTAAAAGTAAAAATTATATATGAATTTAAGAGTGGAATGATACAATTTTATAAGAATTTTTTTTTAATGGCGACAATGCTTATGGCGCTGATTTCCCAAGGTCCAAGTATGAAAAGCCAGCTGATGATGGTAAATAATAATAAATATTACTACCTATTTACATTAAAACAATAACTTGTTTTGTAATCATTTTTGACAGTTTAGTTTCCTCATGACATTGGCCAATTGCACAAGTCGTGCTATGCCATCTCTTAAAACAAGACAATAGTGTGAGTGGCGCCACGAGACTGCACCTGCACTGTAGTAGGGACGCGCCAGAGCTCAAGTAAATAGAAAAAAATATGAGGAGTTTTCGTACGCATGCGCGCTACATCGCTTGCCCCTCTTCTCCGCGGCAAGAAAACAAACATTACTAAACACATCGGTTTTCCTTAAAATTTTAATAACTTTATATTAAATGAAGATATCGCAATATTTTTTTTTAAAATAAGGGTCAAGTGTCTAAGAAATAAAACTTAGAAAATTTAATTGTTATCTACCAAGTAGTTTTACTGTGATGCGCCCACAACTGCAGACCTCTACCATTTTATTTATATGGATTAACGCTTCCGCACTACAGGCGTGTATGGTACGCTATTTTATATGAAAATGATACTCAATATTTATGGTAGATTTCATGGAGCTTGTCACACTAACTTTTCATTTCAATAAATATGCATAAATACTAAGTTCAGCTAATCTGCCTGTAACTCCACAGATCCCACACCCGTACGCATAGGCGGCGACACGGTCGATGATCAAGTGAAATACCTGGGATCTGTATTTCACGCGTCTGGTGACATCGATTGCGACATCAAGGCACGCATTGCTGCCTCATGGGTCGTGGCGTGAGCTAACTGGTGTCATTTGTGACCCCAAGATGCCGGCAAAGTTGAAGGGACAAGTCTATAAGACCATCATTAGGCCTGTCCTTTTATACGGCTGTGAAGCGTGGCCGGTGTTGGAGCGACACAAGCAAGAACTGCGTGTCTCGGAAATGAATATGCTGCGGTGGATGTGTGAAGTGACGCGGAAGGACCGCATTAGGAACTCCCTCATTCGCGGCAGTCTTCATGTCTGTGACATTGCGGATAAATTGCAGGAGTGTCAGCCCCGTCGGTACGGCCACGTTTTACGGCAACTGGATGCTTACGTGGGAAACAAATGTCTGGCCATGCCGCCTCCGCCGGGCCCCGACAGGAGCGTAGACCCAAAAAGTGCTGGCTTGACGTCGTAAAGGGTGATTATGCGTGCCAATGGGCTCACTACCAGGGATGCTGAAGATCGTGCGAAATGGAGTAGAAAAAGTCGGAAAGCGGACCCCGGGCACCGAAACGGAAGTTTAGGTTGCAACTGGGATATAACGCTTAGATGATGATGACCAAGTTCAGCTAATCCCTTAGCACACACAGTATGGACATAATAAAATACAATACGAAACATATAATACTTTTTATTTATTCATCTCCTGCCTTTGCCCTTTCCTTTACCTTGACTCCCTTTATTTTTAAATTTGTTTAATTTACCCCCAAACACTTTTTTCGGTTTGTTAAAAGGTTTCTTCTGTCCCTTTTTCCCATCTCTATTAAACTTCCCACTTTTATCATTCTGGAATCTCGTTTTGCCGTCTTCTTTCTTGAACTTTCTATTGCCTTCTTTGTCGTTTTGAAACTTTCTGTTTCCTTCTTTATTCTTAAAATTTCTTTTTTCATGTTTCTCGTTTCCCATATTTTGGTTCTTTTGATATTTCTTTTGTAATTTTTTATCGAGTCTCATCTTTTTGAAACCACGATTTGAATTGTCCTCATCTGATTTACGTTTTCTGCTTGGATTCTGGCTGAAGAGATCTGAAAATATATCAAATTTCTATAGACCCTTGCACTTTTTTAAATACTAACTACTTCAACTTTTTTAAACCTGCACTAATTCGCTTAGGAAATTTGTGACACAAGGCTTGTTTTTAGGAACACAACTGACAGACACACCCGGACAAGAACAAACTATTTGCGTCATATAAATATTCTGTCCTCCGTGAAGATCAAACCCACGCGATTGTGCTAGACCCCTTGTGTAATAACTGACGCAATCGTCTCTTCGCCTAAGGTCGTCTTCTTTTGAAGCCCAAATCCAACTTGATCACCAGCTGGTAATGATGTGCAAAAATCTGCCAAGTGTTATAAGGCTTGCTTTCACTATCAAGGCAACTTTTCAACTGGCATGTGAGTGAATTTTTTGACTGAAGTGTGAGGAATATTGTTAAAGGATGGTGACTTATTATATTATTTCCATACTTAAAATTTTATTTTGTGCTGAGAGAACTGGTGGATTTTTTAATCTACACATTTAGACAACTGACTACCACCCAACCTTACAGAAACCCGCTCTTTAGGTGAAGAACACATGTGTAACTATGCCACTTCCGCTACCCCAGTAGATCAAAAAAGGGTGATGTGTGTCAATGGACACACTATCAGAGATGCTGAAGACCTTTTGAAGTGAAGAAGAAGAAGGAAAGTTTGGAAGAAGAAGACCGAAGTTTGGATAGCAACCGGCTTTTAACACTAGGATAATGATGATATCCACCTGACATTCAACTTCTTCATGGTCGGAACTAAAATCCAAAGTAATTTACCTTGTTCCGGTTCGACGCCCACCTCCTGCCTGTAATAGTCCGCATCGTCTTCCTCATCATCCATATTACGCCCACCCTGGGACTCGGCTGCAGCTAATTCCATCAACCTGTTAGAGAGATCATAAATATATTATCAGTGCGATTGGCAGCTAGGGAGAATCTGGGTAAATAATAACTCAATCTCAAAATTAGGTAATAAACTTTTGACTAACTACTCCTTTGGACCAATTTCTTTTCTCAAACCATTTCTATTCAAGAGAGCTCTTCCCTGACTTTTATTTTCTGTGACCTTTTTTTTATATACCTAGGAAAACTGTTACAGTTTCCACCGGCCTCCGGGGGGAAGGCCGGTGGGGGATGTGGGATTACCTCCCGAGGGGGCTGCCTACTCCCCTCGGGCGGACCGGGGACAAAGGCCGCCGGTCCTGCCCACTAAAAACCCCGGTCGTCACTCTTGGCCTTAGTGAGGGGCTTCGCAGGATCGCCTTTTTAGCATTGCTCTTCTGTGACCTATTTTAACAACTAGCAAGCCGGAATTAACGCAGATGTCTACTCTTTCTTCTCCACTAGCACGATAATTGTGAATACATAAAAAGATCGAGGGCTAAAATACATTATGACGGCATAAATATACTGGATACTCAAAGAAAAAAGCAAAGTTGAGTTATGCGTACTTGACAACTGACTCCCACTGGCGTACTGACATGCTGAAGCCGCTATGAAAGAAATCTTTAGAAGACTTGTTAAAAATAGATGTAAAATTTTACCTTTGATTTTCCGTTAACTCTTTCTTCTTCTTGATTCCTTCAAGAGCTTTCTGTTTAAGCTCTTCTTTTTCACGTTGTTTGCGTTGTATATTTTCGTCTTGTTGCGCTTTGCGTTTTTCTTTTTGACGTCTGTAATAAAATATATCCGTTTAGAATGTCTTCATTACCAGATACTTTATTAATAATGTTCAGTTACTAGAATATATCTCACTTTTTCTCCTCTCTTCTCTTTTTGATTAGCGCCTTTTCTTCTTCCGTCTTCTCTACTAGCTCGTGATACAGTACTTCACCGTCCATGAGACCGTCTTCCACCTAAAACCAGTATATAAAGTAAAAAGTTATTTTATTATCATACAGTGAATTATAATAAAATTTCAAAGCCGTCATCGTTACGCCCGGGCGTCTTAAAGTAGAAGAACACTGGGTGGTAGTAGTGTGTTACTAACGACATGCATCCCCCTGTGAACTGTGGGTGGGCCGCGAGCCCCCAAACGGTAGTATGCATGAAGCAAAATTCACACCTCAAAAAAGGTTCCCCTACACAACCTAAGGGCGCGTTCCCACTTTGTCGTGACGACAGATAATCGTGTAGTTTTAAGTGTCGTGGCTTATATGTTTAAATGGAAGTGTTCACATATAGAACGACACGATTTACTGTCGTCTACGACATTTTTTGCAGTGACGACAGATTGTCATGATAGTGGGAACGGCTAACACGACAGTCGTAAAACGGTAAAAAAATCGTTACGACTAAATCGTGACGGCAAATCTATCGTAGCCACGATAAAAATATCGTCTCGTCGTTTACACGTAGTGGTGACTGTAGATTTGTAACTCGCTAATGATGTGTAAACGACAAAGCGACTGCTGTGAAACGATAAAATGTCGTCGCGATCCAATGGGAACAGATAGATACGATAGTCGCTAAACGATAAAAAATGTTGACGACAAACAATCGTTATAATGGGAACAGCTAGAGACGACAGTCGTCCAACGATAAATTAATCGTTACGACATAGTGGGAACGCGCCCTAAGGTCTATCCTATATGCCACCCAGTGGCACGCGGCAAAAAATTTAAAAAATTCAACAATGGTTAAAATTCACACAATTTGGTCCACTACAAAAATGTTTTTGAAGTGAAAACTTCTTTAGCATCGTTGTGATCTGAAACTCAATGAAACGGAACAAAGTCACAGTATTTTTTTGCTTCAGTAATAATGGCTAACCTTATTAATAATGGCTTATAGCTTATTCTACAATGTGATTTTTAAATTATTGCATTTCATTACTTATACATATCTATTCGAATTGAGACTTTATTACAATGAAATACAGTTAAGATTTTTTCTTTTTTATTTTTCTTTATAAAGAATCTACTTTGGGGAATTATTTCATTTAATATAATTATGAAACAGTTTTTGGAAAAATTTTAAATTCGTAAACTTTAGATAACTTCAACGCTAATAATTTCATCCCAAAACTTCGAGCGGATTGTAGCTCATAGGTTGGGACTCTGGGTTTCGGATCGGCCCTGGTTCGAATCCTAACTTGCAAAACTCTAAAAACTTTTCCTTTTCTGTTTATGTTTTTAATATAATATAAATTTAGAATAAATTTTTGGAAAGATTTATAAACATCGAACTTAATAACTTGGATAATTTCAACCGATAAATCCAAGCAGATAAGGTCTTAGATTATTACTAGCTCTTAGACTTAGTCTTTAGATTTGCATCCGCCTGAGTTCGAATCCTGACTCATTGACGTTCTTCTTTTTTAAATTGAGGTTTAAATTTTTCAAGGTTTCACTTCTATCACGTGTGAACTGGACACATGTTTTTATAAAATAAATAACATAAATTCAACAAGAACCACCTGGTGTATTTTTCAATTTATATAGCAGAACAGTGGCTTACTAGATTAGCTAGTAGTATATAATATGAAATCAATATAATTTTCATGGAAATATATTTGCTAAGATTATCGGAATTCACTCACTTTTATAAGCTGGAAAGATATCCTTGGTCCCAATTCGAATAAACGTATTGCAGACTTTGACTCGGCAGCAGCCCCACGCGTCGCCAAGTTCTGCGGCAACACCACTTGCGAGTTAGGGTCGTCTTCAAACTCACTCTCCGACATCAGTGCTGCCCTGACATTATTGAAAAACATAAATACTCAACTGAAATAACCTATATCATAATATATCAATAATACTTTGGTATATATAATATTCACCGGGGCCGGCCTGTCGTAAAAGTCTCTAAATATACTTCCAACATAACTTGTGTTGTGTTCCGTAATCCAGGTTCCAGTTCCTCTACCCAGACGGCAGCATGTTAACGGTGCCAATGGCGACGCAAGCACCTAGTGGCGACAGTAACGGCTTACTACTAAGTGATCTGTTAGTCTGTCTACAGCAATTAAGAAATATTATCCATATTTTGCAATTTTTTTTTTTAATTTATTTATCAAATTCACAGTTATTACATTGGCTTAATAAAATAACAGCACAAAAAACCACTAAGGTTTGTACAATGCCATCGAAACTTAAGTCTACGCACGTTCAAATGACTGAGTAAATTTAGATTACAATTTCTCTAAAAAGTATTTTTTAAGTGAGGCTTATAGCATAAGGAATATTTTATGCGTTCTCCATAGCAGGAGGTCCAATCCTAATAGTGAGACACTATTATTATGTATGTATTTACACAATTACATATCATAGTAAAATATGAATTATGTTTCTCAGGTGAAACCTTATTTATCTCTAAAAATTAAATTAATAATTCTGTTTCAATTATTCTAGCATATTATTATTTATACTAACATATTGATATATTAATTATACTAATAAACTTCATACTCACTTATCAAAGAACTCTGACATATCCTTGCATCTATTTAAATTAGGTATTTTGCCTTGAACTACCTGAAATATTAAATCCATTATTTGTATATGCCCTAAACAAAGAAAATAAAAATATAACAGATCCAAAAAACTACCTTCTTAGTTCCTTTATTGAGACCTACAGGTGTAGCTCTTATTACATAATGCCTAAAATCTATCAACTTTGTAGATGGGTTGTAATTCATAAGCACGCAGCGGCGAATATTCTTCAGTTTAACCTAAAAAAAAAAAAAGAAATTATTTCAGAATAAATGGTCAATGTCATATACAGAGGGTGCCATAGATTCATACATTACTAAATAGTAATAAAAAACTGTGACAATTTATACATTTCTTCTGTGCAGTGGCAGAGTTAGAATACTAAGGCAAGACGACAAAACAACCCTACTAGCTATGTAGTAGGATCTCAACCCCGTCTGGATGACAACCACTCTTGGTCTATAAGTATGCCGCAATAATAATAGCCTTGTGTTGTGTTCTGGCAATAGTGACTCAGGTTCCTGTATCCCAATGGGACAGCAGTGTGTTCACAAACAACCATAGGCGACGGTAATGGCTGTCTGCTGTTCTACAGCAGTAAAGAAATACAGTAGTACTTACAGTAGTAATGTTGATGGTAGGAAACATATTCTGGAACATAGTTGCCATTAGTTTCATGTGCATGCCTTCACCGGAGAAACTATTGAGCACTATGAGGGGAGCATTCTGGAAAGCCTTCATCATAACATATTGCTTCTTTAGCGAAGATATTACATCGCGTGCTAAACTGTACTGCAAAGGGAAATATATTATTTGCAAATTGAATTGAACAACCCAAGAGGCCCTGAGCAGCCTAGCATACAACAGTCAATCATCAGAACCTGAACTACCAAATCTTACATACTGATTATAAAAAATACTAATTGTAAATACATATTGGATGGAAATTCTTCTTAAAAAATATTTTGATGTTATATAAGCTACACCTCCGTTAAGGTTTATCCGTGCAAGGGTGGAGAAAGAATACTAACCTCAGCAGCTGGGGTCGGCCTGTCGTAGAAGGCGATAAAACTACCCACCGTAGCTACGTGGTAGGGCCTCAAGACCATCTGGATGGCGACCACCTTTGGTCTTAAAGTATGCCGCCATAATAACCATGTGTTGTTTTCCGGCATTAGTGACCCAAGTTCCTGTATCCTTATGGGACAGCAGCGTGTTCGCGATGCCACTGGCATTGCAACCACCCATAGGCGATGATAAGTGCTAAATTCTAAGCGGGCCGTCAGCCTGTCTGCTGTTCTATAGCAATAATAAATAAATCATGCTCCATACAGCACAAGTGACCAGGTTCCAGTTCCTCTATATGCACATTAACAGACAATGAGTGCTTACTATCAAGTGATCCGTTAGCTTGTCCCACAGCAAAAAAAAAAATATATATTTTGGTTTATTACTCTAGTTTGGTGATCAGGATATCTGATTTAATGATTCAGTAATTTCAGATATATTTATTTATTTGGGAAACACAATTTCAATAAATCACAATATAAAGATAACAAAAAAAACCTTTTTAACAAAAATATTAAAAGGCTAACAAAAATTGAAAAGCAAAAAATAATAAACCTTCTATTTATTAACCTTAATAACTAAGTTCTTGAACTAATGTAAGTATACCCAAGCAATTTTGAGTCGACGCCAGTGCCCTCACGTGTGCCCGTGCGGGTTGCTGTCGCGCTGAGATTAACTTCGTAAACGCTCGGTATTTTCCGGTGAAGGGGCGTGTCACGCTGCGTCGTCGCCACGCATCACGCTTTACGTAATTAATAAATTTGCTTGTTTAGTGCCAACTCAATATTACTTAGGTATAATTACATTAGTTTAACAACTTAGTTATTTAAGTTAATAAAAAGGTTTATTATTTTTTGATTTTCCTTTTTTTCAGTGATTTTATTTTTTTGTTAAAAAGTTTTTATTTTATAATTTTTTGTGGTTATAATGTACTAATTACTACATGTTTAAATAAATCAATTCTGTCAAAAGTTATGCATGGTCATAGAAATATAATCAGTGAGTGCACAATTATTCATTTTGTTTTCGTGCCCTTAGGGTTGGAATTTTTTCCCAAATTTATATGGGGCTAACTTCGGGGTATACCCTTTCCAATAAAAATTTATAAAATCGGACTACTCTGTAGAAAGTTATGTGTAATACATAAAAAGAAAGAAAAAATATATAGGCATCGACTTGAACCTCCTTCGTCCATTAAAAATTAATAAATCAACAAACTTTCCACTTAAATGTAAATATACATTATTGTATCATCCAATAGTTTAATAGCAATGTCATAAATTAAAAATATAAAATACATTAAAAATAAAAATTGAGAGATATAAACTTAATAATTTAGTTATTTCCATAATTCGATTATTTTGGATTAATAATTTATAATGTTAAAGAGCAAAAAATGTCAACACTGGTGTAAAATTTCAAGATCTATGTAAAAAGAGTGTTTCTTGCAAGATATTATGTAAAATATGTAGATTACAGTAAGTTTCTAATACTTAAGTTGCTGAATACCTACATTGTGGAGCTTGAAAGTGAGAGTGGGTCCTCGTGGTAACCGTGCCAGCCTCATGTATGAGCCCTGTTCTGTTTCAGTAAACATTATCATGTGTGAAACATGTAAATATCCAGATACTGATACAAAATCTTTTAATGTGTTATTTTTTCTTTCCTGAAAATAAATAAAAATAAACTATGCATTAATCTATCTTAGAAATAAAATGTTAAAGCAAAAAATAATATACAATAAACCCTATGTTGGCCACCAGTGACCAATATTTATTTGTGGCAAATTTTGTTTGTTTGTGTAGGAACTGAAATTAAATTCTTTCATTGGCCGTACAAAACCCATAATATCTTGATAATTATCAAACTAATAAACAGATAAGTACATAACTGACTATTTACTATCAGAGCTTGCAAAGGCAAAATCGGCACATAATCATTGGAATACTAGACAAGAAATTATTACTACAAGAAAAGACTTGGCCAGTGGCCTTGATTGGTTCTTCCTTGCAGATTCATTAACGCTGGGCAGTCTCCCCACGATTATAATAATCTCGAGAAGACTTAGTTCAGCAGCAGATGACACCTGCCACAATAGAAAACAATTTTGAAGCTTATGTTATTTGACACAGCTTATTCAGTAGACACATAAGGATTTTGTCAATGAATTGAATTCTTACACACTATATTTGAATGATCTGCAATAGTTTATTTCGGTTTGGGCAGGTGAGTTAGTAATAAGTCCTTATAATTAGTAACATTCCAAAAAAAGTAACTGACAGCTTAAAGGTTACATTTTAGAACAAACCTTAAGTTGAGAAGCTGTGAAAGGTTCCATAATCTTTCTGAAATCCTTAGTTAAATCAATGAGATCTTTGCTACATTGCCCACGATGTATCACGAATGAATGAGGGGCTTTCACTAAGTTCTCTGGCTCTAATGACTGCTTGGTTGCTGGGTTTTTCTTCGCACATTTGCCTTTACGTTTACCCATTGTGAATATATATGTTAAGACTCTAGATATATAATAAAATTTATGTAACTTAAATATTATTTTATTCAGTTAATAATAAACACATTTCGAGGTTATAAACATGTTGCCGATGTTTTTAAATGTGGAACAGTGTTGCCAACTCAGTATCAGGTTTAAGGGCTAAATCGAACCTCAAAAAGGGCTAGATTTGCCAAAAAAATTTAAATAAGGGCTAAATTGCTAAATAATTAATAAAAGTTAATAACAATAGTTGATTTTTAGTATAATTTATTACCTACTGTGTACAAATATTATATAAACATATTAATATTTGGTAAACTCCATTATTTATGCCTACCATGACACTAGCATTGTCGGTTCCCAGCCCTACCATATTCTGAAGTTTTAAACCAATGTCTTCAATTGTTTTCACTATTGCACTGACAATACCTCTCGCATCAGCAGTTTCTAACTCCGAAATTGCCAGAAAAGTTGTCATTATTTTATTCATGGAAGTACTAAAGTATCTGATAACTATACGATATATAGATGGCTATCTGATATATAGATGGCTCTTTCTCCCATTCTGCTCTATAATGTTGTGCGTACTTAGTTTTCTTTTTTGCTGGAACGTCCATTGTCACTAACATAAAAATTTACTTTCACATAAATTCTCATAATATAACACAATCAAAATTCCAAATAGAATGAAACCAAATACTGAATGAAATGGATGTAAAACAGGAGACTAGAACGATATAGTAGATACGGGGAATCCCCATATATAATGAAAGTAAGCGCGTTTAGTTTTTGCTACGCTTTTCTGTTAAAATTTCATTTCGTTTCGTTCTTAGGTGTGTCTATGATTATGTTTATTGCGATATGATAATTTAGGGCTAAATTAGGGGCTAGGGGCTAAATCATAATTATGGAGGCTAAACAGACAGAAAAAGGGCTAGATCTAGCCCCGAAAGGGCTAAGTTGGCAACACTGATGTGGAAATTGGAATTTCAAATTTTCAATGTTTTGACAACTGACACAAGACATACGTCAATAATAAATTTCAATTTACTTTTAAGAATGTTTTACTTAGATTCCAAATTTTATAGAATTAAACTTCTGTCACATAATTGCAGAAATTATTGTTAAAGGCGTTGGAACCCTATAAACAAAAGAAAGTTCCGATAACAGATTGTTGAAAGCCTGACTGAAGGTGGTCCATGATGTATTTATTTGTTCTTTTGGCCGTCCAATGTATGCGGAGCATTCATCTCCAACACATTTTGAGTGCATCTATTTTCTTGCGCTCTGATGTCCTAATTGTCCATGATTCTGCCTCATAGAGAAAAATTTAAAAGACCAATGTTCGGACTAGTCTCATTTTATAGTCATGTGGAAGATCTTTAGATTTTGCCATATGCGTGTCAGCTTGGTCATTGCAGCTTTGGCCATTTGAGCTTTTCTTTTGATCTCTAATATACTTCCTCCTTGGTCAGGCAATAGGGATCTGAGGTATAATGGTCATCTTACTTCAAATTAACATGTAAAGTGCATTCTTTTGAAAAATTTATCTATTGTATAATTGGTTTTATGAAATAAAAACACTTGCAATTAATCAAAACAGCTTTATTTCCTGGCTTACTTGTGGATTTTCGATTCTTATACAAATTAGAAATCTACTATTCAACTTTCTTGCATACAATATTTAGTTTTGCTGTTTTATTTAATCAATAGTTTTACAAAACCTTCCCTTAAGGGCTAACTGCTTAATGTAACAAATAGATACACATTAAAATAAGATGGTTGCTGTATCCTATAAAATAGGAAACAGCTGTAAATAAAATAATATGGTTACGCTATCCAGCCTATTGCGAATAGATAATCAACATCCCAAGATATAATTCTACGTTGGTTAGTGTTAATATACTTTTCGACTAGTTCGAAACCACAGTAATTATGAGACTCTTGGGTTAATATTTAACTTTATCATCAAGTTATTATTGAACATACCAATTAAAATTTGAGAGTCCCTTTGGACAAAGAAATAATAGTCGATTCATTCACTATACTATTTTAAGTGCAGTAAGGTGCAGTATTGTAAGAAAAATTATCCTAAATTTTTGGATAAATATAGAATAGTATCTTCTAAAGACTTCTGGTAGAGGAGAGATATTATTCCCAAAATTTTTTGAGTATCTAACATCTAGATCTCTACCGGAATTATAGCATGGACACGTCAATTTATACAAAGACTAAAAAATAAGCAGTTAATATATGTATTAGTTATATAAAGCGATTGAAAAGTTTTCAGCACATACCATTAAAAATGCATAGACAAATTGTCATATTTTCCATAAATTCTCTCTAATATACCTTAAATTTTCATATTCATAAACAATAAAGCAAATAAGTTTTTTTGTGTCAATTAAAGATGGCTTGAAACTTTTCAGGCACTTTAGTATGACGATAACAATACTCCATATTGAAAGAATTTAATATTAGAATTCTGTATGTATGATAAAAAAAAACGGAATATATTTATTTATAAAAGCCCCTATTTATATCCCCATTTTATAATTAGCTAATATCTATAGTCGTTTCTATGCTATATAAGTTAATACATTCATTGTATTAAAATCATGTTGTATGAATGTTAGATAAATGCAACACTGAAAATCTTGAAAATTGAACTATTAGACCATCATGGGTTTGGATTTCTAACGAATTAACACATTGAAAAATTTCAACGCATCAAGGAGAATTAAAAAACGTTTCAGTGTTACCAACATCTAAGTATTATGTTTATTACACCTGTTTTGATTAAATCTAAATTTTAAAATGTGCTGACACAGCTGTTTCGGAGGTTATGTAAGTAGCTTTATAAGATCGTGAAGATTGAACGCACCGTCGGAACTCGAACCCAGCCAAAAATATGAATGAAAATGATGAAGCCTTGTAATACAAATTTCCATCTAGTGTTAGGAACTATTTGACAAAAGAACATCAGATAAAAATAAAAACACTACCAAAATTATAAAAAGAGTAGTTTTCAATAATTCGGCTTGTAAAATTTAGCATTTTAATCTAAACAGATTTAACAAACATGTACACAAGGTTAATTATTGTTGCTCTACTGATCGACAGGTAATCTAATATTTACTAAAGTTGTTGGCCTAGGTCAGAAAGAAAGAAAGAAAAAATATAAAGAAAGAAGAATAGAAAGGCTGAAAATTACTAAAATATCAAGTAAAAATTGCATTAAAAAATTGTTCTCTTAAGGACAGTTATCCATACGCTTTTCGTTTGTAGTTTTCAACAACGTAATTGGCTTTATGTGTTATATTTTATAATCGAAAAGTTATTTATCTGAATGGATACTTGCATAGTTTTAAAGGGGGTTAAATCAAGACTACCGTGCCAAAGCACATTTTAAGTCCTCCAACGCGGCTGAAGTTTATGCGAGACTACAAAAGTAACTTCACCAAGTGTTAAGATTGTTTAAGTAATTTCAATATGCCACGAAAATTTACACAAACCATAAAAAGACAAGTTGGATCTCGGCCATGTGCTAGGGCACGATTGATGCTGCAACTAATGGGCAAAGTGGAGAGGGACGCTGTAAACTCAGAAATGAGTCCAGGCTGTAAAATATCAGGGGATGTACCGGTACGACCTCCGTCGAACTATTGTTTAGTCTCGCTATCAATAAAGACGAGTACATACTCGTCTTTGTTGATATAACTTTTTGTAGAACCAACCTGAAGAAGAAAATAAATTAATCGCTTATTCTTTTATCTCAACTAATTACTAACGATTCAGAATTATATTTGAATTTCTCAACGTGAACTAATTTCGCAAGCTGGAAACATTAATATCATAAAGTTACATCCCGCTTGCAGCTCAAATTTCCGTGTCGGTGTCCAGGGTTCTGATCACGTTCTGATATTTTCTTCTATTTTCACTTGTTAAATATTTCCTTAATATTCTAAAGCGACAAGAACGTGATTATTGTGGTAATCTGTAGTATAAAAAGGAAGTGCAATATTATTCTAATGACAAGCTAATTTAGACCCCCATCAACTCCGTGCAATGGAACATGCATATCATAGGAGCGGAGATCTTAGAAATATCGTTGTATCGTACAGTACTATAAATATTCCATTAGCAAATCCTTACGCATTTACAGACTACGAGTACAGAATCGTTAGACAAATGGTAAATTTAGTAAAGCGTCGAGCTGTAGTAACTATAAAAATATCCCTTTGCTATATGAGCACAGGGGGCGCTGGCTGCGAGGCACGATGAGAAGGATCCTCAGACTCGTTTAAAAAATGTTGGCATCGAAATTTTTAAAGTAAATTAAGAAATCTTCACGCACTTTATATAAATATATAAAAATGTTTTCTCTAGAATCTTCTACGAGTAACGGTAATATTACATCTATTGAGGAAAAAACAAGCACCAATTTATTGAACTCTATTCATATTACAAATAGTTCACAATACATGAATTTAGAAATTGAACAAAATATGTATAATTAATTATTTAAAAGTGCATTTGCAGAATTAATACAAAAATTAAACAATAGATAAAGGTATGATGACAGCTACACCATCGATAAGATGCAGCTGTCAATTAAAACCTTTGCCTTTATAACTTTAGAAGGCTAGAATAAGTCATTCGGATTTAAAACTAAATTTAGCAAAGGAACATTTTAATAATTCTAATTCAATTTAGTTTTTTTTTAATAATCGTATATGTGGATAGTGAACGTCTGCAGTTCTGTAAACTGCTAAACTCAATAGTGTATCACATTCATCTTTTTATGCCAAAACCAACCATTGACCAAAAAAGTTTTAGTATATCAACGAACTTTATATTTCATAGACAAATATTATAAACAAACTTCCAATTTGTTGAGTTTATTAAAGTGACTTGCTCTTTGTCAAAGTCGATAAGTAAACTTCGATAACTGTCAATGGAGACTTAGTTCAATGTGATACAATATTTTACACTCTACAAATACAAACTTCAGTCGTTAAATTTAAAGGCGACTTTAGTTTCAAATTACATCACTATCAAATGGGAGCTAATTTCTATTTACCAATTTCCTAATTCCGTATTTTTCAAACATTTTTTTTTTCAATTACATTTTTTTATACATTTACTCTGTAATTTATTGTAGTTACAAATTATCAACACAAACAAAAGCTGTATGAGACATAAAATGCATCTTAGGCCAACCGTAAACGCAGATAAAATGACCTTGAAATGCTCTGATAAGTTTTCTTTTAATTAATATTGCTTAACATCCCTAAAATTATCGAAATTTCAAAACACTGTGAATGTGGCAAAGAGATATACGACAATACTTCTTTACCAAAAGAAAATATAGTTATTACAATTTAAAAAAAAGACAAGAAATATTAAATGTAAGAAAGTTAACATTGGTGCGATTGCCACAGCTTTATCAGCCTCTCTCAGTGACAATTTTTTGACTTCCTCTGGCAATGTTATTACAATTATGGGCGGCGCCCTGACAAATTAATTAAGCTGTTAATGAACTAAAAAAAAAGCACTTCACCCTTCATACAAATAATCACAAAAATACTACAAAGAAATGTGTAGACGTAACGTAGTTAAAATCAAACACAAATCATTGATAAATTATTCACAAAATATGTTTATATGCAAAATATAATATAAATTATGGTATTGCCCGCGTCAAGGCATTAGGCGTGCACAGGTGGTTGTTTTGAGAGTTCACGTATGTTGAACTAAAGTATATTGTAAAATCATGCATTTATTTTGCATCGTTTCAGTCCATATACCGACAATTCCATTTAATGTTGATCCATCTGTAAGGAAAAGATTGTTATCAATTCACAATATATTGAGTGGAAACTTTTGTTTTTTAAAAATGTACACATTTATAATTCTAATAAAGGACCCCCACTTTCAGACGTTTTTTTCACTTTTGGTCTTTGGTATCCCAGCCAGTGAGTCCAGTCAAATACAAGAGTTCAAAGTTCGTGGGCGACACACAGACATGGTTGTGGCGCGCATCGGTTCACACCGCTCGCCAAGACGGAAGGCTGCGTGCCCGCCACATAACCGGCTGCGCGCCCGCCATATAACCGACAACCGCAAACGCCATTAGTTTTATCGTAGATCGTATTGTGTTATTCTGACGTACTTATTATCTGTTTCCGTAATTTCTATTCTTTTGTCATTTTTGATTCTTGACAATAGTGCAACTTTTAGTAATTCATTTGTTTAATTTCTGTTTTCTTTATTGTTATTATTTTATAATGTTGTGTTTGGAACAGTGATTCGTAACAATAAAACTAAAGAAAATGCTCACGATCTGTCGGCACTGGCTTGAGAAGCTGATGTTTACAACTGTACTGCATATTGAAATTAAAATTTCCTACTAGTTTGAAATATTTATTTATATGGAACCCTAATACCCATAGCCCATAGTATTACATTGTATAATAATAATCCAATCAAAAAATTAAATTTTAAAACAATAGTCAAGACTTTACCTGTTCCTGTCCATTGGTTTCCTGAGATTTCATTACATCTGGCAGATCTGGGGGTGTTGAGTATGGGGTCAGATCCAGAGATTCAAATTCACCATTTTCCTTCCTAAAAAGTAATTTCACATAATAAATATTTGATTTGTTTTCACTATACAAGTACAAAAAATTACAAATTAGGGGCCGGAGGGGGTGTGTTCTTGTTGAGTGTGACAAGGGGGGACGGGGGGGTCTACGGCAACGTGACGTTCGCCATTCGTTATTTTTCGCCTTGAGCGCTAGCTCTGTGGCGCGGCTCTAGCGGAGTTGCGATCCGTCACAGCGGGTTTTTTTTGTTTTTCCAATTCATAAATAAATAATCACTTCTTAAATAAACAATAAAAAATCCACTTGAGAGAGTAACGTTTCCATGTACCCTATGTAACAAATGAAAATACTGTTTCTCTATTCCTTCATTCGCCATTTAGCAGTGAACTAATACAGACGCTTTTTTCATATTTCTCAATTTAGTACTCTTTATTACGTTAATTACTATACTCTTTATTGCCAAAATTTGCAACTCCGGGATTTAAAAGTTAAGATATATTTATTAGAAAACAATGACAGCGATAAGAGGTGAACTCTATCAATAATTATTTAACACTTAAAATCCTTGGACTTCTGATTAATAGAAATATTATTTATATGTTCCTTATAAAAGATACTTATTGATTTATTAAAATTTTATTATAATAACTGAATAAATATTATTAATTCGCAAAATGTGTGTACTATCATTTGAAATTTATCATAGCCAGGAGGGGGGGGGGGGGGCTTTGTGCAACGAAATATTTCTAGAGGGGTCACAGAAAGTGTGACAGCGTGACAATTGGGATTGGGGTGTCATAAAAACTGATTTTAGCGTGACGTATTTTATGAACGGCCCCTTACACAATGTTAAAACCTATGTAAACATTACAGGCATTAAAATCTGGACCGCACTTAAACCACAAATTCCCGCCCACGGACATGGGACCCGGCCACGCGGCATGACGAACCACAGGCCCTCAGACACCGGCTGACACACATGACCCTATGTTACCATGACCAAACCAGGCCACCTGAGCTGTATATGAGAAAGAAAATCTCTCCAACCGGGTTTGGACAATATGGGACCACTGGGGTGGTTTTAATGGACATACCAGCGGCGTGCGTCCTCGGGTCAATAGTGAAGCGCACGCGCGCATTGCATGGGATTACCTTTCACCATGATGCCCCGTGCGGTGGGATGGAATTTTATCCGTGCAGGAGCGGAGAAAAAATACAAACTTCTGCAGCCGGCAGCCGTAAAAGGCGACAAAACAACCCACCCTAGCTACGTGGTAGGGCGTCAAGCCCGTCTGGATGGCGACCATTTTTGGTCTTATACTTAAGGTTATTATGGCGGCGTACTTGCCGCCATAATAACCTTATGTTGTGTTCTGGCATTACTGACCCAAGTTCCTGTATCTTTACGGGACAGCAGCATGTTCGCGATGCCACTGCTGTTGCAAACACCCATAGGCGACGGTAAATTCTAAGCGGGCCGTCAGTCTGTCTGCTGTCCTACAGCAATAAAAAAAAATGTGTATGAAATGTTATAATCTAGAGACATTTCATAATTTTATAACAGATTAATTGATAAACAAAATCCATGTACGACTGCCCTCTGGATCAACAATATCTTATCATTAATCAGTTAGTAACTGAAGATACGAGCAATCAGTATATTACTTTTACAAAAATAATTTATATTGATTTTTTCAATTTATATCTACATTAAATATTTCATTAATCATTTATTATTGTAATATGTATTAAGAAAGAAAATAATTTTCAAGGAAAAAATATAAATATATTGTAGTAGTAATTTTTGATATTAAATTAATTATTAATTTTATTAATATTGTATAATTAACTAAATTAAATTCAGAGTATCTTTAGTGTTGGTCAACTACAAATAATAATAATAATAGAAACCTTAATGCCAAGCCAATGGGAGCTGGATTTTGGGCCTTAGCAGTCGCTGAAGTCAAGCCGTATTCTGCCAATGTCTTGTTGTCCTCCATTAACTGGCTGTCTTTATTGAATAGCATCTGACTTGGCGGAGGAACCTTCAATATGCCTGAAAAAGTTTGTTAATGACATTTAGTAAATCTATATAAAAGATCAGAAATTATATTTTCTTTTTATACATACTTTCATTTCTAACATTTTTCTAGTCACATGACTATTGTAAAAATAGTCTCACTCAGATTATATGGCTATACTAGATCTTCCTGTCCGCTTGGTCGAATAACAAAAAAAAGTATATCAAAAAATATGAGAAGTATTCGTACGCATGTGCGTTACAACGTTGTTTGTTAAAGCTTTAATAACTATATTAAATGAATATATTGCAATATTTTTTTTTAACATTAAAGTGTTACGTGTTATTCTAATGTATAAGCTATATTAAAGTTTCATTAAAATCCAATAAGTAGTTTTTGCGTGATAGAATAACAAACATTCATACATACAAACTTTCGCGTTAATAATATTAGTAAGGAAATAAGGATACCGCACCTAGTGTTTATTTTGTAAATCACTGGCCCTACTTTCAAACCCTTGATATACTCATTCTTAACCCTTTCCTTACCGCAGTGCGTTTGCGTTAAGCCAATGACGCGACATAAATTAATCCAATATAATTCAATGCAATATAAGTCGTGATACCGTGTAAATTCGGTGTTGAAACACACGGGGCGTCCAGTGGATGCCGACTAAATCCGGAGCTGGTAATGAAAGGGGTAATTTTTATCAATTTTCAAACTCCACACACCAATCTCAGCATGGAAATATCAACAGCATGTAAAATCCCTGCATACTTCCCCTTTGCGGCAGAGCATTTCAATCCTTACAATTACCTAACCTGAGAGGTCTTATATTACAGACTTAGATTTTATCTTTGAGTCTAAGGCTTAGGCCGTATACAGAAAGAAAGCTGGTAATCAGCGTCGGTCCATTCTACATAAAGCAAACAGATTGAAGCAGAGCGAGCAAAATGTCAAAATCCATACTAATATTATAAATGCGAAAGTAACTCTGTCTGTCTGTCTGTCTGTCTGTTCCTCTTTCACGCCTAAACGGCTGAACGGATTTTGATGAAATTTGGTATGGTGATAGATGATAACCTAGAAATGGTCATAGGCTATAAATAATCACGCCATCGTTCTTAGGGGGTAGGCAGTAGGCAGATAACTAAATTGAGTTAGTGATTTTTTGTGCTTATCCGGTGTCTATGAGAATCGGCCAACATCTATTTTTCATCCCCCTAAATGTTAGGGGTGACCCACCCCCAAAAAATTTTTTTTAATTTTTTGACATTTTATTATTTATATGGCAGAACAACGTTTGCCGGGTCAGCTAGTATAATATATATACGTGCGTCGTAGTTGTTTAATTTTAAATGGCGGACGGCGCAAGCGCTGACCGGCGTGTGTCGGAACTTGGCGACGTTCGGCGCTTGTTCATATAAATGCCAGCGCCGGTTACCGGCGTGGACTGGCGCCGATAAGCGCTGGTAGGCTTCCAGCTTTCTTTCTGTATACGGCCTAATGATAGTGCAATAAACCTTGTTTCTACTACGTTATGTTGCAAAAAAAAAATGTTTTGATACTAAATACTCATAATAAGCTAATATTTAAATTTAGAACCCCATCACATTAGATGTATGATCCCTTACCAGCTTTTTTCAAAGAAAAGTTAAGTTTGATGAGTGCTAGGTACCTATGTTATATGGTAATATATTATAGCCGTTCTCGCCCGCAATATGAGAAAGAGACTATAATATGCAATATGAGAAGTTTTTTAACTTTACATTACATGAAGATATCACAAAAAATTTTTAGATAAGGACCAGGTCTAGGAAAAAAAACTTAGAAAATTTAATTGAAATCTATCCAGTAGTTGTGCCATGATGTATTCACAATCGCAACTGCAGACTTGATATAGGTTATTAAAATATCTGTTAGGTATTTTATTTATATAGATAATATGGCTTAGAAATTCTAAGTAATATGGTAATATTAATACTTGAAGCGAAAACTATGTAACCCTTTTAACGTAAATTGCGAGGACTGAGGAGTATGAAATGTGGCATAGTTAAAATTTATGTGGAGGAGAAGTGAAGAAAGCTATATTTTATGCCTAAAATCCATTACAAATACGAGTACATTAAATGAATTGTAAAAAAACATTACACACATTAGTGCACGAATGATACACAACGTACACATACATACCTTACTTACGCTTTTGTTGTTTTTTTATAAGAGTTTATGGCCTGGTTAACCATGAAGGTTAATTTTAAAATAATATTTAAATTCAGAATATACATTAATAAATAATAATATTATACAACTATTAATAATATATATACCGTACCCTCGACTATACATATCAAAATAAATAATGAGTGAATTTTTTTTTTTCGAAATAGGAACCGCAATTTCCTTTCTCGGACACCATGGCGTCGCCCGCGCATAGTGCAACAAAAAGCGAGGTGAAACCGGAGGCGATATTGGCCGAGATAGCGAAGCGCACGCGGCCGACCCCAGGAGCGTTTTGATAACCGCCGCTCCCGGTCCAACAGCCAGGTTAGGCGTACACCAGCAAGTCCAGAATGGTTGTGCTTCTATCACTTCCGTTTCAAGGGCAGTGCTAACAAATGTGTAAAGCCCTGTACACGGAAGAAGCAGGAAAAATAAATGCTGCTGTACAGGTAATGGAGGCGGAGGATACCTGTGCAGCGTCACCGACACGTCGTCTGCGCGTTTTAGACATAAGTAGTGGACATACATTTTTAATTGACACTGGTGCAAACGTTTCAGTGATTCCCGTAAATAAAAAGCGTTTTAGGAGTGCTCAGTCTTCGAATTATAAACTCAATGACGCGGTTAATGGTACGGAAATTAAAACGTACGGTACAAAATCTATAGTACTAAATTTAAGTTTGCGGCGGAAATTGCGGTGGAATTTTATTATTGCACATATTACGGATTATTAGTAGATTTAAAGCTAAAAAGTTAGTAGACAAGGTCACTAAGTTAGAGGTTGTCACGTCGGTCGTTTGTAGTAATAACACGGCTATCTCTAGCGTAGATAAAAATCATTCGTATTGGGACATATTTCAGAAGTACCCCGATATGACTAAGCCCGCTTGTTTTAACACTTTATCGACCGGTCGTCTTTTGAGTCTGCCCCTTTCCAAGTACCGGCTTAGTCGCGCACGCATTTACTCCCAGTACCGGTCATTATGTTGTCCTTATTCCTTTTGTTTCGAAGGAATGTAATTTTATTGATATTTATACTTTATTTTGCATTTATTTCATATAGTCTAAGATATTGTAGCTCATTGTTAATCATTATTAATTGCAGCAGACTTATGGTGGCAGAGGTTGTTTTAATAAATTCATAATATTGATATCAGCCTATAAAAATTGTTTCATCTAATTAACAGATGAGGGTATATTTTCTAATCCCGGATCTTAGACTAATACAAAAGGGCTTTATAAACTAGCATTCTTAACATAAATTAAAGGGAAATCGTCGTTTCAGAACGAACGGACCTCCTGCTGACGCGCGCACCAGGCGATTACCGTCTGATAGATATAATAAAGTTAAGACAGAGTTCGCTACTATGCAGGAGCTAGGAATCTGTAGGCCGTCTCGAAGACCCTAGTCCTTACACGTTGTACCCAAAAGGAACGGGGAAATACGTCCCCTAGGGGTCTATGACAACCTGCAAGGGGTCTACGTCAGCGAAAAAAAATTTGGGGGTCCATGAAATGAAAATGGGGGTCCACGATAGTGGATCTCAACACATACACTGATAGTACCTATTTACTTACATCATACTATCTTATAATGTCAAAACATATACATTACTTATAAAAGTACCTATGAAGTAAAAAATTTATTTTATGTTTATTTAATGTTACGTATATTTTACATAACAGATACAAAATTTTATTTTGAGTAGTTTTAATTTAAATTCAATTAATTAATAAAAGTATAAATTAACATGTGTTTTTACTTTAAGTTTTTAACACTAAACTTCACTACAGTTAGAAATTTACAGGAAATCAATCAGGTAAGTAGGGGGTCTACCCAACACGGAAACACATGGCAAGGGGTCTACGACACAAAAAAGTTTGGGGAACTCTGCTTTAGACGATTAAACGCGGTTACTATACCGGACCGATATCCGTTACCTAGAATACAGAATTTTACTTATTTGTTAGATAAAAAATTATATTTTCAGGATTCGATATTATAATACGAGCTTATAATTTTATACCTGTTTGGCCAGAGCATGTAGAAAAAACAGCGATTATTACCCCATTAGGATTATTCGGGTTTCCCAGGATGACCTTTGGTTTGCGAAAGGCAGCGCAAACATATATTTATGAACCACACTCACTGTACTGGAAGGATTAAATTTTATTATCTCTTATTTGGATGACGTCATCATTATGAGCACATCGATTTTGCAACCTAAACAACATCTTGAAAAAGTTTTTGAGCGATTTTTGAGTGTTGTTTTGGTCAAAAAAAAATCTAATTTTTAGGCTATGAAGTTTCAACAGATGGTATTCGACCCTTAGATACGAAGGTCAAGGCCCAAACCAAAAACTGTAGAAGAGTTACACAGGTTTTTAGGTATGGTAATTTTTTACAGATTGCATATACCTATGGCCCTAATACATCAATCCGTTTTAAACGGATATTTACATAATGCTAGAAAGAGAGACAAGACAGTTATCGCTTGGACAACCGACGCCAACGAAGCGTCCGAAACATGCAAGCTGAGTCTGCAAAAAGCGTTGTCGCCACCTCGACCCGACGTACCTATCGCGTTGTGGACGGATGCATCAAATTCGTGCGTGGGTGACGTATTACAACAATACATCGACGATACTTGGAAACCTTTAGGTTACTTTTCTCAAATCTGTTTCTAATTACTCTGCTTATGATAGAGAGCTGTTAGCAATTCGGTATTTCAAAGATATCGTAGAAGGACAAGTAAATAAAAAAATGCGAAAAAGAGACCCTCAGACGTATCCCACAGTTAGCTTGCATTAGTGAGACAGACATAAATCACGTCAGCGGGTGCGACAATGTAGTAGCTGATGCCTTATCGCGCGTAGAAACAGTAAGTTGTCCCACGGTTATATGTATATTTCGAAGATTATCTGCCTATATTGATAAGTGAAGTCACTGCACAACACCGTCTTCTTGTCATGGACCTCTGCGTGAAGCCCAAAGGCAAATGTGTCGACCGTCTTCAACACCGAATCAGGTGGTGGTGAAGTCAAGTTCCAAGAGTTCGCCTCTGCCATCGGCGACAAGTGCGCCGGAGGTGAGGGCGAACCGGTTCAAGCTTACTGGAACAGCATTCGGGCGGCTATTCTTGGGTCGGCGAGGGAGGTGCTTGGTGAGTCTAAGGGCGGACGCAATTGTGACAAGGAGACTTGGTGGTGGAACGACTCAGTCCAGAGAGAGAGACCAGGGCGAAAAAAGCCCTCTTTAAGAAGTGACAAGAGTCCAGATCTCCTGAAGATCGCGACGCATACCGGGTGGCAAAGCGCGCCACTAAGAGAGCCTTTGCCAGAGCCAGACGAGACCACTTACAACCACTTTACGATAAGTTGGAATCATCTGAGGGACAGAAGCTCATCTATAAGTTGGCGCGCTCCAGGGTCAAAGCGGCACAGGATATTTCCAAGTGCCGCTGTGTAAAAGACCCCGGGGTAGAGAATACAATCCCGAGCATGTTTTTCGATCCTGGGATTACGGGATTCTTGATGCGTAATCCCGGGGCTAACCCGGGATTAGACTATGTGGTTTCTAATTGGGCTCAAATGTAAAAAAACGAGTAATTTCTAGAAAAATGTTTTTTAATTTTATTCCACGTGTCCATGACACAAATCTCAATATAGTAATAAAATAAAAAAGACAAAACAAGGACACTATACTTTGTAAGTAAGAAATAACGAGACAAAAAAATTAATTTAGAATTTCGAAAATACAGTCGTAGAAATATCAATGCATCTAAGGTTTGACTTCCAAGCCTGCTTCGTAGTTTATTGCCAACATAAGCAGCAGCTGAAAACGCTCGTTCAGGTTCTACACTGGTTGGAGGAATAGACAATAGATGTTATATGCTGTTTCTAAGTGATATCCACGAACTCCTCCATTTTCAAACAGGCTCATTTCACGTCTAATATTTGCCAACCCCGATTCAGTTCTACGACAAACATATTATTAGAGCTGTACCTATGTAGTACGTATCGTACGCGTATCAAAGGTTTGTTTTTTTATCGATATGTAATAAATGCTATTAATATAATCAAGGCAAGGTCATTGTCAACTCGCAACGGACAACGGAGTGTAAACTAGACCTGTTTGTGGCAAACCCGAAAATCCCGAGATCAGCCAAGTACCGTCCCGGGGATTTCGGGGTCAGAAAACGGTCGGGATCCCGGGGTCCTGGGATTATATTCTCTACCCCGGGGCAACCTGTTATGCGAGGACCTCGCGGTGAAAGAGAAATGGCGCTCGTATTTCCACGAGCTGATGAACAAGCAGCATAAAGAGGTGCAGCCGCCAGTACTTCCTCCAAATCAAGTATTAGTGCCACCGGTAACGCCTGCAGAAGTCCAGAATTGTCTTCGCCGCATGAAAAATCAGAAAGCTGTCGAAGCCGATGGAGTCCTCATCAAAGCCTGGAAGGCGATGGCCTCTCGTGGTGTGAGCATCTTAACCAACCTTTTTAACCGGACACTCCTCACCGGTACAATCCTGAACCAATGGAGGCTGAGTATCATTACTCCAGTCTTCAAAGGCAAAGGATCGGTAAACGAGTGCGATAACTATCATAGTATAGAGGTCATACATGACCTCTATACAGACTGACCTCTTCAAGGTCTTCGAGAGGGTCATCGACTCTCGGATTCGGCAGGAGTGCACTTTTTCGGGATGTCAGTATGGGTTTCACCCTGGTCATGGGACCATGGACCCCGTTTTTACCCTAAGGATTGTCGCAAAGAAATACAGGACGAAGAATACGCCTCTGCATTCTGTTTCTTGACTTGCAGAAGGCCTTCGACTGTATTCCTCGCGCGATAATCTGATGGATATTGCGATCCAAAAAGGTTCTAGAGGCCTAAATTGACATCATCCAAGATATGTACCGTAACTCCGATTCCGTGGTTCAGACTGCTGTTGGCGACACAAAATCTTTCCCCATCACCGTCGGGGTGCACCAAGGTCTATCACCATCTGTCCTTATACGGCTGTGAAGTGTGGCCGGTGTTAGAGCAACACAAGCAAGAACTGTGTCACAGAGATGAATATGCTGCGGTGGATGTGTGGAGTAATGCGGAAGGACTGCGTTAGGATAACAGCAGAAACAGTGAAAGTAGTGATGGTGGTCGGTATACCTCACCTTCAGGATGAGTAGCATACTAATAAATGATACTCAGTACAGATTTTATTTATTTGTGCCAGAGACCGCGACGCATCGCTGCACATAGACCACTGACTCACATAAAGTAATATTGCTTACTCAACAATATCATATCATTTACATATTCTTACTTCCTTACTAATATTATAAACGCGAAAGTTTGTATGTATCGATATTTGTTACGCATTCACGCCTAAAACCATTTTAATGAATTTTGATTACTTTTTTTAAATTCATATGGTAGAACAATGTTTGCCGAGTCAACTAGTATTTAATAAATTAACATTAATTGTCTATAGGCCCGAGTGATTTATGTTCACTTTGCTCTTATTGAATGTCAGAATTGACAATATCAAGGAATGAAACTTTGGAATTATATTTATTTGTATGTACTGTCCTTAGGATTACAGATAGCTTTCGAACCGATCACCGCGTTTGACCCCCCCCCCCCCCCTTTTTTTTTTCGCCATTAAACCTGTCACTTCTTTAATCCACTTAGACATTGGCAAAATCAATGCCAAGGGCGTTGGAGCCACACCTTCAAAAACTGAACTGAACTGTTTAATTATATTTTGTAAAATCAATCTTGCATAAAGAAAATGGTGTACATATAAATAATCTGAGAACAGTGTTTACCAAATGCCAATATATGGTTATGAAATGGATTTATAATACAGGTTTTTTTTTATGACGACAATGCTTTTGGCACTGATTTGCCAAGGTCTAAGTATGAAAAGCCAGGTGATGATGGTAAATATCAACTTATTAAAAAAATTTTGGTCGGTATTTTATACAGATTGCCTACTAACTTGTAAAAATTCAAATCTACTAATAAACTTTTTACAAGTAATATAAAGAATATTTACAATATTTAGAAATTTTCAAAAATTACATACTTATATACCTGAACGGATGAATAATACAGGTTTTATAATGCAAAACATTTTGAAGTTTTACAATGATGCTGTCCAAACTGATGTAGAAAAATAGCAAATGAACTAAGTAGCTATGATGAAACCTTGGATTTTATAGGTAGCCTTTGACAATCCCTACTAAACAAACTAAACAACCCTAATAAAGTGCAAACTTAAAAATTAAATGAATTATGGTTGAATGTCAATCATTGGGCAACCACTAGTATACATAATATGGTAATATAACATAGCTAAATTTTTTTATTGCTGTAGGACAGCAAACAGGCTGACGGCCTAGTTAGAATTTAGCAGTTACCATCGCCTCTGGGTGTTTGCAACGTCATCCAACTACCCATTGAAAAGCCCAGCTGTCCTGCTATCTCCTATTGACTGGGCTAACTCAAATATGTGAAGATCTAGTATGTATATAAGCTATATAATAAATATAGCTATATAAAAATAATGACCAGGACCCAAATACATACTACTAAATAATTTTAATAAAGGTATAATATAATATATTTACACCACCTGAGATTTGCAGATAATATTGCAATATTTTAAGAATGCCCATTAGAGCTAGAGAAAATGCTAGGAGAACTAGCCATAGAAAGTGCTTAAAGTTGGTCTTGCAATGAACATCAGTAAAACAAAACTTCTTACAGATTCAGAAAAAATCCTATATATATAAATAAATAGAACACCAATATTTGGGTCATCTTATATCACATAGACAAACAAAGAACTAAATAGAAGAATAACTAACACATGGAAAAAATAACTGGTCCCTTAAAGAAGTGATTAAGAGTAGGTACATAGAGATGAAACATAAACATAAAGTTTACAACATTTGTGTACTGCCATGCTTGATTTATGGGTGCCAATCTTGGGTGCTCACTAAGAAAGGTACATAAACTTGAAGTGTGTCAAAATACTATAGAAAGAAGTGTATTAGGGATGAAGCTATAAGATAATGTGAAGGTGCAATACAGCAAGGAAAAAACTAGAGACATAAGCTACTACAAAAACAACTGAAATGGTGTTGCTCAGGTCATATGTTAAGAGACACAAATGAAAAATGGACTAAAGCAATCACCGTTTGGTATCCAAGAACAAGAAATAGAAGGTAGAGGAAGACAGTTCATAAAATGGGAAGATGATATAAAGACTGCAGGGCCAATATGGACCAGGCAAGCAAAGGACAGAACAATATAGAAATCTTTAGACAAAGCCTATGTCCAAGGGAAAAGTTGAAGATGGTTGCCGGATTAATAAATAAATAAATATATACCTAGTCAGGTCATAAGTATTGTCACACAGTAAAAACTTTTCTTTTAGAATGCTGGCCACAAAAAAGTTTATTGAATTCGAATTTCGAATTGTTCATGAAAATAAAAATGTATAACTTTTAGAATTTTACTCATTTTTAAATATGGAGTGGACGCTTAAAGAAGACCGTGTTGCAGTTATTGCGTTGCATCGTTGCGGTTACGCGCCAATTCAAATTTTTAACATACTGAAAAATTTGAATAGTACCAAAAGATTCGTTTATCGTACCATCAAACGATACAATGAAGACTCTAGTGTAGATGACAGGTCAAGAAGTGGTCGCCCTCGGTCTGTTAGGACTCCAGCAGTGATAAAAGCTGTGAAGGCACGAATTCAAAGAAATCCCAAACGTAAGCAGAAACTGTTGGCCCTTCAGATGGGGTAAAGCAGAACCACGGTGAAAAGGGTGTTAAATGAAGACTTAGGGCTTCGGGTATATCGAAGAAAAACAGGACATCGTTTGAATGCTCGTCTAATGGACCTGAGACTGAAGAGATGCCGCGCTTTGTTCAAGCGGTACGCGGGAAAAAAATATCGGGAAATTCTTTTTTCGGATGAAAAAATGTTTACCGTAGAAGAGAGCTACAACAAACAAAATGATAAGGTGTACGCACACAGTAGTGAAGAAGCGAGCAACCATATTCCGCGTGTCCAACGAGGTCATTTTCCATCCTCGCTCATGGTATGGTTGGGAGTTTCTTATTGGGGCTTAACAGAGGTACATTTTTGTGAGAAAGGTGTAAAAACGAATGCTGTTGTGTATCAAAATACAGTCCTGACGAACCTTGTGGAACCTGTTTCTCATACCATGTTCAATAACAGGCACTGGGTATTCCAACAAGATTCGGCGCCAGCTCATAGAGCGAAGAGCACACAAGACTGGCTGGCGGCGCGTGAAATCGACTTCATCCGGCACGAAGACTGGCCCTCCTCCAGTCCAGATTTGAATCCGTTAGATTACAAGATATGGCAACACTTGGAGGAAAAGGCGTGCTCAAAGCCTCATCCCAATTTGGAGTCACTCAAGACATCCTTGATTAAGGCAGCCGCCGATATTGACATGGACCTCGTTCGTGCTGCGATAGACAACTGGCCGCGCAGATTGAAAGCTTGTATTCAAAATCACGGAGGTCATTTTGAATAAACTTTAATGTCATAAGAATCTATGTTTTGTTAAGTTCATTTTGGTATATGAATGGTTACATAATTAATAAACTTGTTACAATTATTTTACATTAAACATGTGACCGAATTTATGACCTGACTAGGTATATATAATAGCTGTGCCCGCGACTCCGTCCGCGTGGAAATAGTGATTTTGGGCAGAATTTTTGGATATATCTTATGGTTTATTTTGGATTACAAACCCTATAAACCCTAAAATATAAATGAAATATGCAAATAGTCAGTATTATCGAATGCAACTGTTACACCATGCACCTCTGGAATACGTATGTTCGAACCTACAAAGTCCAGCCTAAGCTAAACCCTATTTCATATGATTGATGACATAAATTTGAAGTTAACTTAAATTGGAAATTCAACCTACAATGTCCAGCCTAAGCTGGACCCTGTTTCATATGATTGATGATATAAATCTGAGGTCAAATTAAATTGGAATAGAAAATTTCTGAAACTTATCATTTTTAAGAAAAACTATTTTTATTTTCTAAAATAAAAATAGCCTAAGTTACTCCTTGATACATCAGCTATCTGCCAGTGAAAGTCCCGTCAAAATCGGTACAGCCATATCAGAGAATAGCCGGAACAAACAGACAGACAAAACGTGTAAAAATAGTTATTTTGGTATATGTACTGTGTATACGTCCAAACACACTTAGTCAAAAGCGGTTATTTTAATATTATAAACAGACCCTTCAATTTTATTTATTTGTATAGATATATTGTAAAAACAATATTATAATTATAAATGTTTAGGTTTAGCTTTCTTCAACAATTGTTATTATTAATATAATAAATTTAGTACATAAATATTACATTATATTTCTATGTAACTCCATATATGCAAGTTTAAAATTTGAAAAAGTTCTCATAATTTTTAATAGATTGTTCACATTCAAAGGGAGCCTTCATGAATAGATATACTATCTGATCTAAAATACTTCATGGGTTGTAGCTGTCACCTAGCAAATTAAAAAAAAACAACTAAACCAAGTGTTTCACAGATGTTTTGACTAAGAAACAAGTTATATTTCGATCCATCAGTACTATCTGTATCAAACCATAGGGCGTTAATATATTCGATACCCAAAACATGGTAGTACTTTAAAAATATTTCATATACAATAACAACTCCACAACAAAACCTACGCTTATCGCCCGATATTGCACACCGACTATAAATAGAATTTTCTCGTAACCAAAACTTAGCACTCACCTTCAATCATCTTCTTCAATTCTAATACTGTTGTCGTGTCTTTGGCATCTGTAAAGATGGTTAATTTTTTTCGCCTAATCATTAAAAAGACATCCTGAAAACAAATTGCATTTTTGAGGTTACACATAACGAACAATATAATAAAAATATATTTTTATGATACGTAAAGGATATAAATAACTAGAAATTGTAATTTACGAAACACTCACCATAATGGATACTGAAATAAATAATATTATCCTATTTATAAAAGGAAAAACGCTTGTAGGCGTACGAAATGAAATTATCGTATAGTGACAATTGACAACTAACCATAAATAAAAAAGATTTAAGAGTGGGCATAGAGAACATAAAATGCATTCTGTGTGGATATTATCGAAATTTCGTTTTTAGAATTTTTATGAAGGTGTGAGTTATAGCTTAACGTGTACATAGTCCTAGTTGTTATATTGAGGATAAAAAAAACTCCGATTTAACGAACTTAAACATACATAAACATAAGTAGTGGTGTATATAACTTCTCCAATCAATCACAGTTTGGCAAAATCGATAATAGTTTTTGATCAAATCAATAATTTAACATTCGTTTTGTACTGAGCGGGTTACAAAATGAAGCTTAAATGATTGTTGATGATGATGATAGTAATGAAAATTTTATGCGAAGATCATATATGTAAAAAAATGTTATAAACACGGATCTTTCGATGTAAGGATGGTACAAAAATAATGTGTAACTATTTCAAAAAACGGAATAAAATAGAAGGCCGAAAAATGACACCATAAGTTATTAAACAAAATGTTTTGAACACAGTGTAATTAAATCAATAAGTTTTGGGAACTTTTCCAGCCGAAAGCAATTTGAAATCAATACCTAGAGAATTCATAGTTTGTGTGTTGTTTTTTTTTTCATTTTTTATTAAAGTTTTTTTTATTTTATAATTAGGGATGTTGGAAGTGAAAAAATATCGATATATCGATATTTATTAAAATATCGACATCGATATATCGAGTAAAAAATATCGATATATCGCTTATTTTCAAAAGATTTTGCGTTTTTAAAATAATATTGTATATAGCTCAATATGTAATATCAGTAGTAATTATTACACAAAAAGTACAAAAATCTCAATAAAAACGGAGGTATTTTTATCAATATTTCTTTTTATTAGACTCTAAGTAATTACAAAAATATCAAAAACTAAAAAGCTATCTTCTAAGTAATATTTTATTGTATCAGGCAAACCAGTATTTGTCCGGTAGCGAAAGTGAAAAAAAAAACTGCTTTTTACATTCTTTGTTGTCAGACGGCTCCTATTATTAGGAACTGCCAAATTAATGGCAGAAGCCTATCTCTCTGAAGGTACAGAGGAAGCCGTAGGTATCAAGTATTTAAGTGAGAACACAATACATAACAAAAGAACGGACGGCCGCAGACACACATATACGCAATGCAAACATATTAGTTAATAGTCATAGACCATAGACAATTGGGAACCAACAGATAGGAGTGGTTTACAAAAAACTGGCGGAAAATAGCTGATATTTCTATGTATGTACACATAATATGAGCTAGTATTAGTGATCACAAATACTACTGCAAAGACGATAGATTTGTAAACTATAAATAGTTAAAATTTCAACCGCTAGATGCCCTGACCCAATTGGTCAGTTTCCAATGCAGTTACTTTTTTCTATTTGTTCCTATCCTTTACGGTTTTGGATTCTAGTGAATTTAGTTAGATTAATAAATACGTGATAAAAGTCAAACCTTGAAAAAGACGTGTGGCACTCGGGGACTGCCGCGGTAAAGCTATTGCATTTTAATCAACTTATGCAATTATAATTATTCATTTATTTTTTATTTATGCAGTAATTTTTTTTCTTAAGTATCGATGTCTTCTATTGATATTTTTTGGACAAGATATATCGATACTTTATAATAAAAAACTAAAACTATCGATGTTACGACAATGATGTTTTTACTATCGAGTGTCGATATATCTTGTCCAGCTCTACCTAGAGTAAACACTTTCAAGTACTTGGGTTCCGTTATCTCGTCAGATGGAGCCATTGAAGCAGATATAGCTCATCGGACAACCTGTGGGTGGAGTAAATGGCGTACTCTTACAGGAGTACTGTGCGATAGCAAAATGCCAATTAGAAAAAAAGGCAAGGTCTATAAAACAGCTGTTAGACCAGCTCTCCTCTACGGCAGCGAGGTATGGGCTGCGAAGAAAAGTCATGTACAGAAGCTACACACGACCGAGATGCGAATGCTGCGCTGGGCGGGCGGAGTTACACTTAAGGACAGGGTGCGCAATGAACACATAAGAGGTACTTTTGGAGTTGCACCAATTGCAGAAAAAATCACAGAGTCTAGGCTGAGATGGTACGGTCATATACAGCGAAGACCAGATGACCATGTCGAGAAGAAGTGCCTTTCCATGGCTACAAAGAGGGGAGGGGAAGGCCTCCAACTACGTGGATGACAAATGTCCGTAAGGACATTGTAACGTTCACCCCCTACGTCACTTAATATATATATATATAATATAATCCGTATATGTACCGATGTACATATATTTAAGAGGAGATTCGATTAGTAACGACGGATCGAACTAATAATTTTAGTTAAGAATTACGTATTTAATAGTTTCAATAGAAGTGTGATAAAATGAGCAGTCACAGATATAAAATCCTGTTTGATGAGAAAATTACACACTTGTGTATAAAATATAAATAATAAATTAATTAATTTCTATCACTCACCGAACACGACGGTTTCTGGTGATGCTCTGGCCGGAGAACGCCTTTACGGCTAGGACACCTACGTTGTGTTTTCCCAAAGTAGTAAACCTAGATTCTTTTATTAACCGGTGATTTGAGATATCGTAAGCTGTATATGTTGGAATACATCTATGTACTTATTTCTATGGGGCTTAACGGAAAATGGAATAATAATAAACATACTTATAATATTCATATAGGTCGATAAATATTAAAGAAAATATAAGGTGAGTAAAATGTAATTATTGTAAGGTGTTATGTAACGAGTATAGTGTGAGTAAGTTATTAGTCAGTTACTTATAATAAACCTTAGCCTAAAGTAACTCTAGTAGCTTTACAAATAGTGCTAACCTAACCACGACCGCGAATCGGGAATATTTCATTGTAAAACCGAAGCTCTACAACAAAATATGTTGCCCGGTGAAGTCACCCACCACCTCAAAGCCCCGCGAAAATACGACACTAACCTTCTATATTTAGTGTCCCACAATACAACTTCTCAGTATATTTTCTTGGGGAAAAGAGGAATAAGTGAATTATATAATGTGGCGCGAGAAATTGCCGAAGCTGTGAGCAGCGCTTATACGTTGGAGATTGAAGACCACATTTACCATGGGCGATACGCCTATGCCTATCGAATGGCGAGCAAAAGGACCTGGCCAACTCATTAAAGTATAGCAAGGAAAAGCATCTTGCATCATGTCGAAGAGAAGACACAGGTCGGCTCAAGCACTTACATCGAGTCAGCACATTGATGGCATTGTGGATAGTATAGTATGTTCGGCCTTATAGGCCACGTACTCACACCTCTCACAGATCTAGCAATCCCTTTTATCGATGTAATAATTCTAGTTATAGGTATGTAGTTATATAACAGGCAGAACCGCCTTATCCATAATAATGATGATCGTCAATGCAATATCGCTATGAGAATTAAGAGTTGAGTGATAAATTTAATTCCTCTATTCTCACTTTATAAACTTATACCAGAAGAATAATTGTGCAACCCAAGTGGCAACAGCAGCCGGCAAATCAAAGCTACTTTCTTTTATTACTTCACTAGGGTAAAACGTGCACTAACTTCAGTACAGTTTTACGGAGATAGGAGAGGAATAGGATTATAGGATTGACACTTAAAATAGCGAGTAAATGCTGCATTAGTTAAATGAGTTGAAGAATATCACGCACGAAGCGATTCTATATTATTATGCATGCTTATCGGTATAAAATTTGTACCCATTTGTGCACTCGTATTAGAATATAGCCAAGTATGCAGACCACAGACATTGAGATTGCTGAACCATAACCGCACTCGTCCGTTCATCGTCAGCATAGTAATACTCTAACGCTAAGACGAAGAGTGGGGAGTCAACGTTTGGTTTGGAACGTCTCAGTCTCGTAGTCTACACCTCCTGGTTACATTCCAGACAAGCATAACGCACTGTTAAGTGATAGACGAGATATACCAGTCGGTCCTCAACGTGGTACCATTCGGTCTTCAACTTGAAAGCCAACTACTCCTTAATTAGTTCTGGTTCAACCACAAGTGTTCAAGAAACCTTACAAGTTTCTAAATTCCATAAAATAACATCATCACAATTTTAGCGTTAAATCCCGGTTGCAACCCAAACTCTCGTTCCGGAGTTCAGGGTCCACTTCGCGCGATCCCCAACATCCCTGACGGCAAGTCCATAGGCAAGCATATCACCCTTTACGACTACTAAGATCAGCCTTTGATGCCCAGGGTCCACTTTCCAACCTTTCTTTTCCCCTTCGCATGATCCTTGACATCCCTGACGGCAAGTCCATAGGCTCGTAGTGCCCTTTACGACTACTAAGGTCAGCATTTACTCGATGTCTAAGCCTGGGTTCTTATGTATCAATATAATGAAGCCTTCTCCCCTTCGCAACCCCGCGACATCCCTGACGGCAAGTCCATAGGCACGTAGAGCCCTTTACGACTACTAAAGTCAGCATTTACTCAATGTCTAAGCCTGGGTTCTTATGTATAAATATAATGAAGCCTTCTCCCCTTCGCAACCCCGCGACATCCCTGACGGCAAGTCCATAGGCACGTAGAGCCCTTTACGACTACTAAAGTCAGCATTTACTCAATGTCTAAGCCTGGGTTCTTATGTATAAATATAATGAAGCCTTCTCCCCTTCGCAACCCCGCGACATCCCTGACGGCAAGTCCATAGGCACGTAGAGCCCTTTACGACTACTAAAGTCAGCATTTACTCAATGTCTAAGCCTGAGTTCTTATGTATAAATATAACGAAGCCAATCAGGTAGCGCATACCCCATGCAAATATAATTAGGTCAGTTGATTTTCCTTATGTTCTAAATTAATATCTTAACCTAATTTAGTGTCGAAACTGATATATATTCTGTGTGTGATATGTGATTGTGTGATGTGTAATGATTTATAATTATATTGAATATAATATAAATATATATAGTACATAAAAATAGTTAAACGGGATATATTATTTGCGACTTACACTTGTATAAGGTTGAAGTTTCATTATATGTAATTATAAGAATTTGATAAATTGTTAAACCTATACGACTTACTTGGCAGTCCAAAAGCTCCGTTTTGGACTGAGCCTCATTCACTGACTCTAAGCTAAACCCTATTACGGAATTACACAAAATAATTGAAACATCTAGACTTACTCGCGTAATGGCTAACCTAAGACAACACTGACTCGACTGGGCCCTAGTTCGAGAAAATAACAAACAAAGGGCTAGGCACACCCGTGAATTATTATTAAATTAAATCGCGGAATAAGAAACAACACTGACTCTAATAATTCCCTATGTCGAATTTCCACGTTATTTTAAAATATCGCGAATCGCGGGATAGAAAATAGACTAAGCAATCCACATCATGAAAGATCAGAACTGGCCACATTCAGATCCAACACAATGCAAACCACCATAATCAATTCTCTATATAGAAACAAATATCGTGCGACGCGAAGCCAGGAGTTTGTCCCCGGCTGTTATTACTCTCTTCGAAACGCGATTTCTCTGATCCGCTCTTCCCGGCGTCCCGACTCAGAGTCCCCCATGAATTCTGATCTCATTCCTTATATTCCTCGCCAAATACAATCCCTTAACTATATTTCAAATTTCGTCACCTCTCCATAGAAAAAATTACGCGCCACAGTAAAATTCTTTTACAGTGTATAAACATGATTATTTGATTGAGGAAAACTATATAGATAATGACTACATTATCCAACGTCAAAAGTTGTTAACCACACATTTACATCTAATACGACTTAGACCTCAACCAAGCTTTAGATTTGCAGAATCGTTGTCCCATCCTTTGCACAAAGTTACTATACTGCCTATTCACCTTCCCGATACTACGCTATGTCTTACATCAACAAGCACCCAGTCATTTAAGCACGAGAGCTGTTGACAGATTAAAATTGTAGAATATGTGAGTAAACAGAGAAGACATTCTTAAAGATTTCTGCCTACTATGAAGCCTGTCCAACAACAACAACGTTTTCCTTAATCTTATAGTATCGCTTAAGTATAAGAATAGTTCTATCAGCTTGGTACCGTCACAATCGCCCCTATAATTATGATGTAGTTCACCGAAATCATAATTATACAATTCACGGTACCAAAATTCCCTTCTGTTTTGTTTCAAATTACCTCTATGTCTATCTGATTTGTTTCAAATTACCTCTATGTCTATCTGATGAGTTAGCAGAATTAATTTATAGAAAGTGAAAAATAATCATCGAACGTTAACCGAATTTAAGGTTAACGCCATTCATATTGAATTTACTAATCAACCCAATATTGCACCCTACTTACTTGACTTGCGACCCTCTTATCAATATGATATTAAATCTTCTTCAAACATCTCACCCGTCACACATTGTGTTATTCGCCACCAAACTCCAACCGTGTAGTTTGCAATATTAAATATTCACAAATGTAGTTTTTGTTTCATCTTAATTTTCGTTACATCTGTTATTACCCATAAATTATGTCTAAGGGTCGTCCTTCTATGCTGTGGTTGTTTAGGTTTTTTTTTTCAATAATTAAGAAACCTAAGTTGATCATGAAACAACCGAATAGATGTGGATAAATGTAATCACTAAGCATTTAATATAACGTATTAACATCCTTATTAAAATAGTATTGATTTCAATATCTGTATTTCTCATAAACATACAATGAACCTGACCTATAATATTAGACTAAAATGTAACACAAATTTGTTGCGTAGGGATCGAACCCACTGATACCACCGTATAATGTCGCTCACTTAATCTCAGACCCATCCGTACCGACATGAGTCATTGGCTTTTGCGCAGATTACGGACGAACTCTAATCTACATAATATGTTAGATTATAATTGGTTTTAATATGCTATTATATAGGTATATCGACAATTACGTGGCGTAATGGCTAACGCACTTCGGTACTCTTGCGTAGGTCACTGTTTCGATTCTCGTCTCGCAGTTTGAGTGCTTATGTATTATATTTATTTGAAAATATATAAGCAGTATATCAGTTGTATAGTAACCACAACACAAGTGTCATACCACCAACTCTGAGTCTAGACTGAGCTGTGTGAATTCTCACAAAATATTCTAAATTTTTATTTACATTACATTATAATTTATCACAAATTAACCCTAGCTACGTGGCAAAGCCACAAGCCCATCTCGATGACAACCACCCCTGATCCGCAAGTATGCCGCCATAATAACCTTGAGTTGTGTTTCGGTGTCAGCGACTCAGGTTCCTCTACCACTATAGGACAGCAGCGCATCCGTAGTACCCCTAGCGTCGCCAACATACCTAGGAGACTGTAATTATTTACTATCAAGTGGGCCGTAAGCCCGTCCGCTGTTCCTCAGCAATAAAAGATATTTCCGTTCACTATTATTTATCTATAGAGAAATTGAAATTATTTTGCACAACTATAAACTGAAGAGGAATTGTGTTTATGTGGAGCCTAAGATCTAGGACGATAATTGAGTCGCAAATCTAAACCTGTGTCGTGTTAAGGGTGCCACGCAAGGGAACCTCTAGGACCCTATACATAACACAGATAATGAAATCATGTCTGTTTTCTACTCTTCCGGGGATCGAACCCGGAATTCCGAAGTCGCAGGTGCAACGTTCCAACCACTCAACTATATAGGTCTACAACTTATTATCATTATACAAAATAATATATTTTCACTATAAATGATTATCAATCAGCGCCCCTTCTTCACACGCCCCTCTTCACTTAGTGAAGGTCATGATGTATGATGCTAACAGGATTATTCTCAACCATATCCCAAATTTTGCTTATTTGTAAGCGTAGTTCATTAATTATGGTTTCGTTTAAATCCATTGAAATAGAACCTACTATAATATCGTTTTATCCCGGTATACAAAATCCCCTTTAGCGATTGCACTTAGTTTACCTAAGATCTCTACTTTACATAACAAAAAAGTTCGCCCCATTATTAGTGCTTCAGATTTTATTACTAACTCTTCGTAATCTACAACACAATCCGTCGAGCTTAATACAGCCTAATAATGTAAACACTTACAACGTATGCATATAGGAGTCGTAGTAGTAGTAGAGTATTTATTTTATTGATTCTCAAACACAAATTTTAAATTGTGAGTCGCATTTAAACGATAGGGAAACCAACCTCAAATACCGAACCAATAAGGTTGAATCCCAGATGATTATGTACCCTATAGATCGTTAATATTTAATCACTTGCAACTTAGATGTCAATACTAAGTGATAACATAATAATATCCTATACCCTAACTAATAATAAAGTCGTTGTAGATATCACTTGAACACAAAATTAAAATACTGTTGGTGATAACCAATGTAATTGCTTAACGGAATTGTAATTCACGATGAACGTAATTAAACGCATGCTTGAATCAAAACTTCTAAGCACGTACTTAAAAGTAAAATTTTTAAATTGTATCCCACGCAATCCCTAAATACTTAACAAAAACCACTCCATGGTATAATAAATTCGTCAACCTTATCGCTAAAATTCCATAAGTATAACATTATTTTTTAGCTCAAGAGGGTTTTAGAGCGCAAACTAAGAGGTAATAAATAAACCCAATCCAATGAGTGGAGTCGCACCAAGAGCACATTATCGATGGGTTCAAGTATGAACTAATTATTGTTTAATGTTTTCCTATTTAGTAAATTATGAAAGGTACCCCACTTTTAACTGGAATATTTAAGTATTGTAATGATTTTACATTATATAAACAAACTCTGTTTAAGTTATGTTAAAATTTATTAGACATGAGGCACTTATCAAGAACGTATTTGTTTAAAATACTCAACATTTTGTTAAGCTCGTTGTTTTATTTGTTGTAACCATGGACGTATAGTTGTAACTAAAACCATAACCTTTGTTCTTTGTCTTAATACTGAGGAATAATTATATCGGATTTATTCTGATAAAGCGGATATTGTACACACAATGTATACTAATTCTTACAATATAGGTTCTTACAATAATAATTTACATAGTGATCACAAACACCCCTTTTTTAGAATTAAATAATTTTTTCAAATGAATAAACTTGGCAAGTACTTATAGTTAATATTACAGATTGTTCATTATTTCCTGCAGTACATAAATTGACCATCTATAATGATTCCTATTAGGAACGCTATATTTTTCTATAATACCGAAAATGAAATAATGGATCCTGAAACTATTTACGCCCCTTCAAATTCTAGACTTTGTCTACTAGAGATATCCTGTAATTCGCCCCTAACTACATTTGTATATAGCCCACGGGTATGCACGCTAATTACGTTACACAAAGGTACGCTACCTTCTTTAATCTAGTGCTAAATACTAATTAGCTTCGCGAATATACTATTTCCGGAAACTGTTAGCCAAAACTGATGATTAATTCTAAATTTAAATAAATACTATAATAGATTACATACCGAATATAAAATTTAATAACTAGTGATGTACTCACATACAGTCAACATCTCAAATCTTGTGAAACCGGTTAATCCTGGTCACGGCACCAAATTGTAACGTTCACCCCCTACGTCACTTAATATATATATATATAATATAATCCGTATATGTACCGATGTACATATATTTAAGAGGAGATTCGATTAGTAACGACGGATCGAACTAATAATTTTAGTTAAGAATTACGTATTTAATAGTTTCAATAGAAGTGTGATAAAATGAGCAGTCACAGATATAAAATCCTGTTTGATGAGAAAATTACACACTTGTGTATAAAATATAAATAATAAATTAATTAATTTCTATCACTCACCGAACACGACGGTTTCTGGTGATGCTCTGGCCGGAGAACGCCTTTACGGCTAGGACACCTACGTTGTGTTTTCCCAAAGTAGTAAACCTAGATTCTTTTATTAACCGGTGATTTGAGATATCGTAAGCTGTATATGTTGGAATACATCTATGTACTTATTTCTATGGGGCTTAACGGAAAATGGAATAATAATAAACATACTTATAATATTCATATAGGTCGATAAATATTAAAGAAAATATAAGGTGAGTAAAATGTAATTATTGTAAGGTGTTATGTAACGAGTATAGTGTGAGTAAGTTATTAGTCAGTTACTTATAATAAACCTTAGCCTAAAGTAACTCTAGTAGCTTTACAAATAGTGCTAACCTAACCACGACCGCGAATCGGGAATATTTCATTGTAAAACCGAAGCTCTACAACAAAATATGTTGCCCGGTGAAGTCACCCACCACCTCAAAGCCCCGCGAAAATACGACACTAACCTTCTATATTTAGTGTCCCACAATACAACTTCTCAGTATATTTTCTTGGGGAAAAGAGGAATAAGTGAATTATATAATGTGGCGCGAGAAATTGCCGAAGCTGTGAGCAGCGCTTATACGTTGGAGATTGAAGACCACATTTACCATGGGCGATACGCCTATGCCTATCGAATGGCGAGCAAAAGGACCTGGCCAACTCATTAAAGTATAGCAAGGAAAAGCATCTTGCATCATGTCGAAGAGAAGACACAGGTCGGCTCAAGCACTTACATCGAGTCAGCACATTGATGGCATTGTGGATAGTATAGTATGTTCGGCCTTATAGGCCACGTACTCACACCTCTCACAGATCTAGCAATCCCTTTTATCGATGTAATAATTCTAGTTATAGGTATGTAGTTATATAACAGGCAGAACCGCCTTATCCATAATAATGATGATCGTCAATGCAATATCGCTATGAGAATTAAGAGTTGAGTGATAAATTTAATTCCTCTATTCTCACTTTATAAACTTATACCAGAAGAATAATTGTGCAACCCAAGTGGCAACAGCAGCCGGCAAATCAAAGCTACTTTCTTTTATTACTTCACTAGGGTAAAACGTGCACTAACTTCAGTACAGTTTTACGGAGATAGGAGAGGAATAGGATTATAGGATTGACACTTAAAATAGCGAGTAAATGCTGCATTAGTTAAATGAGTTGAAGAATATCACGCACGAAGCGATTCTATATTATTATGCATGCTTATCGGTATAAAATTTGTACCCATTTGTGCACTCGTATTAGAATATAGCCAAGTATGCAGACCACAGACATTGAGATTGCTGAACCATAACCGCACTCGTCCGTTCATCGTCAGCATAGTAATACTCTAACGCTAAGACGAAGAGTGGGGAGTCAACGTTTGGTTTGGAACGTCTCAGTCTCGTAGTCTACACCTCCTGGTTACATTCCAGACAAGCATAACGCACTGTTAAGTGATAGACGAGATATACCAGTCGGTCCTCAACGTGGTACCATTCGGTCTTCAACTTGAAAGCCAACTACTCCTTAATTAGTTCTGGTTCAACCACAAGTGTTCAAGAAACCTTACAAGTTTCTAAATTCCATAAAATAACATCATCACAATTTTAGCGTTAAATCCCGGTTGCAACCCAAACTCTCGTTCCGGAGTTCAGGGTCCACTTCGCGCGATCCCCAACATCCCTGACGGCAAGTCCATAGGCAAGCATATCACCCTTTACGACTACTAAGATCAGCCTTTGATGCCCAGGGTCCACTTTCCAACCTTTCTTTTCCCCTTCGCATGATCCTTGACATCCCTGACGGCAAGTCCATAGGCTCGTAGTGCCCTTTACGACTACTAAGGTCAGCATTTACTCGATGTCTAAGCCTGGGTTCTTATGTATCAATATAATGAAGCCTTCTCCCCTTCGCAACCCCGCGACATCCCTGACGGCAAGTCCATAGGCACGTAGAGCCCTTTACGACTACTAAAGTCAGCATTTACTCAATGTCTAAGCCTGGGTTCTTATGTATAAATATAATGAAGCCTTCTCCCCTTCGCAACCCCGCGACATCCCTGACGGCAAGTCCATAGGCACGTAGAGCCCTTTACGACTACTAAAGTCAGCATTTACTCAATGTCTAAGCCTGGGTTCTTATGTATAAATATAATGAAGCCTTCTCCCCTTCGCAACCCCGCGACATCCCTGACGGCAAGTCCATAGGCACGTAGAGCCCTTTACGACTACTAAAGTCAGCATTTACTCAATGTCTAAGCCTGAGTTCTTATGTATAAATATAACGAAGCCAATCAGGTAGCGCATACCCCATGCAAATATAATAAGGTCAGTTGATTTTCCTTATGTTCTAAATTAATATCTTAACCTAATTTAGTGTCGAAACTGATATATATTCTGTGTGTGATATGTGATTGTGTGATGTGTAATGATTTATAATTATATTGAATATAATATAAATATATATAGTACATAAAAATAGTTAAACGGGATATATTATTTGCGACTTACACTTGTATAAGGTTGAAGTTTCATTATATGTAATTATAAGAATTTGATAAATTGTTAAACCTATACGACTTACTTGGCAGTCCAAAAGCTCCGTTTTGGACTGAGCCTCATTCACTGACTCTAAGCTAAACCCTATTACGGAATTACACAAAATAATTGAAACATCTAGACTTACTCGCGTAATGGCTAACCTAAGACAACACTGACTCGACTGGGCCCTAGTTCGAGAAAATAACAAACAAAGGGCTAGGCACACCCGTGAATTATTATTAAATTAAATCGCGGAATAAGAAACAACACTGACTCTAATAATTCCCTATGTCGAATTTCCACGTTATTTTAAAATATCGCGAATCGCGGGATAGAAAATAGACTAAGCAATCCACATCATGAAAGATCAGAACTGGCCACATTCAGATCCAACACAATGCAAACCACCATAATCAATTCTCTATATAGAAACAAATATCGTGCGACGCGAAGCCAGGAGTTTGTCCCCGGCTGTTATTACTCTCTTCGAAACGCGATTTCTCTGATCCGCTCTTCCCGGCGTCCCGACTCAGAGTCCCCCATGAATTCTGATCTCATTCCTTATATTCCTCGCCAAATACAATCCCTTAACTATATTTCAAATTTCGTCACCTCTCCATAGAAAAAATTACGCGCCACAGTAAAATTCTTTTACAGTGTATAAACATGATTATTTGATTGAGGAAAACTATATAGATAATGACTACATTATCCAACGTCAAAAGTTGTTAACCACACATTTACATCTAATACGACTTAGACCTCAACCAAGCTTTAGATTTGCAGAATCGTTGTCCCATCCTTTGCACAAAGTTACTATACTGCCTATTCACCTTCCCGATACTACGCTATGTCTTACATCAACAAGCACCCAGTCATTTAAGCACGAGAGCTGTTGACAGATTAAAATTGTAGAATATGTGAGTAAACAGAGAAGACATTCTTAAAGATTTCTGCCTACTATGAAGCCTGTCCAACAACAACAACGTTTTCCTTAATCTTATAGTATCGCTTAAGTATAAGAATAGTTCTATCAGCTTGGTACCGTCACAACATGAAGCAGTTGGGGCTTTCAGATGACGACGCATACCAGCGGAATAAGTGGCACCTCAGCACCAGGAAAGCCGACCCCGCGTAACGGGAAAAGGCGAGGCTAAAGAAGAGGAGGAATATATCTTGTCCAAAAAATATCGATAGAAGAAATCGATATTTTAGAAAAAAACATCGATAGTTGAAATATTGATAGACATCGCCCATCCCTACCACACTCACCGTACGTGCGCCCCGTAAATATACATGTAGGTATATTTACGGATATGTATACATAGGTGTACATTCAAAAAGTGTAACTTGAATTAATATCAAAGAAAATAATTACTACATAAATAAAAAATAAATAAATAATTATAATTGCATAAGTTGAATAAAATGTTTTTTAATATCGCCCATCCCTACGTACAGTCGTACCATATACATACACGTTAAGCGAACGCTCGGCCGAGCTACATGGTAGGCGGAGTGGGGGGTGTTAGGTTTTATTTTCGTTACGGAATTTCTTGATTCGGTCGCCGCACTCAAAGCCCGCGATAAAAGCTATGCAATAGCTTAAAAATGTAAACTTCAATATAACACCGCATAAAGAAGAGACTACAAATATAGGAAACGCGTTATAATGTCTTTTATCTCATTCTACATACATACATATACATATAATCACGCTTCTTTCCCGTAGGGGTAGGCAGAGATCACTTCTTTCCACTTGCTACGATCCTTACATACTTGTTTCGCTTCGTCCACTTTCATTATTCCCTTCATACATGCCCTCGGTTTAGGGTACCCTTGACCTGGTCTTTTTCCAAGACGTCCCTGATCTGGTCTCGAAACGTCGCCTAGGTCTACCCCTTCCAGCATTTCCATTCACACTCGCCTTATACACTTTTTTCGTCAATCGTTCTTCATTCATTCTCTCGACATGGCCAAACCATCTCAGCATACCTTTCTCAATTTTTGTCACTACATCTTCTCATTTATTTCATTCTCTCCACGTTATATTCTAGACATATATATATAAAGATGTATATAGGTGTCTCTTTTTACTGTGACTTTTCCGTTTTATCGAGTTTCAGATCACAGCGATGCTAAAGAAGTTTTCACTTCAAAAAATATTTCGTTTTTAAAACAATTTTCAAAATTGGATATTTTTTATATATGTATTGAATTAAAAATATCGATACATCGGTACTTTTTCAACTAGCCTAGTACATCTCTATCTGTAAGTGATGTCAAATGTAGCACTATGGATGGCGTATTTTAATATTTTTGTGCATTAATGTAAAAAAACCTTTATAAAATTCTTTTATTGTTAGAATACTATACTGCGTTATTCATATTCCTTACAAAACATGAAATTATATAAATGAGTCGTGGACTTATGCGGATATTCCTTCTAGTTTATAACCTCAAAGCGTTGTTATTACAAAATGAATACAAAGATTTGCGTGAATTGCAACAACGAAAAGCCTGTGAACCAGACGGATAATCGGCTGGTAACTGAGAGCTGTGGTCATGTGAAATGTATGACTTGTTTGCTAAAAGAAAAGACAGGATGCACTGCTTGCATGTATGAACGTAATAGTAAAGAAGGCGGGATTTTTGAAGAGGCGCTTGGAGAAGATTCTGAGCCTGCGGGAATTGATACACACGAAGGTGACAATAAGAACATTGTTGTGCAAGTTTATGTAAACAATAAAAAAAAGAAAAAACTTGAGACATCACATATCCGTGTAGAAACAGGTAACTATTCTTATTTATTACTAAAAGTACCTCTAGAAAATTTGGCAAAGTGAATATTAATAATTTAGGAACAATTTGTCATATAATTAATTTTCTATATAAAATAATATGTAGATACATATTTAACACAATTTCTAAGGATTTTGATGAGTAGCCAATTTGGCCGTAGCAAGTTTAGATAGCATATTATTCATTTACATATATTTTTTATTTGGTTTTATAGTTTTAAAAGTATTGTTTTTTTTACCAATAAATTTTATTTCCTACATTTCCTTTATAAATGTTCAAAGACTGATGATCTCCTTGCTTAATGGATAACGCACGTCGGTACACTTGCAGAGGTCGTTGGTTTGATTCCTGTCTTGCGTCTGGGTGTTTATGTATAATACGTATTTATTTATCAAAGAAAGTATATGTTATGTAGTATTAGTTATCTAGTACCCATATCACAAGTGCTATGCTATTTAGTTTGGAACTAGATGGTGTTTGAATTGTCCCAGTATATTTATTTATTTATATTTATAAAAGACAATAAAATTTGTCACATAGTATATGTCGGTCACTGGTGACCAACATTTACTTTATTTTGTATTGAAGTCTTTAATAGTGAAATCCAGATTGTTAACATCACATTATGGAGATATACTTGTTGGCAAGTTTTGTCACTGTGTGACAGACTGTGGAGTGTGTTGCTATGGTGTCACTTCCTTTTATTATTATTAAAATGTTTTTATTTCTCTTAATAAATCACTATTTTATCCCTATCTTTCAGTTATTTGTATAACCTATAAATCCTATATTTTTTTCATGAAGTTGCAATTATTGTTGAGGATTGTATACTGATTGAAACAATGAGAAAATAAGATTTAAGGTTGCCCTTAAAATTAAAAAAAATGCTGCAGCATCCACCAGTAGCTGAAAATCCAATAACCAAAATCCACAATAAAATAGTCAAGTCTATTTTATTTTTAATAAAAACTTTTACTGTTATTTCAATTTTTATAAAAAAAATATTTTAGTTAAATAAAGCAAACCCTTTTCTAGAAAATGAGAAATGAAGAATAATTGTATAACCTATAAATCCTATATTTTTTTCATGAAGTTGCAATTATTGTTGAGGATTGTATACTGATTGAAACAATGAGAAAATAAGATTTAAGGTTGCCCTTAAAATTAAAAAAAATGCTGCAGCATCCACCAGTAGCTGAAAATCCAATAACCAAAATCCACAATAAAATAGTCAAGTCTATTTTATTTTTAATAAAAACTTTTACTGTTATTTCAATTTTTATAAAAAAAATATTTTAGTTAAATAAAGCAAACCCTTTTCTGGAAAATGAGAAATGAAGAATAATTTTCTTTCTTACGTTCGAAAACATTATTAATGGATGTTCTATTTGTAGATGGAAAAGGCAGATGTTATGTATGCACATTATGCAAAAAGAGGTTCCATGCACGTAGTCAAGTGGCGTACCATGCTTACTGCAATGGACAGAGGAAGCCATACCACTGTGCTGAATGCAATAAGGTAATTACAAAATTTTATTGAAATATGTGGTAAAAAACTATTCTTGTCTTCAAGATCTGAAGATCACAAAACTTGAGATTGTTACCTTTTTTAATAGTATATGTATCTATAAAATATTGTACAAAAATACAGAACATGTGTGGAGATAGAATTTTTTTAGAATACCAGTCTATTTTTTGAAATTTGATTATAAACTGATTGTTGATAAGAAACAATTTGATTCACACAAAAAGCTTGCGTCTTGGCTTTTGTCTTGTCTCTCTGTCTTGTCTAAAGAAATTTTGAGAGAAATAAGAAATCTTAAGGAAGGAAAAGCTCCTGGTGTCGATCTTATTGACGCAATCCTACTGAAACATCTACCACAAGAGAGAATCATGAACCTAGTCAAGATCTTCAATGGCTGCATTAGGCTTGAACATTTCCCAGTATAATGGAAAATTGCTCATGTCAATGATGCCTAAACCAGACAAACCACCACATGATAGGACCTCATATAGACCTATAAGCCAAAAAATCCTTTTAAACAGAATGAAAGAACACCTAAACATTATAATCCCCCGGCCACCAATTTGGATTCCGAGAAGCACATGGCACAATTGAACAAGTGCATCGTATTGTAGACATCACTAATAGATGCCTAGAAAGTCGATTGTACTGCTCTGCTGCCTTCTTAGACATAAGTCAAGCCTATGACAAGATCTGGCACAATGGACTAGCGTACAAACTCAAAGTGTCACTTCCACATTCATACTACCGCATACTCTCATCCTACCTCAACCGAAGAAGCTTCCAAGTAAGATGTAATAGTAAATATTTTGCTCTATACGAGATACGCTCAGGTGTCCCTTAGGGTACCATATTAGGACTGGTTTTGTGCCTGATTTACACCACGGACCTCCCATCTAATTGGGATACATTAACTGAGACCTATGCTGATGACACTGCTGTCCTGTCAGTACATTACGACTCAGGAACTGCCTCATACCAACTACAAAACCAATTAAATGTAATGGAGAAGTGGTTCAAACAGTGGAGAATAAAAGCAAATCAAACCAAGTTCACAAATGTAACTTTCACACTTAGAATAGAAACCTGCCTGCCAGTAAAATTATACAATGAAGAAGAACACATAAAATACTTGGATCTACTCTTGGATCGGAGATTAACCGGGCAGAAGCTCATATGGACCAAGCGAAAACAAGTTGACAGCAAACTCCGCAGCATATACTGGCTAACAGGTCGCCACTCTCACCAGAGCAATGCAAGCAAAATGATGGTTTACAAAGCCATCATTAATTTCAATTTTCAAATGAACCAGCTGATCAGTGAACTCAGCAGTACTCCTGTCGGATGTCACATTGATGGGGTATGCATAGACAACATAAGCTACACTGACGACATGGTACTGCTGAGTCCATCGGTTGGAGGTCTAAGACTCTGCTGTCTATATGTGAAAGGTATGCGGTAAGTCATGGCCTCAAATACAATGTTAAGAAGAGTGTGGTTATGATTTTTATGTGAGCAACCCATGCAGAGTTTCTAAATTTAAATATCTGGGACATTGGGACAGTGATGCGTTGGATATAGATAGGGAACGTAGGTTTCTGGCTGTTCGGTGTGACATGCTGGCTCGTAGGTTTGTATGATGCACATTAGATGTAAAGAAAACTCTTCAAAGCCTATTGTCAATCATTTTATACATGTAGCCTGTGGGTCAACTACACTCGCCGAGCATACAGCGACCTACGTGTCCAATATAACAATGGCCTGAGGATGCTGTTGGGGCTTCCGTCGAGGCATAGTGTGTCCTGCATGTTTGCGGAAGCTCGGATAGACGGTTTGCAGCAATTATTTGCAAAAGATGCGCTTCTCTACTGGCATGGGTTCACGATAGCACCAACACAATCCACAGAGTATTCTCTGATAGATGGGACTCTCCACTCCTAAGTAAATGGGTTCAGTGTCACATTCTTCAAAAATAAAAATAATAATTTGACATCTTAACTAAACTTATTGAAACTAAACCCATTTAAATTCAAATTAGATTTATATTCAATGATTTTAGAGTTTATTAATTTATTTGCTTTATTTTGTAGTTTATTAATATTAGTTTTGTTTTATTGTTATTTTTAATCACATTCCTAATTTGGTAACTTTTATTGATTTTGACAGAATTTTTAATATAATTATACTATAATGTATGGGACTTGATTCTGAAATAAATTATTATTATTAAGCCAATCTGGACATACGGTATTCAATTTTGGGGTTCACCAAGCAACAGCAACATTGAAATCTTAGAAAGATTTCAGAGCAAAGTATTATGAAACATATTTATTATAACCTTATGTATAAGCAACAAGTACATGTACCTAGATTTCAACATACACACAGTTAAGCAAGAATAAGTCAGCATAGTCTTAAGATATCAGAAAAGCCACCACCAACACCACATTAATCCTCTAGCGCTAGCATTGAGTGGAGAGGGAGGGCAGCAGGACATCAGGCTAAAAAGACATGACACCCCAGTCTCAGCGTCAGATTCGCCACGTAGTGAGACGAGAGCTACACCACACTGATGGAAGCTCTCTCATGGGAATAAATGCCAAACAGACTAGAAGTCGGACAACACAGTGACTTATCGTTCTGGGACAGATTGCCATGGCGTAAAAAATATTATTGATATGGAGCGCCCCATGATTTTTAGAACAGTGACATTAATTTGCTCATCAGTAATTTTATTCATATGTTAAGAATTATTTTTTACATTTTAGTTTGATTAATTAATTATAAAAGCTTGTGTTTTATTTTTTTTAATTATAATTTTTTGTAATTTAGAAACAATTGTGGAAAAAATCAGTACTCCATACTTTTACGTTACTTGTCATATTATCACAGGTTATGAAAACCGATATATGTTTTTTCTCATACAGAGCTTTGCGACCCATTCCCACTACAATTACCACATGCGCGTGCACCGCAACGAGCGCTCATACGCTTGCGACGTGTGCCAGGCCGGCTTCGTACAGATGTCCAAACTGCAGAGGCATAAGCTCAAGCATACTAGTAGGTTATCGTTTTCTGTTTTTTTTTATTGTTAAAGAACAGCAGTTAGGCTGACGACCCACTTAATAGTAAGCAGTTACTGTCGCCTATAGATATTTGCGACGCTAGGGGCGTCGCGAACACGCTGCTGTCCTATAGGAGTAGAAGAGGAGAAGAACCTGGGTTAAAAACGCCGGAACACAACACAAGGTTATTATGGCAGCATACTTGTAGTCCAAGGGGGGTTGCTATCCAGACGGGCTCTACCGCGTAGCTGGGGTTGTTTTGTCGCCTTTTACAACAAGCCGACAGCGGCCGCAGAGGTTGGTATTCTTACTCCAACTCTGCATGGAGAAATAAAGCTATTCCTTCGTTAGATCTTTTTTTGTCAAAGGGATTTTATTTTTTCTGTGTGTTTTACAATTACCCTAACGATTCTTGGTTGCTTATTAAAATTCATTTCATTAATAATTTTTGTTAGATATATTTCTAATATAAAGAACTTTATGAAAAAATAAAATCAGTTAATAGTGTATTTTTCTATAATATGGTTTTCTATCATTGGTTTTGTTATAAGTTAATTATTCACAACATTAAACAAACTAAGGTAGGGTCTTTAAAGGGTCCTTGTAATTGGCCTAGCCCAATATTTTTTCATAAGAGACTGCAAAACGGTAGTTTCATATCTTCCCTTAGACCCAAATTTAACCAAAACTGCTTCAGTTCATATCCTGGTATTATCTATATAAGAAAAAATTAGTTAAAGGAGTATTGTCACAAATGTTCCCTTTTTAAAATTTAACTTTTAAGTTCATTTTAATTCAACGTTTAAGTCATTAGAACAAATTCAGACTTAATAGCTTTATCAAACTGTCAAGGAGGATTATTAAAATATTTATTTTTGTATTTTATGTAAATTTTAATATAAATTTAAATGTCCAGAAACTCGTGTAACTCTGACTCCTGTAATAAAGGCTGTTTTATTTATTTATTTTATAATTTTATATTTACAGAGGAAAAGAAGTTTATATGTTCAGAGTGCAATAAAGCTTTCAACAATCTGACTTCACTTCGCAAACACAGTCTCACTCATACCGAGGAACGGCCTTATGCGTGTAACTTCTGTGGACGTCGGTTCCGTGATGGGTCAAACTTCAAAAAACATTTGGACAAACACAAAGGTTCTTAATCTACTTCTTCCTGCCCTTATCGCAAACTATGTGGGGTCGGTATAACATGTTCTCTCCTTCCACTCTCCTCTATTATCCGTCATCTGAACATTCACACCTTTTTTAACCATATCATATTTTATACAATCCATCCATCTTTTATTTGGTCTACCTCTGCTCTTGTATCCATCCACTCTTATTTCTAGCATCCTCCTAGTTACATGACGCTCATCTCTTCGCATTATATGACCATACCAGGCTAACCTATTACTTTTCAGCTTCTCAATCACTGGCTTTCAAATTTCCCCTAATATACTCATTTCTAATTTTATCCATCCATCTCAACATTCGCATTTCTTCTGCAAACCTTTCATCTTTCCCAAACACAAATGTTCCTAATATATTGAATTTTAACATATTGTGGCCATTTTTTTATTGCTGTGGAACAGCAGCCAGGGTGACAGCTCACTTAATAGCAAGCAGTTACCCTCGCTTATGGACGCTTGACCGCTAACAAGCTGCCATCGGGGTAGGCGACCTCGGCATTTATGCCGAAACTCAACACACGGTTATTATGGCTTCATATTTAGAGCCCAGGTGTGGTTGCCATGCAGACCGGCTTGCAGTCTTACCACGGAGCTCGAAGCCACCCCCCCGGCAAGGTTCAGTATTGTTACTACGAAGAAAGATATCTCACTATAATATACTAACTTAGAAAATATGTACAATAATAAAATTGCATCGTTTTAACAGAGAGTTGTAGACTGTGACTAGTTAACTATACTCCGTTCGCTAGTCCAAACAATAAAGTTTTCCCGTCAGTGTGGTGGTTATCAGATTGCAGACACTTGTGAAAATCAAATACTGTTAAACATTATTTCCTCTTATTTTTTTTTGTACTTAACAGTAAAGGATTGGGATTCAATGGGATTAATTTTTGGCAATGATTGTTTTGTATGCCATGTAAGATTTGATCAGTCACTCTTTACCTAGCATCTTCCATTGCTATTATAGTACATCTTTTCTCTCTCTTCTCTGATTTCTTCAAGGTCCAATATGCATGGGCAACAGCTGCAACTTACTATCAAGCCGTCTATCAGTTTGTGTTTCCACTATAAAAGAATAATCGATATCACTAATGTGGTTTCCTTGTAATGAAATGATGTTAAATAAGTTTAATTATGGATAGAGAAAGAGAAGAAGTGTTTGTGTGGAGCTTGCTGCATTGGGAAATGTAATGCCGTGACTCGAGCGCCGAGGCCCCACCAGTGCCCGCGTTGTCCGCAGGCGTTCCACTCCAGCAAGGACATGCGCCGCCACGCCGCCGTGCACACTGGTACGATATTCTTATATAAATATTACAATCCATGACACGTTTACATTTTTTTTTATATTAGCTAAGTAAAGATTGATTGAACAAGGATATCCCCATAAAGGTGCCCAAGATGGTATTAAAACCATTAAAAAGATATAATAAAGATCCCTCTGCACCCTGATTTCATCTTTTCTTTCATAAATATTTCTATCATTTGGATTTATGACTACAAGATTTGTATAATTTTTTATTTCATTTTGAAATATGTCATTTTAGTTATGTTTTATGAATGTGTTCATATTTTTGATCTCTGTTTCATACACATTTCAGCATACACAGAGCATTTTTAGTTGGTTGCTGAATGGTACTCGCAACATTAATAATGATCAAAGTAATATATAAGTGTAGTTGGTATTATGTTTCCGGGAGAGGCCTGCGCCAAGCAATACGGCGATTTGATATTTCATAACTGTCAACTGTTATGGCATGTTTTAAACATATTTTCTTAATCTTTTCTACATGTCCATATTTTACCTAAGACCCTGTCATCCGTTTAACATCTTTACATGCAATTAAACATTTCTCTAATAATAAATGTTGGATTATTTGACAGATACAAAACCGTTCCGCTGCAAAATATGTCACCGTCGCTTCAGAAGGAAAGACAACCTGGAGCGGCACATACGTAACACCCATCCCGACTTCAACACGTCAAGTGCCGTCGAATGTGACGAAAACGCCCTCAAAGAGCTCGCTAGTAAATCGGATAATATTGATAAAACTAAGCTTAAAATCTTAAATCCTTTACCACCGCTAACCCAAGAAGCTATACGGAAGCACTTGTCGGAGACTAAAGAAGAAGCTGATAAATCTTACATCATAGTTGCTAATAACGCTCGTCAAAGTGTTATAGTTGGTAAATGGAGTGCTAAAGTAGAGAAAGCAGAAAGCTCGAAGCCCGAGTGTGAATACGTGCACAAAATTCGTAAAGCCAACTCGATGGCCAGCCAGAAGAATATTCCTCTACCACCGATCGATGAAAGGAAAATGATAGAGTTGAACGAGAAGAGTAGCTTGAACAATTGGGAGGTCGGTGCGCCGCCGAAGGACAGGAAGAAGTTGTATGAAATGATCCTCTACGGAGATGGGGATAAGAAGGATTCGGAAGTGGAGAATGTTGATTCCAATTCAGATAGCCACTGGATGCGGAAAAAGATGAAACTGAATATTAACTGGTAAGTTGTTTAAATAATAAAATTATATTTCTCTTTCCTAAGCAAGAAACCATAATAGTGAACGTATTCATACCAGGTCACCTATATTTTACAATTTTTTACCCACTCCCTCCCCTTGGTGATAATTCTAGTTTTCACGCAGTAATTCATAAATACACAAACTCTTGTGCTTCAATGTTGTCATCTGTGAGTTTTAAAAGAAACGCTGCGCGCAATATTTCGATATAGCTCGAAAAGCGTGAGATTTCCTTTAGAGGATATTGACTACGTGACGAAAATTAAGCCCCACCCCCTTTCCCCATGACGGAACGTGGTATTTTGAAGAACTTACTCATCTGCCCCTAAACGGGTCACGTAGTGTGGGTATGTTCCCATAGATGTGGATTAGATCTAGATTCGTTTCTCATAAAGATGGCTGCCTTGTGAGCTCCCCCGCCTCAATCGGAATAGTACACTCACAACCTGTACTGTCTGTGAAGTAGCAAAAGAAGTAACAACTTATTGTCATTAGTATATTCTAGGCAAGTGTCGACGACAGTGACCCAGCTGAGTGGTTGTATACAGATGTGTGGGTACAACTAAATACTTGTATGACCTGCAAAAACTGTTTACCAGCTAGAAAATTTTTGAAAACCAACTAAATACATATGACTATTATTTATAATAAGAAATAAAGTTCGTTTCTAGAATTGTAGAGTTCTAGAATCGCTGTAAGAAATACAATCATAGCTGTTGTTTTAATATTATAAATTTTTTTATCTGATTTTCTCATTCTTTTCTTCAAACATATTTAAATAATTTAACACTCTCTTCCAGATATAATATGTATCGCTGCTTAAACGGACTGGATTGTGTAGATTTTTTATAAATTTTAAATATATACTTACAATTTATATAATAGATTAAGTTATATATCAAAGATTTATAACATGTGTGAACTTCAGTAGCTTTTCATGCTTTACATATCTGAAAACAGTCAACATTTGATGGGCATATATTTCTACATTAATAAAACCTTTATGGTCGTGTGATCTCAAAATTGTACGAGGTATTAATAGACATCATCATCATCTGAGTGTTGTATCCCGATTGCAACCTAGACTTCCGTTTCGGTGCCCGGGGTCCGCTTTCCGATTTTTTCTACTCCACTTCGCACGATTATATTAATAGTGTGGCGAGTTTCATTAAATATATTTTTATTATTACAATTAACTGCAGTATTTTGATATAATACTTAAAATTTGCATATACAATTTTAAACAAGAATCAGATTAAAAAGTAAATAAGATTTTCTTAAATATGTTCAATAGTTACTTTGCCAAGAGTTTGTGGATTGGATTCCCCACATTGATATACCACCATCTTTTAGGCACTTTTTATCGCCTAATGTACATAAGCCCATAACGTCCCACTGTTGGGCTCGGGTTTCTCCCTAGAGCGAACTGACACTAAACCCACCACGCTTGTCCAGGACGGGTTACACATACCGGTGAGCTCCGTATGCAGGTTTCCTTAAAAACTGCCTAAGCGTTGCATGCCAGCTTGGGATTCTGGAACATTCTTGGAACATCTAGATTTATAACAATCCCTATATACTGATGATTGAGGAAAATATCGCGAGGATATCAACAGACTGTGATCCGATAACGACCCGCCATTCCACTGGGGAAGACCCAGCTCAGAAGTCGGACATTATCGGCCGTAAATTAAAATTAAAACATTGGTTTAAAGCACATAAATGTCCATCAAATGTGGATTTGGGTCAAATATACTATTTATATGGTGGCCTTTTTCAATATATGAATTGGATTAGCACGTATACCATAGACAATGTCGTAAAATAAAATACAGTTAAAACCGGTTATGGCGACATCGTTTAGAATATACCGGCCATAATAACCAACGCCAAAGGTTTTTTTTATTGCTGGGCAACAACAGACAGGCTGACGGCTCACTTAATAATAAGCCGTTACCGTCGCCTATGGATGTTTTCTACGCTAGGGGCACCGTAAACACGCTGATGTACCATAGGGGTACAGGAACCTGGGTCATTAATACCGGAACACAACACAACACAAGGTTATTATGGCGGCATTTTTATAGATCAAGGGTGTTTGCCATCCAGACGGGTTTGCAGCGCTACCACGTAGCCAGGGTTGTTTTTTCGCCTTTGACAGGCAGACCTCAGCAGCAGGGATTAGTATTCATGCTCCGCCCATGTACGGGGAAAAAGAAAATATCCGGCTGAATTTGAAAATATCACGACTATCGGTTTATGCGACAAAATTTGAGTAGTCAGGCTATTCCCTGTGCAGCGGCGGCGTAAAATACTAACCCCTGCGGCCGGGCTCGGTCTGTCTTAAAAAGCGACAACACAACCCTAGCTACGTGGAAGGGTCCCAAGCCCGTCTGGATGGCAACCAGCCCTGGTGTATAAATATGTCGACATAATAACCTTGTGTTGTGTTACGGCACTAATGACCCAGGTTCCTGTAACTATCGAACCGCAGCGTGTTCACGGTGCGCTTAGCGTCGCAAACATCCAAAGGCGACGGTAACTGCTTACTGTTAAATGGGCCGTCAGCCCGTCTGCTGCTCCTCAGCAATAAAAAAAAAGTCACTCTGATGTCGTTATAACATGTTTTGACTAATTTGAAAAATTCAGCTAAATAAGTAATTGGCGTCCAAGACGTGTAGACTTAAGATAATATTAAGCTCCCGTAATCATGTTGGGATTTTTTCCGCTCCGAACGATTAATATTGCAATTCACACCAACCCCGTAGTTCAGGGTTCAATTGGTTATCTTCATAGGTAGGTTGCTTTCATGTAGCTTTGATAACAATCACGTGCAGATTTTCAAGTGCGCAAGAATGGTCAGATAAAAAAGTTGAAATTAATGGTGTTTTTGAAATAATTTGATCAATTATAGGAATGTATAAAATATATTTAAAAATATTAAATACTTAACGTCGATTATCCAACGCACTTTTGACAAATGTCTTTATATAAACCTTATTATTTAATCGATAGTAAAAAACGTTGAAGAAGCCACAAATGTCTAAAACAAATGTTTAAAAAAATACCTGGCCTGAATTAATGCTACATTGCTACTTAATGACTACTTAGTAGGTGAAAATGTTTTTTTTTTATTTATAGGCAACATTTACAAATATTGCCAGCAAATAAAATATTTTTAGTAATAATGATTTCTTATATAAAAATTTTCCAAGACTGTAAAACGAAAGTATACGATTGTTTTAGTTTTAAAAGTATAGTTGGTAGCGGGAAAGATCTCGTATTTAGTATGTAGAGCCGGCTTGTTGTGATTTTGTATCTTTTATATATATTCGTAATAAATAAATACACTCGATATGTACATAGGTAATAATGGACGATTACAACTATTTCTACTATAATAAAATGAAAGATTTAAGTGTCAATCTATTCTTTCGCTTGGTAATGGAAAATACATGTACTTCTGTCATTTAAATTACATTTCATGTAAAATTGTAGAGTAGTATATTCTTTTGTACGAGACGTGTATTGTAATTACATACTTAAAAATAACGCTGAACTCAAAATTAAATATAAATTACTCGATGTGTACAGGTAAAATATATAAAAAAAAAAAGATTATTACAAGGTTTTCGCCGATTTATTAATCGAAGTAGAACCTTATTCTAAAAAAATGGTACATTACGCTTCATTCAAAGTATTCTCCATCATTAGACACTACTTTTCTCCATATTTTTGGCTACATTCGGGTACGAACTCGAAAGAACTCCTCATCTTTTGAGGTCATCCACGATTCAACTCAACTTTTGATATCTTCATATGATGCAAAGCGCGGCTCAGATATATCATGTGCCACAGGAAGAGGTGGCGCAGGACTTTTGAATTAAATGTTTTCAAGTAGGTTTCTACCGGCGCGGCGTCGCAACATGCGGGGACGTGCATTGTCATGTAGGAAGTTTACATTTTCGGACCAAAATTATTATTATGCTCTTACGGAGGTATGTTGAGGTAGTAGGTATGTTACTACATGTAGTTTGGCCATCGCCAAACTGGATATATTACGTTCTGCATCTGATAATTTCAATGCATCATTATGGTGTGGCTTAAATATAAATGGTGAGTACATCTCACACCCCCGTTTCGCTGACGACATTGTCATATTTTGCAGAGACACCGGAGGATCTTGCCGAAATGCTGATCGCATTAAATGAGCCTTCCCTACAGGTCGGTCTTGGACTAGACGAAAATAATGTTCAATAAACGTGTCATGCCGAGACCGGTCAATGTGAATGGCGTCCCCCTGGATGTTGTGTCCGATTATGCCTTGGACAAAAATCCAGTTAAGTAGGCACAACTTCGATGGGGAAGCTAATAGGAGAATTCAGTCGGGTTGTGCGTAGTGATGAGTAGTCTTTTGAAAGACCGAGACTAAACGAAACGTGAGTTAAAATATTTATTATAAATTGGACATATTATGCTTTTCTTTCTTTAAAAAAATGGTTATAATGTATTTAGAAAAATTATTAAAAAAAGATGGGATCTTCTTTAAAACCAAGACTGAATACGCAAGACCTAGACTTAATAAGCAAGACCAAAAATAGAAATATTTAAGCAAAACCAAGACCGAACAAGTAAGACCCATACCAAGATTGTCTTGGTCTTGTTTTTGCTTTGCTCATCAGTTGGGCGGCTATCGCTAAGTGTCATGTCTTTTCGTCGACCATACCCCAGTTTTTGAAGACGAAAGCCTACGAACATTGCGTCCAACCTGTCAATCGACCTACAAAGCTGAGACGTGGACGTTGATGGCAGGACTGGTTCACAAATTTCAAGTCTTTTAGCGCGCTATGGGTCGGGACGTGTGGCACAAACTTGGGGAGGCCTACGTCCAACAGTGGACAAGGATTGGCTTTATTAATATTGATTATCACGATGATTCTAATCCCGTCTCATCAAACAGCGGAAACTTATTTGTACACCTTAAATATTTTAGTTTCGTTCTTTAAACAAATTGTCTAAGGCTAAAGATTAGCCGTATTTTTAAATTTCATAGGAATTGTGCGTTGAGTCCCCAAAGTTGATGTAAAACATGCGTTAAGTCCGATGATTTTGAGGCTTTTAATTTATGAACTATAATTTTTCATTCCACCAAGTGAAAGCATAGATACTGGAACTATTTATAATTTTAATATCAACAAGTTGAGTAATAAACTCTAATGTTCATCAGGTAATAAATCTATCTATATACCACAATTAATCAAAATCGGTTAAGCGCTTTAGGCGTGAAAACGTAACATACAGAGTATAAGATTAGTATGGATTTCTGTTTCTATGTGACCTGATTTTTTTGCCCGCTTCTTTATAGGCATATTGTTGGAAGTTATATTCTGACAACCTATATGGTGCATTCGAAATGTTGTATTTTGATTAGAAAATTACAATATTACACTAAGGAGCTATCTTTTTTCTGATGATTATATTTGCCACTTCCTTACTTGTTGTGGTAGTAGTATACCTTTGTACTTTAATTCATCGTCTCTATTTTAAACAACATTTGTCAAACTTATTATAGGAAGGTGTTGTAACATTTTTATACATAGGCTAAGGATGATAGGAAACGGCTTTTTTATTTATCGTATATTGGACAGGGACATTTTGAGACTGACATTTGTATGGAAAAATAATTGGATTGGAAATTTAGAGGAAATTGCTTGGAATTTGTAGATATTTTGTATCGAAAATAATAAATGAACGCACCATTCAATATGATTAGATCGATCAATGTATCGGTATAATTTGGTTTAGAGAAACGATGTTTTATTGATATTTTTGTACACCATTGATTGATTATTTCTGTTACTTTGAATATATTATCAAAAGTTATTTGTATTGCACTGATGAATTATTAATTGAAATCCTTAATTATCGAATTAGTGATATTGATAAAAATCTAATTACAGAAATTAAAATAGTTTGAAATTGTATTAATTTAAATTGAATGAAAAGAAAGATTTTGAGGAAATTTAACGCGAAATAATTCTTATTAAATTTTTTGAATATTTTTTTTTATTTATTTTGGAGCCTCAGATATATATAACTTTCAAAGGGCGAGTTGATTCTTTAAGATTTAGTTTATATATTTGATATTTTGTTTTTTCCTACAGTGAACTTATAATTGCCACATAGATTGATTCTATTTCAGCACATAAGAATAAAATAATGGTGCGTTTAGCTGTAAATGGAAACGGAACGTTTTAATTTTTTCCTTTAAGCTATATTAATGCATTCGAAATCGATCACACTTTAAGCATTGGTATAAACCTTTTTAGTTTAATATTATCGACTGAACATCATGATCTCGAAAACACGTTGATCTCAAGTTATTTTAAGATAATGTTTCACACATTGTGAACACGACTTTAAGGAACGTAACTCGTTATATTGTGGTTTTAATACATAAATTATTTATGGTAAATGCGCTTGACTATAAAATTGAGAAGAAAGTTATTATTGCGGCTAATCAATTATTTTTGTAATTTATTTTCTATGTACGACTGTGTTTGATATTATAAATTGTAATAAATATCACACATTCATAAAATGATAAACTACCCTCTCACATAGCACTTTTCTTTCTCTGACGGATAAACAATATGGCGTCAAAATGTTCTGCATTCTCGAATTGTTTTCTTAATTAAAAAAAAAATTGGTTAGCCTACAAATTATTACTTATAACGGCTGCTAATCGCAAATATCATATCCCAAATGTCAGGCCACATGTGACGAGTAAACGACCTATGTTGCCAACTTTGAGTCTATGTTATCAATGGCAATGATTTATCTATTCGAAGAGACAAGGACACGTTAAATTTTTATAAAATATTATATTCTAATCATTGGTAAAATAACAAAATTTTATTCTTCAATGTATCAAATACATTATTTGTTATCGGTTTGTGTATTTTACTATAATAATATTTTATATTATGAATTTGTTTGTGAATTGTTGTGTATAATGAACGATCAAATAAAGTGATATACTGAGTATTTTATTTGTTTTGTTTCATACTTCATTTGCACACACTAGACTTTACGCCTGACGCAGGCTCTCGTTGGGTACGGATGCTTCGGAAGGCACCTGTGTTGCAAAAAATGGGAGATTTATAGGAAGAGGGTGTCGATAAGGCGTACACGATGACCCACACTGTCGTCTGTGCGCAGCATATAACGAGCGACCCTATCGCTTATAATGGAATTATCCGGAGTGAGTCCGGATGGACCGGCATCGCTTCCTGTGAGGTAGTGATGACCGCGAAAGAGAGCGTTTCAAGGGTCATGGATTTGATTTCCGTCCCGTGTCAGAATATTTATGTAGAATATGTATTTCTTTACAAAATAAAAGTATATAAGTAGGGTATCATTTCTCTAGTACCCATAACACAAACACTGCTGTTTACTTTGGGACTAGATAGCGCGGTGTGTACAAGGTAATCAGAGGTTAGTTCAAGGTTGCGTGTCCGCTTCGCAACGGGTGGTCGCGGTCGTGCCAAAACAATATACTCGTACCTTGCCAAAAAAACAACTTTTTACTATCACTCGAAGGGGAATTATCTAGTGATGGGCTTTGTGTAAGATATTATCTTAATACAATGACATACATTTTTTACCATAACGCGCGAGTGTTAAATATTTTTGAAACGGACAGATTTAAGAGCGTTTTTGGCATAGAATAAACTTCTTTCAATCAATACTTTTATTATTTGCAACATGGCATGACTATCGTATCAGCTCTTTAAACAAGGTAACCAGGTAGAGAAAAAAAAGAAAGACTAAAGTAACTTTCTACGAAGTGTTCTAGTTAACTTTGTAATTTGAGAAATCTTTTATGTAGGTATACCTAGTAGACATGCTTCCGCTATAGCGAAACGTAACTGAAAACGGTTGTCATGTTTGTAACGTACCCTATTGATATTGTAATCGACAACGATGGTTATCAGTTACCAAACGCCAACCGACTCAAACCCAACGATAACCAAGCAGATATTCCACGTCACTATGAAGCAAATAACTGAAAATAACCATGCCTTCTCTTTCTATGCGAGTCCATATAAAAAGAGATGGAGCGAATATTGGCCAGAGTAAACCAGCTACTTTTCTTGTCATAAGACTGCCAAATTAAACACTTTTTTTTTTTTTTTTGGTCTCGGGGAAAAACCTCTCCTGACGGGTTCCCCCGGCCCGGGGGGACCGAGGGATATGTGGGACTCCGGGAAAGATGTATGGCCATCCGACTACCCACTAAAAAACCCCGCTGTTCTCCTATCGCCTACGCCCGGGCCCACGGATATATGGCCTGCCGATCTCGAGGCCCGGGCCGGCGCCGGCCCGCCCTTTGTCTTGAGGCGGGCCCCTTCTAAAGTGCTGGCGCCAGGGGGCCAGGGTTTCGTCCCCCCGGCGCTCTCCCAACAACTCTAGGAGTTGAGGGGGGCCGCGGAACAGCATGCAGCCCTCACCCTCGCGGCAATAGTGCGGGCGGCGGATCCTCCCCCGAGGGGCCGCCCGCGGCCGCTTTTACGGCGGCCGGAGGTCGTTATTTGCCCTCCGGCGCCGCCGACGTGGCCTGCGTTGGCGGGAGGGGAGTGTGGTGGTCGACTCCCGCTCCCGCTCCGCCGCCTCCTTTGCGGACATGACTGCCTCGCAGAAGGAGGCGACGGCCGTCCATCCAGGATCGCCCCCGACCATGGCCAGAACCAGGGCCGGGAGCGACAGGTCCACGCCGATTTGGGCGACGAGGGCGCGGCGCTCCTCGCGCCACGCAGGGCACACGGCGACAGTGTGGTTCACCGTGTCCTCCTCGTCGCCTGCGCCACAGTGGTGGCACCCTGACGTCATCTCCCGCCCTATGCGACACGCCAAATTAAACACTACCTTAACCCTATATAAATAAAGTGTAGCCAAAGTAACTTGCTTGTAGCTGGGACCAGACGGACTGCCTCATATCAAATTAATATATTTTAAACTAGCTGACCTGGTGTATAAATTCCAAGTACTCTAAACTCATTATGTAACTTAAATGCAACAACAACTACAACGAAGGACTGAATACTACATACTACCAAAAAGACTACCTGATAACGATTACAACGACAACAACGATCTCTAAACCCTCTACTACAACTAGCAAAGACACATTGCGTTTAATTCCCATAAGGGTTTGTAATGCATCACTGGGAAATGTTAGCTTGAGCTAATATTACCATATGCTCAATTTAGTGGTATAATTGATTATTACATTGCCTACAATTTCAGTTCAGGCGCTGACACCCGGCAAACGTTGTTTTGCCATATAAATAAAAAAAACCTATGTTCTTCTCTAAGGTCGAGTCTATCTCTATTACCGAAATTGATCAAAAAGAAAACGTAACAGACAGAGTTAAATTCATATTTATAATAGGTGACCTGGTGAACTTCGACATTTGTGTAAAATGTGGTCAAAACTTAAACCGAACAAAACGAATTAATAAGGCTAAACTACATAAAAATCAAATGAAGCACAAATTAACATCAAAACGGAAACTCGTCACTTCATCAATCTCGGATGGAGTGAGTTTTCCAGTTTTAGATTAGTAGAAGATATAGTTAGAAGAATTGTTGATCCAAATGTGCATTAGAAATATTAATTTTTTTTAACGCTGTAGGACAACAGACAGGCTTAGAATTTAGCAGTTACCGTCGCCTATGGGTGTTTGCAACGCCAGAGACATCGCGAACACGCTACTGTCCTATAAGGGTACAGGAACTTGGGTCACTAATGCCGGAACACAACACATATGGCAGCATATTTAAGACTAAAGGTGTTTGCCATCCAGACGTAGCTAGTAGGTGGATTGTTTTGTCTCCTTTTACGACAGGCCGACCCCGGCCGCAAAAGTTAGTATTCTTTCTCCGCCCCTGCACGGGTAGTTTATTGTATTTATGGTTCACTATTTTGGCGCTAATGGCATACACATAAAATATAGATATATGCTGTCGCGGGCTTTTTTGTAGGACTATTTAAGATAAACATTTCCATCATACATTATATACGTGTAACTCTAACCGTTTTTGCAGCGCACGCCAGAATAGCTTGCAGATGGCAGAATTTATTCCTACTTACTTGACACATCGTTATATTTTGGACAATTCACACAACATCTTTATAAATTATACTCTGTGTTATTCTGATGTATAGGCTACATCATTGTAAAGTTTCATTAAAATCCATTCAATAGTTTTTGCGTGAAATAGTAACAAACATACATACAAACTTTTGCGTTTATTTTTTATTATTTATTTTATTTATTATTATACCTAATTAAAACATGTTTCAAAACATGTCTCGCTATCTCTTATGGCATACAATTTTAAAATATGACATTAGGATACATTTAAATGTTATATTGAACAGATTTTAATTGTGATTACGGTCCGAATTGATCTTCTTACTATGACGTACGTAACCGAGGTCAAGAACTATAAATTTCAGACATCCGGATATTAGGCAATTACGCACAACACTATGCGCGACTCGCACCTGCCAAATATATTCTTCCTGCTTTATTTTTACAATGGATATAACGAGCGATATTATAAATTTATACAAAGAAAAAAAGTGGCGGGAAATTGTTGAGAAATATCATGACGACCCGAACAGGAATAAGTTACTGTGGGTTTACCCTAGCGAAAATAATTTCGAGTTTATTTCGAAGTGTTTGAAGAAGTTAAAATGTAGTGGAGTGGTCAGTATCGGTTGTGGCAGCGGGCTTTTAGAATGGATGCTGAATGAAGCTACAGGTAAAAAGAGATATTTCTTCAATCGTCTTAAAAAATCTGATTTTAAGATCGATCATCATCATTTTAGCGTTAAATCCCGGCAATCGGCATCAATTGTAATCTAAAATTCCATCGGGGCCCAGGGTCCTCTTTCAGACTTTTTCTTCTCCACTTCGCAATGTCTTTCGCATCCCTGGTGGTGAATATATCGGCACGCATATGACCAAATTTCCTGTCTATGACCTGATTGCTATTCTGTGCCTTACTCTTGTGAAAGAAGGAATACAACTAGATACGGTTTTTACAAGAGCTATCGCTGTTTCACCAAGCCTGAAAGAAAAACCCAATGGCGTCTTTCCGGTACCGCTCATAAGTTAGTCATTTTTCATCTATATGTAGCCCAAGAAGCAAGTGTAGGTTGTCCTCTTTTTATTATTCGTCAAGATTAGACTGTCAAATTTAAAGTAATTATGGCATGGATATGTGTTATTGCAGGATTTCCCGTATTCGGCGTTGAAGTAGATGGCGCCTGGTGGGATTGCAAATACGCCCCGCCTACTTTTATACCCCTCCTTCTCACTTCATCTAAATTAGATAAAGGAGTGCTTAATTTACTTGGACAACGTTCCATTGCTTTATTGTTTTGTTATTTCAACAATCGATCAGCATTTAAAAATTACATTGAACATTTTATGGGAAATGTTTTAATTATTATCGGACCTGGGGTCGGTAAGGGCGTACATACAGACCCTAAACCTTTTGGCGATATAAATAATGACTGGGAACTAATCGAATGGCAAGAAGTAAGACATAGTCAGGATTTCATTGCGTTTTATTGTAAAATACAAAATAATTAAATTATTTTCAACTATACAGTCTTTTTGTACTTATAAGTTATTGTTATAAATGCGACCTATACTTATTACCCTGTCTACTTAATATTTTTTATTATTATTAGGATATTAATTAAATATCTACATATATCTAGGTCAATAGAAAACAATTAAACTTAAAAGAAAATTGTTTTAATATTTAATTTCTCATCAGTTCTATATTTTTAACATTAATTTTATTCGTCGTAGCCCTAACAGATGTATTCATCATAGGGTCCTTTCTACCTTGAATAAAATTTGAAAAATCATTATTTGTATTCTCAACATTAACTTCAGTATCTTTCTGATTGATTATTGGCACTTCAGTAACCATTCTGTTTATTTCATTAACGTCATTGACCATATTATTTGCAGCTATTTCACTATCGGGAAAGTGGAAATCATGCTGCATACATTCATCATTGTGCATCAAATACAGAGATTCTATGGGAAAATTGTTCATATCAAAAGTTGGCAATAACTTCGTATCATCAGAATTGTCATCGATTTCTATAATATCGTTCTGTTGGTCCGAAATCTCTTGTAACACAACTGCTGGCAAATCCAAATGAGCAGAATATTGCTCCCCTATTAAGTTATCAATCAGATATTGATCTAGAATAGGCGGGTTTGAAGCTGCATTATTCATAGATAGGTTATAGAAATCCGATTTTACTTCATTCTTAATTTCATTCATGTTTTTACTCATATCCTCTAAAGGCGGTGATGCTTTGTACTCCCTGTTTAGAGCAGAATTATTCAGCAGATTTGCATTGCACATCTTTTCCAAACTAGGTGACTGAGTGTTCTGCTTGATCTGTGCCTCGAGTTTTATATAACTCGAGTCATTCGTTTGAATTTTTTGCGCCGGTGGTAGTATGTTCATTGCGTTCACATTAGTTTGTTGATTAAATGAGAATATTTGCGGATCATTATGGAGGCCGTTATCAACCGGAGTAGTAGCTGTATCTACCAACATGTTTTCTTGAGCATACGGCATGATGTCATTCGGAGATTTACCGATAGTAGGTTCGGGTGGCAATTGCATGAATTGAGTAGAAATCAAATTATTGAACGTGACCCCACCGGCCAAACCAAACCTTTCATTGTCTTCTAACCTTCGAAACGCCATTTTCTGTTGTGAATGAAACATATTCACCTGGTCCGGGCCTTTTAATATCAGGTTGCTTTTCACTGATATTTTAGGCTCCTTTCTAGGAACTCCATTTTGAATTGGAGTGTTCATATGAGAATTGCTAGAAGAGGGTACCGGAAGAATCTGTGTTGGTTGTATAATTGGACCAGTGACTTTAGTCATCGGCAACGATATTTTATGCACAGGTTTAAGCGTAATGTTACTTCGAAGAGATAATTGTGGTCCTGGCGGTAATCTTATCGGGAAGTTACTCATAATATTATTGCTCATACTGTTGGAAATATTACAATGACTTTGAGCTAGAGAGTTTACATTGTTATTTTGCAATAAACTTTGATCCATCGTCACTACAGTATTTAATAGGCCATGCAGATTTGACTGATTGTTATCGTAAGTAATTGGTAACGTATGTTGAGGCGTGAACTGGTGTCTATCAATCATCGTATCATTGGAACTCTCCGAGATGAGACAATCGGAATTGTTATCGTCCTTACTTAAATCTGTAACCATAACCTGCCGTTCGAAATCAGTTTGTTGAGTATCACTACTAGAAGTTATTGAGTAGCTTTTCGAATAGTCCTGCGGCATACTTTCCGATACACTGTCACAGTCGTAAACTTCTATTTGTATATCATTCACATTATTCGGAGCTTCTGCTTTTTCTTCAATATTTCCCAAAGATGCATCTGGAGCTTTTTCAGCTTCGCTGGGTATATTCCAACTTGGTTTAGATTTATGCCTAGTCATTTCTATAAGTAACTGTATACCCTCTTTGTCCGTGTGTGTTGTTAGATGTGTTACATATTTATCTTTATTCACCGACTTGAATGCGCAATAGGGACACCTATGCACGTCGTTGGAGTTGACAGTAGGGTGGGTCGAGATCATGTGAGATGTAAATACCTGGGACTGTATAGCGGTGTAAGGGCAATACTTGCACTTGTATACACCCTCTTGGGAATGCTTTTTCTTGTGACGTCTCATCGCGTTGTGATCGCCAGATCTGTAGCTGCACTGGTCGCATGCGTAAGGTTTATCACCTATAAAAAAATATTAAAATTTAGTTTTTACAAAATCACACTAATATTATTAAGTAGGGGATTTCCCCTAACGCCGCACAGGGGCAATGCCCTAGTGGCTGGACACTATTTTGATAACTCAGAACGAAAGCGATTGAAAAACGGGTGGAAAAGGCGCGGGGGACATCCCTTAAAAGCTAGGTCCTGTTAAAAAATTGCTAACAAAGAGGGAGGGGCGCCGATGAACTGCTCTACTAGGGCGCTATCAATATTTAATCCGCTACTGCAACTGACATTATGCGGTCAGGGCTATTTTTAATATTGAAATGATGAAGCATTATGACTTATGATAGGAGTTAAACTGAGTGACAGAATGAGAAATAGTGAGATAAGGAAACATTGTGGTCTGAAAGAAGATTTAGTGACAAAAATTGAGAAAGGTATGCTGAGATGGTTTGGCCATGTCGAGAGAATGAATGATTTACGAAAAAAGTGTATAAGGCGAGTGTGAATGGAAGTGTTGGAAGAGCTACCTCTTCCTCTTAGGTCTACACCTAGGCGGACGTTTCGAGATCAGATCAGGGACGTCTTGAAAAAAGGCCAGGTCAAGAGTACCCTAAACCGGCATGTATGAAGGGAATAATGAAAGTGGACGAAGCAAAACAAGTATGTAAGGATCGTAGCAAGTGGAAAGAAGTGGTCTCTGTCTACCCCTATGGGAAAGAGGCGTGATTATATGTATGTATGAAATGATGAATGTAACCCAGGAAGTTACCAAGCCCCATTATCACTTGTACAAGTTGTACAATTATGTATATGTTATACTCATGACATTCACTATCCAAATAATAAATCCCAGTTGAAAACCTATCCTCTTTTACTTTTCACTAGAGAAGCGAAAACATCAACACTAACCCGTGCGGACGTGGGCGTACTGTTGTAAAAAAGCGACAAAACAACCCTGGCTGGGTGGGGTAGGGCTTTAGGTCCGTCTCGATGAACCACCTCTGGTTTCTAAATATGTTGCCCTAATAACCTTGTGTTGTGTTCCGCCATGAGTGACTTAGGTTCCAATTCCCTTACGCGGACGGCGGCGAGTAAGCCGTGCTCTGGCGTCGCAAACATCCATAGACGACAGTAATTGTTAACTATTAAGTAAACCTTCAGCCTTGTTACTGTTTCACAACAATAAACACAAGCACTAAAACTAATAGGTACACAGAAATTTAGCCTCATGATAACAATTAGAAATATAGAGTAGTCTAAATAACAACTGACAATATACCTGTATGTGATCGTAAATGAAGCTTCAGTTCCTCTTTCCTTGCACTACTGTATGCGCAATGTGAGCATTTAAACTGTTTCAACTTATCATGCACGTTTGCAAGATGTAGCTTCAATCGTCTCTCGTTGCTGAACTCCCGTTGACACATCGAGCACTGTGCTGGCGTTGCATCCTTTTTATGAATCAATTTGTGTTTGGATAACTGATTTGCATTGTGAAAGGACTTCGAACAGATTGGACCTATATTGGAAATAAAGAAAAGAAGAACATGTTAAATCACTCTTTAGGAAGTCCATACCTGTGTGTACCCTCGACTTGGTGACTATCCATAGCATATGTTATGGATAGTTACCAGGGGAGTCTTCTCATATGAGAATAAAAATTCGACAGGTAAAAAATACTCATAAATTCGTCAATTTTGCTCCAATCGACTTGAAATTTGGACACAATATTCTAGATATTATGCATTCAGTTAAAAAAATATTTTAATACCCTTAAGCATTTGCACTCGGGCGGCGCCGAAACTGCGTATAGCTAATTAATTAAGTCTCAACTCGAGCGAGCGATCCAAATTAAATAAGTAGATCCTATCTTATATCTCCTATATGGTGCAGGGGCGGAGAAAGAATATTGACTTCTGCGGCTGGGATCGGCTTGTCGTAAAAGGCGACAAAACAACCCTAGCTACGTGGTAGGGCCCCAAGCCCATCTGGATGGCGACCACCTTTGGTCTTAAGTATGCCGCCATAGTAACTTTGTGTTGTGTTCCGGCAATAGTGACCCAAGTTCCTGCACCCTTATGGGAGAGCAGCGTGTTCGCGATGCCACTGGCATTGCAAATACCCATAGACGACAGTAAGTGCTAAATTCTAAGTGAGCCGTCAGACTGTCTGCTGCTGTCCTACAGCAATAAAAAAAATATTTTAACATACTTATAAAATTATTCCCCAAGTTGGTAGATATAATATCAGGTTGCTAGTTTTTTCAAAAAAGCCTCAAGTGCTAAGGGTTAATAATTACTATCAACACTGAACCTAAAATTATGTTCAGTTATCAATTACCAATATTTGAAATGAGGTTAGATAAACACTCACAGCAATGCCCTTTAACTTTTTCATGACATTTCATGTGGATATTTATAAGTCTATGCTTCTTATATGTTTTGTAACCGCATATCTGACATGTAGGCAACTCCATATCAATCGCATGTATTTTCCAGAGGTGAGTGTGTAAAGAATCTACAGCCAGACAAGATTTTGAACATTCTGGACATACTAATTTGCCATTTTGATGACATTTCCTATGGTATGTTATATTCTTTTCCTCCTGGAAATAATCAAAATTATGTTGAATTTATCTTGAAGAATACAAACAACTAATTAGGTTACTTTATAATTATTATGTAGTATAACATAAATCATGCAGGAGGGAGGGATCAGACGAGCAGCCGTCTCTTCCTTTTTCGAGGCCGTAATGTCCACAAAGGAGGTGGCGGAACAGGAGCAGCATCTTCCCTAGAGTCCCACGTACACCTGATACTCCCAGGTCAGCAGCACTCACCATTAAGGGTTTTACAAAAGGGGAGGGAAGGGATATAATACTGCAATGTTTTTAGTGGGTATATTAACTACCTGCACCAACCTTGTCAACCATGGGGGCAAACAATAATGTTGTGGTGTGCTGTGCATCATGCATTTCCAGCTCAAGACCAAAAAATAGTATTGCAACATACTGATTAAGAAGCAAAACATAAGGAAATATGCATACAGATTTCAGCAGTATGTTTTTTTAGAGCATAAATGTGTATACAGATTGTTCCCTCTAGGGAAGGGTCAAGCAGTTCGAGTCTTTTAAAACTAAAACAATAAATATTTCTGGACTACATTTAGTATCATGAAGAGCAAGTTTTGATGTATAATTTTTTGATACAGCATATTCATTGAATTTTCCATATTGTACAGTAGTGTCAGAGCTAGTATAATAAATAAAATACTATCATATATTTTTACCTTTAACCGAGTATGGCAGCTATTAACTGAACATAATGTACCCAACTTCTTGACAATTTCAGCTTCTTTCACTCGTTCATTTACTTCCTCTGGTTTCCGTATATGTGGCACGGTGTGCGGAGCCTCTAAATGTTGAATATGAGCCTCCTTAGGTTGCGACTTCATCTTTGAATTATCTATAGGCATAATTCTAGACTGAACTGAGGATATTAGGTCTGGAGTAACACTTGAAACCTGGATAACATTTGTATTAGAAGTAGCCACCTCTGACACATTAACATATTGAGTAGACATCTCATTAGTGTACACAATGTTTATACTAGCCTCTTGAATGATTTCTTTAGGGTCTACTTTTTCAAAGTTTGGTGTACTCATTTTATGCAGTTCATCTACAGAAATGTATGCTACTCCATTGGGTAAGGTATTATTAGCATTAACAACATCAGGCACAATTTCGATTACTTGGGGAATCTTTACATCAGGTACATCCTGCCTTATAGGAGTGACTGGAGGATCATTGGCACTATCCTCTTTTTTTAACTTAGCATTCTTAAGAGCAATTTGAACTAAGCTTTTTACCATTTTCTTAACATCTTTTATCCCCATTTTATGATGATTACGTAGGTGTGTTCGTAAAGTCTCTTCAGCGTCAAAAATGCTATTACAACCAGGACAGGGTATGTGGACATTATCGGCTAAACCGTTGCTCTTAGCCAAATCAGGGTGTACAGTGAAAAGGTGGAATTTTATATCATCTTCAGCCAAGGCCATGTATGGGCATGATTCACATTTGAAAAATGCAGTTGAACCAACAGATTTTTCTTCATAGGACATGAGTTTTTCTTTAGCTATTAGTGGTTTTGATTCACTTGTATTCATATGAACAGTATTCCTATTAACATTGTAAAACTGCGACGACATTTTTTTCTCATTTCATATAAACAACCTTATTTTTTATCCATTTTAGATATAAATTTTATAAATTGTTTACAATTTAATGAAAAATTAAGAAAAGCAGTTGTCATGCAGTGTTGCCAGATGGCCATGTGAATTGACCCCTAACTTTTTTCGAAAATCCCCGAAAATAAGCTTTTTGAAATAAAAAATCCCCAGAACAGTTTTTATTTATTTTAAAAGGAGAAATAAAAAGCAAAAGTAGCTAGATAGATAATTCTTTATTGTTTACCTCAATTTTAGAAGTAATTCAAATATAAAATAAAATGCCGCTTAAGCTCAAGTGACAGATGTACAAAATAGCCACTAAACCAGTAAACCTGCTGTTTTCTACGGGTCAGAGTGTTGGGCGACAAACAAGCATCATCTAATTAAACTCCATACTAAAGAGATGCGCACGCTACGCTGGTCAGTGGGCGTGACACTACGAGGCATGCCTTTTAAGTTTTGTCGTTTGAAGAAAAAAACACGACTATAGAACCTTAGAGTACTTTTTATTGTTTTTCAAAGTATTCACCACGTAGCTTAATACACTTTTCTATTCATTTAAACCAGTCAATAAAACATTTATTTCACTCTAAAGTGGGGGTGTTCAAAATGGCTGACTTGAAAGCGTCGACTGCTTCTTCACCGGACTGGAACCTTTGACCACGAAGACTTTTGTTAATTTTAGGAAATGTAAAGAAATCGTTGGAGCTTAGGTCAGGACTGTATGGACGATGGTCAAGAATTTCTACTTTTTCCTGTTTCAAATACTCAATCGTTTGACGAGCGCTGTGTGAGCTTGCGTTGTCGTGGTGCAGGATGATGCATCGCTTTGAGTTAGATTTTACAAGTTCGGCGATGAATTGTGGTAAACAAACTGTGGTATACCACTCTGCATTAACCGTTCTACGATCTTCAAGTGCAATAGTCGCAACATGACCGGTTTTTCCAACGAACATGGCCACCATCTTCTTTGAAGTGCTTCGAGAACGAACAACTTTAATCGGTTTTGGCTAGTCTTGAAAGACCCAGATTGTAGATTGTTGTTTGCAATCAGGATCGTAGGTATAGAACCAAGATTCGTCACCACTGATGATGTCGTAGACCTGATTTAACTCTCCTCGGTTGATCCTTTGCAGAGTTTTCTTACACTATCTGACGCGGGCCGCTTTGTGATCGTCGGAAAGCAGATGCGGTATCCAACGGCAAACTAGCTTTCTCACACCAAGTGCTTCATGCAAGATCTTCTGAATGATTGTCCCTGAGATGCCTAATAGAGCCTCTATCTCTCGATAAGTCACATGACAATCTTCGCGAATTAGTTGTCTCACACTAATGATGTTATCTTCAGTGAAGGCGGATTTTGGGCGTCCTTCGCGAGATTTATCACTAACACTAGTATGTCCACTCTGGAATTCTAAATACCAGCGTTCGACAGTCCAATAAAAACATATCGTATTATATTTAATCAATGTAGTGATGCTAATTGTGTCTGTGTATGAATTATTGGCACTTAAAAAACCTCCAAAATTTCTCCCAACTTAATTTTCCCCCCCGTAGGTCCCCCCAAAGAATCTTTCCCCCCGAATCTTCCATCCAAAGTCGAAAAAACCCCGAATTTGCAGCGAATCCCCATCTGGCAACGCTGTTGTCATGTCATAAGTGTAGTGTTGAGACAGGTCCCAAATTAGCATAGCAGAGTAATGCCAAAAAGGCGATCCTGCGAAGCCCCCTCTAAAGCCAAGAGTGACGACCGGGGTTTTTAGTGGGTAGGACCGGCAGCCTTTGCCCCCGGTCCGCCCGAGGGGAGTAGGCAGCCCCCTCGGGTGGTAATCCCATATACCCCACCGGCCTTCCCCTGGAGGCCGGTGGAAACTGTAACAGTTTGCCTCGGTATAAAAAAAAAAACGTTCCCAAATTAGCAAATTACTGTATTAGTATGTTAAATAGCTATGTACTAGAAGTAGAGTTTTAAACCAATACTTCTCACGTATAGTAAAAATAAGACGGATTTAAACGTATTCCTATTTACTATCATCATCATTTCAGTCTGAAGACGCCTACTGCTGGACAAAGATCTCCACGATGATCGGTCCTGCGCTGCCCTCATCCAACCTATTCCGGCGATCTTGACCAGATCATCGGTCCATCTTGTGGGGGGCCTACGAACATTGCGTCTTCCGGTACGCGGTCGCCATTCGAGGACTTTTCTGCCCCAACGGCCATCAGTCCTTCGAGCTATGTGCCCAGCCCTATTTACTATACGTGGCTATAAAATGAAAAATAGGTTTTTTGTTTCGACTTATGATGCATTGGAATGAGGAAATAAAATTTTAAATACATTATTTATGAAACTAGTTATTAGCTCGACGTACAACGAGTCCAAGAATTGAGAAGTTAATATATTTATTTAGATATAGAAATAGTTTGATCTGTTAATGGCCCCAGCGGAAGATCAGCGCTGGTAAATTCCATCAGCAAATGCTGAGCTGAGACCAATTTGGGACAAATATATAGTATATAATTATAAATTGTAAATAATAACTTTAAGTCCTAAATAAATATATTTTCTTTCTTTCTTTTTAAAACCGATAATAATATAATGCCTGGGCTGGACCAACGGAAAACTTGCCAGTGGATGTCGTAGGCCTCATTTGTTTGTCGTTGGCCTGCACCGGGGCGCTCCTAGTATCAGAGTAGGTCTCTTCCACAGTGTGATTAGTAGCATCGTATTAGATATACGATGGTGATAAATTTACACTTTATAAGTCATATAAATTATCTATTTATTTCTGTTTAATATTTTCTATGTATTTTTACTTCCACATATTTGGAATCCCTGAAAAGATTGGCATTTATGACAGTGACACTACGTGACATTGACAATTTATAATAATTACATGACGTGTGTTTTGTTTATTAGATGACGTGACGGAACACGATTGCCGGTTCGTATTTGCAGAGAATTTGGATTATATTTTATAAAACATCATAAGAAAACTTCTACAAAATGACTGTAAGTGAAATTTAAATAACAATTATATATAAGGTTTGTCGTTATCTGTAAATAATGACACTATTGTATGTGTAATTGCAGTTGGATATAGAATCGATGGTGCGGTACACATCGCCAATAAACCCCGCTGTATTTCCACACCTCGCACTTCTCTTATTGGGAATCGGCATATTCTTCACTGCGTGGTTCTTTGTTTATGAAGTTACAACTACAAAGTTATCAAGAGATTTATTTAAGGAACTAGTTCTATCCTTGGTTGCCGCGCTCTTCTCTGGTTTTGGGACATTGTTTTTATTGCTATGGGTAGGAATATACGTATAATAAATAGATTAAGGTTATCATACATTTTCACTATTGTATTCGCAAATAACAATTTTCATACAGATAAATCACATTTGAGTGTTAGATAGCAAAGTTTTCAAAATATATTTTGTGAAAATGTATGATTAGGTTTTAAGTTTCCAGCATTCGCAATGAGAGGTGATATTCTATATCACATTAAAAGTTCAATACTTTTTCACAAGCAATAAAAATCTGTTATATCTGTCCTAAGATGATTTAGTATAAAGATGAGATGGTTTTAATCTGAAGATAGTGTTATCAGTAATCTGAATGATGGCTAATCTAACAAGGTATAGAATTTCTTCATTACCGGCAGGGTGTCAGCAACGCCTACTGTGTTGCAAACATATATAGGCAAAGGTGACCACCTGCTATTGGGTGGGCTGTTATCACAAATTTTAGAATTTCAACTGTATAAATCTTAATACCAACTTGTTTTGAAATATGAACTAATAACAGCAGTAGTTGTGGGTCTATTGTGAACCTGTTTTAATGTTGAACATTAAATGTATTTCTGCATTTTTATATTGAATTTATATAGATTCTTAAGTCATTTAATTGGTTCAGATATAAATGTTGCCACAATATAAAAATACAATATTTTATACAATAATAATAGTTTTATTTTATATATATTCTTAAAAACGATGTCCTTATTTACATTTTTAATTAGGTGTTAGATTAAATTCATAGCATAGAGATGTGGTATGGATATTATAGTGTTCTTATCTCAAGTAACATATTTGTCCATAGCAATTATTTAAGTGAAAATGTTTGGCGACTAAATTATTTATAGTTATATTATGTACTTTGTGTTTATAGGGAGTTTTAGTCTAATAATATGAATTTAAAGTGCTGCAATAAGTTATAGATTTTCAAGGAAGTTTATGGTGAACATTTTTGCTAAAGAAATATACATATATGAAGTGGTGACTACCCTAGAGAACAAGGAATGATCTCAACAGCATAATAAGATATAAAAAAAATTAAAATAATTTGAAAAAAAATCTACATATCGTCATGTCATGTCATCTTCATCTCTTGAAACAACTACATCAACAACTATGTGATTTAATCAATTAGTATATGTGAATTAGTCAATTATGTATTTTCCTACAACTTAACCTCTATTATAGACAGTGTAATTAATATTTTTTTAGGAATATATGGACCAAATATCATACGAGAGATGGTGTGTTAATTTCCCGGTTTACTGTAATTTTAGTTTCATTTATGAGCTGTACATTGATTTCAATAGCTTCAATAAGTTGTTTCAAGATGAGGCAATCCCTAATGAATGGTGCATTAGTACGCTAGTGCCCATTTTTAAGGACAAGGGGGATGTACAGGTATGTAACAATTATAGAGGTATAAAGATCATGTTGCACAGCATGAAGATTTGGGAGAAAGTAATAGCTAGGCGACTACGGGAGGAGAGAACCAATTTGGTTTAGTGCCTGGGTAAGGGGGACTACGAATACCATATTTACATTTCGCTAACTATGTGGGAAATACAGATGTGCACATAAGAACCTGCACATGGTATTAGTTGACCTCAAAAAGGCATATGATCGAGTACCTAGAAAGGTTTTGTGGTGGGCATGAAACCAAAAGAAGTGCCTGTAAAGTACTTGCATCTTATTTCTGTGATGTATGATAAGGCAAGTAAACACGTCCGGCCTCTAGCGTCACAGAAAGGTGAATGTTGCGGTGGGTTTACACTAAGGACCGGCTCTTAGTCTTTATCTGTTCCTCCTGGTGGTAGATGCAGTAACATCAGGAATACAGGAAGAAGCCACTTGCCAATTGTTGATTGGTAATCTCAGATTATACATACTCTTTTGATGTAAACTCTGATCTGTTTGGTTTATGTATTATGTTTGAATTACTTTAAATTTGGAATGTCAGTTTTATTTGTTCAGATTGAATTGTGTCATATTTGATTATTCCGTGAAAATCGCTTGAAGAAGTAACATGTCTAGTTATTTGACATAACTTTTGTATAATTCCTGAGTAGTTTGACTCGGATCGGCTTCCATTTCTTTCAATTCAGGGTTATTCACCTGAGTGGGCAGTCTTCCACATGGTTCGTTCTTAGTTTTAAAGCGTTTAAACTCAAAACGCAAAGTGCGTTCATTAGCAGTCTCCTCTCCAAACGCAGCGTTGATGTTGCGAGCCGTCTGCCGCGTTAGTTCTGAGTATCCACCAAAAAATAATTAAAAGTCAAAAATCGAATGTTGCACATTTTTTAAAAGAACATATGTATCATGTGAAAAAAGTGAAATTCACTCGAAAATCTCACACCATGAAGCTTTTATGTCAATTCAAAGTATCATTACTATAACGGCAATTTCATACTTAGAGCCTTATAAGTTTCTTTTCGCAATGTATAAATGTTATATTTTATTGTTTACTAAATTTTAATGACGAGACATCAGTTTTAATTTATGAAAAATTTTATTTTGCATATAGCAATAATCTACCATCCTACTACTGGGTTGGTTTAGAGACCCTCGTTGTAGCTTTTTAATAAAATTTCATCATTAGTTTGTCTTGTACTTGTAAAGGCAAATCAATTGAATTTTCCCATCCGATTACAGATAGGCTAGACGTAAATGCTTAGCTAGTATTGGAGCGAGTCCAGATAGACTGCTGTCAACCTCTATCCCAGATTGACACAAAAGAGCACTGCAGAGTCAAAATCCTTGCCCTCTGGCGGACACCATGAAGAGGCCTGCCACAGTATCTGCAGGCCAGTTGTCCGTTCAATGCAACTAGATTATGCGTAAAAAGACGCGCGCGGTACTAGAGTGAAGCGTCATTTTACCCACGAACTGGTCTGTTAGCCCAGGCACTAGGCGTTAGAACAGCGGATTTTTTGTGAGTAGTCGACAACGTGTTCCCCCGACCACGGAAGTCAAGAGTATTCACAAAAAAGGTATAAATGCTAGTTTTTGACTAGAATTTAACAAAATAATAATTGGTAGGTGGACTGGGCGTACCATAGATATAGAATTTAGATACTAACCAACCAGCATTAAATATTAATGATATTTTTTGAATTTTAACTTTCTGAAGCTACTGCAGGGCTAACCGCTAAGATTCTTTAGGACGATCTATACCATTTTAGGATTTATAGCATGTAAATTCTTAATAATGTAGAATGACCCGCTAGTTGAGCCATTCCGACTACGCTGCGACTTGTAGTTCTACTCTCTCTCTCTACTCTACGTCTTGTTATATGAAGACGTTATAAAATTATTTCAAAGCCGGCATAATAAAAACAAAAATAATAAAGAAGATTCCCGTACAAAACAGTTTTATATACAAAAATAATTTTAATATTATGTACAAAGTTATATTACAACAAGGATTTGTGACTTCGTAAGTTTCTGGTACCATCACATAAAATATTTTTAATTTGAAATATTTGAATCGGTCTATCTGTCAAAAAGTAAAAAGGTATATTTAAGGGCGTCGCCAGGGGGGCGGGGGGGCAGAGATCAAATGTAGCTAGCCGCAAAGCGACCAAAGTGCGAGCAATTGACTTCCTTACCTAATAATAAATTCCGCATCGCATGACAAAACGTAAATAAATTGACAAGGTTTAATGTACATATATTGTAGAAAGTATTGAAATATTCAGAATAACATTAAGATTTTGACATCCGTTTTGAAAATCGCCGCCATTTTCATTACGACTATAACAGATTTGCCAAAACGCAAGGTTAAACAGTGTAAAAATATGTAGGTAGGAGGTAGTATGGTGTGTGTGTGTGCATTGCATTTCTTTCTACGACAGCCGTTCACCAGCATTACAGCATTCACGTTAGTTTTGTATAATTTGTATGTGGCATACCTAAAGTAGAAGTTATTGTTACGAACATACAATTTTAATTAGTTTTGTGGACAATGCCATCTGTAAGTGTTCATAAGAAACACCTACAGTTACAGTTGAATAAATCGACTTTTTTATCCTTCAATATTCCTTCATTGCCCCCCTCCCCCCCCTAGTCATAAGCTGGCGACGCCCTTGGGTATATTGTCTATGATCAAATATTTTCAGATACGCAGTTCCTTGTTTTAAATGAGTAAGTAAATGTTCTAGCTATATTTAAAAGGTGATGTTTATTTCCGCAAGAATTGATTATTGACGAATCCCGGGCTGAACGGTGTGATGTTGTTGAAACCGAAGTTATTGTTGTGGTTAGCCACACTATCGCGCTGAAACAAAAGAGATGAATATGGATTATTAACATAATTATAAAGCATTTAAAAACTATTTTCTAGTATACAAATTATTATAAAATCGACATTGCATTGCACGTGCAGTTTTATGTAGTCTAGTAATATTGTTTCAGAGGAAGCTATATTGAGTTGATTATTATAAGCTTAGTCGAATTGATAATCTTTTTGTATACGTAACTCGGATGGGTGTCGGCGCAAACAATGTTTCTCAGACATATCGCATGCTTAATCATAAACTGACCTAACTCAAAAAACCAGTTTTTTGGGAAATCGCAAAAAACGTTTTGTCATTTACTACTTATCCCATATATTGACTTATAATTAATTAGTGGTAACTCAGCTTGGGAAAGAGATATCGAAATAAATCTTAGTTTGGCCGATAGAGGGCGTCGATACAATGCTGCCCGTTATATTAACTCACTTTAGACCTAAATCGTAATCGGTCAGTTTATGATTAAGCATGCGATATATGTTACACAACACTAACACTATCTTCGTTAATAATTTTGTCATTAATTAATATTTATTAATGGTAAAATTTTCTCCTTTCCCTAGATAAGTTGTAGTTAAAGAGTAGTAATAAATTTATTTATGTTAGATATTTTTTACCTACGCTGTCGCCACGCTTCAGGTAAGAACTTTACTATTTTTTTTATAAGCAAGCAACACGAATATTTTGTCTCCCATTTAATAAGCAAAACTCATTGGCAAATTCATAGTCATACATTTCAACTCTTAGCGACAGGCTATATTGTTATGTCGAAAACATACGGTAAAATTCTTGTATATTAAATTAGTTTGCATATTTACTAGAATTATGGGTTTTACCTGTCGAGCTGGTAGAATATCATCTGTGGAATTGGAATCTTCGGGGAAGTAACTAGAGCTGAACTGGGGCAGGTCTTCGATGCCGATCAAGTCCGAATCGCCTGACATTTCACTAGAAATTATTGCTTATTGAATTCAATGTTACTTTGTTTATGTCTGGGTTTTAATCATAGGCATCATAGATAAGTAGTAGTATAATAGTTGGTAATTATTGATACGCAGATAAAAAAGGATGTGACAGATCTAACGCACTACGATATCAAGGCAAGTATTTGTGATACGTAGACCAAATGTTAGTTAGTCTATTGTGTTTGTTGACCCCAAAATAATAGTTATATTAAAAGAACAATTCTGTATTTTCTTATAATGAAAACGAATATGATACGGTGGTCTTAACAGGACTTAAATAATAAAACTACTTTCGCTTATTAAAACTGTAAATATAGCGGAATGGTATTTGTTTAATTTTAAAATTAAACTGACATTAGACGTAGACAAGTATTTTAGGTATAGATCAAAAAGTTTTTGTATCCAATAAAGTCATTATTTTAGTGTTAAATCAATATTATGTAGGTACATCCTACAGTCTATTTTAGAGTTCAAGTTCGCGTTCTTGCTTCATTTTTATTTTGCCCTGAAATACTATAGAAAATTTTGTTTGAAAGTAGCTACATATATTAAAATGAATATGGTTCTTTATTTATGACGTATCTTCGTGAATATTCTTACCTCAAAGCATCGAAGTCAGGAGCCTTAATAGCTTCATTGTAGATTGGGTTCGATCCTTCAATCGCGTGCTTGTTGGTATTCGGCGCTGAGATTACGGTTCTGTTTATATCTGATGTTTCAGATCCGTATTTCGTATTATACATTGCTTTCATGCGGCGATTCATTCTGGTAGGGAGAATTGGCTTGTTAATTAATTAGTCTTTCGTTCAGATAAAACGTGAGGATTATTTTCTTCATTTCTCTTTTCCTGTTAAACGATCCTTCATTGACAGACATCGTTATTAACACTGGGATGAACTTATGTCGGTGATGTATTACTATATTTTAATTTTTAAAGTTTTTAAGTTCTATTCATATATATATATATATATATATATATATATATATATATATATATATATATATATATATATATATATATATATATATATATATATATATATATATATATATATATATAAGGAAACAACACAAGGTTATTATGGCGGCCTTTTTATAGACCAAGAGTGGTTGCCACCCTGACATGTTTAGGACCCTCATCATCATCCCAGCGTTGTATCCCGGTTGCAAACTAACTTCCGTTTTGGTGCCCGGGATCCGCTTTCCGATTTTTTTCTACTCCACTTCGCACGGTCTTCAGCATCCCTGGTACTGAGCCCATTGCTTAGGATCCTACCACCTAGCAAAGAGTTTATACTTTATGATTTATGAATGAATTCATGCTTAGGTCTCAAAACGACTGTATTTAAATTAGTAATAATAAAAAGTATAATAGTACCGAATTACCCCTATGGGACAGCAGCGTGTTTGAGGTGCCCCTAGCATCGCAAACATCTATAGGCGACGATAACTGCTTACTGTTAAGTGGGCCGTCACCCTTTCTGCTGTTCCTCAGCACTAAAAAAAATCGATACTAATTACATCGTACAACGGATTACTAGTATTATGCTCTTCAATGTTCAAGTCAAGCTGCAAAGCTTTGTTAGTATGAGCTATTACATTACAAATGATCTCCTGGTCCGTGATGTTAGGTGCATAGATACTTGACCAGCTTTGAACACATTATAAGCAGGTTATTTCGTGCCAAGTTGCCTAAGAGAGCGGTCTTGTGACAATAAATAGCCGTGTTTACAAGTTTCCTTCACCACACCGCTAGTTTATTAAAGCCAGTTTAGTCGTTTGCTGCTTTAATACAAGCATGTAAACTCTAAGTTTCTCGTTTAAGATGTGTTCAATTAATCGGTGGGATAGGCCAATGTTGCGTCACTCGATACAGCTGCACGCACCAGTCGCAATATGGACATTTGAATTATTTTGTATTTGTGTTTACTAACAATAGATTTTAAGTTTACCTGTAATTTACTAACCCACTTACAAAATGTACTTACGATCTAGTCCGTATGATAAACGTGATCAGCAAAATAAGACAAAGAAAGGCGAGTAAGGCAGACAAGGCAGCTAACACGTATATGGTGATCTCATTGGCGTCTGTGCCCCCCTCGGGACTGATCGGGGTGAGGAAGTCGCGTAGTTGTAAGTTCATTGAGTATAACGTTGTTTGGATTGCTAGCAGTAATATTGTGTCACTGCGCATTCTGAAATTATTTTGCATAATGTTAAATTTATTATTATTAACCACGACATAAAGCTATTAAAATACTAGTCGTCCCCGCTTGCTGCCAGGAAAAAGTAAATAAAATAAGAGTAGCCTAGCCTAGAACCATCTACGAAAAATTCCGCGTCGACTAATTGCAGTCCCATCCCGATATGATCAGTTTGAGGTGATGGTGCGTCAAAGGAACCCTGTTTTCCATTTACATATATAGATTTTCAAAGATTCCCGTGGAATATGTGAAACTTATTCCCAGATTAGAACAACCTATTTGCAGATCGCACACATATTTTGTAAGGACACTGCCTTAAAAGATCACTGAGACCACAGGGTCGTTAAATGGTTTCCTAGTTATCTCAAAAAGCGTTGTTGGTTCTACCATATAGTTTTGTGCCTCGTACAAGAAAAGCAAGCGTCGGGAAAGGACATCGTAGAAAAATGCCACCTAAGTTCTGTGACAATACTTAACCCTTTACCTAAAGCTTTGAAATAAAAGCTTAAATGCTACGAGGATGACATGTGTGAACTCGGCCTTTTCTGATGGGCACTTGTAAAAATGATAAGCCGGTTTATTGAATATTCTATAAGAAGAAGATTTGAACTTGCTGACTATAATTGACCAAATGTCTTCCTTACTGTTCTATCTCCTCAGCGAGGACCGGTACATCATCTCTGATGAAATGTGCTCTAACTTCAGTCGTGTCATCCAAAGCTAATCCATTAACGTCAGTAGCTGGCACTATTTGATCAATATTGCATGTCATGTTGAAACCGATCGTGAACGTTTGCACAATCTGTTAAGCACATAATATTAATGATTATTTTATTATTATCTTACACACCGCTGCTTGAAGATCCTTGGAGTGATCTCAAACAATGTGCAGAACATGAGAAATAAATACATATTCAGATATAAAGCTTCAAGTAGTGTTGTACGTTGTAAACTATAATAAAATACAGACTTGGCCTAGTTTAGATGTTAGTTTTCTTTGTATATTTGTAAACCTTTATTTTTAATTAATTTATAATTATTGTTTTTTATGTATTGTGTACTTTAATATCATCATAATCATCGAGATGGTTAACCTCGGTAGTATCAAAAGGTTGTACTATGGGCCCGGAATTTATTGTTTAGTACGATCCGAGGGAAAATCTTTAACGCGATTTTGCGTCATTGCCTATTGGTAAATCTTTATTTTCTTTTTACCATAGTACATAATATAAGAAAAAACAAAAGCAGTAAATAGTGTAATAACAAATTAATTTATAAATCCGTTAGTCTAATACCAGTTGATTACAAGTTTGACTGCTACTATTATTGAATTGATATGTATACGGAATACTCACGAAATCTCTGTGTTCTTCGATCTCAGCTGGAGTATTAATAAACACGAAGAAAACTCTATTCATTGAAGAGATCAGATAGATCTTCACTTCAGCAGTATCGAAGGCACCAGCTAAAATATTTAAACTCAGTTTACCGTGTTAAGTCAGTCAAAGAAATCACACTTAACAAATACACAAAAACGAAACGATAAAATATACTTAAAATGAGAAAAGGTTGGTCGTTGTTAGAGCCAACGAAATTGGAAGAGTAAGGCCATAGCATTTCATTTTTAGAGCGTAATCATAAACAATTAACTTGGCATTAACCGAATCATTTGGGGTCGGCACAGTATAAGTTTTTTCATATTATTTTATCCTAGTATTCCTTAACAGTCACTTTCTAGGGCGTAATAAAAACGAAAAATGGTCAAACAAGTGACGCCCCCTGCATCAACAAGATGTATATAAAAATATTGAATGTTTTATCTCATGCCTCTTTGATCAGGAAACGAAAATATCGAAAAATCAATCAACCCAAAAACACTTAGAACGTAGCCTGCAGTTTGATACGAAATATATAGCTGGAACAATTTTATAAGAAGAAGAACAAAAGACAGGAAATTAACTATACCAAATTTCTGTTCAAACAAAAAAAAACTAATTCTATAAGATAGAACATAACATCTAAATGGGAAAATTTGATAAAAATAAATTAGACAACGGACAAACAACAAACACGATGCCACCAGCACCATAGTACGTCTATACCTGGATCAGTAGCTAACACCTTGAACTCAAACATGCCATGCATAGATGCAGTAGGCTGTATGTTCAAAGTCAGCACTCCAGTTTCAGGACCCAAAACGAAAGCAGAGTCCCTCACCGCTTCCAATGAAGAGTCTACTACCATAGATGACCAGTCTATCGAGTATTCTATAGGTGTATTCTCGGAATGGGTTGCCTAATGTGAACGGGGAAGAATAGAGGAGTTTAATATTTATTATAAATAAGGCCTTTAATGAAATTACGACTAAAGTAGAAATGAAAACTGGGGATAAGAATCATTAGAGAAAGGTTATTGTTTAGATTTATGCTGATGATGATTTAACATTGAAAATAATTACAAGATAATATTTTTATTCATCATAACAATGAGGAAATATTTACCCTAACAGTGAGCAGTTCTCTGTTAATCACATCTAATGTAGAAATGCCTGCTGTGTAAACGTCCCTCTCGAATATAGGAGCAGGATCAGATTCTCTTACCTAAAAATTATAAAAAGTTCTGTAAACGTTTTTGTAATAATTACATAACTACAACGGTAAAAAAAATCAATGATTACATCGGTTAATTTGCTTTAAATCAAGACATTGACTACAATATTTTGATCTTCGTTTAATAGAGAAGTCTGACTCATCCTACTAAAATAAGTGAAGTTTCCTTGTTAACTGATAGACGTTCTAAGTAGTCCAAAACTTGGCTTTCCTTTCACGACTCGGAATACAGTCGTCAAAGTAAAATATATAACGTCCATAATTTGAGTTTAGATGAATAAATTTCGAGTAAAGAATGTAAGAAAAATAATAATGGACCTTACATTAATGGTGACAGTAAGCGTAGATGCAGGGAATGCAGTAGTGGCCGTGGGCGAATTACTTGCTGCTATCAATATTGTGTATGTAGGCCTTTCATCCCGGTCTAGTTCCCTTTCCAGATAGATTACATTGTTTATTGGATCCAGCCCGAAGTGTCCATCAGCATTGCCATCTTTTCGAAACAATACAGATATTTATTATACAAGAATAAGACAATTGTTTATATTTTCAAATTAATTTTGAGTGATTTAACACATTCACTCCGGCGTTTTCGTGTTTCTCACCCGTAGACTGCGCTTAAAGCTTTTCGCTCTATCGGACGGAACTAAACTAGCGGTTTTCATGTTTTTTTGTTTTAGCGCTATTGTTTTTGTGTTGAGTGTTTATGGTGGTATGCGTCGCCCGATGAGGCAGACTTGTGCGGCCATCGGTGCTACGCGCCGGGGTGAACTTGTTAATATACTTTATATACGAAAATATACTCACCAAGAATTGTATAGTATATATCATGGCAATCGTCTTCGCATAGATGGTTCTTGGGATCTTCTGCTTTTGGCAATTCATGATGTTCTGACATACCGGCTTCCTTTTCTGCGAAAATATTTCTCTTCAGTGTTTATTATTATCCAAAAAATATTAAGTAAATTTCTAGCATTAATGCATGATACCTGATTGTTATTCTCGTAGAACATTAATATGTCCCGTATCAATATATAAACTTTGACCTCTCAAAATCTTACCTATGAATGCTACAGTGAATTGATTATTAGAGAAAATTGGCTCTCCTTGAGTGGGTACAAATACAACTCTGAAACTGACTTCACTTGCTCTTGTACCAGGTTCTGTCCCACGGTCTCTTGCCTCTATAGTTACCTACAAGTAACAAATATACATTTAATATTAACTTCACAGATATTAGTAACAAAAAACTAAATTGGAAGTGAAACTTACTTGAAATTCTCTTATGTCTTCATCAAAGAGTTGCCGCAACATTAAAATACCCAAGTTCTCTCCTTCGTTTAGCACACTGAAAAATTCTTCAGCTTCAGCTGTTAAAAAAAAATCACTTAAATTAAGTTTCTTTTTACAAAAATGATTAAAAATTAATGTCTAAGCATCAGTTTACCATTTCCACTAACTCTGAAATCAACCAATCCCGCATCAAGACCGTCCTCGTCAGTTGCCTCAATACGGTCTAGAAAATCGCCTGTAACTGTTGCCAATACGTTATTCACTAGAGCGCGTTCCTGTGGTAATAAAAAAAAAACTGTACTACAAATTGTTTTATATAAATTTAAAAATTCCTCAAGTCAATCCAAATGACTAATTTTAAGATAATTTTTTAAACGTATTCTGATTTCTTTGCGAGTTATTTTTGTTTCTTAATATTGGGAACACCGAATAGTCCGTTTATGCGACAAATAATCTTTTATACATTTATATCAACATATTATTGGTAGTGACGAACTCTGGAGCGTAATGGATAATGCACTACGGCACGCTTGCGGAGGTCACGGGTCCGATTCCCGCCTCGCGTTCGGATGTTTATGTATAATATGTATTTATTTACAAAAGAAAGTATATAAGTAGTATATCAGTTGTCTAGTACCCATAATACAAATGCTATGCTACTTAGTTTGGGACTAGATGGTGCTGTGTGAATTGTCATAAAATATTTTATTTAATTATTAAACCAAAAGACGATGAATACGAGTACTTAGAAGGTATCACAGTATAACATTGAGATCACAACAGTGAAAAACAAGCTTACGAAGGCTTGATACATCAAGCCAACGTGACCGTTAAAGTTGTAAAAAGTGTATCTATATGTGTACTGGATATACACGATATCCATGCTGCATATCAGTCTGGTGATTTTAAAGTGAAATTGGTATCTAAATAATACAATTTTACCTTTGAGAGACGTATAGTAGATCCTTCTTGAGGGAACACAAACACTGGATCGTGGTAGTTGTAAGGGCGTATGACGAGCGGGTATGTCTCGTTAGAAGACTGCTGTGGTATTCCGTGGTCGTATGCCTAAGACATAATAATAATATAATTTTCATCAGAATGGGTGAACTTTAGTTTTATGATCTTCTTATGAAGACCATTGAAACTTGATTGCAATCAAATGTTGATAAGTAACTTTGAGACGGTAAAAGCTTGCACCAAACCATCGTCCATTGTCGTCCATATTAGGTTTGGTGAGTGGAGTTCCGAAAAAACGTTATCACCTATACTATTTTGTTGGAGCTACTAATATTTTTGGTCTACACAGTTGTACTTTGAATTTATAAACGATTTAGGATGCAATAAGATTTCCTTTTTTTTAATGCTATAGGACAGCAGACAGGCTTAAATTTAGCAGTTACCGTCGTCTATGGGTGTTTGCAACGTCAGTGGCATTCCGAACACGCTGCTGTCCTATAAGGGTACAGGAACTTGAGTTACTAATGTCGGAACACAACACAAGGTTATTATGGTGGCAAACTTAGACCAAAGGTGGTCGCCATCCAGACGGACTTGAGGCCCTACCACGTAGCTAGGATGAGTTGTTTTGTCGCCTTTTACGACAGGACGGCTCCGGCCGCAGAGGAAAGAATACATTCTTTTTCCGCCCCTGCACGGGTAAAATCCTTTTTTCTTCCTAAACATACTCACCAAAATATGAATTTCATAAGTTCCCCAGTAGCCTCGTAGAGGCATGTTAGTGACTAGCTCACCGGTTACGTTCTCAATTTGTTCCATGTAGAATAATTCTGGTACTTCAATATCACGATTAGTGACAGTCAAACTTAGAATTGCGTAACCAACGCGAGAATTATCAGTGTCTGGCTCATCGCGGTCTGGTGCATAAATATCTGGCAATAAATGGACGCCCTGATGAACAAAAATTTATGTTCTATAATTCAAAATTATTATTTAAAATTATACATTAATTCCTTGAAACGCGTTTTGTTCAGTTTTTTATTGACGTCATGAATGGTTATTTTAATGAAACACTTAATTTAGTACATCTACTTTTAAAAGTATACAACGTTTTAAATTTAAATTTCGAGATGGTACAACGAAACGAAGGTTTTCGAACGGTCTTTACGAAGTGAATATAAAACGGGATAATTTAAACGGCAATGCCCATGGCTATTTATTAAAAACACATTTTGGTTTTCGTTCAATACTTGCATAAACAATTTTATTATTTACCAGATTTATTTATAATTTACTAGGGAACTACTAATTTATTTTCTATTTAATGAAGGTACATACTTACCTCCTCAAGATTTTCAGAAATTGACCAAGACAAATCATCTGGCAGTTCAGGAGCATTGTCATTAACATCTAACAGAATCACTAAGACTTCCAAATCTTGATAAAAGTTTCTATTCCCATCTGTCGACATTCATAGAACGTTTTATTATCATAATAACAGGAATAATTTATCTACACTTGTTGAGATTATGGTATAATGGAATTTATAGGTACTTATGAGTGGTGGACTTGAAATGCTTATGCAGAATTACTAAACTTTTCTCCATGTAAGGGAGTAGATAGAATCAGTATTCTTGGTCAGTACCTTTGCGACCGAGAGCAGTCTGTTGTAAAAGGTGACATTCCTAGCTAGGTCGAAAGGCTGCCCGTCTAGATAACCACCACCCTTGATCTCAAAATATGTTGCCAAATAACCGTATGATGTGTTCTGTTATAAGCGACCCATTCCATTTCCTTTACTCAGACGGTGACGTGCTAGCGGCGCCCATGGCGTTGCAAATATCCATAGATAGTAACTGCTTACTATTAGTGGACCATCAGTCTGTTCTACAGCAATAAAAAAATGCACCTATCGTCTATACAACATTTTGCAATCTGATTCTATTGGTAGATTATGTAGATCTTTTTCGGGCCATTTACATATTAGGAAGTACGGTTATAGCGCAACAATTTTGTTTTTATGGAATTAAACAAGTTGCTCAGCAGTATATCAGTAAATCTGGTAAAGTATTATTAGATTGTAAACAATATTAGATTACAATATAATCTTATTATTGATAATTACTGATTTACAATATATATTTTTTTATTCTAAAAGCAAAGGCTGAAATTTTCATATCACACATCATATGTATTAAAACGCTGCTGATTAATTGATATACGTTATTTTTCATACCTCCGTCTGCATAAAAGTTATCAATAAGATTAAAGAATATAGTGTGATTAGGTTCATTTCCATCTCTGTCCAACACTTCTTCTGTCGTATATTCCACTGTTACCAGTCCTGTATCTAAATCAACAGCGAAGAAGTTTAAGAGACGGGGTCTCACAGCATAATTTATCTGGTAACGGACTGTGTGATATATTTCTGAAAAAACAATTCTATTATCAGTAAATGTTATACGATTTAATCCAATAGTTAGAAGTATGTTGAATTTACCGTCTCTATCCAAATCATTAGATAGAATTTGTACAACTTCATCTCCTGATGTCGCATTTTCCCAAACATAAACAGTCACGTCAAATAATTCTCTCTCGGCGTAAGGTTCTTTGTTATTCGTGTCAATAATTTGAATAGCAATCTAGAAATTAAAATTCAACCCTAAATTCATAAAATTTTAATATTATTTACCAATATATCTCACAATATTTCCTGAATAAGTTTTCAGGTAAACCTTACTTTTTATTTAACGCCATAACTTAAATGATAAATTAATTATGACAAAATAAATAAGTTGAGGGCATAGAATTATATGTCCATGGTAGGCTATAGTAATTTAATTATTTATCAACAACGGGTGTTGCTTTTTATAATGAAAAACCCGGCATTAATAAGTAGTCGAAATGTAACCAACTACGAAATTTAAACGTAAGAAATCGTTTACAAAATTACCTCATTAAAAATGAAATATGTTTTAATAAGGTAATTTTGTAATAATTTATTTTCGTTTTCTATGAGAATAAAATCTAGGTATGATTCATTAGACTCGCATTTGTCCATCACACAACACACATATTAACTACAAACTACCAAATTCCATTACAATTTAATATTTATTTATTTATAACTTTATTAATTAATTACCGCATAACTGATTACAAATTGAACAAAACATATAGTGAGCAACTGGTGGCCTTATCGCAAAATGGAAATGGATTTTCCAGGCAATAACCTCCGCTAATAGAAATTATAATTAAACTATATGTGTGTATGTGAATGGAGCTTGTTTATACAACTAGAGTATCGTACTCTGTGAGAAATTCTAGTGTACCTACTGTCATCAGCAAATATGAATTATAATATTATTATAATAATATTATATTTATAACATATATATAATTATAACATTATATGAATAATGATTTCAGCATGTCGTTAATATAGAGAAAGAAGGAGTATGTTATGTAGAAATGTTTAGCTTTATTTAATGATACTAAAATAACTTATGTAGGTACAAGTATTAATAACATTTATAATAATTATAAGAAGATTATGACAAATTATAATCAATTATAATCACAATAGACGTTTGTTTGACTAGTTTATAACTAGATGTCGCTGTACGATTTCGTAGTAATACTAAAAGATCTGCATTGAATCGAACTAGTGTTTTCCTTACTCTACTTCGTATATCAATCACAGTATCGCTTCTCAGCCTTTCGGCTCAGATCAGTGTAGCATCTGTTCTTTCAGCTTTATATCTGAAAGTTCCCGCATCACGGGACCAGTTTAATAAACTGATTTTTGTAATTCGACGGAATGTTCGGGGCTCGCTCCACTCCCGAAAAATTCGCTTAAGTGATCACTTCAAAGCTGATTAGCTGACGTTTATTTTCAATTATAATTCCACTAAGTATGTATACTTTAGGTCTCATACACAAAACTGCGATGTGACGTGGCATTGTAAAAATCTATGAGCTAACACGACGCATCGCAAGAACTTGCGAATTGATTCGCTTTGCGCATTCCTGCGATGTTACGTCACACTTGTTGACGCCATTTTAATCCGCTCTGAGACAGCGTACATGAATTTAATTTTTAAAAACGCCAGAGTACGACGAGTTCTTTGGGACGCTAGTAATGCTAGTAACAAGGATAGGACAGTAGGATAGAACAAGCTATACAATACGTGAAGCGAAAACTTTGTACCCCTTTTTTACGAAAATTGTGCGGACAGAGGATTATGTTTGGCACGCTTAGAATAATTATACACATTAAAGTTCATATGGAGGACAATTGCAGAAAGCTATTTTTTTGCTTAAATCGATTAGAAATACATTAAATTAATTAAAATAATAATATAATATTTAAATTTATAATAAACATTAGTAAACATTTAAATAATTAATTAATAAACAATAATATTATACAATTATTAACAATACTTAAATTAACATTAATTGTCTATAGGCTTAACGGATGTACAGTGATGTTGTTCGAACTGATATAGAACCATAATAAAGTTCAAATTTAAAAATTAAATGAATTATGATCGAATTTCGACCCCTGGGCTAGTAATAATAAATTTAAACAAGATTACGATCCATGTCACTAGTTTACAAAATACATTCAGTATGGTTGACGGTCGTCGAAGGAATGGTCATGGACCCGAACTGTTGAAAGGCGCCATGAAATGGCATCGCACTTCGCAGTTTTGTGCGTTGCGAATGCGGATCACGCCGATTCACAGTTTTGTGTACGAGCCCTTAGGTAAACATTTAAGTCTAAACCACTTACTTCCCCTTCAGTATCCCAATAAGTGGGATCAGGTGGGCAGTCTTCAGGATCTTCAGCGTAACATCTGTCGCTGGCAATAATTGTGTAGTAAAGGCTATAACGGCGCGGTACGTCGGCATCTATGGCATTGCTTGTTAAAACAGACATTTGACCTGTCACGAAATCTATCTGGACTAGATCGTCTGGAGTATTGTTGCGAGGACTAAAAATATTATATTATTTATTTTGGTTCTAACTTATATATTTTATTGTAACAAGATATTGTGCTTATTAATGTAGAAAGGTCTACAAAGTTTACGCTAGAATTTAGTACTAGTAATTTTAAATTGTAAATTGTTTTACATTGAGGTATTTTAGTTTTTCTCCGGTGCTCCTAGCGTCGTAAACATTCATAGGTGACAATAACTGCTTATTACTATTAAGTTGGCCGTCAGACTGTCTGCTGTCCCACAGCAATAAAAAAAATCTAGTTTATGTTTGCTATATGTATTTAAATATGTGTAAAATAATAATAAATAAAATAGTATCTATAATTTTTTTACTACTAGTAAAAAGTTTACTTTCTAAAAGTTTACTAGTTTACTTTCCTTAAGAAATAAAAATTATGTAACTAAAGAAAACTGCTCGTACTTACAAAATAGTATACCGTACTTGATTGTACAGGGGTCCATCGATGTCTGTCGCTAGAACAAATCCAATGACCACTCCCGTCGCAGACATTTCCCTGACACGGAACTCTTGCGTGAGAGTACCTTCTGCCCACACAGGTGGGTTATCGTTCATGTCGATTATAGTTATAGCGAATGTTGCTGCAATCAATATTTCAAAAAGATAAGTTCCCAAAGTTATAAATACTCCAAATAAATATTTGGAGGGATAAGTTTTGTGTGATGTTTTAAACTTGTAAAATATGAGGCGCGTCAGTGTTGTCATTAGCAGAGCATATGACTAAAAATATTGAAAAGCTTTACGTGTATTGTTATTCCAATAAAAAAAATTAAATGACTATAACGTTACAACCAAGTAATTGAAGAATGATTTCTATTGGGACTAAAGTTTGTTCCTAAAACTGAACATATGGGTTTTTACATCAAATGGATCGCTACAAGAATTGTCTACTAATGAATCTAAGCAGAAATATATAAATGCGTTGTGGAAATAAACTTCTTGTAAGTATAAAAAAATACAAATGGAAAGTCATTACGTACATTCATCATAATCATCTCCATAAACTGTGTTCAGATCTCGGACTCTTACAGTCAGGTACAGCACTTCAAACTCTTCATAATCAATGGTAACATTATATCTGATCTCCTTGACGATTAATCGGCCAATTGCTTCACCACGGCTGTTTATATTTGGATATATGGTCTGGATTTCCAAACAACTGAAATTAAAATTTAACTTCGATTGTTATTAGTTCAATCTCATCATCGTCAATTAAGACATATTCTTCTAGACTTTTCAGCTCCTATTTCGGGGAAAGCTGAGTCTTTAAACCTAATTCTTCCATCTTCCTATTACACCTTATATCTCTTCATTCGAAGCCAGTAGCACTATAACAAGCTGTACCAACTCTGACGTTGCACACATATACGCAACTATATCTACTTCCTATAAAGTATGCCATATCTATGCCACGTTCCGACTCGTTAACAATAAGGTTCAAAATATACATGTAAATCATACTTGTGATATTCAACAGGATCTGTCTCCCTGCCCTGTTTAGTGGCGTATGAAGATTCCCAATCAATTTCAAAACGCAACTCAGCAGTCGTATCAGGATCTGTTGCCCTGATTTCTTCTGTTATTAGGTAACCTTCGGGTACATTTTCCTCCACCTGATGGTTGCCACGAGGCTACAAAAATATTAATTTTAAAAAATGTTGAATATAAGAATTTCTAAATCTGTAATTACAGTCCTTATTGTATCCTCTGCTCACTCTAAAGGCATTGGAAAGTATCATCAGATATTTTCATCAGAACATAATTGGATTTTGCATTGCATTTTTTTAATATTGTCAGTTACTACATTATATAACCACATAAACAAATGGCGGGATCGCACCGAAGAAATTATCCGAGTTTGATACAATAGATTACCATATACATCATCTGATCAATCATCATCATATGATCAATCTGGTGACTGGTGGAGTGGTGAAGTGGATCTGACTGATTCAGAAAACAAACTGAAATTTAGTTAACAACTAAGTTTTTTAAGTAATTTATTTTACAATTTATCTTTGAACAGAATTTGAAAAGGGTTGTTCTATTTTTTTTTATTGCGTAGGAAAGCAGACAGGCTGACAGCCCGCTTAGAATTTAGCAGTTACCGTCGCCTATAGGTGTTTGCAATACCAGTGGCATCGCGAACACGCTGCTGTCCCATAAGGGTACAGGAACTTTGGTCTATATCATGTATTAGGCACCTCAACTATAAAAAATCAATGTCTGTCATTTTTGATCAGGACAATAATGACACAGCTCTATAAAATGTTATCGTTGGTGGTTGAAATTGATATCTTACCACAACCTCAAAACACAAAGTGTGAACTCCTCAATCTACTTTATCACAGTAACTTACGAAGGTACTGAATCACATTCTGTAAATTTTGCTTAAGCCCCTAATTTTGTCTGTTTAAATTTTTTTTAATGTTTAGTATGTTTATAAATTATCAAAAATTCATAGACAACTCAGTGAGATCCTGTAAGGAATCGTAACGGAAGGGAATAAACGATTTACTTTTTGAACTATTCTATTGAGCAACGTCTTTAAAATTAGGTTAATTAAAAAAAGTTTCAAATTTCCGTTCTTTGTTAGTCAATTTTTAATATTCTTGAGATGTTTTTTTAAACCTTACCAGGCGAAGTGTCGGTGGAGTGTTATTAACATCCTCTAGCTGTATAACTAGCTGAGAAGTAGCTGTATTGTATGGCTCGCCGAGTGTGTCAATTGCTCGTATCTGGAAATATGTCGAAAATCTCATTTTATCACATTATGGGTCACTTTGACCTATAATCCGAGAATGTACCTAAATCAAAAGTTTTTAAACACCCCTAATTATAGTATGAGTACTTTTACCTTTTAACCTGTGTCTAGCAACTCCTTGCTGTGCTTTTTTCAGCTCTTGAAGACTTCGTTGTAATTTATCAAAAAGTGTAATTTACTTTATATTGGATCATGGAATGACTTATGGTGGGAGTTATGTGGGACGACACTAGTTACTTCATAAAATAATTTGTTTAAAATAATATGTGATAATGTGTTTAAATATCCGTAAAATTAGCTCTGATAACACAGTCGCCATAAATACGAAAACTAAAAAGGTATTAGATTAGTTGGTGAAACTAATACAATCTGATGATATACAGCACTCCAAATAACATCAAATATTAGTCATATGAGTAGACTTTGGTTCGTCGTCGTCAGCCTACTGAAGTCTACTGCTGGACGTAAGCCTCTCCCAAAGCATGCCACAGCGCCTTATCTCCGGCTAGTTGCATCCAGTCCTCTCCAGCCATTTTACGCAAATCGTCCTAGACTACGTTTGCCGAGACGCGATCTTCACTCAAGAACTCGTTTACCCTATCGGTTGCCGTATCTACGACAGGTATGGCCGGCCCACTACCACTTCAGCTTGCTGATTCGAGAAGCGATGTCAATGACTGCTTCACACCAGTAAAAAGACATTTAAAATTTGAACCTTTAGGATGTTTAGTTGTAAAGGTGATGTCTGAACAAATTTTTTCCGCAAATAACATTACTGTCAACTTCATCATATTAATAGCATATATTAATATGTAACACTTGCCTGTATGAATAGTTCACTTTGCCTATGATAGTCAAAGGCATCATCAAAGGCGACATAGATTCCACCTGTGTCTTGGTCAATGTGCAACATGTTGCCCGCATTACCGAGTAATGAATGTCTGCAAAACATGAATTTCAAATAATTTCTGCCAGGTTTGTCACCTTTTTATTACTATTATGAATTATATATAACCTTCAAAGTTATTTGTTATACTTTGTTTCACTTCAAATGCGTGTAATAAAATAGTTTGATAAAAAAATACAACATATTACAGGTATGAATTATTATCTATTTTAATAATGAAATTAAAAAATATACTTTCCCTATTTCTTGTCCGAAATAGGCTATCGTTAGATAGAGTAAATACTTGTTAATCTAATTATCATTGACTGAAAAAATATTTTTATTATTATTAAAAATCCAAGTAATAGTTATCTCCGAAAATTAAATTTTATTTATGATGATATTCTTTTCGACTTTTTGACCCAAGTTCCTGAACCCTTATGGGACAGCAGCGTGTTTGCGATGCCACTGGCGTTGCAAACATCCATAGGCGACGGTAACTGCTAAATTCTAAGCGGACCGTCAGCCTGTCTGCTGTCTTACAGCAATAAAAAAATCTGAATAACACCTTTTCTTTACTTAGAACAGTAGTAGACAAACCGCGGCTCGTGAGTCGCTTGCAGCTTTTTGACTCCTCGGCTACGGCTCTTCCGCGAAATGTTTAGTCCAGGCACGGAATATTACTTATCATCTATAATTATTTCCATAATAAAGTCTCTTACTAAAGCAAAGCCATACTAAAAAATATCTCTTTGAATAAATTTCAATTGTGTATTATCAATATTTGGCTCTTTTGGATGACAGAGTTGCTGATTACTGACTTAGAATATATGAATGTATATAAAATCCCTTACTCTACTCTATCTCCGATGTCTCGATCATGCGCCGTCACATTTCCAATATAATATCCAGCCGGCGCAGTTTCTTCAAAGGCAACTATATGGACAACGTCTCCGAACATTGGCAATTCATCATTCCAGTTTTCTAAGTCAATATAAACTGTGGCTACACCTACATGGGTCGCGTTGTCCATGTCCGTTGCTACCACCTATAAATAATTTTTATATTTATTAATATGAATTCATTGGACCTTACTGATATCACCAACAGGTTAGTATTATACAATATACTGCTGGATTTGCTTCTCAGTAGTTTTAATATTACATCATCACTGACCTTCTTTTGTTTTTTACAGAAATAACTCTTTTAAGAATCTTTCGACCGCAGGGAAGTCGGGGGAGGGTGCATGTGAGATTCCGATCAACCCACTAAAAACCCTAATGTTTTACTGTCGCCTACTGCTTCGGCCGACGAACAACTGTCTTGGCGATATCGTAGCTCAGGTTGGTGCCAAAGCGGTAAGGTACGCTCCTCTGCGTCAATCCGGTATTGAGGGGGACAAGCGTGTCCTTACCCTCGCCGCTCTTGTTATGTTGCTCATTGATCTATTCGTCATAAATTAACTTTCCAAAAGCGATTTCAAGCTTGTTATAATTTATTTTAATTACCTACTTTTAATTTTTTACTAAATTTTCTTTTAATGACTACTTCAGCTTATTAAAAATGTTCACAAAAATTTCCTTACCCTTAAAATTATGTTCTGAAATGGTATATTTTCGTAATCCAACATGTTATGGTGGAGGGTACTGAGGATGAATGTCTGTCGCTGGTAGCCAACCGTAGGAGCAATATGAAATGCTTCTGCCGCTCCTGGCGGGGAGACGCTTTCTAAATGAACTGTATATTGAGCGTGGACTCCCTAAAAAATAAATAAATAAATAATAACACTGTAAATAAAATCGCATTGTTGGTTATAAGAAACCAGCGCTGATCTTCCGCAGAGGCCTACACGAATGACATGACTCATTAGCCGGATCTACACTGAACGATCCATTTTGGATCGGCGATCGCGCGATCCGCGATCCAGGATCGTGGAGCGTGGATTGTGTTAGACCGATCCAGTTTTGGAGACTTGCGATCCTAAAAACACGCTCCAAGCGATCCTAAGGCGATCAGTGATGAGCCTCCCGTTAGAGACCGCATTTTTTTCTTTAGGTCTTTTACCGGTTTATTCTCCATTTCGCGAGAAATCTAACTCCAAGCATCGTCTCCTACACCTCTATTGGTATAATTAACATCTTTTGGGCCCCATAAACATTTGAATTCTTTATAAAGTTATATCAGACAGCTACTTTGCGAGATGTCCATGGTGTGGTGGATCGCGCGAACCACACACAACCGTCCACAGCGCGCGCGTCACTCAAGTGAGGCACCTTTGCTTTGAGGCTGGCGAAAAAACCGACAACTGATGGATCGCTCGCGGCAAGGAGCGCGCGCTCCTGCCGCGCAGTTTGGATCGCGCGAGGCAAGTCCATATCAAACGCTCCTATGGAGCGCGTTCCTGCCGCCCGCGATCGGAGCGCGATGGATCGTCCGGTGTGGATCCGGCTATTGAGCAATATAATATTTTTGTGCTGCACATCACATTAAATGAACAATACACATGATACAACTACAAAAACACATATAATTTGCTACCCATTTATAATAAATATACTATATATTTGGACACCTCACAGAGCGCCATCCAGTCCCAAAGTAAGCAGGACAGTATACGTGCCACGGGCTCCAAACAACCACACATACATTTCTTTTGTAAACAAACACAAACACACACATAAAGAGGTTTTAGTGGTGAAAGATAATAAGCTCAGATATTATTATTTATTAGTGATATTTCAATTAAATTTATAAGTAATTTCTCCTTCTTGTAACTAAGAAGCTAGATTGAAATTTCAAATCATCGTAGTCTGGAGCTCTGTACTGAAATTACTTATTGTGTTAGAAACGCAACAAAAAGCATCATCCGACAGTATATCCCAGGAAAATTTACTGATATTTGAGCTCTCAATCCCGAAGAAAACAACTTGGACCAGATTTTTTTACTGCTGAGGAATAGCAGACAGGTTTTTTTTTAATAAAGTAAGCAGTTGTTGTAACATAACATAAGGTTGTCGACTAGGGGTGGTCGCCATCTAAACGTGCTTGGGGCGCTACCACCTAACTATAGTTCCTTTATTGCCTTTTACGGCAACGGAGAAAAAGTCTTTATATTGAACTTACCAGATCTCTATCATGAAATCCAAATTCTTGATCAAAATTTAAAGTAAGCGGTGTTTCTTCTGGTATTTGAATGTGGTATTCCTCGAAAAGTGGTTCAGGGATTTGATCATTGATATCATTGACTATGATGACCACGCGTGCCCGTTCGTAAAACGATTCGTTGTCATATTTATACGCAATTATTGATAGTTGGAATACCTCACGTTCGAGGTAATCTCTATCTATGGGATCAACGTAGAAAATTGCTCCTTCTCTTCCTCCAGGAATCGTTTCGATTCTGAAGAAGGTGTCTGTGGGTTTAAGAGAGTGTATAATCATAAAGTGTTTACCGTTTAGTTGACAACTCATACTGAATATTGAGATTTTTTTAGCGACTACTGCCATTAGTAGGAAAGTCTTGTGATTTGCTCTCAATTTTTGATCACTTCATGTTAAACTCTGATTCTGTTTTATACTCTTCTGTTCTGTATATGAGAAAACATAAGCATGCTGCAAAGAAGAACTCCGTGGATTTTACTGCTGGGTCGTCTCCTAGTGTACCCATCACGCTTGTCCAAGGGGGAATGGTGAGTAACAGGTTGGTGATCTCGTTTAAAGACAATGTTTTCTATCACATCCAGCAGCACGTGCCAATTATGTTAAGGTATGATTCCGAACTACGCTGCACGCAGCAGTGCTGCCGCGACCCTGCCGCCGCGACACTGCTGCCGCGACTCTGCTGCCGCGGCAGCGGCACTATCGGTCCCCAAACAAACTCTATAAGCTTATATGAGAATACATTCCGAGCTAGGCAGCAGTGTCGCGGCAGCAGTGTCGCGGCAGCAGAGTCGCGGCAGCAGAGTCGCGGCAGTACTGCTGCGTGCAGCGTGGTTCGGAATCATACCTATATACTACGCATTTTATTCAAAGACTATTTAAAAAAATGCGAGAGAGGTTCCTGAAAATTCAGATCTCGATATCATTTGGCTTCATATTTAATTTATGAAAACTATTACTAGCTGTGCCCGCAACTCCGTCCGCGTGGAATAGTGACTTTGGGCAGCATTTTTTGGATAAATCTTATGGTTTATTTTGGATTACAAACCCTATAAACCCTAAAATATAAAAAAAATTAAATATGCAGTGTTATCGAATGCAACTGTTACGCAATGCGCCTCCGGAATACGTGCGTTCGAACCTACAGGTCCAGCCTAAGCTGAACCCTATTTTATATGATTGACAATATAAATCTGAAGTCATCTTAAATTAGAATATAAAATTTCCGAAACTTATCATTTTTAACAAAAACTATTTTTTTTTCTAAAACAATAATATCCTAAGTTACAATCAAAAGTTACATCAGCTATCTGCCAGTGAAAGTCCCGTTAAAATCGGTGCAGCCATTTCAGAGATTAGACGGGACAAACAGACAGACAGACAAAAATTGTAAAAAATCTTGTTTTGGTATATATACCTTGTATACGTCCGAATACACTTAGTAAAAAGCGGTTATTTTAATATTACAAACAGACCATATACACAGATTTTATTTATCTGTAGACAGACATCTATACAGATTTTATTTATCTGTATAGATGTATAGATAACTCACCTTCTGGATCAGTTTCCAATCTATAGTAAATTGGTTTGTCAATGCCAGTATCTCCATCGATAGCTCTGACAGTGAACTGCTGATGTGTTTTCTCATCAAACTGTTGAACTGCGAATATTTCGACCCAACGTGGAGGTCGGTGCTCCACGTTCTGGACTTGCACCATTAGGGTCATGGAATGATTGTTTGGTAATGAGTCCTGAAAGAAAATCGTCAATAATTATTTTAAGAATAAGGGAGCAGTAAGAAAGATCGGTTTGAATTTAACATATTAAAACTAATAGCTTCATATGCATTAGATACAACTTGTAAGTCAAGCTAACTTACAATCATCGAGTTCTGGATGATTTTTATAATTTTGAAGTAGTTATTTGGGTTTGATACTCCTCTTAAAGAGTTCTCTAAAATGCTTATAAACTTTTCAGACTCCGTCAGTGACTATAGCACTGGCATCCTTACCTCGATCAATGGGTCAACTTAGTCATCCAACGCCGCTGGATTATTTGGTGCTTTGTCATAATCTACCTAAATTCAACATCACCACATGGGATTTTAATAGTAATTTATTTTATAGTGGAATAATTTCTATTTATATTCTTACTGTTTGAAATTAGACCTTAAGACTATAGGCACCACATCATCATCATCATCTTTGCGTTAAATCCCGGTTGCAGCCCAAACTCTCGCTTCAGCGCCCAGGGTCCGCTTTCCGACTTTTTCTTCTCCACTTCGCACGGTCTTCAGCATCCCTGGCAGTGAGCCCATTGGCACGCATATCACCCTTTACGACATCAAGCCAGCACTTTTTGGGTCTACCCCTCTTATACTATATACTATAGGCACCACATATTTACTATTACTTATTATTGTTAATTATATATAATTATATTTTTCATTTATTTATTGCAAATATAATTTTGGCGGACAAATATAGTTGGGACTTGAATAAGCATTTTTTTCCGAGGCGCAAAGGAGTTACGATGTAAGAATTTGACCAGTGCCGTGTCGGATACATTTGCTAATGTTTGATTTCAATTACTGTAGAAATTAAGCTGAAATAGCGCGATGATAGTAAGTTTCGTTTGTAAATTGTAATTATTGAAATATAAATAACAAATACGAATAAGTGTTAGAGAAAAAATATACAATAATCAACTTTGGTTAAACAAAGAATAGGTTTTCATAATTTTAGAAGATATTTCATTATGTATATCAAAATGTTAGTAACTAATTTTCCTTCTGAACTAAATCAGTTGGTTTACTTAAATATATGACGGCATGACTGGTTTAGGCTAGGCCATTGGCTTTTTAAGATTGTGTTTGCGATTGTAATCACCATCCAGCACACAATAGTTGTATGATCATCTTTTTCTCCGTGCAGGGGCGGAGTAAGGATACTAACCTGTGCAACCGCGGTCGACCAGTATACGTATGCCGCCATAATAACCTTATGTTGTGTTTCGGCATTAGTAACTCAGGTTCCTGTATCCCCATGGAGCAACAGCGTGTTCGAACTGCCCCTAGCGTCACGAACATCCATAGGCGACTGTCTGCTGTTCGTCAGCAAAAAAAAAAAAACTGTGTGTGTCAGCTCCGACGCACGACTGGAGTTTACTACTTGAGTACGATTGTCTTAACATACGCAAAAAGAGTTTATTTAACTGAAAAAAGATTAATACCATATGAAAGGGTAAATTAACAAATTAATGAAAATAATATACATATATAAAAAAGTTTTAAAACAGTTTTAAGTTCAACCTAATTACAACTATGGCACCTAGTAATAAAGTCACAAATCTCCAAAACATTATCTAATACTTACGATCATTCGTCATATAAAATGAGCAAAGCAATAAATTACTCTTGTCACTTACAAATGAAAAGACATATGTTAAACAACATTAATGTGAAATCAACCTTAAGTTGTAACAAATAAAGTAATTTTTGCCTTGAGAGATACATCGTTTTGTTTTGTTTAGTGTGTTCCGGTGCACGCGCACCAAAAACGTAACGAGTCATTCATTAGTAGATTTTACTCTCACATTTTTCTCATACCGGGCGCCTTATATATGAAAATCGATTCTTAAGGAGTAAACTCCAATAAAAAAAATATGATCTACAAATACGTACGTACGTTTGTAACGAAACCCTGGGATATAGGTTGTCACCTAGCAATAGCTAGGAGAATCTCCGTGCAGAATTAATAATACTGACTCTTGCGGCCATTGCGAGCTGTCGTAAAAGGCAATAAAATAGCCTCAACTTTTTAAATATAGCGCGATAATAACACACCAGTCCCTACGCGTATGGCAATGCATTCGCAGTGCCTATTTCGTCTCAAACACTCACATAAGTGTAACTGCGTACTATTAGTGTAATACCATGTCAACTTACAAAAGCAAAAACAGTAAAGACATGAAGTGCATTTGTTTCGTAGTTGAGCGTCTGATTCAATCCTACTGTCATGTACATCTCCATCCAGTTGTCTTGGATGAAGGAGCCTTCGATGTAGAATACTTCTTCGTCACCCCTGTCGCTAACGATTTCAAAGGTCATCGCTCGTATGCTGATTTCGCCGTCCGCGTCTGTCACGACGTACGTGCATTCGGTAAGGGCCGGTTCGACGAGTTCCTGCAGTTACAATAAAAAAAAAACAATTTTGAAATTAATAAACTTCATATATCATAAACTAAACGCAGATGTGAAATAATAATGATGTATCGAATGTTGCGTATAATTTTTTTCGTAATTTTCTATGTTCATTTGAATGAATTATTGCGAGCAAGCACGTAAATCATAAACAAAAATGTATTCTATAAAAAACTATATTTAACAATATTCAAAATTCCTGTGCAATGGTTTTTGCGCCTCGTAACGGCTGTGGGTTACGGGGTTACGGGTTCGATTCCATTTCGAATCGGGTGTAGTAGAAAAATATAAGTACTGGTTGTATAATACAACTATATCTAAATGTAACACAGGCGCTTTGCCTCTTACTCTGGCATTAAATGGCACTGTGTGAAATGTACATGCACATCATAAGTATTTATTTATTTAAAATTTATTTACAACTTTATTTGTGCACTTTTTTACATGAATTATATTGCGTTTGCATCTAAAATACAAAGACCTTCAACCTATTATTCTGATAAAGAAATGGGCGAATTGGGCCAAGCGTCTATCTGCGTCGGGACTCTTCCGTGACATTCCTTTTTTTGACCAAAGAGTCACAAGATATAGATGTGACTAAATTTGATATAAACGACTACCGTATAGTTTCTATCCGTGCAGAGGCGGAGAAAGAATAATAATCTCTGTGGCCGGGGTGGGCCTACCGTAAAAGGCGACAAAACAACATGGTAGGGCCCCAAGCCCATCTGGATGGCGACCAACTTTGGTCTTAAGTATGTCGCCATAATAACCTTGTGTTGTGGTCCGGCATTAGTGACCCAAGTTCCTGTACCCTTATGTGACAGCAGTGTGTTCGCGATGCCACTGGTGTTGCAAACACCCATATGCGACGGTAACTGCTAAATTCTAAGCGGGCCGTCAGCCTGTCTGCTGTCCTACAGCAATAAAAAGAAGCTGTATAGAGAGGGCATCGTTTGGAGATTTTCCTTCCCACCTTTAACCGTATATGGTAAAATGGATAACCATAAGTCAGCCTCTAAAATCCATAGATTATTGAGGTAGACCCATTCTTGCAAGCTCAGCACTACTTATAAATTTATTATTGTCTTACATCAACACGACAGGCGTCGAAGATCTGCATGATCGGGGGGTTGTCGTCGATGTTGACAATTATGAGCGACACGGTGGCCACCAACGGTTCCCCAGCCACTCTCACATTGAACACGTATTGCTGCATGCCCGGAGTTTCGTAATCTTGCCTACGTTTACAATAATAAGACAAATGAGTATTGGCTTTGCAAATAATTAAGCAGTGCCTATTTATTTCCATGTTACTTGTTGAAGTGAAAACTTCTTTAGCGGCGTTGTGCACTGTATTGTGATGAGTAAAAAATGGTAAACTCGCGTCAGGACACGTGACCTGTTAGAAAATTAGTAAGACGTGCGTTACTCAAACATATCTATTCAAATTGCGACGATAATACAATGAAATATAGTTGAGTTTTTTTGAAGTGAAAACTTAATTAGGCGCGTTGAGCACTTTTTGGGAGAACAATTTTTGGTTTGTAAAGAAGTGTTAATGACCAATTTAAACTTTAATCCTTGGTATAAACGCTTCTATAGAAACCAAAGATAGTAATCTAATAACTCGACGATACGATTCAAGTTACTTAGTTTTTTCACTTCTAGCGGCAGTCCCCAAAGACTGCCCCGCATGTTTTTTACTGAAAATTTTGGTTCTTTAATAATAATAACAGTCCATAGCATCTCACTACTGGCCTCGGGTCTCTTTCTAGAGGCAACGGATAAAATGTCCGCTACGTTTGTCTTTGGCTTGATTGGCAGTTACCAGTGATCTGGGTATACTAGTTTCCTCACGATGTTTTTGCTTCACTGTATATATGTACATGGTAATTATGCTGTAATATGAACATTATATTTTAATTAGATGAGAAAAATAGCCTATGCGGTGCATGCCGCTGTAGGATTCGAACCCGGGACCTCTAGAATGATCTCTGAGTGTAGCGCCACTGAGCCTTACCTTACAAAATAACACATTTTTGTTTATTTAACAAAAATGGTATTAGGTATTAGGAGTGGTATTAGGTACATAGGGATATAGTCAAAATGATTTTTAGTGGAGTTACAGGTGATATTTATTTAATGAGAGCATAATTATATGAGAGATCATGTAAGAACATATTGTACTCGCGAAGCGATTTTACTACTAACGTAATAATTGGCTCGTTGGTCCCGGGTTCAAATCCCGGACGAGCCCAACAAGTTTCTTTTTCAGCATTTTTTTACCTTTGAGTGATAATAAGGTACCAGTCACCATTATTGTCTGGATACTGGCGTATAACCGGTTGGAGCAGAACGAATGACCCGGATAGGAAAATTGGATCAATTGTAGGTTGCACTGATCCTGAAAAATAGTATTACTATATTAATCCATAATAATTAATAACGTATACATGTATTTTCAATTATTACTCTATTTCTTGAAAAAAAAAACAGTAACTACCTCTATTTTTTGACGGTGGATAAGTCATTATGTACTATTTACTCTTTAATTTAATACATGGGTGTTAATGTATGTAATACAAATGGCCTCGATCTGGGCGGATCGCCTGATGGCCAAAGCGACGGCAGGCCGCAGCACGTCTTTGCCGTCAGGGCGATAAAGGGATACCGCCCGGTGTCCTTTGAAGCGGCCTCCCTGCTAGCCGGATCCCCACCATGTGACCTCGAGGCTCGCGTCCTGGCGCTATTATATCAGTGGCGCTGGTACGCAGCCGAGCGTGGCTTTCGACCCGCACCTCGTATAGTTGAGGTAAAGCGGGCGGAGCTGCGTGATGTGGTGCTCATGGTGGAGTGGAAGGAGCGTCTTGCGCATCCCAGCGCGGGCTTTGCCACCACAGAGGCGGTGAGGCCCGTCCTAGCTGAATGGCTGGAGAGGCACCTTGACCTTCCGCCTGACGCAGGTCGTCTTGGGGCACGGTTGCTTCGGGAGGTACCTGTGTCGCATAGGGTAGGAGATGACGTCAGGGTGCCACCATTGGGGCGCGGGCGACGAGGAGGACACGGCGACTCTCGGCGCCCAAATTGGCGCCGACATGTCGCTCCCGGCCTTGGTTCTGTCTATGGCCGGGAGCGATCCTGGATGGACTTTTGCGGTCGGTGAAAATAATTATGCGAATTTTTTTTACGTTTTCTTCGTTAATAGCCGTATTTGGGCGACCACTGCGTTGAGCGTCGTTGGCGTCGCTACAAACACGTTCAAATTCATTATACCATTCGCAAATGGTTGATTTCCTGGAGCAGAGTCCGAATAATGCTTATCAAGCCACTCTTTCGCGTATTTCGCATTTTTTCTGATTAAAAAACAATGCTTGATCAACACACCATCAATCTTTCTTATCCATTTTTTGACAAACACACCAAAGTTCCTCGACACAAACAACAATAATTTGAGAACACATGGTCCAATTGTCATAAAGTTTTGACACATACCTTCTATAGGATGGTGCTAGCGAATGCTAGATTTTGCATATGTGGGGCCATCTATATGTCAGTCCGGGAAATTTTTGATTAATGTAGTTATAATTGATTGGATTATTATGTTTATAGATCCTTACTAATATTATAAATACGAAAGTTTGTACGGATGTTGGTAGTCTTTCACACAAAAACTACTAAATGAATTTTAATGAAACTTTACAATAATATAGCTTAAACATCAGAATAATACATAGGCTATAATTTATAAAGATATTGTGTGAATTGTCTAAAATATTCATTTTTTTAATTATTTTATTTTATATATTAGATGGGACCTTGGAGAACATAGTTTTTTTTTTTAATTTATATGGCAGAACAACGCTTGCCGGGTCAGCTGGTATTATATATTAATACGAATAATAGAAAATGTTATATGCTACAAACTAAACTAAATATTTGGAATGCGTTTTTATATCGTTGAATTGTGTGTTACAGTGTTGTGTTCATCTGATTCACGTGATGTATATGAAACTAAAAGTGTGCTTTTGCTAGATACACTTTGTTTACCTAACCATCCCTTAGAACTTTCTTTACCAAATCTCGTACGAGTTTGGCCTGTAATGTCTGTAGCAGGCACTCACTGGCAGTCGTACGCACTCGTCGGCGCACTCGTCGCATTCGCTTACCTTGGTAATTAAGTTTGGCAATCAGCACATCGCCCTCTATTTCTTCCTCCATGTATATCACTTGCGTCCCTATATTGGCATTGATCGAGAAGTAGCCGTCCATGCAAACCTCTTCCCGCTGCGGGGGAGGCAGTAGTGGTCGTTCACTCCATGTCAATCCTTGGAAATAATGTAAGGCCATTTTTTGTAATAAGACACCTTGTGATTATGAAATAAGTTTTCGAGTTTGTGAGTGTATGTTTTTCTTTTGTTTATAATATTATTAGATAATATAATATTTAAAAGTTAATAACCGAATTACTACTCATCACGAGATCTCTAAAACTATACACCCAATTGACTTGAAATTTAGCTTAGCTGCACATTACGCGATGTAGACGCTCACTTAGAACAGATTCTACGGAAATCCTCTCCAAAAGGTATTTTTTTAAATTTATATGGCAACACAACATTTACCGAGTCAGCTAGTATTATTATAATTTGGCTTTTAAATATGACTTAGCATTCTAGATTCATATATTAATCGTACAGGTGCTGGGTCCGTCAAGTAGCAGTGAAACTCCAAGTAGATCACGATACTTGTGAGATGGATGTCGGTTTACGGGGTCCTTTTCTAATGAAGCTTTGATTACTGGTTTTATGATAAAGCTTATTATATTTCTGGACAGGCTCAGGTCTTTCAACAGGTTATTTGAGTTTATTATTACAACAAATATATTAATTATAAGTTGTAGAAAAAATAAATTTTATAAGCTATTAAGCAACTTTTGTTTGGATTATATACAATTAAAGTTTATATTAACCACCGCACAGACTGGGATTAAATGTAATTATGTTTTCCCTAAAATATCATTTTAATTCTATAAACAAAGTTGTAGAGAACAAAAAAGATAAAAATATAAAATAAAACTGAAAAAATATTCGCTGGGGAGTTTGTTTCGCTGTTTCTTCTCTAGCCAATATTTTTTTTTGTAAACGCTTTTATTTGACATTGAAATAAATTATTTTAACTTGATTTTAATTTTATAAAATAATTTTTCTTAGTTCATTTGTAAGGTCTATTACGACCTTATAATGTGAAACTTCTCTAAATATTAATGAGTAGCATAGTCTATTTAATAATATTACCAAGCAAAGCCAGCCTGCCAAGCCGCCTGGACTTGTTTTATGCATATAATACTTATTTTTGCTTACCATCAAAATTTTGTTCTTCCAGTTCAGGTGTCGGCGGTCGTGGAATAGCAATCATGTACGCGCATCTTTCTGTAAGAAGTAAACAAACAATACAAGAGACATTCTCTGCACATCGTGCTAGGTAGAGCCCTAAACCCGCCTGGATGGCAACCACCCCTGGTTGCCATCCATGCTTACTATTAAGTAAGCCATCAGCCTGTCTACTGTTCCTCAGTAATAAAACGTTACGTCAATAACATTTTTTGTTAAGAACTTGCTAGTTAGGCAGTATCACTTGCGAAGTCAAGAGTTAGACTCCCTGTTAAGCCGTTTTATTCGGCAAATGTGCATATTATTTTGCACTGACAAGAGTGGTTTACACCCACTACAGTCTGTTTACTCTAAGAGGTGGCCCGAGTCTACTGTTGGGAAATTGTGGGCTATAATTGTAATAGATGCTAGTTCAGTGTACACTTAGTATCGCTGATAGATCTTCCATAGAAGTTTGAGGGCTTATCAGGATTCAAATGAAGGCGGTCTCTCATAAGCCAAACTTCTCAACCACTAAGTTAAAAGGCCTCTAAAATATTAAGTTAACATCAACAATGATCATGGCAATCCTAATCCCCCTTACAGTTCTCTTGTGATTAATTGGATATTTTCGATTTTTACAATAGGAACTGTTGTGTCATCATTGTTAGTAAAAGCCTGCTCCAGAACCTGGTGTGATTATGGGTGGGTGGTGCACGTGATTTAAAAACCTTCGAAGTTAAAGATGGTTTCAATTATATTTCTCTTAACGCCCAGGATAAGTGAAATGAATTTACTTACAGAATCGTTAAATTAGTCGAAAGTAACATACCTTCCGCAAATGTAACCGATGGTATTAATGTTACCAGCAATGCGATTAAAATCCGTACATCCACAGCCATTTTACATGTTATTATGTCACCTGTAAAATATGAAAACTTGGAAAGAAATATTCGATCAAAAATTGTTTAAGCCACACCTTACATAAATGATCAAAATGAGACCAGTCCGAACATTGGTCGTTTCAATTTTTCTTTGCTGATCAGAATCATGGACAATTAGGCTATCAGAGCGTAAGAAAATGCACTCGAAATGTGGTTTTGGAGACGAATGCTGCGCATACATTGGACGGCCAAAGGAACAAATAAATACATTATGTACCAGCTTCGTATTAAAGTCAGGTTCTCAACAATCTGTTATCGGAAGATTCTTGGGTACTTTGGTCACATTGCCCGACGACAGCCGGATAACTTGGATAAGCTGATTGTGACGGGCAAGGTGGGAGGTGGAGGAGGAGGAGGTGGAAGGGAAGCGACCTCGTGGCCGATGACCTAGCCGCTGGTGTGACCAGGTAACCACCCTCACTTTATTATTCTACGAGTATTATACATGAATGTTTTCAATACAATAATTAGCACATTTTAATTGATTATTATTTTCATGATGCGTATTGAAGAATGCACTTACTGATTTTTCGATAAGATACTAAACATCATGTGAATGGAATAAATAAGAAAATAAATTAAAAATCTTATTGGCATTTATTTTTATATGTATATTAGCGAGTAGGTATATATACAAATTCTTTAAATTATGTCGAAAGTTGGATATTTCTATTTGGTATTTACCTATATACGTAGGTAAAGTACGGAAATCGATCCACTAGAAATGTTTAACGACTTATGTGCATTTTATTTGATGTATCAAATGAAACATTACAAACTAATTTTTCCTTTATTTTGTTTTTGTGTTTTTGTTAAGTCTATGAGTGGATATTTTATTGGGAACACAGGTTATTATTCTACCGCTTCCGTCATGTATGTGGCAATATCTGTGACACCTATTTTTATATTTATTCAATGCTTTGTGGGTACTTTCTCTAGGACAGGATCAAGACCAAAAGTTAAACATTTATGAGCTGTTGTTATTGAAACCATAAAGATCTTATAAAAACATAGTGATGCGATTAATATAGGTAGTTATCAGGGATTAATTATATTGAATATTGCTATTATTCATTCTAAAATATCTATGTTCATTATTACGCCATTTTATTGCGAATTGATTAAGCATCTATAGCTATAGATTTAAGGATCACTATAGTGAATCATGTAAAAAAGCGTCGTAATAATGAACACATCAGTGCACTTCTTACTATTTAATTTCATTTACTTGATTTTTAATAAGTAATGCTAAACTTTCAAAATATCATAATTATTCTTCTTACAAAATCATTTTCTTCTTTAATACCCATATTCAAAGCTTCCACTTCGGAACCCAGGACCTTTTCAATATGTGTACAGAGCATAATTTTGCAAAAATCTGTGCAAAAAATAATTAACAGATTCAACCACCCACCAATCCAGAAGGATATCTACCGCTCTAAGCCTAAAGGGTTAAGTAACCTTTGTTGTGTCAGTAGAACTTATATATTTGTCACCAAAACACCTCATGGAAGAAATGGGGTGGTACAATATTTTGTCGTATGATCAAACTCAATTATTTAAAAAATATTAGCTTACCATAAATTCGTTAATTCAAATATATCAATCAATCCGAAAACAATCCACTAGAAACACCAATAAACAAAGAATATCTTTAGTACCCAAGTCCGGAACTAACAGAAGTTAAAACAAAACTGTTTTATTTTTCTATATGACACATGATTACGATAAGATTGCTATGCGATAATTATTTATTTTACATACAAAAATATATCGATTAAGGCAGCACGATACGACAGTGATAACGAGGGAATATCGCGATTAATATCTAAATTTTGGTCTGTAGGTACTTCGAATAAATACTTACCGTATTGTTCCATATTTCAAATTACGTTTTACATTTTTAAAAGCTTTATTTTATTGTTTACTAGCTGACCCGACTAACGTTGTTCTGCCACAGAAATATTTAATGATTTCACCTCCTTCAAGTTTTGTTTTAGCGACAAATAGTAGCCTATGTCCTTCTCTAAGGTCCAATCTATGTTTATACCACTCATCAAATTTGTTCAGCGGCTCAGGTGTGAAAACGTAACAGACAGAAAGAGCATGAAGCGCATTGGGAATATTCGTGGAAACGCGTGTTGCGATTTCCATGCTATAATGAAAAAAGAGCTGCTTCATTGCTGAGTCGAGTGCAGGGCAGTGCCATCATCACACTGAGCACCATTGCACAACGATTACACTGATATTATATGTGCGAAACTGTTTGACACACACAAAAATTCTAATGAAATTTTGCGGATTTTACTAACATTAAATTTAAGTATTTAATAAAACCCTATGGCATGTATTGGTCGATTTAACTAAAATTATTATTATAGAAATCATAATACTATTCAAATTTATTTCATTCCCTTACAAACCTCAGTATATATGGCATTTTTAATTATAATTTGAAGTTAGCCAATTGGGTTAGAATCAATAATTTTTTAAAAAGAAGAAGAACATTAATCTGGCAGCTCGCTATGCTAGGATTGCAAGAAGCATTTCATCATCACCACATCCGGTTTCATCGAAATCTCACAACATGACTTAAATGTAGTCTCATGACAACATTTTAGAACACCGTTTAGCCTATACCTGTCGGTGACTATTCAGCTACATCTCCGGCGTTACGGCTTTTGGAACGCCTGCCATGGTTCAATTCGCCACGCAGCCATTCTGGATGTTTACCTAGTATTTGTAGAAGAAAAACATTCTAAAATAATAATAAATATGTTGGGACACTACACACTATCTACACCCAAAGTAACACTTGTGCTACGGATACTAAATAACATACATATATGTATAATTTTTTTTGTAAATAAATAAAACGCAGCTTATTGTCATCGGTAGTTCCAGAATGCTAGCTAAAGTTGAATGGGAAAAGTTGCCGAAAATTAATTTTGATGGATTATATATTCAGATTGGTGATAAGGTTAAAGACCTTGGTATTATTATTGACAGGGAGCTGTCTTGGCGACCTCAAATCGCTGAACTAAGCCGACGAGTTTACTTCTCTTTTAAGTCTCTTAATAGACTCAGAAATTTCCTACCGATTGCCACTAAAGTTAGGCTTGCAGAATCTTTGCTCATGCCCATTTTGGATTATGCCGATGCCAGCTATCTAGATATAACGCAAGAACAACTTAATAAACTTGAGCGCCTCCAAAATCTTTGTATCAGGTTCATATTTGGTTTGCGTAAATATGACCATGTTTCAGAATTTCGTACAAAACTCAAGTGGTTACCTATCCATCTTCGCCGGAAAACTCATATCCTTTCACTCGTTTACAAATTTATCTTTTATCCAAACGCCCCTATTTACCTCAGGAATCAATTCGAGTTTCTTAACTCGTCTGGCCTCCGAAATTTGCGTACATCTACTGAACTATCGCTTAAAACTCCTGTTCATACTTCTTCTTTTTATAATAACTCCTTCATTGTTCATGCTATCAAACTCTGGAATGCACTGCCTATTGCTATAAGACAAGCTAAGTCACTACTAACTTTTAAAAAATTGGTTAAAAATCACTACCTATCTTTAGTGTAACAACAAAACATATATTTATTTATGTATTCTACAAATATAGATATTTAAGTATGTTTATCTATTTATTTATTATATTTTATATATATTATTGAATTTTATGTATATTATCTATTTATTATGTAAATAAAATATAATTATTATTTATTACCATACCTCCCTTCCACATCAATGTAACACCAATAATGTTCTATAGCCCGGGTTGCCTGGAAGAGATCGCTCTGTAGCGATAAGGCCGCCCATTGTAAGTCAAGTACTCATTGATTGTGTAAATAAGTTTCATTGTGTTTATATAATTGGTTTACAATAAAGTGTTATCTATCTATCTATCTATCTATCTATCTAATAAACAAGACGCGGGACTCGAATTGAACCGGTAACCTTCGCAAGCGTACCGACATGTATCAGCTGTTACGCCACGGAGATCGTTAACATGTATATATTTTTTGTACATGAACACCCAGAGTCGGGAAGGTAATTGAACTTCTGACCGCTGCGGGCGTTTTGAAGTACGGAAGGAAGCCTTTGCACCACCGAAGTCATCGATGATGAATGGATTAGAAAATATTGTTCGTTGAATGGATGTATTCACATAGCATTTCAATTTCATTACGTAGAATCGGCTATCAAATGTTTATCACGAATAAATATAATCAGCTTTCCGTTTGATAAAACAAATTAATCTTTATATTTAAATGGTGTTAAAGCACCTTAATTGCCTGTAAATTATAAAAGGGGGTTCCTGGCTACATAAGATCCTTCTCGTCGTCTGTACAACAATATTTATTTCAATCCAACTGTTCATATATTCATCCATTGGCAGCGGATTCATACGGTGTTGAAACTTGAGGCCATAAGTTCCTCAAGTCTATAATATATCCTTCTTCAAAACGCTTGATAGAGGTCTTACGGGATCAAAAAGCTGGTTTGTATTTAGAGCAAAGGATAAGTGTTGCCATTCAATGCAGTAATGCAGCCACCGTTTTGGGAACGTTTCCGGCTGAACGCGATCTGGCATCAATATATTATTTATAGTTTTAGTAATATAGTGTTTTTAAAAAAAGAATTTAAGCATATTTAGTATATTAATGTTATTTTATTTATGTGAAATCAATAAAATTACATTTTAATATAATTTGATTTATATGAAAATGTAACATGTTAAGTGATCCAACTATTTGCTAAATTAGAATCATTCTGGCATTTTGTGCAGATCACGTTATTTTTAGAATAAGTCTACTAAGGACTGCGTTGTGAACTTGTTATAACATTTTTTTATTTCACGGGATTTATAATTTCATTGATAATTTGAACAGCTAGTATTGTCATAATGAATGTTTGGTTGTAAACAAAAATAACTCATCAGACTTTCCATATCTTTCAATTCTTTCATCGCATGAACGGAGGAAGGGCTATCTAATAGTAATAACAACGTGACTGAAGCTCTGCAGTAAATCGGACATTTGGCCGTAGTCATTTTTGTAGAATATATTTATAGGTTTTTTATGTCTTGATGGATATTTTTATAAGTATTTCTGGTCTTCTTTGTTACAAAAGTAGAATTTACATAAAATTTTATAGATTTTTCCTAGTCGGTGTTTTTTTATTTGTTCTACAAAACAAATATCTCATTATCGTCTTAGCGTTAAATCACAGTTATAATACAACCCAAACTTTCGCTTCAGTGACCGAGGTACACTTTCTGATATTTTCTTCTATAATTCGCACGATCTTCAGCATCACTGATTGTGAGTCCATTGGCTGTCATATTACAATACGATGTCAAGCGAACACTTTTTGAGTCTACCCCTCCTGCTGCCACCCGATGGAGATAGCATAAGCAGATAATTGTTCCTCATTTAAGTAGCTGATTGCCGTAAAACGTGGCCATACCAGCAAAGGTGACACTCCTGTAATTTATCCACAAAGTCACGGACATCAAGCCTGTTCCGATAGCGGGAGTTCCTAACACGGTCCTTCCGAGTTACTACGTTATGTCCGTGACACGCCTGCTTGTAACCTGCTCGTACCGCTTCAGCGTCGGTCATGTTTTACAGTCGGACAGACCTAATTTGGTCTACAAAATAATAATTTTAGTAGATGTATAAATTTGATGTTACGCAAAAATACAATGTTATAAGATAAAACAAAATTGACAAAATGAATAAATTTTTGATCAATTTGATTTATTCCTTAACTGTGTAATCATTTTCAATAACAGCATTACTACGATTCATCATTCAATGATTTTGAGATTCATATATTAACTTCATACTTCGAAATGTGCATCCATCGATCTTTTTGACTGTTTGACTTGCCACCACCAGGATAGATTAGAACCTTATAAATTTGCATAACCCGATTCTCTTCCAATTGTTTTATCCCTCGATCTGCTAATTTCCATTGTTTGTCTGTAATATATTTTCTTACAAAAGTGTTTCGATCAACGAACTAATAACATTACGTGCCGATTTTGTGTGATCTTTAAGATATTAATGTTTGTTTTTTTTTTTTAAACTCGAATTAATAAATTTAGTGATAACAATTTCTTCTAGTATGTCCTATTCAATTTAAAAAACCACTTAGCTTGTAATAAATGTCCGCTTAACTCGCCAGTTCGACGTCACAAGGCGAGGGCATGCGCCAGCGCATCCGACGTTTGTCAGTCGAGGAGAGAGCGCCCGTAGAAAAGGAACCCTTATCTTTAAATTGTATATAAGTGAGTAATTTATCAGTTTTATTTATTATTGTATTATGTTATTGTATTATGTTAGTATACAATGTATCCTTTATAACTTTGTATGTTTGTGTAAGCATTATTGCTGAACTCACTTAGGTCAACAATAGTGCACCGTTTATTATTATAAATAAACCGTTTTTATAACCTATCAGTTTTGCTATTGATGGATTTTTCATTGTTATAGTTTACTTAATAACATTAATCATTAATAAATATTAGAAGTAATTGTAGTTTTTATGAAAACGTTACCTAATGTTTTAATCACAGTGACAGTATTTTAAATATAACTTAGCTAAATTACGTACACGGTTTGGGTACTATACTCGTATGAATATCAGATGAAAATTGCGTTTGTGAAATCTACTCTATATTTTAATAGGTGGTCTATGTTCTAGAAAACCAATTCTCTTAGAAGAGCACTGATGCTAAAAGACACCAAGTAGTATTTATTCTACCGTGATAATTTTTATCGGCAGCCTCTAAGCTCATACGTACCGTTTTAGATGCAACCAATAATGTCTTTGAATATAATTAGATATTTGCGGCTTACGGCTAGGTAACATTTTTTTTGCCATCCGACTACCCACTAAAAAAAAACTGTTCTCCTATCGCCTATGCCCGGGCCTACGGATATGTGGCCTGCCGATCTCGTGGACCGGGCCGGCGACGGCCCGCCCTTTGTCTCCAGGCGGGCCTCTTCTAAACGGCCTAGGTAACATTTTTTTTTGTCTCGGGGAAAAACCACTCTTGACGGGTTCCCCGGCCTGGGGGGACCGTGGGATATGTGGGACTCCGGGATTTTTCCGACTACCCACTAAAAAACCCCGCTGTTCTCCTATCGCCTACGCCCGGGCCTACGGATATATGGCCTGCCGATCTAGTGGCCCGGGCCGGCGCCGGCTCGCCCTTTGTCGTAAGGCGGGCCCTTTCTAAAGTGTTGGCGCCAGGAGGTCAGGCTTTCGTCCCCCCGGCGCTCTCCTGTAATAACTCTAGGAGTTGAGGGGTAACATAATTCAAGTTTTAATAACCTCATAACGAAACCGGCTAACGCACTTCGGTACGCCTGTTTGTTTAGATATACTAAGTATTTATTTACAAAAGAAAAACATATAAGTAGTATATTAGTTGTCTAGTACCCATAACGCAAGTGCTAAGTAAGCTACTTACTTTGGGACTAGTTTTGCTTGTGGGTCATGATTGGCTCAAGGTTTAATAATAATAATATTTTGTGACAATTCTTGACAATGCTTTGTGTTATATTTGTTTTGTATGATTGTCTCACAGTATAGTAAGATCCGTTATAATTCATGCCACGTATGACTTGTTAAATACATAGGTCGCAGTATCAATCAATCCTAATGGACAGATGTTTGTATGCCAACATACGCTGTTAAAAGTTGTCATATGAGAAAATTTGTGCTTCTTTTTACGCCTGTACCCCTCCTCAGTAACACTCCTTTTATTGAAGAAGCTTAAAATATATTAAATGAATATAGAAAATTATAAGTTCTTTGTTTAATATGTATACTCATTTAGGCTGTGGCCAAACTGCCAACGTCAGTGAAACTACGTTTATTGTACGAGTATTAGACTTTCTCTCGACTTATGTCGGTTTTTCATGTCCCATCCCGTAACGGGAAGAGAGATACTCATATCCCCCCCCTAACTATTGAGTGATGTCTGTGGTGTTTGCCTTCCCTTTCTTCTTCCTCTCCCTCTGATCCCTTCCTGGTATGCGTTTGGTGTGTGTGTGTGTCTTGGTTGAGTGTTTGTTTTGTGGTGGTCTGTTGTTGTGTGATTCGTAATCTACCTCTTCCTCTGCCCTATCTACAGGTTGTGTGTGATGTTATGTGGCTCTCAGGTGTGTCTTGTGAAATTAGTGTGTTCGGTAGGTGCGGAATCGTGTTTGGTGTGATAACTCCTGTATGTCATATGTGTTGCAAACAAAACTGTATTCCCTAAAACTTTGTGGAGTATGGTTGATGTGTATGGCTACTTGCTTTTGTAGTATGGTAATATCTATTGCTGTTTCTAGGTTGTCTATGTATTTAGTTTTGTTTCTAGCTGACTTCCGTTTTGGGTAGGTGGTATTTGCAGGCTTTTCTATTTCTTTGTATTTACGTTTATAATATATTCTGTATATATTCTTTTAGATATAACTATAAAATTAATGTACATATTATTTTCCACAAAATAAACATCTTTTGTATTATATTTATTCAAAAATTCATGACCGACAACTATCTTGCTAAAAGTTCACCAATATTCATTTTGTTGATGGCGGAATAAATGTTTCATATGTTAAATTAAATGTTAATGATATTTAATTACTAAAATAATGAGCCACAAAGGGGCTGTCCATTAATCACGCGAGGCTCGAAAGGGGGGGGGGAGGTATCCATAAAAAGTCACGAAATATCACAAGGGGGAAGGGGGGTGTAATAATATATCACGTGTATTTATTTTTTCGGCAAAAGCGTACAGAATCGAATTTAGCACTGTGCCAACAACTAAACTTGCAAGTTAGTCATCACTTATCCAGTTATTGGTGTTGAAGAGTCTTGCTAATCCGTAGTCCGAGGATACTGTACATTAAATTATGTTTATTGTTCATGTATTAGTATAAAAAAGTCTTTCGCATTTCTTTCATTATTTATATGTCAGTCAAAAACAACCTGCAAACTTTCTGTCTACCTCTAAACGTTATTATTGTATTCTTTAATTTTCTATAATAAAATTAGATGATATTTAAAATTAAGATCCTTTGTAGGTACTAAAAAATACACATGATATAGTGTAGGCTTAAACCTCACCATGCATCACCAAGAGGGAGGGGGGGGGGGGGTTAAAATATTCAAAAAAAATCACGTGATTAATGGACGGCCCCAAAGGGGAAGGATGAAAAGATATTGCATGCTTCGGAGAGATGAATGTTGAGATGAATGTGTGGAGTTATGAAAATGGATAAAATTAGAAATGAATATATCAGATGTCTGAAAGTGCCGGGAGTGCTATTGATTGAGAAACTGAAAGTAACAGATCAGCATGGTAAAGTCATGTAATGCGTAGAGAAAAATATCATGTGACCAGAAAAATGCTAGTAATGATAGTGGATGGATACAAAAGGAGTGGTAGACCAAAGAAAAGATGGATGGATTGCGTAAAAGATGATATGGAGAAAAAATGTGTGAGTGTTGAGATATATTATAGAAGAGAATGGAAAGAGAGAACATATGTACCGACCCCATATAATGTGGGATAAGGACAGGAAGAAGAAGTTCTCTTCTTAGAGCCGTTAGTGACTTTACAAATGACTATGTATTTCTAGTTATTAAAAATAACTGAGTTTAGAACCCATTTGAGTTTAGTATAACTGGCAAGTGTTAGTTAATTATACATTCTACTTAAAGATTTATGGTAATGTATTGCATTATCATCTTCCTGCTCTTATCCTTACTATACCTTCCGCTCTCCATCACCCTTTATAACGTCAAGTCGAGATTTTGATGCCTCCTGCTGGGGCCCGCGGGAGGCGGTTTGGCTAAACATTCAATTTCATTAACATTTGGTCTTTGCCTGTTTGACACGTGATTAATACCTTCACTCGCGTCGTTAACTATTAATTACCCTTGCATAAACTCGTATAAAATATTATACAATAAATATGCGCTAAGGGGACCGCAGCTGAGTCATCTATATATAGTTTCTCTAGCAGTAACTGCATATCTGACCTTATAAGGTCTGTGTTCGAACCCGGCTTAGTAAAAATTATTTGTATGATTTGCAAATAGTTTTTTTTATGTTTACTAATGAAATATTTGTAAAAATTTGTTAATTAGTTTTAGGGTATTAATCTTATAATAATAGGTCTTTACCTATGAAATTGCCGTTCTACAGTACTGGCCATTTCAAATCAAAATAATTTTTGTTTGGCTAAGAATTCTAATTTCAAATTAATTTTATTTTAAAAACACGGAATTCTTTTTCCAAAAGTAGTCATTTGTTTATTGATTAGTGTTACATTTTCATTGCATTTCAATTTTTTTCGTCATCATGGATACGTTAAAAATTCGAGTAGGTAATTATGGAATATGAGTACCGTCGTGGCAGCAACGTGGCACAAGCGGCACGCAACATCAACGACGTTTAAGGAGCTAACACTACAAACCAACGCACCACCTGGTATTAGTTACTCGCTTCCGTTCTGAGAAATTTCGACCTGAAAAGTGAACCTCGCGGTCGTCCGAAGACTTTGGTCGACAATGACGAATTAAAGGCGAATGTGGAAGCTGATGATACACAATCTACGGCTGAATTAGCAGCAGCTTTCGACGTTAGCCTCAAAACAATATTGGTCCATTTGCGTCAAATTGGCAAGGTAAAAAAGCTTGACAAATGGGTGCCCCACGAACTCAATGATCGCCAGAGCGAAGTACGCGTCGAGACGTGCCTTGCACTGCTCAACAGACACATAAAGGAAGGAATTTTGAACAGCATTGTTACCTGCGATGAAAAATGGAGTCTGTTTGATAACCGCAAGCACTCAGCAAGTAGGTTGGATCCTGGTTCAGCACCTAAACAATACCCTAAATGAAAACTTACCCCTAGAAAAGTGATGGTCACTGTTTGGTGGTCTAGCGCCGGTGTGATTCATCACAACTTCTTACAAAACGGGGTGAGCATTACTGCAGATGTGTACTGTGAAGAACTGAACACAATGATGGAGAAGCTGGGACATCTCCAACCAGCATTGGTCAATCGCTCGTCTCCGCTGCTCCTGCACGACAACGCTCGACCTCATACTGCACAGCAGACGGTCTCCAAGTTGCAAGAACTGGGGTTAGAACTTCTCCGTCATCCGCCCTACTCACCAGACCTTGCGCCTACAGACTACTACTTTTTCCAGAATTTGGATAACTTCTTGGCGGGAAAAAATTCAATACCTGAGAGGCAGTTCAAAATGCCTTTGAAGAATTTGTTGCCTCCCGTCCAGCTGATTTCTTTAAGAAGGGCATCAATAAATGTATTTGTAGTATATTGCTTTTATGTGTGATCTTGTTTGATTAACATACTCCTATTCAATTGTGCACCTACCATGTAAACTATCTCTGCATCACCCCAAGGTAGACTGGTAGAGAATGCCTTAAGGCATTAAGTCCACCTTGTACTTTAAGTGCTAAAGGTTAAATAAATAAATAAATAAACTGCCACTGCGTTGGCAAAGATGCATTGATTGCATGGGTGATTACTTCGATTAACACCAATAAAAATACATGAAGAAAATTCGTTTAAATTTTTTCATACTAAACGGTAAATTCATAGGTAAAGACCTAATATAATATACATACCTAGTCAGGTCATAAATTCTGTCACATGTTTAATGTAAAATAATTGTAACAAGTTTATTAATTATGTAACCATTCATATACCAAAATGAACTTAACAAAACATAGATTCTTATGACATTAAAGTTTATTCAAAATGACCTCCGTGATTTTGAATACAAGCCTTCAATCTGCGCGGCCAGTTGTCTATCGCAGCACGAACGAGGTCCATGTCAATATCGGCGGCTGCCTTAATCAAGGATGTCTTGAGTGACTCCAAATTGGGATGAGGCTTTGAGCACGCCTTTTCCTCCAAGTGTTGCCATATCTTGTAATCTAACGGATTCAAATCTGGACTGGAGGAGGGCCAGTCTTCGTGCCGAATGAAGTCGATTTCACGCGCCGCCAGCCAGTCTTGTGTGCTCTTCGCTCTATGAGCTGGCGCCGAATCTTGTTGGAATACCCAGTGCCTGTTATTGAACATGGTATGAGAAACAGGTTCCACAAGGTTCGTCAGGACTGTATTTTGATACACAACAGCATTCGTTTTTACACCTTTCTCACAAAAATGTACCTCTGTTAAGCCCCAATAAGAAACTCCCAACCATACCATGAGCGAGGATGGAAAATGACCTCGTTGGACACGCGGAATACGGTTGCTCGCTTCTTCACTACTGTGTGCGTACACCTTATCATTTTGTTTGTTGTAGCTCTCTTCTACGGTAAACATTTTTTCATCCGAAAAAAGAATTTCCCGATATTTTTTTCCCGCGTACCGCTTCAACAAAGCGCGGCATCTCTTCAGTCTCAGGTCCATTAGACGAGCATTCAAACAATGTCCTGTTTTTCTTCGATATGCCCGAAGCCCTAAGTCTTCATTTAACACCCTTTTCACCGTGGTTCTGCTTAACCCCATCTGAAAGGGCCAACAGTTTCTGCTTACGTTTGGGATTTCTTTGAATTCGTGCCTTCACAGCTTTTATCACTGCTGGAGTCCTAACAGACCGAGGGCGACCACTTCTTGACCTGTCATCTACACTAGAGTCTTCATTGTATCGTTTGATGGTACGATAAACGAATCTTTTGGTAATATTCAAATTTATCAGTATGTTAAAAATTTGAATTGGCGCGTAACCGCAACGATGCAACGCAATAACTGCAACACGGTCTTCTTTAAGCGTCCACTCCATATTTAAAAATGAGTAAAATTCTAAAAGTTATACATTTTTATTCTCATGAACAATTTGAAATTCGAATTCAATAAACTTTTTTGTGGCCAGCATTCTAAAAGAAAAGTTTTTACTGTGTGACAATACTTATGACCTGACTAGGTATAATTTTTTGTGCGTGTGTAAGTGAATGAACTCCTCTTAAACGGCCTGACCGATTTGAACTTCGATCAACAATGTTAATATTGTTGATCGAAGGATTTGAATGAAATTTTTTGTCTGCATTCAAGTGGATTCGAAAATGGTTTAGATTCACAATTCGGTCCACTACAAAATGTTTTTTTTTTTTGGCAACTGACAGGTGAATTTTCGTAACTCAATCAGACTAGAATAGCTAAACAGAATTAGATGAAATTTGGCATAGGTAGATTATAATATGGAGTAGGGTGTAATAATCCAGAAAAATATTCCCTATTTATAATATTGTATTTTAATATTGTCGTTCAAAAATTTATTATTATTAATGTAATCCTAGTTAGATTTTCTGGAAGAGATCGCTTTAATAAGGGTTTGTAGCACCAATGCGTTAAAACCGCCGCTTATTGCATTTTTTAAATTCAAAATTTAAGTAATTTTTTCTTACATGGTGGATCAAAGTGTTTCTTACATCCAGATTAGATCAGATCTGAGTTTCTGCGTTTACTAGAAATACACAACACAAGTTCGTAAGGAACGACGTTGCCAGATCCTTTACCAGAATTTTGGGCCTTTAACGTGAATAATAAAAGTTTGTCGGTGAATTGAATGATATATTATGTATAAAAAGCTCAATAAGTTCGAAGGGCATCATCATTTCGTGCGCTGATAGACGTCCAAAGTTCAACTCGAGATAGCGAGTTCCGGGAGACACGCTTATTCTCGATGGTGCACTATCTTTTCACATGATTTCATAATGAGTACGATCCTTTATTTTGTTTTAATCTTAACTAATATTATAAATGCGAAAATGAGTTTGTTTGCTTGCTACGCTTTCACACCTAAATCGCTGAACCAATTTTGATGAATTTCGGTAGTCATAGATTGAACCTTGGAGAAGAACATAGGCTACTTTTTCAAAATTCATATGGCAATGATAGTGTGCTTACTAGGAATTTTTACGAATTTCTTCGCAAATAAAAAAAATAGAATAAATAAAAATAATAAATAAATATACTGGGACAATTTACACAGCACGATCTAGACCCAAAGCAGCACCGGTGTTATGGATGGTTCTAGATAAATATATAGATCTAGATATAATACATATATTTATTGTTAGAACTGTGTACATTATATGGTATATATTGGTTAGTACATTTTGTATCAACAGTTTGCGTTGTTAAGGCGTACAAATTTATAAAGGTATTTTTATACTTCAAATTAAGTATTAGAAAATAATAGAAACATTAATTTATTTGCAAATATAATTTTATTATATCTAATTAGTTTTATTAATTTGAAATACAAAAAATATAGAATTAAATTAATTTTGACAAATAAAAAAAATAATTTAGAAGTCACATCAAATTAATTTTTTTGTTATATAATAATTTGCATTTAATTAAGAAACCTGTACTTCAGATATTATATATACTTTTATTTTGTAAATAAACACATGCTCTACATAAACAACCAGACGCGGGACGGGAATCATAGCCGTGAGGGGTCAAGGATTCGATTTCCGTCTGCAGGCAGTCAGGCACTAAGGTACCGAAGTTTTAGGAGAAGAATTGTAGTTCCCAATGTCGTCATTCAATTATTGCCTGTTAGTCCTGCGACAATAGTGACAGGCCCTCGGCTATTAATTATACCACCCAATATTTTAAAATAATCTGTTTTACAACCAAAGTTTGTAGTTAAAATAAATAAATCTCCGTGCAGGGGCGGAGTAATAATATTGACTCCTGTGGCTGGGGGTGCCATGTCATAAAAGGCGAAGAACAACTTTAGCTAGGTGATAGGGCTTCAAGTCCGTCGGGAAGGGAAGGGAAGGGAGACCTGTTCTCTAAATATGCCGGCATAATAACCTGATGATGTGTTCCGGTATAAGTGACCCAGGTTCCCCTACGCGGACGGCAGCGTGTTAGCGGTGCCTCTGGCGTCGCAAACATCCATTGGCTGCGGTGACTGCTTGCTATCTATTAAGTTGGCCGCCAAACTCTCCCGCCTCAACTGCGAAAAAAAATGTTATTTGTAAAAAAGCGAAGATTTGCTTTACTTTAAAATTTCGGCAGGCGTTATAACGCCAAATAAATCATCCATTTATGTCGATGACCTAATTTGTGATTAATTATTATCAATATGTACATGAACACCGAATTTATTATTGAGAATGAAATCAAATTAAACTTTAGATAACCTTTCCATCACAATAGACACTATTATAAAAACATCCACCTATCGGCTCCTCAGTCCGCTACGTGTAAAAATACAGTAAACACCCGGAGTCAAATTTAAAAAATAATAAAAAAACCGAGATCTTTTTAAATATTTAAAAGTAAATGTCGTTCGAATACCACGCACAAATTACTGTAACAGGAATGGCGGAAAATGGCAACGTATATAAAAAAAGTTTTAATGGTACCTGCGCTGTGGGGTTGAATAGGAAAGTGAAGGGCTCAATAGCCAGGAAGGCCGAGGCTTATTTGCAAGCTGTAAATCAAAGCCATGGCAAAAAAGGTAAATTTAAAATACAATTAAGATCTTTTCCAAATTTTGAGGACTACATTTTTAAATTTTGAAGTTAACCGAATTCTATAATCGTTACATTTCAAATGATGTAACAATAATTTATAATTCATAATCTTCCGTAAAATATTAGTAATAAAATAAAGTCAACTTCAAAACATTACTTTAAAAAATGATTATTATTGATTATGAGAGGCTATATAAGACTTATAGAAAAAAATGTATAACGTGGAACTTTTTGTAACCTTTCGTTTGACACTGAAGTTGTATGTTACCTGGTACTACTACTAGCCGTTAGCGCTCGGATACACGGCACCGATGCGCGCCGCCGCTTCGCCACCATTCCGTCGCCGCGCCTCTGCGCTGTGTATACGAAACCGCCCCCACCGCCGCTTGATTTCATCATACCACTATACCGGTTTATATTGTTAGTAATGTCCAGTTTATCGAAAAAAAAAAAATACTGCAGCGATGTGGCAGGGGCCGCGGCGGCGTCGCAGTGTCAGGCTTTACGAGTCTCGTATACACAGCGTAGAGGCGCGGCAGCGGAGCGGTAGCGGTACGGCGACGGTGCCGTATACACGAGCGCTTCCTGGAGTGAAAAGTTGAAACATTTATTTGCATATTTTTATTGCTGAGGAACAGCAGACAGGCTGACGGCCCACTTATTAGTAAGCAGTTACCGTCGCCTATGGTGTTTGCGAAGCTAGGAGCATCGCGAACACGCTTCTGCACGTAGTGGTATTGGAACGAGGTCACTTATGCCGGAACGCAAGGTTATTACGGCGGCATACCAGGGGTGGTTACATCGTGGGGCCCTACAACGTAGCTAGGTGGTGTTATGTCGCCTTTTACGACAGGCCGATCCCGGCCGCAGAGATTAGTATTCTTTCTCCGCCCCTACCCGGATAAAATCATTAGTTATTGAAATTAAAAAAATATTGATGTGAACTTTTTTCGTTTCGTTCACCGGGACATTTCCAACTGTTTCCTTACTCGTCACTTTTAGTGAAGACGGTGTTATGCATCTTTTCAGTGGTGGCGACGCAAAGGAAAATGCCACACCTGCAGGTGGTGTCACGAGTTGCTTCAATCCCCATAGTAGAGTCCGGCATTGGGGTCACAGAGAAGATCTATTTCAAAATCAGGGTAACGTTGATTTTTTATTTAATTATGCACGAACTACTAGTTACGGACCACCTTGAAGTCCTAGTTGGCTGTCTGGGATAACCATTCAAACAGCAAAAGAAAATAGAAGTGAATAAATATAGTTTCCGTAGAGGCGACAGTCGTCTAATCCTTCAACCCTGAAAAGAAAATAGTGGCTTTCTTATAATGTCCGTTTACTTGTTTCTGCTTATTGTAGCTCTCGGCCAAATGGGTAACAATTTAATTAGCTTTTCTCTTAAAACCCGATCTCTTAAAATAATCTTAAGAGTAGTCATAAAGAGTATATTTAAAAAAAGGTTCCTCATAGCTACTGACAAAATTTTATATATTTTAGTGGTTCTTGGCTGGATTCCGTAGCATCATTTTCAATCAGTGTAAAATTTTCAGCATGTGGGTGTTGTGTAGTTAGGTTCTAGTTTTGATGCCAGATTTAAGAGTTAACGAAAACTATTTGAACCACAAAACATATATGTATGTATATGAACTGTGTAGTGAAAAGCCCACATAATTGGTCGACTTTTTAAAAAGTGCACATCTGACAAAGCTCTCTTTTGCATGACATATAATTATAAGGGTGGTCGCAAGTGTGACAACGAGACATGGTGGTGGAACGACACAATCCAGAGGGAGACTAGAGCGAAGAAAGCCCTCTTCTTAAAGCCTCTTTAAGAAGTGGCAAGCGTCGTGATCTTCAGGAGATCTCTCCTGAAGATCACGACGCATACCGGGTGGCAAAGCGCGCCACTAAGAGAGCTGTTGCCAGAGCCAGACGAGACCACTTACAACCACTTTACGATAAGCTGGAATCGTCTGAGGGGCAGAAGCTCATCTATAAGTTTGTGCGCTCCAGGGTCGAAACGGCACAGGACATTTCCAAGTGCCGCTGTATAAAAGACCCTGTGGGAAACCTGCTATGCAAGGACATCGCGGTGAAGGAGAGATGGCGCTCGCATTTCCACGAGCTGCTGAACACGCAGCACAAAGAATTGCAGCCGCCAGATCTTCCTCCGAATCAAGGACTAGTCCCACTGATAACGCCTGCAGAGGTCCAGAATTTTCTTCGCCGCATGAAGATTCGGAAAGCTGTTGGATCTGATGGAGTCCCCATCGAAGCCTGAAAGGCGATGGGCTCTCGTGGTGTGGGCGTCTTAACCGACCTTTTCAACCGGACACTCCTCACCGGTACGATCCCGAGCCAATGGAGACTGAGTATCAATACTCCAGTCTTCAAAGACAAGGGGTCGTTGCAGGAGTGCGGTAGTTACCGAGAGGTTAAGGTCATGTCCCACACCATGAAGCTCTTCGAAAGGGTTATCGATTCTCGGATTCGACAGGAGTACACTGTCTCGGAATGTCAATATGGGTTTCGCCCTAGTCACGGGACAATGGACCCTGTTCTGCTCTAAGGACTGTCGCGGAGAAATACAGGGCGAAGAATACGCATTGCATTGCCTGATTCTCGACTTGCAGAAGGCCTTCGACTGTATTCCTCGCGCGATAATCTGGTGGGCATTGCGGTCCAAAGGGATTTCAGAGGCCTATATTGACATCATCCAAGACTATGTACCGTGACTTCGATTCCGTAGTTCGGACCGCTGTTGGCGACACAAAACCTTTTCCCATCACCGTCGGGATGCACCAAGGATCCGTCCTTAGTCCGTTTAGCGTGGTTTAGACATATTGTCAGACAACATCAGAAACTCACATGAGCAGCCCCCGTGGCTGCTCATGTATGCTGGTGATATCGCGCTGGCAGATTCGGACAGGGGTAGGCTGGTGCGACGCGTGAAGGCGTGGATGGAGTCGCTTGATAATGGTGGTCTGCAGATTAATGTGGCGAAGACCGAGTGCTTGGCCTATAATTCCACAGATCCCACACCCGTACGCATAGGCGGCAACACGGCCGAGCGCACGGACCAAGTCAAATACCTGGGATCTGTATTTCATGCGTCTGGTGACATCGATTGCGACGTCAAGGCACGCATTGCTGCCGCGTGGGCAAAATGGCGTGAGGTAACTGGTGTCATTTGTGACTTCAAGATGCCGGTAAAGTTGAAAGGATAGGTCTATAAGACCATCATTAGGCCTGTCCTTTTATACGGCTGTAAAGCATGGCCGGTGTTAGAGCGACACAAGCAAGAACTGCGTGTTACGGAGATGAATATATTGCGGTGGATGTGTGGAGTGTCGCGGAAGGACCTCGTTAGGAACTCCCGCGTTCGCGGCAGTCTTCATGTCCGTGATGTTGCGGATAAATTACAAGAGTGTCGGCTCCGTTGGTACGGCAACCGGATGCTTACGTGGGAAACAAATGTCTATACATGCCGCTTCCGCCGGGCCCCGGCAGGAGGGGTAGACCCAAAAAGTGCTGGCTTGATGTCTTAAAGGGTGTTATGCGTGCCAATGGGCTCACTACCAGGGATGCTGAAGACCGTGCGAAGTGGAGAAGAAAAAGTCGGATAGCGGACCCCGGGCGACGAAGCGAGAGTTTGGGCTACAACCTGAATTTAACGCAAAGACGATGATGATGATGATAATTTTAAAATTTAAATATGAATAATTCATAAATGCACTACAATTTTAAAAATAATTGCATATTAATTGATAGTAAGACTGGCCCATTACTTTTAGTAGGTATTATAGTAGGTATTATTAGTAAGAAATATAGTAGTTTTTGTAAATTTTTTGAGTTTTCTTTTTGTTTCGTCTAGGAATCAAATCCCCTTATCCGTTGGTACCTGTCCCTCGGCGAGAAGTCGCTTGCTACAGGAGTACAACTTGCCATGCCAGCGGTGCAGTTATTGGAAAGGCCGATTCACCAGCTTGACAAGTTCCTTTGCAAATCCCTTGATGTTGTCGAGAAGCGAGTACCGTCGATTAATTTGCCGCCAGAAACGGTAATTGGTTATTAAGAGTCGTTTAAACCTTGATTTTTGCACATTGTAAGAGCCACCCATATGTTTATTCTTGATTTTACAATTTTAGACCATGTCATCCAACATTTATGGTTATCATTATTAACCTTAACATTTTAAAATCTTGATCATCAAAATAATTCTGGATTGAATAGGTACTTACAAGTTTTAACCTATCTACTTTAAAGAATAGCTCTCTAAAACAGCTCATTTTAAGTAATATATTTTAAAAAGACACGAATCTCTTAACATGTATCCTGCAAGTTAATATACTGAAAGTATAAGTACTGTGAATAATAATTCACAGTATTTTCTTTTCCCTCTTTGCTGTACTCTAAAATGAGTTTGGAGGAGCTAATGGAAGTCACTTTTTTCTACTTATGTATATTTTTTAATAGCTAGAGTTCAGCAGACAGGCAAACGGTCCACCCTGGCAGATGGTCACTGTCGCCTATGGACGTTTGCAACACCAGAGGCATTACCAACGCGCTACCGGCCTCGAAGAAATTTTATACCGCCTGTTTTGAAGAACCCCATATCGTACGACGCTGAGAAAACCTCAGCCGGAAGCTCATTCCAGATCCTGAGAGTACACAACATGAACATTATAATGTTCAATAATTATTATGGAATATAAGTGTACGACGGATAAGTTGACGGCTCAGTTGACCTAACTAGCAGAAACAGAAAAATATTATGAATATAAAGAAATTTCTTTCCTCTTCTCAGAAATGAGACATAAAACTAGTTCGCAGAAGTTGAGAGGCTGGAAAGAGAAAAAGTGGTGTGTAATGGTGTGGAAGAAATTTACGGCCCTCTGCCAAAGAAACTCTGAGCAAACAGGCTGACGACCCACTTAATAGAAACTAGTTACCGTCGCTAATAGATATTTGTGATGCTAGGGGCAATAAGTCTGAAATAATAAAGTTAGTATGCAATTCATAAGATGGATATAACTCACAGATGTACACCGAAACCAGGCAATATGTGCTTCGTCGTGCCGATTCAGTGAAGCAGCTGGGAACAGCAGTTTTGGATTCCAGAGTAACAGCAGTGACTGCCACAGCTTTAGACCGTGCTTTAACTACGGCTGATAAATATGTAGACAAATACCTGCCGCCCGATAACCAGGACGCAAATGATGGTGAGATTTACATCTTTTTAATATAACCCTACAAGGTTGGTTCGTAGAAAGCACTCTGAAATAATGAAATTATAATCGCACGAAAATAGGCTTGAAGTATTTTACTATTCAATATTTATATAGAATAGGCTGGAGCGATTTTGATGAAAGTATTTGTGGATTCGAGAATGATTAAGATTCACAATGCGGTCAACTACAAGATATATATTTATTAAATTTATATGGCAGAACAACATTCGCCGTGTCAGCTAGTATTTTTTTATAAAATAGAAGCATTATGCTGCAAAAATCGTATAATTCATAATTATCCTGAAAACAGAATAATCCGTATATTTAGCTTCATACAGTCATGAGATTGATATTATCCAATTCAATTATGATAATAATTGCACTATATTTTTTTGTAAAGTTATTATCGATATTTCTATTATGTGATTACATAAAACTACTAGCTGATTTGCGGGACAATAATAAAATCGTAAGATGTTTAATTAGGTATTTATTAAAACAATCTTTTACCCTTGACTTACATTTCAAACGACATATAATTTGATGATTACACATATTTCAATGCATATATTCTAGATAGTTCGACAGTCATAAACAACATAAGGTCATACCGATACCCTCTATTAAACTATCGTAATGTGTTTATTACAGAATTTAATTGGTTTGATAGTTTAGGTAAATATTTAACTTATTATGGAAAAATTCATTGAGCAGTATTTATTGATGTGGAACAATAGACAACCTACTTAATAGTTAGCAGATAACGTCGCCTATAGAGTAGCGATGCCACTGTTAAAACTTGGGTAACTAACTTAGATTTCAAAGTTCAGCATTTCTAAATATTTTGTGACCACTTTGGTGACGTGAGGCCAGCCAGCATCGTCATGTTGGAGAATGACTTTGTCGTGTCTATCCTTGTATTGGGGCTATTTTTCCTTTAGAGCTCGGCTCTAGTGGATCAATTGCGTTCAATATCGCTTTGTGATGGTTACACTTGGCTTCTCATAATAACATATATCACACCGAGTTCGGTTCGGTTGGGTTGGTGAGTTCGGATGTTCGGTTTGGCCTCTGATGTGGAGGCATGGTCAAGAGACCACATGATTTTCTGCGCTTGGGATTGTCGTTATGCACCCATTTTTCGTCTCCTGTCACAATACGATGCAAAAATCCCTTTCGATTTTACCTTTTGAGTAGCTGTTCACAAACAAAGAAACGCCGTTCAACATCTCTGGGTTTCAATTCGCAGGAAACTGACTTTTCTTGCTTCTCAACCATTCCCATCGCTTTTGGGCGTTTTGAAATGGCTTGTTGAGTTACAAGTAATGATCTTGCTAGTTTCTGTTGCGTTTGAAACGAGTCTTGATCGAGTAATGCTTACAATTCAGCATCTTCGAAAATCTTCTCACTTCCACCGGCATGCTGGTCTTCGACGTCAAAATTACCATTTTTAAAGCGTTAAAACCACTCGCGACACGTTCGTTCACTACGAGCAGCTCCACCGTGCTTGTTCAACCTCATTTTATTCGAATGAAAAAAGAATAAGAACTTATGTTTTAACTAATGTTTTGTTATGGTTATATTGACAATTGTACAAGCTTACTGTGTAACGTTTTTAATCGTGTTATTTCGACCAGAACTTACCGCTGTAGACATCTATTGAAAAACGACTGAAGCAAAGTTGTACGCCCAGTATTATTCACGTATTTCTTTTGAGAAAAGAAATGTGACTAACTTTATTTAAATCTAGAATACTAGGGTTTATACTAGTGAATTCCTAGTTAAAAATAGATATGATCTTCATTGTAAGAGGCTGAATAGCGCTATTTTTATTTTTTAATAAAGGCAATATACCAAGGCAAAGTTATGCAAGATCTAATTGTGCAATTTTTTAGAACTGATGATTGTTGTTTTTCTAACATTCGTAAATTATTACATAATAGAGTACACGACCTACACATATATTCTAGATATCATAACTTCCTGTCAATCACTTGAATAGATCGAAGTATTATGGTAATAAAATGAGCTGTCAACGCTGTCAGTAATTAAGCTATTTCGAATAAGCTGTTATCTTGCAATGAACATGATAAATAGTGCGGCAATAATGAAGTTGAACTGTGATAGTAAATTTTATGATCGTTTGACAGACAAATGACTTTATTTGCTCGTCAATGAAATCTAAATTTAACCCTTATCATTTTAAGAATACCTTTGCTTTTTGAAAAATAACTTGCCTTAATCTAATCTTGACCTTATGCTGTCGTAATTGGTGGCCGATGCAGCCTGATGTAGCGTAAGCGGTGAAGGCAACAAAGGAATGGCATTATTTTATATTTCTTCCTATAGTTGAAAGGGCATACACAATGATTTTTATCTATAAAATATCATTGGGCATACAGCAATCGTACCTATAAATATTAATGAAGCTATTCGTTCCATCTGTTTCTATATGTATGTGTAAAGGTGGTGGGTGGTGTACTGAATACTTACTTAAAATAATACTCTATATAGATTTTATTGTATTTATTTGTGCCAGCGACCGCGACGTGTCGCTTATTCAATAATATTGTGGCGCGCATCGGTTCGCCCCGCTCGTTATCATATTTGGTCGGGAAAATACCTTTAGACGCGGACGCCACCCTCTGCTGTCTGGGGGGAGCTATTCGAAATCGTCACGACAGCACTTGACAGCAGTCGTTAACCAATAGCCAAAACGGCTGCGCGCCCGCCATATAACCGACAACCGCAAACGCCATTAGTTTTATCGTAGATCGTATTATGTTATTCTGACGTACTTTCTATCCGTTTCCGTACTTTCTATTCCTTTGTTATTTTTGATTCTTGACAATACAGTGCATCTTTTAGTAATACCTTGGTTTAATTTCTGTCTTCTTTAGTTTCAACTTTTTATAATGTTGGGTTGGGACTCATAAAGCGCCCAGAATATCATATCCTTTACAGTATGCATAAAAAGGAATTAGCTGGCCCGTTAATTTCAGCTAAAGCGACCCTGACCCTGTAAACTATGCACTCAAACGATATGGTTTTTAAAAGATAATTCTGTTAAGGTGTAGTAGTTCCTCGGCGGCCAGTTCGTGTTGCAATTTGTACTAGTAAAATACATCCTTCAGTTTTCGGACTAATAATTTTCACGATGCAACAAATTCGTCACGATTTCTTCTTCTGGGAACTTGTTAAGCAGTTTGTCTATCGAAATTAAGCTTAAACATATGAGTATCTTCTCCAAGATCAAACAATAATAGTAAAATAATTTATTCTGTTACGGGTAGATTTTGTCAGTTGGTAAAAACTGTTGCTAAAATTTTCTATTGGCATCAATAATGAATAAAGAGCTGAAAATACATAAAAAGTACTTTTATTGATGAACCGTCGTGAAAATATAGTAACAAAATATTATCTTAGTAAATTTTAAACTTATGGCAGTAGTTTTGCGTTGTCATATATAGTTTTAATGATTATGTTGTAGCAACTAGCAAATGTCCTTACAAGACAGCAACAAAGACATGTTGTATGCCGTATATTGAATTAAGAGAAAGAGTTTTGTTGCAAACTTGGGGTAGTGACAGAGTTTTGTGGTCTGACTGTAGTGGTGATAATAGTTACGAGTGCGGATGCTGTGGACGGAGCGGAGGGTGAGTCAGGCCGCGCACGCGCTGCTCAGGCTGTGCAACATGGCGCCAGGCTGCGCAGGAAGTTGCAGCGAAGGCTCACGAGGCAGGCCCTCGCTGAGGCAAAGGCGATTAAGGAACAGATTAATGTGCTGGTTTACGTTGCTGAATTGGTCAGTAGATTATTTGTATAATTTTTGTTTGATTAAATTTTCACAACACTGCTTGCTTTACGTAAGTCTCAAGGGACTTAGTTGTGGGATATATTCCATAGACTAAGGCCGACTTGCACAACCAATCACTAAACCGATTTAGCGCTAAACTTATTTAAATCGTCATTCTGTCCCTGTCACATTAACAACATTTGACAGGGACAGAATGACGATTTAAATAAGTTTAGCGCTAATTCGGTTTAGTGATTGGTTGTGCAAGTCGGCCTTATACTTTTTTTACTTCTACATAGATAGACTCTCAACCAATAAAATCAAAAGCTCCAACGCCTCTTCTGTGGCTTCTGCTTTTACAAAAAATGACTAGACAAACACCACGGATATTTAATTAGGAGCGAATTCAAATAATGTATTTTGAGTTTACACATATATGCACTTTTATATCATTAAAAAGTTTCTCATTACAGGTGGCAACCGACCCTGTCCTCGCCTGGCAGAAAGCAAAGGAGCTTTATTCCTCCCTGAGCCAGCCAGAGCCCGAGAACCAAGCCCGTCCCGCTACTCTCGAGGAGTTAGTGGTACTACTAACGAGGGAAACGGCTAGAAAAGTGATTCATCTTGTGAATTACACCCAGAATGATTTGCCAAGGTGAACACTAAACCGAAATCTGTATTTCTCTTTATATCGTCGGATAAAAAACGATGTTTAAAGTCTTGATTGAATTTATCTGAATTATATATAATATATTAAGACTTCTCTCCCTACGGAAGTGATTATACCTTTGGAAAGTTCATCGATGTAAGGGTAGGGAACCGAAGGCAGTAAATTAAAAAAGATGAAAAAGTCATATCTATTCCTTGTATTTTTAAATATAATGGGGTAGCTTTTCCTACATATGATATGGGACATGGACTGGGGCCGGTTCTATTCTTAAAAAAAACCAGTTAAACGTACCTATCACGTTGTACTCCTTATTATTGTTCTTTTCACAATTTTAGACAGAATTCAGACATAAGATTATTTGTAATTTCAGGAACGTTCGTCAAGGTTTCACTCTTGTTACTAAACATCTGTCATCAGCAGCCGATGCATTAGTAAAGGTAAATCTATCGGTCTACATAAATATGTAACGTATAAGGCAACAAAAATATTACTATTATGCTTTTTGTAGACTTTACCTGTGGACACTGCGATTTCTGAAGTAAAGGCGTGGCGTATCAGGCTTCAAGAACTTTTAGAACAGTTACAGGCAACTTCTAAGACCTATATGGTAAGATCATATTTGTATTAAAAATAGACAATGAAACCCAAATATTTGGTAGATCTTAATCTTATATGTGTCTAGTTTATACATATATCTAATACATAAAATTCTCGTGTCGCGGTGTTTGTTACCCAACTCCTCCAAAACGGCTGGACCGATTTGTATGAAATTTTGTGTGCATATAGGGTAAGTCTGAGAATCGGCCAACATCTACTTTTCATATCCCTAAATGATAAAGGTGACCCACCCCTAAAAATTTTTTTATTTTATTTTATTATGGTTTAGCATTGAAAAATATACACAACTCCAAATTTTCACCCTTCTGCGATCAACCCCTGTTTTTTAATCGTGATTTTTATATTACTCTGTTCCATCCACAGATCCGCAATATGGTTGCAAGATGGCAATCGAATATAATAATTGTAGAATGATAAATTTTTATGTACTTAAAGTTTATAATTACAATTTACTTTAAATGACATTTTTATTTCTTAGGCACTTGGCCCATATCTAAAAAGCATTATTGCGATATCTTCATTTAATTTAAAGTTTAAAGTAAGAACGATTTCTATAGGAGAAGTGGCAAGCGGTGTAGCGCGCATGCGTACGAAAAAAATTTCCGTGTTATTTTTTTCTGTTATTCGATCAGCGAAGCGGGTGGGAACGACCAGTATTCTTATAAAAAAGAAAAAATAAAAAATTACATAAATTATTTTTTAAATAAAATATGAGCCCAAAATTTTTGCATGCCTTTTTGAAACTACTTTTTTATTGTTAAAGAACAGCAGACAGGCTGACGGCCCACTTAGTAGTAAGTAGTTACCGTCGCCTGTGGATATCTTCGACGCTAGGGGCGCAAATTGGCTACTGTCCCATAGGGGTACAGGAACCTGGGTCATTAATACCGGAACACAATATAAAGTTATTATGGCGGCATACTTAATAGACCAAGGGTGGTTGACATCCAGACGGGCTTGGTGCCCTACCACGTAGCAAAACTAAAAAAAATCCACTACTTTTTTATCATGAACTACATGAAATAGATGGGGCTTATTTTAATTGTATTTATATTTTTTTTTCAATGAAAAAGACAAAGACAGCTATCAATCCGTGAAAAAATCACTAGTGCCGTATAGTTTAATAGTAATCTTCGATAATGACTAGGTACGATACCCTAGAAAATTAAATGACGTAGTCCTATTATCTATGGCCAGAATACAGAAATACAGCTTTTATAATAATTTTATTTTTAGGAGCACTTGGCCATCTTCCTTGCCGGCAATGAAGAACGGGAAAAGATAGCTCCCAGATCATCGCACGAGCAAAGAGACGACTTGACCGCAATAAATGGGCTTAACTAGTTGATTAATGCCCGTCATATGTATCACATAGTGTTGTAGCGAATTAGTATTTCTCTGTATTTAAAGACCAGATAAAAACTTAGAGAAGAGTATATATCCGACTTCGATTTTAATGAATTTTGAATTAAATACAAGAATATATATTTTTTTAAATGGTGCCAAATTTAAATGTTAATTTTCGACTTCGTCCTGCCAGAATTTTAAAACTTATTTATCAGAAGGCTACAAGTTGAGATGGCGGAATGAATGTATTTTTTCGCATTAAACACTTTAATACATTTAAAATTTACCTACCTTAATAAAAAATGAAGTTCTCGTATTGCAGGCTACATTAAAAAAAATATTACTATTTTCGTGAGTTCATTTAATATTTCTATGTGTTCTACAATTTTTAGCTATTTCTCGTTAACAATCTGTAATAAGCAAATGCGTTACAAAGTGTTTGTATTTTCGTATCTACACTGTGAAGACATACGAGAATAGCTTTAATTACGATTTCGTTTAAACTTTACGCAAACATTAAAGTTGAAATCGAATAGAAGTAAATATTTATCTATCTTTAATTGAAATGCTAACTTGGTACTTCATTATATTTAAACACAATATTATGCATTAGTTTTATATTTTTTTAAATAAATATCTTATTTTCTCCGCCATCATTTGGATAAAAATTTATTAGTACATATTAGAATAACAATTTGAACATTATAATAGCTTATCATAGTTTATATATTAAGCTTTCTTTATATTTGAAATAATTCATGATTTGTCGAATCTCTTATAATTTTTAACTAAATAAATATAAAATTTCTTGAATATCATTTAAATAGGTATATGGTGGTTAGGTTATTGTAGTTTTAATACATAAAAGATAATTATTATAGATATTACACAATAAACATTTCTATGTAAGCAGTTCTGTGTGTTATTTGCGACCCCTTTGAGTAACATAGTAAATGTGCAGTTTTAGCAGAGCAATGCCAAAACGGCAATCCTGCAAAGCTCCCTTCTTCTTAGTCGAATTCTTCATTACTGAACGTTGTGTCCTTGAAAATCAACCGTGGCCTGTCTCGTAAGCTGTTTCCACTTCGTCCGGTCCTCAGCTTCTCGAATAGCGGTTGCTATTGGGAGTCCAGTGAGGGTGGTTACCTCGTCACACCAGCGGCTAGGTAATCGGCCACGGGGTCGCTTCCCTTCAACCTTGCCCGTCACGAACAGCTTATCCAAGTTATCCGGCTGTCGTCGGGCAGTGTGACCAAAGTACCTAAGAATCATCCGATAAGAGATTGTTGAGAGCCTGACTTTAATGCGAAAGCCCCCACTAAGGCCAAGAGTGATGATCGGGGTTTTTAGTGGGCAGGTCCTTCCCTTCGGGGGGGGGAGGGGGGGTAATCCCACCGACCTTCCCCCCGGAGACCGGTGGAAACTGTTAACAGTCTTCCCCGGTATACAAAAAAACGTATGTATATAGTTTGCAATCGACAAAGAAAAGAGGCTCGCTTCGAAGCCCCAACCTCCCTTGTACAAGGAGTGTAGACAAGGAGTATAGGAGGATAGAAGACCCCCAGCTAGTGAAAGTGTGTATATTTTCAAGAACATTCATATATGTACTCTGTATAGTATACTAACTCCTCTTGCTTAGAAATTTCACCAGTATTCTTGTTAAGGATCATACAATTTTTAATTTGTTTTGAATATTATTATGTCTTGTACTCATACCTAGTACATTGAGATAAACGTCGTTAAGGCGCCGTCGGCTAAAATTTCGTATATTCGAATTATGGTCATCAAATAAGTTCGTTTTAGGGCGAAGGACTTCATTTCTTTTATCCACAGAAATAAATCCTTAATTCTTAAAAACTCATTACAAATACTGACTGATTAAAAAAGAATAATGGCGCTTTTTATTTAATAATGTTGGCAGTATCAATAAATTAAGAAATGTTCTTGGATAAATTTCTGATTTTATTTTAATATTACTTCTTTAATTAATAACAATTCGTTTTATATTTTAAATTTTCCTTACTAATATGAGCTTGGTTTGACTCTATTGAATTTTGATACCTATGTAATAATTGTAGCAGTATGCTTTACGAAGAATTGCATGATCCTGAACAACCTTATGTAAGTATGCAATGCATATGTAGCTTAAAGAAAAGATGAATGGATCATTAGAAAGACGAATGGTTTAATAAAGGTAAATAAAATGAATTACGAATGTGCTTATAATCCACATACTCATTTTGCGAAGAGAAATTGCAAAATGGCGACCAGTTCTACTCTGTGACAATACTATCAAAAAGTTTACCTCAGGCTACGTTTTGGTTGCAGAACAAAAGTAGAATGAAAGGCTGAAATCTGAAATGGCTGTAGAAGAATAGAGCGTAATGAGAAGTCATGTTACGTCAGCCCCATAATATGGGAGTTGTTGATTGGTAATCTCAGATTATACATACTCTTTTGATGTCAACTCTGATCTGTTTGGTTTATACAGTATGTTTGAACTACTTTATATTTGGAATGTCAGTTTTATTTGTTCAGATTGAATCCATACTAATATTATAAATGCGAAAGTAACTCTGTCTGTCTGTCTGTCTGTTCCTCTTTCACGCCTAAACGGCTGAACGGATTTTGATGAAATTTGGTATGGTGATAGATGATAACCTAGAAATGGTCATAGGCTATAAATAATCACGCCATCGTTCTTAGGGGGTAGGCAGTAGGCAGATAACTAAATTGAGTTAGTGATTTTTTGTGCTTATCCGGTATCTATGAGAATCGGCCAACATCTATTTTTCATCCCCCTAAATGTTAGGGGTAGTCCACCCCTAAATTTTATTTTTTATTTTTTGACATTTTATTATTTTTATGGCAGAACAACGTTTGCCGGGTCAGCTAGTTGTTTCATATTTGTTGATTCCGTGAAAATCTCTTGTAGAAGTAACATGTCTAGTTAATTGACATAACTTGTATTTTTCATAATGATTACGTTTCATCAAAAATAAATTCAAAATGTTTAAGTTAAAATAAATAGATTTCTAATCAGTCCTTATGTGTCTTTTTCTTTGAAAGTGATCTCATTAGCCACATTCCCATTCAAGAGGAGTTTGTTATTCTAAATACTTCTTCTTCCTGCCCTTATCCCAACTAGGTGGCACAACATGTTCTCTCCTTCCACTCGCCTCTGTTAGCCGTCATCTGCACATTCACGTCTTCTTGGCATGTCATTGTTTACACAATCCATCGATCTTTTCTTTGGTCTACCCCTCCTTTTGCATCCGTTCACTCTCATTTCTAGCATTTTCCTTGTTACATGACATTTTTCTCTTTGCATTATATGACAATATCAGGCTAGTCTATTACTTTTCAGCTTCTCAATCACTGTCGTTATTTTTAAACTTGCCCTGATATATTCATTTCTAGTTTTACATTTCTGCATTTTCTTACATACATTTCTGTATTTTCTTACTGTTTTTAATGCACTCGTTCATAGCACACACAATAAGAAGACTCCTAAAATTAAATGTCAACTAAACAGACTAACAAAAGATGGACTACCCATAGCAAGACAGTCAATTTTCTCCGCTCCGTGCAGGTGCAAAGTAAAAATGTCGTAAAAGGCGACAAAAGTAGCAAGGTAGTATGGCATGGCTCCAACTTCGGTTGGATGGCAACCATCTTGGTCTCTAAATATACTGCCATGATAATGATAACCGTGTGCTGTGTTGCGGCCAGTGACCCAGGTTCATCGCAAGGGCCATCAGATTAACCAAAAGGAAAAGTATTTGTGACAATTTTCTTAATATATATCATTAATCAATGTGTATATCCAGCAGGAAAATTCAGACGATCTGGAACTCTTACTGCAAACTGAGGAGAAACCCCTTCTGTCTCAGTCTATCATGTTGACGTTATCGGCTGCCTTGTTGTTTTGGAGCATGACATATATAATTATTATCTTACAGAAGACGTCTTTTGACAAGGGCGCTCGTGAGATACCAGCATTGAATTGCTTATTCAATATGTGTAATCAATCAGGAAATTTAAACGTCAATAATAGTCACAACATTAAACATTTTATTTCTTAATCATGTTTTTTTATGTTATACCGACGAAACTACGGACTCCGTCATTGCTCTGTGCGAGCGAGGTCGCATTATACTTACGCGGGAGTGACAGAGACAGATAATAACAGGTCAACGTTCGAAATTCTTCTTGCTCGGCGTCCGGACTTTAGCTGTAGCTTGCGTTGTTATGCCACGTAAACTATGTTATGAAAGAACTTGTCTTTATGCACATACTTGCTCTTTGACAATTATTGTATCGTGCGTAGGTATTTACTAATAAGTAAAAGACTGTTTCGCGATGCGTGAGCTATTTAAGCATCGATTTTCTAGATTCAATTGAAAATTCGTATCGTTTTTCCCTGTGACTTGATAGTAATTACTAACCGTACCATAGGTATAGAATACTAACTTTATTCTATACCTATCTATGAACCGTACAAATAAAAAATGTTGCAAGGCAAATAGTTTTTCGTGTAGAATGTAGTCGCGGAGAAATACAGGGCGAAGAATACGCTTCTGCATTGCCTGTTTCTCGACTTGCAGAAGGTATTCGACTGTATTCCTTACGCGAAAATATGGTAGGCATTGCGGTCCTAAGGGATTCCAGACGCCTATATTGACATCATCCGAGACATGTATCACGCGATTCCGATTCCGTGGTTTGGACCGCTGTTGGCGACACAAAATCCTTCCCCATCCCTGTCAGAGTACACCAGTGATCCACCCTTAGTCCGTTTCTGTTCAGCATGGATTAGACGTACTGTCAGACAGCATTAGAAACTTACATGAGCAGCCCCCGTGGTGCTCATGTATGCTGATGCTATCGCGCTGGCCGATTCGGACAGGGGTAGGTTGGTGGGACGTTTGAAGGCGTGGAAGGAATCGCTTGAGAACGGTGCTCTGAAGTTCAATGTGGCGAAGACCGAGTACTTGGCCTGCAACTCCATATATCCCACACACGTGCGCATAGGCACGGAACAGGTGAAATATCTGGATTCTGCATTTCACGCGTCTGGTGACATTCGACGTTAAGGTAGGGATGCACGTTACGATTCGGATACGTTACGACAGTCAGGGCTCGGCGGTGGCGGTATGGCCAGACATTTGTTCCCCGTGGAAATAGTCGGTTGCCGTATAAACGTGGCCATACCAGCGAAAGCGACACTCCTGCAATTTAGTCGCAATGTCATGGACATGAAGGATGCTGCGAATGCGAGAGTTCCTAACGCGGTCCTTCCGCGTTACTCGACACATCTATCGCAGCATATTCATCTCCGTGACTCTCAGTGCCTGCTTGTGTCGCTCCAGCAGATGCAGACGATTTATCTCTTTGAATCGATTTCTTGGATCGTAGGCATAGAGTTAGTATCGTTATTAGCTCCATGATCGTAGGCCTCTGAATCGATTCTTGGATTGGATCGTATTCTGTTGAATCGATCTCCTAAAAATCGATTCAAAAATCAAATCAAAATTTGCAATACTTTGAACAAATAAAACATTTCTTTTTATTAAATTCAAACTTTAATGAAATTTACTAAAAAAAATAGGAAAAAAACATTGGCCTTGAAAGTTGACTTTTTAAAAGGAAACAATTTCAAAATTATAAATGCCAATCTTGCACGTGCAAACTTTTTAAAAATAATAATTTTTAAAAAGTTATTAATCATAGTGTCGGCATTCATTTGTAATCTATCTTTCTTCATAACAATGTTTTTATAAAACATACAATCTAAAGGATACGATTCACTTAACTTATGAATTGATTCAAATGAAGATCGTATTGAAGTGGATTGATTCAAAAAATCGCTAGAACGTATTCAATTGAATCGATCTTCATAAAAATCGAATCGAAACGCGCATCCCTAACATGAATAGAGTTACTATTTCAATTCAAGCATTGTTTGGAACGTATAAACCAGACGGGCTTGGTGCCCTACCACGTAGCAAAACTAAAAAAAATCCACTACTTTTTTATCATGAACTACATGAAATAGATGGGGCTTATTTTAATTGTATTTATATTTTTTTTTCAATGAAAAAGACAAAGACAGCTATCAATCCGTGAAAAAATCACTAGTGCCGTATAGTTTAATAGTAATCTTCGATAATGACTAGGTACGATACCCTAGAAAATTAAATGACGTAGTCCTATTATCTATGGCCAGAATACAGAAATACAGCTTTTATAATAATTTTATTTTTAGGAGCACTTGGCCATCTTCCTTGCCGGCAATGAAGAACGGGAAAAGATAGCTCCCAGATCATCGCACGAGCAAAGAGACGACTTGACCGCAATAAATGGGCTTAACTAGTTGATTAATGCCCGTCATATGTATCACATAGTGTTGTAGCGAATTAGTATTTCTCTGTATTTAAAGACCAGATAAAAACTTAGAGAAGAGTATATATCCGACTTCGATTTTAATGAATTTTGAATTAAATACAAGAATATATATTTTTTTAAATGGTGCCAAATTTAAATGTTAATTTTCGACTTCGTCCTGCCAGAATTTTAAAACTTATTTATCAGAAGGCTACAAGTTGAGATGGCGGAATGAATGTATTTTTTCGCATTAAACACTTTAATACATTTAAAATTTACCTACCTTAATAAAAAATGAAGTTCTCGTATTGCAGGCTACATTAAAAAAAATATTACTATTTTCGTGAGTTCATTTAATATTTCTATGTGTTCTACAATTTTTAGCTATTTCTCGTTAACAATCTGTAATAAGCAAATGCGTTACAAAGTGTTTGTATTTTCGTATCTACACTGTGAAGACATACGAGAATAGCTTTAATTACGATTTCGTTTAAACTTTACGCAAACATTAAAGTTGAAATCGAATAGAAGTAAATATTTATCTATCTTTAATTGAAATGCTAACTTGGTACTTCATTATATTTAAACACAATATTATGCATTAGTTTTATATTTTTTTAAATAAATATCTTATTTTCTCCGCCATCATTTGGATAAAAATTTATTAGTACATATTAGAATAACAATTTGAACATTATAATAGCTTATCATAGTTTATATATTAAGCTTTCTTTATATTTGAAATAATTCATGATTTGTCGAATCTCTTATAATTTTTAACTAAATAAATATAAAATTTCTTGAATATCATTTAAATAGGTATATGGTGGTTAGGTTATTGTAGTTTTAATACATAAAAGATAATTATTATAGATATTACACAATAAACATTTCTATGTAAGCAGTTCTGTGTGTTATTTGCGACCCCTTTGAGTAACATAGTAAATGTGCAGTTTTAGCAGAGCAATGCCAAAACGGCAATCCTGCAAAGCTCCCTTCTTCTTAGTCGAATTCTTCATTACTGAACGTTGTGTCCTTGAAAATCAACCGTGGCCTGTCTCGTAAGCTGTTTCCACTTCGTCCGGTCCTCAGCTTCTCGAATAGCGGTTGCTATTGGGAGTCCAGTGAGGGTGGTTACCTCGTCACACCAGCGGCTAGGTAATCGGCCACGGGGTCGCTTCCCTTCAACCTTGCCCGTCACGAACAGCTTATCCAAGTTATCCGGCTGTCGTCGGGCAGTGTGACCAAAGTACCTAAGAATCATCCGATAAGAGATTGTTGAGAGCCTGACTTTAATGCGAAAGCCCCCACTAAGGCCAAGAGTGATGATCGGGGTTTTTAGTGGGCAGGTCCTTCCCTTCGGGGGGGGGGGAGGGGGGGTAATCCCACCGACCTTCCCCCCGGAGACCGGTGGAAACTGTTAACAGTCTTCCCCGGTATACAAAAAAACGTATGTATATAGTTTGCAATCGACAAAGAAAAGAGGCTCGCTTCGAAGCCCCAACCTCCCTTGTACAAGGAGTGTAGACAAGGAGTATAGGAGGATAGAAGACCCCCAGCTAGTGAAAGTGTGTATATTTTCAAGAACATTCATATATGTACTCTGTATAGTATACTAACTCCTCTTGCTTAGAAATTTCACCAGTATTCTTGTTAAGGATCATACAATTTTTAATTTGTTTTGAATATTATTATGTCTTGTACTCATACCTAGTACATTGAGATAAACGTCGTTAAGGCGCCGTCGGCTAAAATTTCGTATATTCGAATTATGGTCATCAAATAAGTTCGTTTTAGGGCGAAGGACTTCATTTCTTTTATCCACAGAAATAAATCCTTAATTCTTAAAAACTCATTACAAATACTGACTGATTAAAAAAGAATAATGGCGCTTTTTATTTAATAATGTTGGCAGTATCAATAAATTAAGAAATGTTCTTGGATAAATTTCTGATTTTATTTTAATATTACTTCTTTAATTAATAACAATTCGTTTTATATTTTAAATTTTCCTTACTAATATGAGCTTGGTTTGACTCTATTGAATTTTGATACCTATGTAATAATTGTAGCAGTATGCTTTACGAAGAATTGCATGATCCTGAACAACCTTATGTAAGTATGCAATGCATATGTAGCTTAAAGAAAAGATGAATGGATCATTAGAAAGACGAATGGTTTAATAAAGGTAAATAAAATGAATTACGAATGTGCTTATAATCCACATACTCATTTTGCGAAGAGAAATTGCAAAATGGCGACCAGTTCTACTCTGTGACAATACTATCAAAAAGCTTACCTCAGGCTACGTTTTGGTTGCAGAACAAAAGTAGAATGAAAGGCTGAAATCTGAAATGGCTGTAGAAGAATAGAGCGTAATGAGAAGTCATGTTACGTCAGCCCCATAATATGGGAGTTGTTGATTGGTAATCTCAGATTATACATACTCTTTTGATGTCAACTCTGATCTGTTTGGTTTATACAGTATGTTTGAACTACTTTATATTTGGAATGTCAGTTTTATTTGTTCAGATTGAATCCATACTAATATTATAAATGCGAAAGTAACTCTGTCTGTCTGTCTGTCTGTTCCTCTTTCACGCCTAAACGGCTGAACGGATTTTGATGAAATTTGGTATGGTGATAGATGATAACCTAGAAATGGTCATAGGCTATAAATAATCACGCCATCGTTCTTAGGGGGTAGGCAGTAGGCAGATAACTAAATTGAGTTAGTGATTTTTTGTGCTTATCCGGTATCTATGAGAATCGGCCAACATCTATTTTTCATCCCCCTAAATGTTAGGGGTAGTCCACCCCTAAATTTTATTTTTTATTTTTTGACATTTTATTATTTTTATGGCAGAACAACGTTTGCCGGGTCAGCTAGTTGTTTCATATTTGTTGATTCCGTGAAAATCTCTTGTAGAAGTAACATGTCTAGTTAATTGACATAACTTGTATTTTTCATAATGATTACGTTTCATCAAAAATAAATTCAAAATGTTTAAGTTAAAATAAATAGATTTCTAATCAGTCCTTATGTGTCTTTTTCTTTGAAAGTGATCTCATTAGCCACATTCCCATTCAAGAGGAGTTTGTTATTCTAAATACTTCTTCTTCCTGCCCTTATCCCAACTAGGTGGCACAACATGTTCTCTCCTTCCACTCGCCTCTGTTAGCCGTCATCTGCACATTCACGTCTTCTTGGCATGTCATTGTTTACACAATCCATCGATCTTTTCTTTGGTCTACCCCTCCTTTTGCATCCGTTCACTCTCATTTCTAGCATTTTCCTTGTTACATGACATTTTTCTCTTTGCATTATATGACAATATCAGGCTAGTCTATTACTTTTCAGCTTCTCAATCACTGTCGTTATTTTTAAACTTGCCCTGATATATTCATTTCTAGTTTTACATTTCTGCATTTTCTTACATACATTTCTGTATTTTCTTACTGTTTTTAATGCACTCGTTCATAGCACACACAATAAGAAGACTCCTAAAATTAAATGTCAACTAAACAGACTAACAAAAGATGGACTACCCATAGCAAGACAGTCAATTTTCTCCGCTCCGTGCAGGTGCAAAGTAAAAATGTCGTAAAAGGCGACAAAAGTAGCAAGGTAGTATGGCATGGCTCCAACTTCGGTTGGATGGCAACCATCTTGGTCTCTAAATATACTGCCATGATAATGATAACCGTGTGCTGTGTTGCGGCCAGTGACCCAGGTTCATCGCAAGGGCCATCAGATTAACCAAAAGGAAAAGTATTTGTGACAATTTTCTTAATATATATCATTAATCAATGTGTATATCCAGCAGGAAAATTCAGACGATCTGGAACTCTTACTGCAAACTGAGGAGAAACCCCTTCTGTCTCAGTCTATCATGTTGACGTTATCGGCTGCCTTGTTGTTTTGGAGCATGACATATATAATTATTATCTTACAGAAGACGTCTTTTGACAAGGGCGCTCGTGAGATACCAGCATTGAATTGCTTATTCAATATGTGTAATCAATCAGGAAATTTAAACGTCAATAATAGTCACAACATTAAACATTTTATTTCTTAATCATGTTTTTTTATGTTATACCGACGAAACTACGGACTCCGTCATTGCTCTGTGCGAGCGAGGTCGCATTATACTTACGCGGGAGTGACAGAGACAGATAATAACAGGTCAACGTTCGAAATTCTTCTTGCTCGGCGTCCGGACTTTAGCTGTAGCTTGCGTTGTTATGCCACGTAAACTATGTTATGAAAGAACTTGTCTTTATGCACATACTTGCTCTTTGACAATTATTGTATCGTGCGTAGGTATTTACTAATAAGTAAAAGACTGTTTCGCGATGCGTGAGCTATTTAAGCATCGATTTTCTAGATTCAATTGAAAATTCGTATCGTTTTTCCCTGTGACTTGATAGTAATTACTAACCGTACCATAGGTATAGAATACTAACTTTATTCTATACCTATCTATGAACCGTACAAATAAAAAATGTTGCAAGGCAAATAGTTTTTCGTGTAGAATGTAGTCGCGGAGAAATACAGGGCGAAGAATACGCTTCTGCATTGCCTGTTTCTCGACTTGCAGAAGGTATTCGACTGTATTCCTTACGCGAAAATATGGTAGGCATTGCGGTCCTAAGGGATTCCAGACGCCTATATTGACATCATCCGAGACATGTATCACGCGATTCCGATTCCGTGGTTTGGACCGCTGTTGGCGACACAAAATCCTTCCCCATCCCTGTCAGAGTACACCAGTGATCCACCCTTAGTCCGTTTCTGTTCAGCATGGATTAGACGTACTGTCAGACAGCATTAGAAACTTACATGAGCAGCCCCCGTGGTGCTCATGTATGCTGATGCTATCGCGCTGGCCGATTCGGACAGGGGTAGGTTGGTGGGACGTTTGAAGGCGTGGAAGGAATCGCTTGAGAACGGTGCTCTGAAGTTCAATGTGGCGAAGACCGAGTACTTGGCCTGCAACTCCATATATCCCACACACGTGCGCATAGGCACGGAACAGGTGAAATATCTGGATTCTGCATTTCACGCGTCTGGTGACATTCGACGTTAAGGTAGGGATGCACGTTACGATTCGGATACGTTACGACAGTCAGGGCTCGGCGGTGGCGGTATGGCCAGACATTTGTTCCCCGTGGAAATAGTCGGTTGCCGTATAAACGTGGCCATACCAGCGAAAGCGACACTCCTGCAATTTAGTCGCAATGTCATGGACATGAAGGATGCTGCGAATGCGAGAGTTCCTAACGCGGTCCTTCCGCGTTACTCGACACATCTATCGCAGCATATTCATCTCCGTGACTCTCAGTGCCTGCTTGTGTCGCTCCAGCAGATGCAGACGATTTATCTCTTTGAATCGATTTCTTGGATCGTAGGCATAGAGTTAGTATCGTTATTAGCTCCATGATCGTAGGCCTCTGAATCGATTCTTGGATTGGATCGTATTCTGTTGAATCGATCTCCTAAAAATCGATTCAAAAATCAAATCAAAATTTGCAATACTTTGAACAAATAAAACATTTCTTTTTATTAAATTCAAACTTTAATGAAATTTACTAAAAAAAATAGGAAAAAAACATTGGCCTTGAAAGTTGACTTTTTAAAAGGAAACAATTTCAAAATTATAAATGCCAATCTTGCACGTGCAAACTTTTTAAAAATAATAATTTTTAAAAAGTTATTAATCATAGTGTCGGCATTCATTTGTAATCTATCTTTCTTCATAACAATGTTTTTATAAAACATACAATCTAAAGGATACGATTCACTTAACTTATGAATTGATTCAAATGAAGATCGTATTGAAGTGGATTGATTCAAAAAATCGCTAGAACGTATTCAATTGAATCGATCTTCATAAAAATCGAATCGAAACGCGCATCCCTAACATGAATAGAGTTACTATTTCAATTCAAGCATTGTTTGGAACGTATAAACCAGACGGGCTTGGTGCCCTACCACGTAGCAAAACTAAAAAAAATCCACTACTTTTTTATCATGAACTACATGAAATAGATGGGGCTTATTTTAATTGTATTTATATTTTTTTTTCAATGAAAAAGACAAAGACAGCTATCAATCCGTGAAAAAATCACTAGTGCCGTATAGTTTAATAGTAATCTTCGATAATGACTAGGTACGATACCCTAGAAAATTAAATGACGTAGTCCTATTATCTATGGCCAGAATACAGAAATACAGCTTTTATAATAATTTTATTTTTAGGAGCACTTGGCCATCTTCCTTGCCGGCAATGAAGAACGGGAAAAGATAGCTCCCAGATCATCGCACGAGCAAAGAGACGACTTGACCGCAATAAATGGGCTTAACTAGTTGATTAATGCCCGTCATATGTATCACATAGTGTTGTAGCGAATTAGTATTTCTCTGTATTTAAATATTTAATTATCTGGTCTTTAAAGACCAGATAAAAACTTAGAGAAGAGTATATATCCGACTTCGATTTTAATGAATTTTGAATTAAATACAAGAATATATATTTTTTTAAATGGTGCCAAATTTAAATGTTAATTTTCGACTTCGTCCTGCCAGAATTTTAAAACTTATTTATCAGAAGGCTACAAGTTGAGATGGCGGAATGAATGTATTTTTTCGCATTAAACACTTTAATACATTTAAAATTTACCTACCTTAATAAAAAATGAAGTTCTCGTATTGCAGGCTACATTAAAAAAAATATTACTATTTTCGTGAGTTCATTTAATATTTCTATGTGTTCTACAATTTTTAGCTATTTCTCGTTAACAATCTGTAATAAGCAAATGCGTTACAAAGTGTTTGTATTTTCGTATCTACACTGTGAAGACATACGAGAATAGCTTTAATTACGATTTCGTTTAAACTTTACGCAAACATTAAAGTTGAAATCGAATAGAAGTAAATATTTATCTATCTTTAATTGAAATGCTAACTTGGTACTTCATTATATTTAAACACAATATTATGCATTAGTTTTATATTTTTTTAAATAAATATCTTATTTTCTCCGCCATCATTTGGATAAAAATTTATTAGTACATATTAGAATAACAATTTGAACATTATAATAGCTTATCATAGTTTATATATTAAGCTTTCTTTATATTTGAAATAATTCATGATTTGTCGAATCTCTTATAATTTTTAACTAAATAAATATAAAATTTCTTGAATATCATTTAAATAGGTATATGGTGGTTAGGTTATTGTAGTTTTAATACATAAAAGATAATTATTATAGATATTACACAATAAACATTTCTATGTAAGCAGTTCTGTGTGTTATTTGCGACCCCTTTGAGTAACATAGTAAATGTGCAGTTTTAGCAGAGCAATGCCAAAACGGCAATCCTGCAAAGCTCCCTTCTTCTTAGTCGAATTCTTCATTACTGAACGTTGTGTCCTTGAAAATCAACCGTGGCCTGTCTCGTAAGCTGTTTCCACTTCGTCCGGTCCTCAGCTTCTCGAATAGCGGTTGCTATTGGGAGTCCAGTGAGGGTGGTTACCTCGTCACACCAGCGGCTAGGTAATCGGCCACGGGGTCGCTTCCCTTCAACCTTGCCCGTCACGAACAGCTTATCCAAGTTATCCGGCTGTCGTCGGGCAGTGTGACCAAAGTACCTAAGAATCATCCGATAAGAGATTGTTGAGAGCCTGACTTTAATGCGAAAGCCCCCACTAAGGCCAAGAGTGATGATCGGGGTTTTTAGTGGGCAGGTCCTTCCCTTCGGGGGGGGGGGAGGGGGGGTAATCCCACCGACCTTCCCCCCGGAGACCGGTGGAAACTGTTAACAGTCTTCCCCGGTATACAAAAAAACGTATGTATATAGTTTGCAATCGACAAAGAAAAGAGGCTCGCTTCGAAGCCCCAACCTCCCTTGTACAAGGAGTGTAGACAAGGAGTATAGGAGGATAGAAGACCCCCAGCTAGTGAAAGTGTGTATATTTTCAAGAACATTCATATATGTACTCTGTATAGTATACTAACTCCTCTTGCTTAGAAATTTCACCAGTATTCTTGTTAAGGATCATACAATTTTTAATTTGTTTTGAATATTATTATGTCTTGTACTCATACCTAGTACATTGAGATAAACGTCGTTAAGGCGCCGTCGGCTAAAATTTCGTATATTCGAATTATGGTCATCAAATAAGTTCGTTTTAGGGCGAAGGACTTCATTTCTTTTATCCACAGAAATAAATCCTTAATTCTTAAAAACTCATTACAAATACTGACTGATTAAAAAAGAATAATGGCGCTTTTTATTTAATAATGTTGGCAGTATCAATAAATTAAGAAATGTTCTTGGATAAATTTCTGATTTTATTTTAATATTACTTCTTTAATTAATAACAATTCGTTTTATATTTTAAATTTTCCTTACTAATATGAGCTTGGTTTGACTCTATTGAATTTTGATACCTATGTAATAATTGTAGCAGTATGCTTTACGAAGAATTGCATGATCCTGAACAACCTTATGTAAGTATGCAATGCATATGTAGCTTAAAGAAAAGATGAATGGATCATTAGAAAGACGAATGGTTTAATAAAGGTAAATAAAATGAATTACGAATGTGCTTATAATCCACATACTCATTTTGCGAAGAGAAATTGCAAAATGGCGACCAGTTCTACTCTGTGACAATACTATCAAAAAGCTTACCTCAGGCTACGTTTTGGTTGCAGAACAAAAGTAGAATGAAAGGCTGAAATCTGAAATGGCTGTAGAAGAATAGAGCGTAATGAGAAGTCATGTTACGTCAGCCCCATAATATGGGAGTTGTTGATTGGTAATCTCAGATTATACATACTCTTTTGATGTCAACTCTGATCTGTTTGGTTTATACAGTATGTTTGAACTACTTTATATTTGGAATGTCAGTTTTATTTGTTCAGATTGAATCCATACTAATATTATAAATGCGAAAGTAACTCTGTCTGTCTGTCTGTCTGTTCCTCTTTCACGCCTAAACGGCTGAACGGATTTTGATGAAATTTGGTATGGTGATAGATGATAACCTAGAAATGGTCATAGGCTATAAATAATCACGCCATCGTTCTTAGGGGGTAGGCAGTAGGCAGATAACTAAATTGAGTTAGTGATTTTTTGTGCTTATCCGGTATCTATGAGAATCGGCCAACATCTATTTTTCATCCCCCTAAATGTTAGGGGTAGTCCACCCCTAAATTTTATTTTTTATTTTTTGACATTTTATTATTTTTATGGCAGAACAACGTTTGCCGGGTCAGCTAGTTGTTTCATATTTGTTGATTCCGTGAAAATCTCTTGTAGAAGTAACATGTCTAGTTAATTGACATAACTTGTATTTTTCATAATGATTACGTTTCATCAAAAATAAATTCAAAATGTTTAAGTTAAAATAAATAGATTTCTAATCAGTCCTTATGTGTCTTTTTCTTTGAAAGTGATCTCATTAGCCACATTCCCATTCAAGAGGAGTTTGTTATTCTAAATACTTCTTCTTCCTGCCCTTATCCCAACTAGGTGGCACAACATGTTCTCTCCTTCCACTCGCCTCTGTTAGCCGTCATCTGCACATTCACGTCTTCTTGGCATGTCATTGTTTACACAATCCATCGATCTTTTCTTTGGTCTACCCCTCCTTTTGCATCCGTTCACTCTCATTTCTAGCATTTTCCTTGTTACATGACATTTTTCTCTTTGCATTATATGACAATATCAGGCTAGTCTATTACTTTTCAGCTTCTCAATCACTGTCGTTATTTTTAAACTTGCCCTGATATATTCATTTCTAGTTTTACATTTCTGCATTTTCTTACATACATTTCTGTATTTTCTTACTGTTTTTAATGCACTCGTTCATAGCACACACAATAAGAAGACTCCTAAAATTAAATGTCAACTAAACAGACTAACAAAAGATGGACTACCCATAGCAAGACAGTCAATTTTCTCCGCTCCGTGCAGGTGCAAAGTAAAAATGTCGTAAAAGGCGACAAAAGTAGCAAGGTAGTATGGCATGGCTCCAACTTCGGTTGGATGGCAACCATCTTGGTCTCTAAATATACTGCCATGATAATGATAACCGTGTGCTGTGTTGCGGCCAGTGACCCAGGTTCATCGCAAGGGCCATCAGATTAACCAAAAGGAAAAGTATTTGTGACAATTTTCTTAATATATATCATTAATCAATGTGTATATCCAGCAGGAAAATTCAGACGATCTGGAACTCTTACTGCAAACTGAGGAGAAACCCCTTCTGTCTCAGTCTATCATGTTGACGTTATCGGCTGCCTTGTTGTTTTGGAGCATGACATATATAATTATTATCTTACAGAAGACGTCTTTTGACAAGGGCGCTCGTGAGATACCAGCATTGAATTGCTTATTCAATATGTGTAATCAATCAGGAAATTTAAACGTCAATAATAGTCACAACATTAAACATTTTATTTCTTAATCATGTTTTTTTATGTTATACCGACGAAACTACGGACTCCGTCATTGCTCTGTGCGAGCGAGGTCGCATTATACTTACGCGGGAGTGACAGAGACAGATAATAACAGGTCAACGTTCGAAATTCTTCTTGCTCGGCGTCCGGACTTTAGCTGTAGCTTGCGTTGTTATGCCACGTAAACTATGTTATGAAAGAACTTGTCTTTATGCACATACTTGCTCTTTGACAATTATTGTATCGTGCGTAGGTATTTACTAATAAGTAAAAGACTGTTTCGCGATGCGTGAGCTATTTAAGCATCGATTTTCTAGATTCAATTGAAAATTCGTATCGTTTTTCCCTGTGACTTGATAGTAATTACTAACCGTACCATAGGTATAGAATACTAACTTTATTCTATACCTATCTATGAACCGTACAAATAAAAAATGTTGCAAGGCAAATAGTTTTTCGTGTAGAATGTAGTCGCGGAGAAATACAGGGCGAAGAATACGCTTCTGCATTGCCTGTTTCTCGACTTGCAGAAGGTATTCGACTGTATTCCTTACGCGAAAATATGGTAGGCATTGCGGTCCTAAGGGATTCCAGACGCCTATATTGACATCATCCGAGACATGTATCACGCGATTCCGATTCCGTGGTTTGGACCGCTGTTGGCGACACAAAATCCTTCCCCATCCCTGTCAGAGTACACCAGTGATCCACCCTTAGTCCGTTTCTGTTCAGCATGGATTAGACGTACTGTCAGACAGCATTAGAAACTTACATGAGCAGCCCCCGTGGTGCTCATGTATGCTGATGCTATCGCGCTGGCCGATTCGGACAGGGGTAGGTTGGTGGGACGTTTGAAGGCGTGGAAGGAATCGCTTGAGAACGGTGCTCTGAAGTTCAATGTGGCGAAGACCGAGTACTTGGCCTGCAACTCCATATATCCCACACACGTGCGCATAGGCACGGAACAGGTGAAATATCTGGATTCTGCATTTCACGCGTCTGGTGACATTCGACGTTAAGGTAGGGATGCACGTTACGATTCGGATACGTTACGACAGTCAGGGCTCGGCGGTGGCGGTATGGCCAGACATTTGTTCCCCGTGGAAATAGTCGGTTGCCGTATAAACGTGGCCATACCAGCGAAAGCGACACTCCTGCAATTTAGTCGCAATGTCATGGACATGAAGGATGCTGCGAATGCGAGAGTTCCTAACGCGGTCCTTCCGCGTTACTCGACACATCTATCGCAGCATATTCATCTCCGTGACTCTCAGTGCCTGCTTGTGTCGCTCCAGCAGATGCAGACGATTTATCTCTTTGAATCGATTTCTTGGATCGTAGGCATAGAGTTAGTATCGTTATTAGCTCCATGATCGTAGGCCTCTGAATCGATTCTTGGATTGGATCGTATTCTGTTGAATCGATCTCCTAAAAATCGATTCAAAAATCAAATCAAAATTTGCAATACTTTGAACAAATAAAACATTTCTTTTTATTAAATTCAAACTTTAATGAAATTTACTAAAAAAAATAGGAAAAAAACATTGGCCTTGAAAGTTGACTTTTTAAAAGGAAACAATTTCAAAATTATAAATGCCAATCTTGCACGTGCAAACTTTTTAAAAATAATAATTTTTAAAAAGTTATTAATCATAGTGTCGGCATTCATTTGTAATCTATCTTTCTTCATAACAATGTTTTTATAAAACATACAATCTAAAGGATACGATTCACTTAACTTATGAATTGATTCAAATGAAGATCGTATTGAAGTGGATTGATTCAAAAAATCGCTAGAACGTATTCAATTGAATCGATCTTCATAAAAATCGAATCGAAACGCGCATCCCTAACATGAATAGAGTTATTATTTCAATTCAAGCATTGTTTGGAACGTATAAACATTCCTTGAAAAATCTTAATATAAATGCACACAGCACGAAAGAAATCACGCAAATACTAAGTATTTAAGGCAAAAATGCCTTCTATTGACGTGATGATGCCAACAGGGCAAGGGTTCGATGGAACGCCAGAAGAACCCCAAGCTCCTCCACCGCCTGTTATTGGCATTATATATCCACCACCAGAAGTAAGAAGTATCCTTTTCAATGGAAAAATATTTATTTTGTATTATAATACACATATAAATTGTAAATAAGTTCAACATAACCTAGCTTATTTGTTTTGTTATGGACCAGTTTTTCCATTTTATTAATGATTTTCTGACAATTTTGTCATTGCTCTGGCAGTATTTAGAAGAAACCAGACAATGATGGCACATATTGCGTTACTGCTGTTGTTGGGGGTTCGGAGGTATAGTATTAATTCAATTGTAAATTACAATTTTAGTGAATTATGGTCATTTTATATACAGAAATAATTTTGAAATAAACAATTCATTAATTGTGTATTATATATTAAATGTATATAATACCTTTGGCTAATAAAATAATTATATACTTATTAAATTGAGCTTCCAGTCGTTGGTATCCAGTAATATACTTTTCTCAGCCTAGTCTGAATTCCATGTAGAGAAATTGAAATTTCTGGCTATTTTGTCATTTTATGCAGAATTTTGATATAACACAAAAGTAAAGATCAAACAATTGAGATTATCAATATAAAGAAACAACAGTTTTTATTTAGATCTTATTTCTTTTATCCTCCATCTTTCACTTGAAGTTACTTGGCTTTGGATAAAATTGGCATATAGGTAGATTCCAATTAAAAGCTTTGGATTTTTTCTGATTGTTTGGTCAATTGAATTTAACTGATGCTGTTTACATTGACTTAATTAAATATTGTCTTGGCACATTTTTGAATTGAGTAAAAAAAAATTTGTCATTGATTATCAATTAATTGAAAGAAGTCATAACTCTTTTCTTCAGAATATCATGAAATGTAATATTTAAGTAAATTCTGAAACTATTTCTTTGCCAAAAGTGCTTTATGAGATACAAAAATACACATACACATGCTACCAAATGACTTCTTTTCTTTCCATATAATCAAGAAGTAATTGTACTTTCCCTTACCGTGTATCAAGAAGTGTTTAGAAATTGTTGGAGTGTTTTTAGCATGCATGTCAGGTAAAGGCCCTTGCCATAGTAGAAAGAGGAAAAAAATTTTCCTCAGCTGTCTAGAGGATTCAGTAGTGATTTATCATATGCCCTCTAGGGCACAAAATGTTCATTGCAACCCACAAGGCTAATAATGGCTTCTTGTCTACCATTCCACATGTATATAATGGGGATGTTCAAGAGGTTTACCAAAGGAAGATAAATTTTATTGAAATTTGTATTAGTACATCCAAAAACATTTTGATAATTATAGAGATAAGTATGCTCTATAGAGCACACTTGGAATTATTTTCATTAAATAAACTCATATAATTTTTCTACTTGTATTATATCAAAATTAAAAGGATTATTAATATCAAAAATCAATCCTTTATTATTTGTAAATGATATCTTTGTTATTTGTAAAGTATAGTGAGGAGCGGAACCTTCTGACACAGGTATTATAGTTACTAAAAGGTTCCCACCACCCATGTATTCTTATTGTAAATAAAGTTTAATAAAGATTTATTATTAATATTATTATTATTAAAAACAACACAAATTTTGTAATACAATTGGCTGTGGTGTCTGGAATCAAAATCTTAGATTTACCTATAAAAAACAATATATGACACAAACAGTATATTCTGTCTTGAGTGAGTGTATCCTTTAACAGTATATTTGTAAAAAAAAAAACGGTGTATATAAATTTACTATTCCGAAAAAAAAATTATATTGATGTTAACCAGGATTTTCTATTATATATTTCATTATATGCTAATAGTGCTCTCATATAGGTAGTCTTATCATCTTAGTATTGAATCCCGGTTGCAGCCCAGGTGCTCTAACTAACAAAAGTAGAATAAACAAAAGAAGTACAGTAATACTGTATATACATAGATTGATTCCTCTATAAGTATATAGATTTATTTAAATTTTTATTTAAAATTAAAGACTTCTCAGCTGCACAAAATTTCTTTAACCAAACTGTCTAGACATTGTCGACAAGACTGCCAGCTTCGTTGCCCGTAATGGACCAGAGTTCGAGGCTAGGATCAGGCAGAATGAATTGGGAAACCCAAAGTTTAACTTCTTGAATGTCGGAGACCCTTATCATGCATATTATCAGCACAAAGTGAAGGAAATAAGAGAAGGCAAAGGTAAGACATCCTATATTTTTAGTAAGCTTTTGCTTTTGGCGAAAAAGGAGAGGCCCTTGCCTCTCAACCCTCTCAACCCTCGCAGCCCTCTCAACATTTTCACTGATGACCACCCACATATAAGACTCTCCTATCAGCACTCCGTAGATTTACTTTTCTTGGAAAAGGGTGGTTTTGTTTCTATTCTTTTTAATGCTGTGAAAGAGCAGACTGTAAGTTTTAAGAAGTAATAGTAACATTTGCGAAGTTTCCGAAACCATAGCGACAAATTTAAAGATGAGGGGTGGTTGCCATCTAGACAGTCCTGGAGCCGTTCCACTAAGCTTTGTTGTTTTGTTGCTCTTTGTGATAGGCTGCCCCCGGCCACCAGGGTCAGTATTCCACCGCCGGCTGGGACAACATCACCTTTCCGTTTCTGAATAAAACTACTTTTATTCTATCATAAACTAGGAGTTTTACGTCAAAATGTTATGTTATTTTACTTCATATCTATTATGAACATATCTTATTATTATTAATGAGTTACAGTTTTACTAAATCACCTTGTAATACCTTTAGGTGTGCATGCACTCTACTTTTGATCATTTCTCTTTCTCAACATTCTGTTAAATGTTTTTAAGAGTATACAAAAAAATTACAGCAGTTCAGTAGTATATTATTAATTATATTAACAAACAATTATTTGTTTAAAAATAGGCCCAGAACCAAGTGCGCCAAGCATTGCTTCCGTTACATCCCAGCGACCAGGGCTTGCTCCTGCCACAGCAGCACGTCAACAGGAACTCTTAAAAGCCGCTGCCCCAGTGGAACCACCGCCACCACGTGATCCTCCTCCAGACTTTGAATTCATTGCAGATCCACCATCGATTTCTGCTCTAGAGTTGGACATTGTCAAACTAACAGCACAATTTGTTGCTAGAAATGGCAGACAATTCCTCACTGACTTGATGAAGAAAGAAGAGCGTAACCATCAATTTGATTTCCTACGTCCACAACATTCGCTATTCCAGTATTTTACGCGTCTCCTTGAGCAGTACACAAAAGTCTTGCTACCACCAAAGGAATTAGTCAGCAAATTGTCTGCAGAAGTCCGCAGTGGTATCCTGGAACAAGCTCGAAGCCGAGCCGCGTGGCATTCGCACGTAGCGCGCCGGAAAGCTGCAGATGAAGCTAAAATTGAAAAAGAACGTTTAGCTTATGCATCAATTGATTGGCACGACTTTGTAGTGGTGGAGACAGTGGATTACCCTGCTGGGGAACCAGGGGATTTCCCACCACCAACAACACCATTAGAAGTTGGCGCTCGGGTTATAGCTCAAGAGAGAGGCGAAGATATAACACAAAACCATAATGAAGACGATGACACAGAGATGCAGTTAGAGTCCGAATCTGAATCGGAGTCTGATGAAGATTTAGCGGATATGGAAGATCGGACACAACAGCAGCAGCGTCCTGATGATAATAGGGTGCAGGATATGGAGGAGGAGAGTTCGTCTTCTGAGGATGAAGAGCCACATGAGTCTAGGGCTGGTGGCGAAGAAGCATCCCTGCCGCCACGTCCTGATCGGGTGGTCGTTAAAAAGTACGATCCCAAACGTGCTCGCCCGCCGCCAGCACCAGCTAGCGATGAATGGCTGGTGTCTCCCATCACTGGGGAAAAAATTCCGGCGAACAAAGTTGCCGATCACGTTCGTATTGGGCTGCTGGACCCACGGTGGCTAGAGCAGCGTGATAGAGCCGCGGCAGAGAGAACCGATAGAGACGAAGCACTTGCACCAGGTGCAGCTATTGAGGCATCACTTAAGCAGGTAATAAAAAATATACTCGTTTTAATAAAATATACAGCCTGAAGTGTCAACCCATGTGAAGTATCAACCCCTCTCTAATCCTTTAATAATGGAACCATAATAGTGTCGTGTCGGATCTTTTGGACAGATTAGCGGACTTTGGTCTCTCAAGTTGTGGAATCATAGTAGAACAGGTATTCATTTATTGCTCTGCGATACTTCTGGCTGTAAAGTATCAACTCACTGATTTTTTTAGATACAGTGTTTTAATAACGACTTCGGTTGTAACAACTTTTCGATTGTAGCGAAATCCACTGTATTAATTAGAGAAACTACTCTTAAATTCTAAATGTTTTATCTATGATATTATATTTATATTCAAATTTCCTTTGTTCCCAGCTTGCTGAACGTCGTACAGATATTTTCGGTGTAGGCGACGAGGAAACTGCCATCGGTAAGAAGATAGGTGAAGAGGAGAAGCGCCGCGACGACCGAGTCACTTGGGACGGGCACACGTCGAGCGTGGAGGCAGCCACCAGGGCTGCCAGAGCACACATCACTCTCGAAGACCAGATCCAACAGATCCACAAGGTAGCTTATAAATTCTGATTTTGAAATTATTTCTGTCCTAATTTTGCAATTAAGTTTCAGGAATGACAATGGCCAGTCCTTAGTTTTTTAAAGGACATTTCTTAATTGTACTTATCAGACATACGTACACCTATCCCTCATACAGCTATCCCTCGATTGACTTCGTGCATGTTTTACATGATTTCACTTTTACATGGTTTGCAAATTAATTTTTTTTTACTTAAGTAATTTGCCTTATATATATAAGTGACTGAATTGTGTACATAGGTTATTTCGTTTTACACGGCTTCACGCAACAAAATCGGAGATTTTATTTTACACGGTTTTATCAGGAACCTATCTTAAATCGACTGATTAATCGACTCCTTGTTTACCACCTTAAATGTTTATGAATTTATAAGAATAAATATAACGGAAAACAATAACATATAAAGAAATATTCAAAACATTTTAAAAATATTATCAGATTGACACAATTTGCTCAAAATAATTATAAAATAAGATCTGCATACTGCAAATTAAAAACAACTTGGCAAATCATAAATAATAGTCGTCTGAATATCCCCCATGACTATTAAACAAATTAAATTACATTACAAGTTGATTAAGCAACCAAGAGATATAGCCATTGCTTTCAATGATTATTTTATAGACAAAGTCACTCAAATCAAAAGGTTACCACATAAATTACTGACATCTAATATAAATCGTATGACAAACTCAATTTTTATAAAACCATGTTTGCCAAAAGATATTTCATTAATAATTCGTGGACTTAAAATTCCAAATAGTGTAGGTTGTGACGATATTTCTAGCAGAGTAGTTAAATTTGTTGGTGACATAATCTGTGAACATTTGTCATTTTTAATCAACCTAAGTATACAAAAAGGCATTTTCCGTGATAAATTAAAAGTCTCAATAGTATAAAACCATTGTTCAAGAAGAATGATAAATAATGGATAATTACAGGCCTATCGCACTTGTGCCTGCTTTCCCAAAAATATATGAAACATATATTTATAAGCAAATTTATCATTATTTAGATCTTAATAACATATTGTGTCAGGAAAAAAAAGGATTTAGACAAAATAAAAGTATGGATATGGCAATATATTGTTTTTATTAAACCATTTTAACTAAGGTTGATATTAGGTCACCAGTTTGTGCAATATACTGTGACCATGGCATTTTATTAAATAAACTAGAACAGTATGGAATTAGGGGAAATATATTAAACTTAATAAGATCTTATATTACAAGCAGAAAACAAAAACATATTATATATCTCAAGGATTGATTTTAATGATAAAGAACAAAAGATACACCAATCGAAAACCCATTCTCGGACCTCTTTTGTTTATTATTTATATTAACGATTTACCAAACGTCGTAAAGGATGATATGCGTGCCAATGGGCTCACTACCAGGGATGCTGAAGATCGCGCGAAGTGGAGTAGAAAAAGTCGGAAAGCGGACCCCGGGCACCGAAACGAAAGTTTGGGTGGCGACCGGGACTAACGCTAGGATGATGATGATGATGATTAACGATTTACCAAGAATACTCACTTTTATTAGTCAAATTTGTATTATTTATTATATATGTTTGTATTTTGCGAGTTTTATAAACAGCTTATGTACTTTCTATTTGGTCTAAAATGAAATTTTATTCATGAAGAAAATGTGTCTGTATTAATAAAACTCATAAATTTTTTACAGGTCAAAGGTCTGCTCCCAGACGAGGAGAAAGAGAAAATCGGCCCAAAGCCAGCCGCCCCTGGAGCACCTTCTCGTGGGGTACCCGCGCGACCTCCTCCGCCGCCTCCATCTCTTCCGCGTCCTCCCGTACCTCCTGCAGCTCCGGCCCCTCAACCAGTGCTTCTTCAACCGCTCCCTTCCCTGATGGTGCTCCCACCATTGGCCCCAAGACCTCCCCTGATACCTACACCAGTTGGACCAGTCGGTGCTGTTGGTATGATTTATTTTTTAATATTAAGAATGCTTAAGTTATAGACATACTAGTGGTCACTCAGTGGTCGAATTTCGACCATGATTCATGTGGCTTTTTAATTGAAAATGTTATTATGATTCTATCATCAAAGAGTTTACTTGTATAATCACGTATTTCGCCAAGGCTACACAGTTACTTGCCCTAACTTTTTTACGCGGAAATTTTCGTAATAAGGGAGACAACGTTTTTACTTCACGTATTAATATAAGAGAATTCATAAATGGTGGAGCTATTTTTTGATTCTTCAACAGATTATAAATATTGTCCCAACGCGGGCTGTCCGCTGTCTGTCAGGCATATGTCGATGTGCAATTAATTTTTCATATCATGTTCTTCACCATATATTGTAAATAACAGATAGAGGTATTTATTGTTTAAAAAGGATTTAAGCATTACATATAAACCGTGCCCAAGACGTGTTTCATCTAAACATTTGATAACTTGTAAATAATTACCGACATATAACTAAAACACAAACAGGTGGTCCGGCGTTCGGTTTTGGTGCGGTCGGCGGGCCTCCTGTGGCTCCGGTAGCGCCCCCCGACGAAGATGATGGCCCATCTGCGAAACGTATGCGTACAGAAGACGCCCTAGAAGCAGAGAACACTTGGCTTTCGAGGCACCCGGGTTCAGTACCAATGCAGGTATGTTTAATTTATTGACAAAATTATTTTAGTAAACTCTTAATGCTTAAAAAGGATGTTTTTGTTTTGAAGGATCTCAAGTTTTAATAAATATTATTAGACAAGAGGAAAGAAATAAATTTAGCTCTTTTTACTTTCAACAGCTATTAATCCATCGATCTCATTAGCTTTTTATAGTTTAATAGCTCAAACACTATTGGTCACTATTGACTGAAGGTATAGCATAGATGGGTATGATCAGCTCGCTCAATATCTATTTGATATTGAGCTGTTTAAGGGGCGTAGCTATTAACCAGTTGCTGTCTGCAGAGACCTAATGAATTGCGGAAATAGTTTTTCTAATATTAAAGCAAAATTTTACATTTTATATATTAGTGTATAAAACTCTAATATATAAAATTAATATTTTGTATTAATATTTAAAATGATTTGAGCATGGTAAAAATATAATTAACATTATAACATATACGAGAAATATATAAAATATAAACATTATACGTGGACACTGATGGTTCATAAATTTCAAGACACTCAGTGGGTTATGGAGTGAGCTATGTTGGGTGTTTCTCATGGATAAAATCGAAATGAGGAATCTGTAAGAGAATCAAAGTAACGTATAGCTCGCAAAATATACAAGGTGAAGTGGCAATGGGCTGGTCACGTTTGTAGCCAGACCGACGAGCGTTGGAGCAAACGAGTTCTGGAGTAGAGACTGCGTCTCGGCAAACCTAGTGTAGGGCGCCTCCCAACCCGATGGGACGATGGCCTGCGCAAGGTTGCCGGTTGCCGGTTAGGGCTGGATGGGAAAAGTCAGGGACTGGGATTTGTGCTCCAAACTCGGGGAGGGCCACGTCGAGCAGTGGACATCGAACAGCTGACGACGAATCCTTATAATTATCCTAATACTCCTGATACTATATTTATCTCATTCTCTCTAAGGCTACTTTTCTAAAGTTTGAATGAATTCACATACTTCTGCCGTATATGAATGGCACTCACATACTTTTTTTTATTACTTCTAGGTGTTGTTGCCGTCTGTACCTGAGCGCACCGAATGGCGCCTCGACGGGAGGTCTATGCCCCTCAGCCTGCCACTGTCCACACCCATCTCCGAACTCAAGAACATCCTGCAAAGGTCTACAAACATGCCTACGGCTAAACAGAAATTACACTATGAGGTAAGTTCTTTCTGTCCTCATCCCGTATTAAATGAAGTCGAAATATCATTTTCTCTCCTTCCACTCTCCTCTATTCATATCAACTCAGACCTTTTTTCACATTATCATCTTTAAAATTTCATTATCATCATCATCATCATTATTATCTATTCGTGCAGGGGCGGAGAAAGAATACTAACCTCTGCGGCCAGAGTCGGCCTGTCGTAAAAGGCGACAAAACAACAAGTAAGCAGCTAGCGCTTGTGTTACAAGTCAAGGTAGACAACTGATGTCCTATGGTTTTTGTCTTTGGTGATAGACATAATGGGGCTAATTTAAGCTCTACACGTTTTAAATGGACTACGGTTAAATCGTGTAGATATAAAGGGACGTTTATGTTTAGCTAATATTTGTGTCATTTTGTTTTTCAGGGTCTGTTCTTCAAAGACACCAATACTCTGGCGTACTACAACGTCCCCCCTGGCGCCATCATTCACTTGCAAGTCAAGGAACGTGGTGGAAGGAAAAAATAATATTAGGCTAGTTATTTGATGTGAAGTGTGTTGGCGGGAACGCACTTCATATCAAAGGTACTGTGCAGGGACGGAGAAAGAATACTAACCTCTGCGGCCGGGGTCGACCTGTCGTAAAAGGCGACAAAACAACCCACCCTAGCTACGTGGTAGGGTCTCAAGCCCGTCTGGATGGCGACCACCTTTGGTCTTAAGTATGCCTCCATAATAACCTTGTGTTGTGTTCCGGCATTAGTGACCCAAGTTCCTGTACCCTTATGGGACAGCAGCGTGTTCGCGATGCCACTGGCGTTGCATACATCTATAGACGACGGTAACTGCTAAATCCTAAGCGGGCCGTCAGCCTGTCTGCTGTTCTACAGCAATAAAAAAAATAAAAAAAACCGTCATAATTCATGTAGCCAGGCCACAAATAAAAATATGTTTTTCATTTTGGTTTAGAACAGCAGAATATTTTATGAAAAATAAGATATTTCCAGTAATTGTATGTTACTAACGTATATGTTGTGTAGAAATAGTTTTAATAAAATGGTGGATTTTATCATTGTTGTTTTTTTTAAATCAATTTAGCGATTGCGTCTATATACTTACAAAACCTAAGGCAATCGAGATGCTCGATGTGTCGACACTGTTTGGTCTCGATTCTATATATTGTTTTGACCAAGAGGTTCAAGAGAACAAAATATGTAGTAAATATGATTTACCTAACAAAGGCGACTGTCTGACGCTGTAACCCAGAAAATAACGATCGAATGGTGCCCTTTTTATTACGTTAAACCTCCAATAACTTTGGTTCGTTGTATTTTAATAACTAAGTGTTTAGTGTTAGACTACTTATATAAATATTTTAGTGCACATTAATGGCTTAAGCAAAATAGTAATTATATGGGGTCCGTGACAGCGGGCAGACGCCTGTCGAGGTGTACGAAGGGTAACTGATTACCAGTTTTAGTGGGTATACCAGCGTCATACGTCCCCGAACCCAAAAAAGAAGACGTACGGGCGTGTTGCACGGAGAGTCCCACGCGGCAGGGAGTGCGTCGGGCATTTCCACATCCAAAAAAATGATGAGTTTTTTAAAGGGGAACCAAACAACCCTAGCTAGGTGTAAGGCTGCAAATCCAACTGGATGGCTATCACCCAAGGTCTCTAAGTATGCCACAGTAGTAACTTTGTGATGTGTTCAGGCATAAGTGACCCAGATTTCAGTTCTACGCGGACAGCAGCGTATTTCCTCAGCTAAAATATCGTAAGTTCTCGTGGAAGATTTAATTGTTGAGTTAAATAGTAGATGGTAAGTAGCACATGAAGCCGTCTGTCGGTGGGGATGGCACTAAATAGTGACTTAACCGCCTGTTTCTCAAGTGTTTCTCAGTTACGGTCAACACTATATGCATGCTTAAATATTTCGAATTTTATGCATTTTTGAGTAGGTTTTGCACTAATGACAATTTCAATTTGAACATTTATAAATATTTTTTTATTAATTTGAGTAATGTAGTACTTCTTTTTAAATAATATTATATCTGCATAATATATTAAATAAATGCTTTTTAACTTGTGAATTAACGATAAAAATGGCACCAGGTTGTGGGTGTTAAAATAAATTAAAATATAGGGAATAAAAATCGAGTGAATTGTCATACATGTCAGAATTTATTTTTTTACACATTTTTATGAACGAGAAAGCGAGAACTACATTAGAGCACATCGTATTTGTTGTTTGGACGCGTCAGAGCCCGTATTTTACATAATGCAAAAGTTATTTATGACTACATTAAATACATTAGACAAATGCCTCGAGAATCGACACACACGCTATAAACCACTAGTTTCTTTACAAAATGCAATGCAATGCAGTGTGGTGCGCCCAACACGCTGTACGTGACTCAAACGTGCCTAACGTAGCTCCCCTTTTATTTTTAAAAATGAAACGAAATACTAATTCTATAAATTTATTTAATTATAGTATATATTATTTTTGTTAATAAATATTTACAGATAAATATCTCGGCCGCAGCTAAACCTCTACGGGGCGGCCGAGGGGGGAAGGGTGGGGATGGGAGTGCGACGCGCAGCATCTTCAGCCGGACGCGGAGGAGGGAGCCAGGATCGCGAGCGGCGCGGCGGGGAAAGGGAGCGGCGGGCAGCGAGCGCCCGGCGCCTGCGCCGGCCTTGAGCCCTAGGCGGGCGCGGGCGCAGCCGGCCCTGGGGGCCCGCTCAGATGAGGCGCTCGCTGAGCCAGATTCAAGAGTCGCCGTCCGCTTCTGGCGGTAGCGGTGGTGGTGGTGGCGGCGGCGGAGAGCGCGGCATCGCCGGCTCCGTGTTGCGGCGGCGCACCTTGGCGCGCTTCTTGAGCATGGTGGCCTGCGGGGGCGCGACGGCGACACGCATTGGTTGCGGGCGGGGGGCGGGCGCGGGGGCGAGCGGGGCGCGGGCGGTCAAGGGCCCCCCGCCGGCCCGCCCCAGGCGCCGCCCGAGGCCCCACCCGAGCCGCGCTTGCTTTTCTTCAACATCGTCGCCTGCACGTACACATGCACACCTGAGCCCCGGCTTTTGCCCTTCGCCGCCCGGCACCCATCACCACCCGCACCCACACGCCCACCCGTGCCCGCCCCGTCACGTACATAACACGCGTACGGGGACGCTACTTTCTCATTGCCACTACTAATAAGGCCACAGTGCGCCCTCACCTCATAGGGTTGTCACTCTATTGTATTACTATCACGGTTATCTAAATCACAGCTATGTTTACACAATGAAAAGTAAAATATTTTATATTTAGACTATTTGGTAAAATGAAAAGAAGTGGGACGTGGCTTGTGCCAGCCATCATTTACGTGCAAGTGCACAAAATGCCGATCTTGATTGTTACACAAATTTCTTAAGTGCTTCTTAGTTCTATATCGTCTACGGTGACTACTGATTATGTACAAAATGAATGAAAAGTAGAAATATCAAGATAAAAACTCATTATTATGAAACAAGCGCCAATTTTTGCAAATAAAGAAGTTAACCACGAAATATTGAGTGACAACCCTAAGCTGGTGAAATATTTTGTAACGCAATAATAGTCTGATTGCAGCGTTCTTGGGCTGTTTCAAGACATATACGTTTCTAATAGTAATTGTGACCACCATACAATAATAAGTTGGAGCATTTGAACGAATTAGCAATTGTAGATTTCAAAAAGATCTTTAAAATTTCGTTATATATTTTACGTGTTGTCAAATATGTTCAAAAATATTTTAAAAGGCATCGAATGTAGATTTAAACGTTATTTTTTTAATGTATATTAATTAACGTTTTTAACACATCATTGATATTAACAGCCTATTTTTAATATTGTTGTAGGTCGTATCTTTGAATTTAGGTACAGCGAACAAATACGACATATCAATAGGCATATGATCGGTAGCATATCTCGCAATCAGAAACTATACTCGTAATTAATACAGTTATTTTGTTGATATCAAGACATAAATGCCCTGAATACTAAAGTATTACTGTATGGTGGCTATTAGAAACGTAAATTAAAACAAATGGGAATCGGTGCTGAGTGGAGTTGAGTGCTCGGGCGGAACGTCACTCGGGGCGGAATTTTGATATCACATTAATTTTGCATTATTTCGCTTGACAATAAAAATTAATAACATCATAAATATTAACAATAGTTTTACATCATTACATGTAAGCATTCTGACTGAATATGACAATATGTAGGATTTGATAATCGGTTCCTAATTCGAAATGGCTTCCAAGATGGCGGCGATATTTAATACTGAGTGTTTATGTTTTAATTATCTTATAAAATTTACATTCGGTGACTAATACATGTCTGTATATAAACATAATAATAAAACAAATAGGATTTTACAAATATATGTCAAGCGAAATAATGCTATTTGTAGAAAATATATCATCTCATAATATTACAGTTTGAATAATTCCACTGAAGCAATTAAAATTTTGAGCCCATTATGGGCACAGGCAAACGAGCGCATGCAAAACGTACTTACACGTATTCATAAACAGAAAGTTGAATAAGGGCTGATAAGTAGTTTTGTTAAGCGGGTGTAAAAAAGCGTAAAACCGTGAAAAATATCGAAATTGATGCATCATCCTGTCGAAATAACAGGACAATCTAATGAAAAGTAACAAAATGGTTACGAGCATTTCATCCATTCAAAACTTTCGTTATGGAGACGAAGTTAAGCAGTTGAGTAAATAGATGTGGGTTAATTTGGTCCTTACACGAGGAATTGCGCTCCTTACAGCTCCTACCAATTTACGACTTCTTATGAAAATGAAGCAGTAGCTAAATTTTGATTTATGTTTAAGAGAGACCCTTTATAAAAATATATATTACATTTACAATGACAATTAGTTTTCGATTGAGTGAAATCAAAGTTGTACGTTAGGACATTATAGAAAAAAGATATGAAAACATGTTTTCCCTTTAACCAACTTCCTGTGAAATGAGATCACGTATACCACTATCATATAGTTACCTTAAGCGCAGATTTGAGGACGACGACTTCGCTAGGGGCTGCTACCCAAGGTTCACCATCTACTTGCACAGGGATCTCGCTCTTCAAGTTTATCTTTATATGACCTCCCTAAAAATGCATTTTGAACTCACATCATAAATTAACAAATTGGATATGAAAATGTATTTGAAACACAACCACGTGTTTTGTTAGGTCAGAATTTGCCTGAAAACGTTAAAAAACGCCTCAAGCGGTGAAGTAGAGAATTAAATACTTAACATTTTACTTTAACGATAAAATATTTGTGATAAATATTTTTAAAGGCCTTTGTGCTAGTTTTCTTAAAGAAATAAGAAAATCAAAAAGTAATAACTACAAAATCCAAGGTAAAAAATAAAAAGATTGAACTTCTTAGGGTTCATTGGGGTTTACCTGTGCTATCCGCATTGCACCTCTGAGGCCAGACTGTATCTGGCCGAGGTGCACCACGCCAGTGACTCCAACCACTTCGAGCATGCCATCCCAATGGTTGGGCTTGTTGAACTGGTCGTCCTTCTCCGGACCCCATGGATTTGCCCCCGAACCCCAGCTGTAATGGGTGAAAACTGGTTTTACAGGCAGGACGTATTGAATCCCCAATTTTGCATTACATTTTCTTTTTCAGGTAGGTAATATTCACATGTTTTTTCTTTAAACGGAAATACAATAATTTTTAAATAAATTTCATATGGTAAGTACGAAATAAATCGTGAGTTAGCACACATAAAGCTAAAAGAATTTTGTATGTGTTTAATAGATAGCATTGAACTGTCAAATTCAATATTTAATTTAAAATCAATCCATTAAATTCTAATTTAAATCTTATTGCTCTTAATTTTCAATTATCATGTATTTCACTGATAGAATCAGAGCCGGAATTATGGGACAACCGAGGTGAGAGCCCCGGGGCTTCCACGAAAAATACCACGATGGAGACTTCGGAACAAAATCGTTCGAATTTCGATAATATTCAGATAATTCTTGTTTCCGATTATATTTCTATATGTTTGTTAAATACTAAAATAATCTACATGGTTTCATTATAAATTATTTATTGAAAAACTCGACTGAATAAAATTGTTTATTTTATTTGGAAAATAATTTGGGGCCCACTCCTTTGTTGCCCCGAGCCTTCCAGACCTCTAAATCTGGCCCTAGATAGAATTTAAAAATACACGATTCAAAACATTACTTTTTCCTGTGTGGTTACATCTGAAATTTTATTATCGAGGCTCCCTGAGTATTGTCATAGCATAACATTTTTGCGTGCTCATTTGCGCAGAAGTGAAGTCTATGCCAGTTTATTTTCCTTGTAATGAAATAGCTTTGTTCCTATTCGGGCGACTACATTAAAGCTTCTAAATATCGAAAGGCAAACCGAATTGAGCTTCCTTTACAATTTCCTTAGAATACAGGGCAGTTTTTTTTTATAACCGCGACATCATGAACAAGTTCAACCAATGATGTGTAGTGGGAAAGTGTGTATCACGACAGTATCACGCACCTAAGAATGTTTAGAATGATGATCCCTTCAACGGCAGGCAGCTCCACCGGTTTACCATCCACCTCTAGTTTCACCACCTTGTGCAAGTCTTTGCACATCTTCCGACCGACCATTTTGCGAAAACCCATCTTCACGTACACTCCTTTGTTGCGCAACCTATATAACCAAACAATGCGATTAACTGATTACAGCATGGAACTAAATTGCTTTATTTACTAAAGCTTTCTGTCATTTTGTTTAAACATCTGATACTCTCTCTGATTTTTCAAATTTTCTGCTATATTGTTAATTAATCAAGAAAATAAACTCGCTCGATCTTTAAGACTTAAACTATCTTCAACTTTAACCATGAAATTTATAAAGGGAATTACTATGTAAGCTAGAGTACCTGTTTCGTTTCATAGTAAGGGACTTTGTCTATTTAATCTCGATCGATCTCGAATTATTTTTTATTTAAATTGATTCTGAAGTTTCAGAATATTATACCTGATAATGATATACGCCACTGACTTATAAGTCAGAAATTAGCTTAAGTGTAGCAGTTAAAAGATATAAAAAAGTAGCAAAAGAAGAAATAGAATTTATAACCTGCTATTGAATTTGTTAGGGTTCTCCTCCCTTGCATTGTGGAAGTCAAGGCATAGGTCGGCATCGATGCCGATCCCGAAGTAGTTATTCATCACCAGGATCTGCGAATTGTCCTCGCTCTGCGACCCTGTGGTCACAGACGCTGCAAGCGTTAACACATATACACGTCACCAAAATATGATGATAATGATCATGATTCCAAAGCTAGAGGACTCCAAAAGAAATATTCGCGGAGAAAAATTTTGAATTTACTTTCAATATCTCAAAATAATAAAATAATTTTATATATGAATGTAATCATTGAAACCTTGTAAGAAAATCAAGAGAAATTTGTTTTCACGGTTAATAATTAGCAATAAAATTAACTATTTAAGAATTTAAAGCGCGTTTTTATATTATTCATTGTTGATGCTACATGTTAAGCTTTTAACAAGTCCACTTTAAAATTGGCTAAGTTTCTTGATCAAAAGCAAGAGATATGTCGACTAAACTAATAAATTAAAACTTACAGGTAGGTTTAATTTTATATACAAAATATTTTTCTAATGTTCGAATTACTATTAATTGTTAAGTACAACTCAATATTAACGAGTAAACTTTTGAATGTGTCCGTTTAACATAGAGTAACACAAGGAAGCATTATAGGCAAGGTGTTGTATAGTGAGTATACGTAAATTTTATATAGCAGGTATGCTTATGTGATGTAAAATAATTATTATATTATAGACTGACCAGGCAGTTGTTTGGAGAGCTCCTTAGGCTCATCCTGTTTGTCTTCGGGGTGGAAGACTACAGTCCAGCGGTCCAAGCGGATCTCCTCCGCATCGATTACATCCCTCAACAGGGAGAGAGGATCTTCGCAGCCAGTGTAACCTGAGCCCCAGCGCAGTACACGGGCCAGGTCATTACCTATTACCGCAAGTATTTAACCAGTGTCTTAAAAGAATATACGAGACTTGTTATCTATAATTTTAAGGATGCAGATCATTATGGTTACTAAGTAGCCTATAATTTTTGTTCTATATATCTATCCTATAAAATTTGTTGTTAAATTATGTAGCCAGTTGTAAATTTAAAAAGGTTTTCGTAAAAAATTTGACGAGTTTCCACGCAGTAACTTTACATTTAATTTAGAAGCTGATTGATGTTTGGAGCACTTATACTGATAGATGTCGTATTAAAATTATACCACCAAGCTTTATTCACATTATTACATAAAAACTTTTATTTAGGACAAATTAACAAAACCTGTGATACAAAAAATAAATGAAAAAAGCATCATTGTCCTAAACTGTGCTAGATAACTAAGAATTTATTATTTATTTGTTTAGCGCAGTGATTCGAATGAAAGTTATTGCAGTTACCAGTGCCGAGGGGCACGATGGCGCAGGGAGGGTTGGAGCACTGCGAGTCCTGGCCGACGTTGTCCAAGCACTGCAGCACCCATCCAATGGTGCCATCTCCGCCGCACACCAGGATCTTGTAGTTAGGAATGTGACGAAACACGTACAATCTGTCATAAGCCATTACTAATTAGGTCCAGGTCTTGTTCTAGCACTTGTATAATAATAATAATAATGTGATAAATCTGATAAACAATTATGCTCCTGCAAGCTGTCGTTTACTATTTTGTATTCACGTCAATTAGCTCAGGCCTGGGTTGGCCTACACTGTCGTGCAGGTAACAGGGTACCAAAACTTAATACACCGGCCTTCAAAGCAATTAGTGCTTTAACGCATCGGATGCCATTTTAAATTAATAAAAAAATCGTGAGAAACTTTGTTTTTTAGGTACTTCTTGATTAGGAATACACGAATGAGGGAATTTGGTGAGGCTGAAGGACCGTATAAAACAATGGTGCGGCTTAGCTCTCGAAAGATGGTAACCGCGGTGCGGGAAACAAAGGTAGTGCGGGTTCGATAATTAACGTGGAAAAGAAATGAGATGGAAATAACCAACAAGTCAGAAAGAGCGGCGATTCACCTTAGGTTCTTCGATCTACCTTCCACGACTGGTTCTACGGTTTTGACCAGACTCCAACTAAAACTTTATAACTAAAACTAAAAACTCGTGCGTGTTTAACCAAGACTCGACGGTACGTGTCGTCGGCATGGGCGCAAGCCAAAAAGAAGGCGGCACGGCGGTGGTCGAGTAGTTTTATTCGAAATCACCGTCAGGCACCGCAGCATCTAAACTAACTTGCGGGTAGGCAGGGAAAAAAAGGATGAGACGAGGCGCCTAACCAATTATCATAAAAACCTTCCATTGGATCCGAGTAGTTGGCATGAATGTCTACTTACCCAGGCAGTGGACCCCCATTCTCGAGGTCGAACACCTGATAGGGGTTTAGGAGTTTTCTAAAGGAAGAAATAAGCTCCAGCCCTTGGCAGCCGCCAGACTTGACATTTACGAATACCAGCAGAGGCTTCACGCCTGCAGGCACCATCGACGGCTCGATTGAGGGCAGGAGCATTACTGTTAAATTAAATAAATAAATATACTGGTAATTCACACAGCGCCATCTAGTCCCAAAGTTACTAGATAACTTATACTAATTACTACTTATATACTTTTCTTTTGTTAACAAATACATAAACCCGAATGAAAGTTTCTTTTTTAAACTCTCTTCTACTTTTACAAAATTGGCAATAAGACCTTAGCGCAGGATCCCAGTTGTATCGCGAGTCTGCACGACCTCTGAGGAACGCGATTCGTATTGATTGAACATTTTCTGCTTACGAAAGCAAATGCAGTATGACTTCTAAACCTACACCAAAAGCTCGTCTGTTAAGTCGGCTGCGTTCACTTTAAAATCTTATCTATAGAAGTGATCAGTTCTTGCGGTATCCGTGTGTATGTATGGTGGCGTTTAAATTTTTAATTAGGTATATCATAGCTGTATGGGCTTAATAAGTCCATATAGCTAAAGAACACCCTCCTCTTCTTACTGACAAATAGTTCCGAAGATTAATTTACACCAATAAATCAAATGTATCTAGACTCCTTCTTCCTGACCTCATCCCACATTATGTAGGGTCAGCATAACATATTCTTGAATTTACTATCCTTTGTTAGCACTCATCTCGACATCACACCTATTTTCTCCGTGTAAGGATGGCGGAGTAAAAATAATAACCCATGCGGCTTGAGTCAGCCTGTCGTAAAAGGCGACTACAGCCTTAGTTACGTGGTAGGGTCCAAAACCTGCCTGGATGGCAATCACACAGACAGGCCTGTCTACTGCTCCTAAGCAATCAAAAAAAGTTATGCAATCCACCATCTTTTCTTTGGTATGCCCTTTCTTATCCATCCATCCCCGTTAACGAAGCTAAAATGTACTTGCCTAATAAATGCTTATCTTCATATTTGGCCTCTCTGAGAGCGTAAAGCGCGCGCACAGCTTTGCTCGCGTCCTCGTAAGTGATCACCATTGACCCGTACTCGTAGTAGATCGGCCCGATGGAAGTGAACTTATTCTCTGAATCATAATGTATTATTATAAGTAAAAATTAATATACCTCCAAGTCGGGTGGACAATAAGAAATTAAACTAAAAACATACGCAACCTTTCATGCATTTGCTAATATTTTTTAATGTCATTTCCTCTAAGCTTCTCGCTTCAAAGCGAAGGTACAGTTAGTATCATCGGTTTCAACTTCTCACTTCAACTATCATAATTACGTCGATTTCCCCCGTCCTAACATGTAATAGCTGCGGCGCCAACCGCTCATGTGCCTGGCAGATGGGATGCGGGCGAGGTGTCCACGCATGTGGCGAACGGACGACCCATACTCTGGCACTAGACATTCCGTCGGCCCTTTTATCATAAATTTTAACCTATTTTAAGATTAGATACTGCAAAATTGCCGTATTGTTTTTTGATTCACTGCGTCATTTTTGTATTGCAAAAACTTGGGTTGCAGAGTACTAAAATATAAGTAAATTTATTGATGGATACACGCGTTACGTTTTAAATCGAATCTGCAGGCACGACACTAGAGGAGGCATCCCCGGACGTAGCTTGAGTCTTCATCGAAAGATTATTATGAGTAGTAGATTACTCACCGGCACCGAGGAACTCGACTAAGATATTCTCATAATTCCTCTCGGAGAGACCCGGAGGCAGAGAGGCAACGAAAAGCGCGAGTGTGGGCCCGTGAGGGTCGCGCCGCGGCTGGAGGTAGAACCGAGCCAGTTCCATCCGCCGCACAGACTCGCGCGCGAGCCGGACTACGATACGCCACGGTCGCTCGTCTTCTTCTAATACCCGTTCCGATACTACGATAGATTGTTAAACCTTAGCGACCAGCTAATTTACAAACATATAGATTGTGGTATACTGTACCCATTGCGACACACAGGGCTCAACTAAATAAAAACCGCTTGCGAGATTGTGATGCTGTGACAGATTCAGCGAAATCTATTCCATCTATTCCTATGCTGATAATTTTGAGCATAGTAAATAAATTATGAATCAGGCTTACATTGGTTTCATCCTGTGATGACGTTCGGCTGCGAATCCAGGGCTCCAATCTGGGAGCCTTGGACATAGAATGCTTTAACTAGTGGATGCTGACGTTAAACACGAGTTTATGTAATACAAAACCTACAAGTACAGTTCATATCACCTAATACTGGGCTCATGTTTTCGTCTAGATTTAACGGACAGTATATTCCCCAATCTTGTCTATGCCGGATTGCTTGTTTCCCGCAATGTCACTAGGTGACAATTATGTTGTGATATGCACATTAGGTGAGAAATATGTCTATTTTCTGTAATTACCTAAATAAATATAATCGCATGAAGGTACTACAGGCAATTTACTAACATATAGATTGCAGTGGCAAAACTAATATAAACGACAAATTTTAATAACTAATTTACAACAGAAAATAAGAAAAAGCAAGGTCCAACGACATTGAAGAAAAGAATATAAAATATTTGTCACATACAGCGATGACGTAGAAGATACAAATTTCAAGACAGTAATAGTCGGAGCGAGTATAGCTCGTGGCAAACACTGATGCTTGTTTCCTACCCAAGATGTAGGGGTGATAATAACAACCACAGCGGATTTACAATCCGTTATTACATTATCTTTAAGGAATTTATGTCATAATGCTATTCCAGGATTAAGATCGATTATGAACTCGTTGTGATTGGTTGGGTGTGAAACCAATTTGTGTATTTATGTGTCTTTATGGAACGGTAGCTCTTAAACGAGTGGACTAATTTAGAAAGAAAGTTTTGAATAATGTAATTGTTTTTTCGCTGATAGTCATCTCATACATCAGATTAACGAATCTGAAAATATTTTATTTCTTGACTTAGTGGAAAGTCCTTGAGAGAACTTTCTACTAAATTGTATTAAAAGTAAATTTGTTGTATGAAATACTGTGAGATGAATGAATGAATGAATGAAGATGAGAACAGACTTTTCTTGCATATTTATTGAATTTAGCCTAATATGTTTTTTGTTATTAATTCGTTTTAAATGACTTTATCTTTGACTTATATTTAAATTATATATTTAAAAAATTCACATTATATTAAACAATATATAATGTTTATTTAAAAAAATATCTGATATGTTATATTTTGCGAAAAGGTAAGGAAAAACAAAAAAAAAATGTCAGTAGTATTAATAAGCAGATAAGAACTTACCACCTCTATCAAGCAAGATCTCCGAGCAACGGTAGTCGAGCGTGGCCCTGGAAGGGTCGAGGCCGAACCGCTCCAGGGCAGCGGCCATGAGGTCCGCGACCGCGTCCTCGCCGTTGCAGGGTACTGTGACAAAAGTCTCACCGGCGCCCGCCACTCGCCCCGGAAACACGCGGACTTCTCCTCCACCTGACTCTCCTTCCCTATTTACGATTAAGATATATGATATAATTACGCTACGGTACGCTATTTAACATATAGTCTGTCAGGGACAAGTAATGCTCAATTGAAAATAGATTGGATAGTGACGGTTGTACGGAAGGTGGAAGACAAGTCGCTTAATGCTCCTGGCATTTCATATTAATTTAATATATAAATGAAATAGTATTGTACATCATCTTGATCTTTTGTGTAGGCATCCACGTACGCACATGATTTTATAATTGAAAAAATAAATTTACATGAAATTAAAATATATAAATTATTATAAAATTAAAACATGTTGCTGAGGAGTTTCTTGTCATTTCTTCCTCTTGTAAGAGCCATATACGTTTCTAATGCGAGGCAGTTATGTCCAAGGAGGTAACGAGCAGAAGAGCTCCCACTCCGTCAACACAGGGTCGAGCCACGAAATCGACGGGTCAATTTATCCGTCGGCTGAAGCACTAGGCAATAAAAATGGCTAACCCAGCACTTTCTTAAGTAGTTGTTGCTAGTGGATATATCATTTTGCATTTTTTTATTGCTGTAGGATGGTAGACAGGCTGACGGCCCATTTAAAATTTAGCAATAACCGTCGCGTATGGGTGTTTGTAACGCCAGTGGCATCGCGAACACGCTGCTGTCCCATAAGGGTACAGGAACTTGGCTCACTAATGCCGGAACATAACACAAAATATTATGGTGGGATACTTAAGACCAAAGGTAGTCGCTATCCAGACGGGCTTGGGGCTCTACCACGTAACTAGGGTGGGTTGTTTCGTCGCCTTTTACGACAGGCCGACCCCGGTCGCAGAGGTCTGTATTCTTTCACCACCGCTGCACGGATAAAAACTTACAGGTATATTCCGTTATTTCAGTGTTTTTTGGACCTTCTTGGTTAAGAAAGGAATTTCACCATATTACGGACACAGGCCTCTTAGTATTTAGGATTTGGAAGGAAGATGCCAGTCGCCAGTATTACAGCTCAGATATTATAGAAAGTATTCAGTATCAGCTTAGAAAATTTGCATTCAAAGTTACCAATTTGAAGTCTCCACTATAATCATAGAGCGAAACCTTGAAATAGTGCGCTTTGTTTGCAACGGCGTATAAATTGAAACTCACTTGAAACGTAAAAACAACGCAGGGCGCTTGTTCGGTATGCGCGTGATTCGCGTGAGTGGCGTGGGGTCCCTCAGCGGCGGTTCATCGCCGGCTAGGGCGTCGGTGAGCTCGAACTGGTCGGGGTCGCGAGCTACGTGGAACGCGCGCAGAGCGGCAGCGACTAGCTCGCGCTCGTTCCAGTTGCGTCCTACCACCACAGGGCGGTACAGCCGGCGAGACCAGGCAGCTTCACCGTCGTACACTTTCACCACCTCTGCACAGTTAACATCGATTTGTTTACGCTTCATTGGTCTTGACGACCTCTGGCCGTTCGATTTCCGTCTAGCGTCTGAGTGTTTATGTATAATATGTATTTACTTATACTATACTATATATATATATATATATATATATATATATATATATATATATATATATATATATATATATATATATATATATATATATATATATATATATATATATATATATATATATAGCTATGCAACTTAGTTTGGGACTAGATGGAGTTGTGTGAAATGTCCCAACATATCTATTTATTTATCTTAATTAATAGATCAATAAACTAATTGATAACTACTCTATGAAAAAATATATCTGAATAAGTTGACTCTCCCCGCCCTAGAACATACTCCAAACGTATTCCAAAATTTTAAAACTTTGCTTGTTAGGACGAATTTCGATCTCAACGTGGATACGTTAAATACGGAAAAACTTTCAACTCAATTGTGATTTTATAGTTTATATGATTCGTAGAAAGATATTGATAATTTTCTGATTTACCGTGATAACGCGTCAGTCATTGCTTCCATTCGTGTCAGCCACATAATAACAATTATTTTTGTCATCGAGTTTTGTTTTATAAAATTAACCCAAGGAAAGATTTCTGATTTAATTTTCAAAATTGAAGCTCAAGTTACAAGAGAAGGCATGTCAGAAGACTTCAAAATGCTACCGAATTAACGTATTAATCTTTAAATATTTGATCTAGACTCGTTACTTAAAGCCTTATAACAATGTTGAAGGTGTTATTGAACAAAGCACGCACCTTCATCCCTGTCGTCAGGGGTCCTGTCTCGATGCTGCTTGTGATCGGGCTTGTGCTCCTGATCAGCGGGGGCGCCCGTGGAGCCGCCGCCGGACCCCGACCGGCCCTCGCAGCCCGAGCTGAATTCCTCGCTCACGCTGCGCGCTGGAATTGAACACCCCGTATCTCTAAACGCCCCCCCAAATCATCCCTTATAGGACATTAGCTTATAGGTACTATCTCATATAGTCCTTTCCAAAACCAACACAGGATTAAGGGAAAATTCTTCAGCACATTCGTTATTTAAAAACCATTTAGCAATTATTCTCATTTACAAAGTTAAATTATGTTTTTATTAAATTGCGTTTAGTATATTTCAGCAAACTAAATTTATTGTATGCTTATATTATTTTTTTAGTTTATTACACACATTTACCACTGGCATATCGAGGATAAAGCAATATATCTACTAAATCAGTAGAAACAATAAATGTGATTGAAAATCATGTTAGATACTATATTGATTTTTCGGAATTTTGGTTCATAGCTATTCAATTTTGTACCGTGACAAATGACAAATCATTTGTGTTTTGTAAATTATCTATATTATGTTATACAATATTTCAGACATTGTTCTGCTATTCCTGAAAACAAGAGCCCTTAAAACTTAGTTTATCATCGATATGCAGTTCTAGATTTCTAACATTTTACTACATTTCATTATTATGTCATAAATCAACGTATCACAGTTATGTGATACGTTGATTTATGAGGCGTTAGCCTCATGTAAATTAATGTAACACACATTAATTGGCGGTAATTTTCATTTAAAATACGAAAAATTGAGAAAACATGTATTGTTGTATTTTATTATTGCTTTAAATGTAAACAACCGCCCTCAAAGCTCGGATACCAGCATACGAGTACATATTGTTTTCTTTTACTACAATCTTAGGGCGATGGCCAGGTAAAAATTATACCTCATTTAATGCCATAGATGACAATGGGCTTTTTATATGTCAAAATATTTTTATATTCTTTATGGTTTTAATTTTTTTTTAATAAAGCTGTTTCTGAAGAGAGTTTAGAGTTTTATGTTTCAGTTCGTTTTAATTTAAAGCATCAAGAGGAGGTATAATTCAGTTGCCTGACCTTATTCCAGGGTTTCGATTCGTGAATATGTGTTAAGTTACCTTATCGCCGTTGGAATACTGCATCATGAGTATCCTTGTGGCTGAGCGCCGAGCGCCTTATTGTGCTTTATACGGAAATCTTATAAAAGAGTTGAAAGATGTCTCTAAAAGAGTGTAACCGGAAAGAAGGTTAATTAAACTACAAAATACTTGATATATCATCAAGATAATTTTTTTATTCACAAGGACTATGTGACGTAAAATATTCTTCAGTGACGTGATTTGTATATAATATTATTTTAATTAAGAATTCATACATAATTAATTGCTCATATTTGAGAAAGTTTATATATTATTCTAATATCTTGATTTCTGAGTTTACGTGAGATTTTGTATTAAAATTAAACAATAAGAGTTCACCAATATTTTTCTCTCTTTATACTAATCTCCTTGTGTTTAGTATTTTGAAGATTGACAATTGTTTATACCTATGTATGGTGAATGCAGAAAAGGATAGCGGTGAATGAACAAAACAGTTAACGTCTGTTTTAAGAATTTCTAAACCGCTTTTATGTAGGGAAAAATATCCGAAAGGCTTGGAACGGAGACGTATTTCATAGTTGAAATTTAACTATAGTATCTTGTAGTTTAATATATATATATATATATATATATATATATATATATATATATATATATATATATATATATATATATATATATATATATATATATATATATATATGTAGAAGAATATTTGTAACGCAGTAAAAGGTATGTTTAACTTCAATTTAGAAATTTAAAATTCTCTGATAAGCTGATGTTCAAATGAATTATTTTGCATGCTTACAACTGGACTGAGGCGTAAAGAAAATGTGCTAGCATTTACGATTTAGTTGTTAATAGTTAGTTGTTCTTTATTCGTATTTATGTAGAAAAATTGATTAAAAAACATACATAGAAAGCAATGAGCAGTTAGCGGAAAAACATGTCATACAATTTTATTAAACGAATAATGCAAATATCAACTTTAGACAAGTAAAGTTACTACTTAAAACAGTTCATAATTATTTCTGAAGGCAACTCATGACTGACGTTTTTCTGCTAAGTGATAGGTCAACAGCTCATGCTGGTTGTGGTAAGGGGGCGTGCAGGGTACAGAGTGCAAGGCATTCGTCCAGTGCTGTTCGGTAGGGGAGTCGTGGGGGAGTGTTACCTCTAGAATAGGGGGGCGAGGCGCCGCCGTGGGGGCTGCAGGCGGCGGGCAGCAGCCGGCGGGCCAGCGTGTAGAGGCGCGCCGGGCCCCAGCTGCCGGGCCCGGTCCCGTGGCGTTCCCGCGCTGCCCCAAACCACACCGCTCACGCTCACGCTCACTCATCGCACCCGCACGCTTTTACCCACATGTGCCCAGCGATTCAACCGCGGTCGCGCGACCTTTGGTCGGCGCTCATCGGTCGCCCGTACCGAGAATACAATTCGAACCTCGCACGATCGTATGCGGAGTGAAAGGGCCGGAATCGACGGTGAGACGTCTCTCGGTTAGACGTACTTTCCGGTGCATACATGTTAATTGAAATTATTAACCAGATATGACGCGTTGACGACACGAGAATTCGATTCATTCCAAAAATACGTCTGCACGACAAACGCCTTATCTGGCATGCAAGAAATCAAAGTAGGGATTATTTACAGAATCGGCCTACCGGCATCGACTATTGTATGGTAGAGTGTCGGAAAAGTCGAATCGTGCGTGGCCCGAGTCAGCGGAAATGAACTACTCGAGCGAAGCGCCTATCAGACTACGAAGCGCCATGAGGTCGGTCGCGGCGAATTGCGTGGCACATGTGGTTTGGGCCAAAAGCGGTGCGGCGCGGTCGCATTCGGCCGAACGCTGTAAAGCAGACACTTACGGCAGCCGAAGTCCCGTTGTGAGGGCGGCGGGCGCACGTGCACGCCGATGATCGCCTCCATGGGCACCTCCGTGCGGGGGATCGACACTGCCGACGGTGGCAAGAAGATCGGCTGCAGCATGCCGAAGTTGCATTCTTCTGGTATCAAGGCGCGGCATCCAGCGTGACACTGTTCGTGTTCACGGTTACTTATTAGTTGAACTTTCACTGTTGTCTTGATATGTTAGTGAATTAAAACATACTATAGTGTTATGAATATTTTTAAACTTTTTATTGCTACAGAACAGCAGACCGCCTTTGGGCCTTTTTGATAGTGAACAATTATCATCGCATATTAATGATTGCGACCCCACGGGTTTTAAGACGTCCTTTTAGTGCCAATGACATTTTAAAGTTGCGCTGATGTTTATAAACATAAAGGTTCTATAATTTGCTTCCTTCTATTGGGCTTGGTAGTGTCATTTTGGGATCGTAATAAAGAAATGTAAGTGAATGTGCAAATTCGTTATATTATATTAAAAACCCGTTTTAATCCCAAATCGCTTCTACCAAGTAGGATAAGGGCAGGTACTTGTACAAGACTTGGCGCTTGGTAAAGGCACTGCTAGCTCGGGACAAACGATTCTCCAACACCTACACCGATGAGGTAATCAAATCAGCCCAATAAGAAATGTCGACTGACCGTGCTGCCACACCACTCGCACCGGTAGCCGGTGAGGCACTCGGTGGACCAGCAGGCACGTCTGCATGCTGCGCACTTGGAGTTGCCGGGGAGATTGCCCTCACGCCAGTGGTGCACGTGCCGGGGCTCACTGCCCGCGCAGTACGTGGCATTTTCCTTGCAGTCAGCGGCTGCGAAGTCCACGCATTCGCCGTGGACATAGTACTCGCATACTGAAATTATATAAAGCAGATTGCGGCCACTCTGTGCTGTGCTGATAAATGCAGGACTTTAGTGTTATCTCCAGTTGTTGCTTCACGGTGAGATTAGACCAGCGGGCATTCATGTTCATAAAAGCCATAACAATGATTCTTTAGAATTTTTTTTACATGTCGCTATGAAATATATACGATAATCTATATAAATAAAATAATATAGATCTGCAGTTGTGTGTGCATCACAGCAAAAGTACCTACTGGAAAGATTTAAAAAAAAATCCAAGTTTTATTCAGAGACACTCGGTCCTTATCTAAAAAACTTATTGCGATATCTTTTTAATACAAAGTTATTAAGTTTTGAGAAACAAGGATTTTTATAAGCACTACGTGTTCAGTGATGTGGGGGAAGTACTTTTTATCGGCTTTTTATAACGGCTGGTCATCAATAAAAACAATGAGTATAATGTCTATAGTGCTTAGCTGTGTTATAAAGGTTTATTAAGAATGAACTAGCTGTCAAATCAAACCCCAACTGACTTTGAATTAAAATATAGATATTCTAATAGCTTTGAATCAAACTTCTAGATACTTCGGATTAGCATTAAAACTACTTAAGTATCTTATAATAATCGATATATTAACCCAGGGTGCAAAGGGCCTCGCAAAATCTTCAAGACGCTAGTCATACTCACCGACGACGAATTTCGAGGTTAGGAGGAGAAGCGGGAATCGTTTCTCGTAAAATAAAAAAGAATCCATATCATAAGAGACTTTAAAATGGGAACCGGGATTATGTTATAGTTAAATACATTTACGAGTAGCACAGAATTAAATGGTCTTCGGAAATTGCTGTTATTCTTGATAATCCTTTAGTCCTTTTAAAAATAAAACGCTTTAACTAAATTATCCATTTATTCACTTAAAATAAATATGAGTGCTAAATCATATTATTTTGTGAAATATGCTTGTTACTTACTCATGCAATGAAAGGCTGGCAGTTCATCGAGCCTTTTTCGACACACCGTGCAAAACTTGCGCTTGTGGTGTAACGGCTCCGACCAGCAGTGAGCCACTGGGTTCTGCACAAATATTAATACACTTATTATTTATTACAATACCATAGATTACTCGTAATAGATACATGATGATTTTTAAAATCTTGTCATGCGTTCAAAGTCTGAAGTAAATGAATGAATGAAGTAAATATATTTTTTTTATTGCGTAGGCCAGCAGACAGGCTGACAGCCCGTTTAGAATTTAGCAGTTACCGTCGCCTATAGGTATTTGCAACGCCAGTGGCATCGCGAACACGCTGCTGTTCCATTAGGGTATCTATAGGAACTTGGGTGACTAATGCCGGAACACAACACAAGGTTATTATGGCGGCATACTTAAGACCAAAAGTGGTCGCCATCCAGACGGGCTTGAGGCCCTACCACGTAGTTAGGGTGGGTTGTTTTGTCGCCTTTTACGACAGGCCGACCCCGGCCACAGAGGTTAGTATTGTTTCTCCGCCCCTGCACGGATAGAGAGAGTATAGAGATATATGAGAATAAAGTCACTGATTTGATGAAGACTGAAGAGTTATTTAGGTAGTAATAATGGGTTTTATTTTTAAATAACTTTAACTACTCTTTACGTTCTCAGAAATAATGAATGAATGAAATCAGTTAACCTTGATAAGGCTCGGCGCCACCCCACAGCACGGCGTTACCACTTGCCCCACGCATCGCTCGTGCACTATGAAGTTGCACACTGGAACAAAATAGAATTTAATTTGCAAAATAAACTAAATAAATATTATCTACATGATTTTATTTATTAAACACCAAATATTTTTTTGTAAAATAGAAATTCTACGATTAAGAACAAAATAACTATCCTCTCGTGAATTTATTAATTTAAACATTATTAATTATTGGATTTTATTAAACATTAATTACTTATAACTAAATTCATAAAAGTCACATAAAACTTTTTATTCAGATTGTACTTTAAAAGACTTAATAACAAAACTATTATGTATTATAAAATATTGCTGAAGACGACTATCTTACATAATATTGATACAAATATACGAAAATTTAACATCAAGATGGCGGGCGTTCTTACCAAACAAAAATGGATCATTTGTACTACCTCATCGGCAGCAAATGAACTACTATAGGTTTTAATTTTCAGAGTCGTAGGGGTTACAATACCAATCGCGTAATGAATACAGCAAGTTTAGCCACATCTTACCCACTTATTTTTTATCTAAGGAAATATACAAATGACGAAGCTGTATGGCTTATCTTCTTTGCCTGTTTCTCGAGAATGATGAAAAAATACTAATACTGTTTAAGGTAAAGAGAATACGTCTCGGAAATACATAAACGGGAAAAAGGACATGAAAATATACAAGAACTCAGCACTGAAATAAAAGCTACCCCCGAGATGAAACGCATTTTAGATGAGTTATTCATTTCATCTCATATCATATTTACCGAAACGTTGGTGAACGTGTTCAACTTTATACCTTATTTTTATTGCACTATATTCTTACCGCTAAGGCGTACAGTTCTACTCAAATTAAATATTATACCTATAATCTTCATTATTATTATTCAACCACATTTCTATACTTTATCATTCTATCCATCTTCTATCCACTTTACATATTCACCGACGATCTCCTGGCGAAACGGCTAAAGCACGTCGGTACGCTTGCGGGGGCACGGGTTCGATTCCCGTCTAGCGTCTTGGTGTTTATATTTGTATAGTATGTAATTATTTACAAAAGAAAAGTATATATGTAGTATATTAGTTATCTAGTAACTATAACACAAGTGCTATGCAACTTAGTTTGGGACTAGATCCTAGGGCCTAGGTCGGCCTGTCGTAAAAGGTAACAAAACAACCCCAGCTACGTGGTAGGGCCGCAAGCCCGTTTGGATGGTAACCACATTTGGTCTTATATATGTCGCCATAATAACCTTATGTTGTGTTCCAGCATTAGTCACCCAAGTTCCTGTACCCTTATGGGACTGCAGCGTGTTCGCGATGCCACTGGCGTTGCAAACACCCATAGGCGATGGTAACTGCTAAATTCTAAGCGGGTCGTCAGCCTGTCTGCTGTCCTACAGTAATAAAAAAAATATTATTATTATTAATATATATTTAATTTATTAATATATTAATAGTAAATTCTAAAATTATCCTTATACAAATACTGACCAATGTATTATAGAATAAATTTATATTAAACTCAAACGTATGGAAGATTTATCATCTACAAATAAAGAAAAATTATGGTAGGCCAGCCAAAAATGCGAACGTCAGTGGAGCTCCGAAAGCAGGCCATAATAAATATTATTACAAATGTTTAAGACCATTTATTATTTTAAAGAACTGCCGACGCAGAACAAATACATTTCGGTGTTAGTCAATCCCACCTTTGATTGTGGAGTGATTTGTTTTCTATTCATTCTTTGCTTCTGAGAAAAAATGTTTTTAAATATTATTAGTTTTCCAATCGCTGGCTGATTGTTTGTTTAACGATTTTAAGCTTAAAGTAAGAATAAGGCGTCTCATATCGTTCCGAGAACGTCGAAAAAGTTAATGAGTTCTTAATTATATTTACTAGGTTACAAGCAGCACAGGACAAATACCATTTTGTTTTTCTTTTTGGGGTTGAAATAGCAATCTTGTAAGAACAACTTAAGCGATATCTTATTTTTTCCACAAGAAGAGTATCACGTAAGGTATCGTCTATCTATGTTCGTAAAATTGTCACTTTGACAGCGTATCATTAGAAGGTATTAGCTGCAACCAATATGAAGCTGTGTATATGCCCTTAAGAATCTTGCAATAGCTATCTATCATGAACAAATTTACTGTTGACTAGCCGTTACCGTCTGCTTTGCTGGTCGAATAACAGAAAAAAAGAAATCGAACAAATATGAGAAGTTTCCGTACGCATGCGCGCTACACCGCTTGCCCCCCTTCTCTTTTAAAAATCGTTGTTTCTTAAAACTTTAATAACTTTATATTAAATGAAGATATTGCAATATTTTTTAGATAAGGGCCAAGTGTCGAAGATATAAAACTTGGAAAATTTAATTGAAATCTATCCAGTAGAGTAGAGCACTCCTGCAGACCTCTATCATTTTAATTATATAGATGACACGGAGTAGAGTAATCAATGCTTGATTTTATATCACAAAAATATCATATAGAGTGATATGATATGTGAATTTTTTTCAAAATTGAAAAAATCTAGATCAGCAAGCAAGTAGAAAGTTATTGCCGAGGTATAATTTTCAAAGAAAAATTGTCCATTTAGAAACGGGCAAAGATGTGTCTCCTTATTTGCAGTAAGATTAAGGTGAAGAAACTGTTAACAAATTTCTAAAACAATAACTATTTACAAGCCAGAGAAGTTATGAGGACGCTGAACTCAATAAAAGATATCCGTATGAATTTGACAATTTTTTTTTATTTAGAAACAAAATATTATTACTCACTTAATTGTTGGATTGAAATGATCCAACAGAAAATACTCGTATATAATCATTTTAATCCAACAAGTAGGTGAGTTATAATTTTTTTTCTAAATAATAGTTAACTTTTAAAAATCACTTTCCTTGAAAGTTCGCTCAGTGTCGCTTACTAAAGGCTGCTTTTCAAGCGTCGATATACAAATTGTCAGTGTTGGCTTTACGACACGTTTTTAGATTAGAGATGTTCGACGCGAGGAACAAAAAACAAACTCGATCGCTGTTTTTATTAACATGAGTAACAAAATTCCTGTTTATTATGCATTACAGTCAAAACCAGATCATTCGATAGTTGTTTACTTTAAAATAGTTCTTAGAGATTAATCTCACTTAAGGAAAATAGTAAAATATTGAGTCATCACAGTTTACTAGTTATTAAAATAAATAATAATAATGAATTTAAAAGCCATGTAATTTTTTTATAAGATTAATTTGGTATGTAATCTATTTATCTCAATATTATTTTTTCTGAAATGCAGCCCTCTTCTATCTCCGTGTAGAAGCGGAGTAACCTTTTGCTGTGTTCCGGCATTAGTGACCCAGGTTCCTGTACCCCTATGGGACAGCAGCGTGTTCGCGGTGTCTGTCTGTAACTGCTTACTGTTAAGTAGACCATCAGCCTGTCTGCTGTTCCTTAACAATAAAAAAGGTTAATAATAATAATTTTTTGATTAGATAATTATTTGAATAAGGCGACAATTATGACCTTAAAAAATTATATAATTTCTTTCAATGTCCCAGCTTTTAGTGATAATTTAAAATTAAATAATTGTAAAATGTTTATAGCAATTACTATCATCAGGCATATAGTTATACCATGAATAACTCGTAGGGTTTGTATAAATTATAAAACACCTACTCGTGGGTAGTAGGGTTCGTCTCGATGGCAAACACCTCTGTCTTGTGTTGTGTTTCGGCATAAGTGGCCCAGGTTGCAATTCCCCTACGCGAATAGCAGCGTGCCTGGGGTTGCAAACATTTATAGATGATGGTAACTGCTAACTATAAGTGGACCGCCAGCCTGTTACACGGCGATATAAAAAATACACTCTAGAATAATTGTTCCCATCATAGTTAATACGACTAACACGGTTGGAAAAAATTAAGGTTAAATTAATCTGGCTGTTCCCAGCGACAAAAAGAGTAGACTCAGTGCTGCTATATCTCCTTACGACAATAAACAACAGATCTGTCATTATGGTTTCAGTGCAATCTGTCATACTCACATTTTTTTATTTAAAAGTTCGATATGAAACTCGCCCGATATATACAGTTGAATAGTTTGTACAAGAAATCGCGTACACCATTCGCCGGTAAGTAATTAGGCCTGAACTTGGTGCATCGCGTGCGACCCTCGTCGTATAATTCTTTCACATTACAGTCGATAGCGAAAGTTATTAGTATATATAAAACAAAATTGTGTGTACTTAAGTCACGATATAACTGAAAATATAATCAAGGTAAAACGAAAAGTAACAATATTTAATCTTCTACCGAAAAAGCTTCGGAGGCAATCGGAATGCAAAGTTTGTAAGAAGAGAATTTAGAGAAATAGCTTTGACATAAATAAATAATAAGTTAAAGTGGTTATTTCCAAAGCGATGTCTTTTTTTCTTTAAAAATTATAAAAAAGTATAATATCTTCCCCGTTTTCAAGTCATTTTAAGAAATGATAATTTGGACTGAAACAAAAATGTTTTTATATCTAACAATATAGGTTTTTACTAAGTCTATAATAATATTATAAAAACAAGAGATCTGTTTCTTCCAAAGATAATTTCAAAATTAAGGATAAAATTACAAAACAACACTGGAAGCATACTATTATCGAGCTATATAAGTTATAATATTGTATATGTTCTAGTCGAGTGAAACCGGGGCGGTTTGCTAGTATATAAGATCCATATTTGCCACCACGAAAGTGTATGCAAACAATGTAGACATCTCTCGAAGCCAACTAGATTAAAACTTTACCAGAGCGATCTTTTTGGTGCCTATAATATTAGCTAAGAATACTTGGAATATTATCTATGAACGCGTTCAATGAGCTGGTCTGTAGCTCTCCGACAGTCATCTCGCCACGATCGATAGCGGCGCGCATGCTCAAGACCCCACATCTCACTGCGAACTCATTATGAAGCTTACTAAAGGACTGTACACACCTTCAATATATTGTGTAACAATTTCAGCAAATCATTGTGCTAGTGCTAGGCTATAATTACTCTTAAGATAATCTTGTTTTAAACCTGCTTGGAGTGAAAGTGTCCTTAAGTTATCCTTAACACATTTTAATTATGTATATATCAACACCAAGTGTATCTGGTCTATTCGTTTGGGCTTTTGACAGTTAGTTCTTGGGTTCTAATCTTAATAATAACAGAAGTTAATTTATAATCACTCATAAAATGTAATTTAATCTCTCGATGAAATATGTTATTCCAATTTGATAGATGTCACTGCTAATAATTTTGCATGGACCATCATAGACTACGATTTTTTCATGTACGTTATATTATAGAATAATATTTAGATTTTACTAGCAGAGATACCGTATTTTAACTTAATACGAAGTACATTGCACATGTATTTATAATTTAAAAGTATCATAAAAACAGAAGTCAACCCTCTAAAAATGTAACGTCTTTTGTACTCATTCCTTATGGTTCTTACCTGAAAGAATGTATTACGGTAGGCCACCAAAACAAAATGGCGCGCATACGTCTTGTACTGCTTAATACACCAATGTATACTTAGTAAGTATCGTGATCATATCTAGACGTAATGATAGTTTCTGATACAACTGGAATGAAAGGCTTGTAAGTAGAAAAATAATAAAATGAGTTCTAGAATAACCTTACCGGTCATTAAATATCTCATTCGCCTCATAACTGTAAGGATTCAAGGTCAAATGAGACTCATTTTGAAATAATTATTCAGAAAAATATGGACGCATAACACTATATTGTATTGTGTTCTCGTCTTCGATATATGCTTATGTGGTGCACTGAATTTAATCTTCGCATGCTGCTGTTAATTTATGCAAGATACCTGGTTGCTCAGTAATGTTACACTCTGCAACCGATCTAGAATCCCACTCTGGCGTGCACCACTTTGGCAGTTTTTCTCCCCTATTATGCATATTAAAGCACAATTGCCATCTACCGACGGTGAAGTAAAAACATCATGAGGATAATGCATACCGTCTCCATTGGGACGTTATGAATTATAACAGTTAACATATGCTGATATTTAAATCACAATGAGAAAGATGTTCACAATCCATATATACATTATACATTTTATTCGTGCAATAAAACAACCCACCCTAGCTACGTGGTAGGGCCCCAAGCCCGTCTGGATGGCGACCACCTTTGGTCTTAAGTATGCCGCCATAATAACCTTGTGTTGTGTTCCGGCATTAGTGACCCAAGTTCCTGTACCCTTATGAGACAGCAGCGTGTTCGCGATGCCACTGCAAACACCCATAGGCGACGGTAACTGTTAAATTCTAAGCGGGCCGGGAGCCTGTCTGCTGACCTACAGCAATAAAAAATATACATTATTTTAGATTATATTTAAAAGATTCACGTAGCGTTCAACGAATACTTAGTTGTAGTGTATAATGATTTCCTTTATTTCATTTTTTCGCGCTCTAATGTTTTTGTTTTGTCATCAGAAAATTGCTCTATTGCTAATCTTATGTATTTCTGCAAATAAATTATCATAACAATTGTGTTACTTAGCTGTTACCTAGTCATCTTTGCTTAAATCACGATATCCATCTACTACACGGAATGAGAATTTATTTGTTTTTAATATACTGGGACAATTTACAAAGGGCCATCTACGCTTAAAATAAATAGCAGAGCGTTTGTGTTATTGATAACTGATATATTACATATGGACTTTTATAAATAAATATATATTATACATAAATAGCCGTAGCGTCACAGAGGTCTTTAAACTGGAATAAAAGTATTACCTTAATTCCAGTATTATTATTTTCTAAATAGCGGCCATCTAAAAAAGAGACTACTGAGAAATAATGAGAATTTATAACAAATACGGTGCGTAACGTATCTAGTCTTTCGACAATATAATATTTTTAACTGATAAATCTTTGAATGCGTTAAAACTTAAACACATAAAATATAACAAAAAAATACATAAATCGACAAAGTTAATATGTTTCACACAACGATGAATGTGGTACAGACAGCCGCAAAACATTTGTTATACATTTCTATGATTTACAAGTGCTCTTGGCATGGGTTAGCTTTTTTATTATTTCAATTTACTACGACGTAGCGCTGTAGGCTGGTTACGAAGTTTAAGTCCGTTGAAGATATGTAATTACACAACACAATCATCATCCAAGTTGGCATCATCAAGCAGATTGCATTCAACGTTTTTATTTCGCATAGTCCAATCTTAAAATTGTATAAACATAGGCTAATAATATTTAGGAATATAGTAGCGCTTAAAGTAAATGTATATAACAAATAAATAAAATTATTAAACGTTTTTTAGTAAATGTAAAATACCTAGGCCAGAGAAAAATATTTCTTTTTCATAAGAATATTTAAAAGAGAAATTAGGTAAAAGTATGTCAATATACAGATAGAGCTATTTTTAATATTTACCTTTAAAATAATAATTTTCATAAATCTACCTGAGGAATATGCTACTTATGTTGATTAAATTTGATTAGGGGATAAATATTGGTACGAGGAAACGAAGTAGAAACGTGTGAAGCTGATGTTGGTCGCTTATAAAAAAACTGAACTATACGAACGTTTAAAACTACGCTTCATGGATTAAAACTGTTTGGTTATAGTCTCACACGACAAGGATTTAGTCCAAGAAGTTTGAAAGAAATTTGTTATACGTAAATAGATTTGTCCAAAATATGTTTTAATTTTTTTTTATAACTGATTCACTATCCTCATTTCAGTTTTAAAATGTATCCTACACTTCGGTTTTGCTACTTCGAGAGCCCAATATTCTTCACTACTCTGTTACTTGTACTTAATAGTTCATGTTGTTTGCTTCTTATTATTCTATAGTCTATATATATTCTATTATATATATATATATTCTAGTATATATATATTCTATAGTCGTCAATTGGCTGTGCCAAAACTAACAAGCGTTGGATGGGAACTGAAATAGCCCGAGGGCAATAGCCTATCGCTTTATGAAGTTCAAGTTTGTATTGTTTATTCACAATGTTCTGTATGAAATTTTTTGAAGATTAAAACCTCAAACAAATTATCTAACGCCAGTGACAAAAACAACATCCTGTAGAATTCAAATAATCATATGACAGGTCGAAAGAACACGGAAGCATGTTTGATAATGTTGTTGTTTCAATTATTTAAAAACACTAATTTCCCGCCTTCAAAGGAAAACTCTAAAAATACTTAGAGTGAGAACTCAATATCCTAATATAAGTACAGAACAGGCCACGAAACATATTTTTAAATTAAAGTTTATAACAGTTCCAGAACTTTTTTCATTTTTGTCTTAATGTTTCAAAATATTGTTCAATATAATTGGAAATGAACGGAAAAAGTGCATACATTTATATTTGAAAACAAAAAGATTTTAAGCGGCGTAGAAACCTGTATAAAGTTCACAAAAAATGGTACTACTTTTTTTTAATGAAATGGCAAAAACTCACGGATTGGTGAACCCTTAACCGCGTTTAGTACCAATCACCCAATCAATGTGCAATTGAACTAATTAGCTCCGTGAATCAGAGATAGCACTAGCGGCGGGCGCTATTTATAGCGCAAGTGCGCGCGCCGCTGTAAAAACTAGACATGCGTGGACGCACGCACGCGCCACCAATGTTGCTACTACACGAAAAAAAATATTAATAATTTTCTACAAAATATTGCTGATAGTGATAAATATATAAAGTTCGTTTAGAAGTTAAAATACAATGGTAGAAATACTATTTATTCTATATAAATAAAATGACAGAGATCTGCAGTTGTGCGCGCATCACAGAAAAACTATTGGATAGATTTCAATTTTCATTTCTTAGACACTTCGCCCTTGTCTTAAAAAATATTGTGATATCTTCATTTAATATAAAGTTATTAAAGTTTTAAGGAACAACGATTTTTATAAGCGTTACGTGTTCAGTGATGTGTTTTTTTTTTGCCGCGGAGAAATGGGGCAAGCGGTGTAGCGTACATGCATAGGAGACAGGAAGTCTCTTCTACCTCTGCCTCATGACGAAAACTTTATTAATATACCAAGCAACGCGGTGAAAGTCGCGTGTGTCAGCTAGTTCATAATATTTTTACTAATAACAAAACATTTGTACTACACAAATCACATTTATCTCTGTGCAGAGATAGAGTAAGTCCCTCATGGCCGGGGATGGCCTCTCGTATAAGGTGACATAACAAATAGATCCAGGTCTATCTGGAAAATAACCACCTATGGTCTCTAAATATGCTGTCATAATAACCATGTATTGTATTCCCCATGTAGCATCGGCGCCCATGGCATCGCAAACATCCACAGGTGCACGGTCGCTGCTTTATATAAGTGAGCCGCCAGTCAGTTTACTGTTCCACAGCAATAAAAAAATCACTCTATCTATATTGATTGTTTCCAAACTAACTTTAATTTTTATCACGAAAAAGCAGGCATAACGTACTAAATTAAGTAATAATCCACGACACCTACCTCATTATGACTGTTAATAAATTTTTATTTTATTTCTTATAGCTCTGAAAAACCTTAAAAAAGTTAATGTCAACTTTAGTTATTGTATTTCAGGAAAGTAGAAATTTAGTATTATATCTGACAACACTGACTCTACACACGGCGCTTACGCATCTAACTCATGGATTTAACCATAAATGTATAACCATAAAACCATGTTTATATCATTTATGTGTGTGCAATATTAACAGCGCACAAAATTTGTCTACTGTATACTAATATTTGTAATTAGTAATTACATCTCTTCCTAGTTTGAACAAATTATGTCAAATTATTTATTAATTTCTAAACGACACTTCAATGCATAATTGATATAAACATACATAAATATCGTTGTATATTTAACTTCAATATTAAATATTTATTACGTAACAAGTATGAAATCATTTACTTAAAAAGTTTTTATAATATGTCAACTAAAACGTACTCTCACGAATCTAATTAGTATGTAGATGGCGTCAGTAGCGGCACCAGATTTAAAAAAAATAACCGTCTATTACGTTCCACAGCTGGACTCGTTTCTCCCCCTAGAGCGGTCAGGCTGTATATGCTTTCATCCGTGCTGGGGCGGAGAAAGAATACTGACCTCTGCGGCTGGGGTCGACATGTTGTAAAAGCCGACAAAACAACCCATCCTAGCTACGTGGTAGGGCCGTACCTATGGATGATGGCGACCACCTTTGGTCTTAAGTATGCCGCCATAATAACCTTGTGTTGTGTTCCGGCATTAGTGACCCAAGTTCCTGTACGGTTATGGGACAGCAGCGTGTTCGCCATGTCACTGGCGTTGCAAACACCCATAGGCGATGGTAACTGCTAAATTCTAAGCGGGCCGTCAGCCTATCTGCTGTCCTACAGCAATAAAAAAATACTATACAATGTGGATGGGTGGGTTAGCGGTGGACAAATCCGTTTTATCATAATGTTATTCTTCACCGTCGATACGTGGCACATTAGACAATAAGAACTACTTAAGCAGTGCTTGCAATCGAGGGATTCGAAAACGGGACCTCTTGTGCGGTCCCTAGTGATATCAGTTATCTACCACGTAAAACTAAGGGTGTTATCCTAATTTTAATATTTCAAAACTTATAAATATACTATATTGGGACAATTCACACAGCGCCATCTAGTCTCAAAAGATGTAACTTATCACTTGTGTTATGGGTACTAGACAACTGATATACTATACTATATTAGGTCTTTACCTATGATATTGCCTTTTTTTTTTTTAAAATTTAAACGAATTTTTTTCATGTATTTTTTATTTGTATTAATCGAAGTAATCACCCATGCAATCAATGCATCTTTGCCAACGCAGTGGCAGTTTATTGATGCCCTTCTTAAAGCAATCAGCTGGACGGGAGGCAACAAATTCTTCAAAGGCATTTTGTACTGCCTCTCGGGTATTGAATTTTTTTTCCGCCAAGAAGTTATCCAAATTCTGGAAAAAGTAGTAGTCTGGTGAGTAGGGCGGATGACGGAGAACTTCCAACCCCAGTTCTTGCAACTTGGAAACCGTCTGTTGTGCAGTATGAGGTCGCGCGTTGTCGTGCAGGAGCAGCGGAGACGAGCGATTGACCAATGCTGGTTGGATATGTGCCAGCTTCTCCATCATTGTGTTCAGTTCTTCACAGTACACATCTACAGTAATGCTCACCCCGTTTGGTAAGAAGCTGTGATGAATCACACTGGCGCTAGACCACCAAACAGTGACCATCACTTTTCTAGGGGTAAGTTTTCGTTTAGGGCATTGTTTAGGTGCTGAACCAGGATCCAACCAACTTGCTGAGAGCTTGCGGTTATCAAACAGAATCCATTTTTCATTCCAGGTAACAATGCGGTTCAATATTCCTTCATTTGTGTGTCTGTTGAGCAGTGCAAGGCACGCCTCGACGCGTACTTCGCGCTGGCGATCATTGAGTTCGTGGGGCACCCATTTGTCAAGCTGTTTTACCTTGCCAATTTGACGCAAATGGACCAATATTGTTTTGACGCTAACGTCGAAAGCTGCTGCTAATTCAGCCGTAGATTGTGTATCATCAGCTTCCACAATCGCCTTTAATTCGTCATTGTCGACCAAAGTCTTCGGACGACAGCGAGGTTCATTTTTCAGGTCGAAATTCCCAGAACGGAAGCGAGCAAACCAATAACAGGTGGTGCGTTGGTTTGTAGTGTTAGCTCCGTAAACGTCGTTGATATTGCGTGCCGTTTGTGCCGCGTTGCTGCCACGACGGTACTCATATTCCATAATTACCCGAATTTTTAACGTATCCATGATGACGAAAAAGATTGAAATGCGATGAAAATGTAACACTAATCAATAAACAAATGACTACTTTTGGAAAAAGAATTCCATGTTTTTAAAATAAAATTAATTTGAAATTAGAATTCTTAACCAAACAAAAATTATTTGGATTTGAAATGGCCAGTACTGCAGAACGGCAATTTCATAGGTAAAGACCTATTATATATATATATATATATATATATATATATATATATATATATATATATATATATATATATATATATATATATATATATATACTATTCTTTTGTAAATAAATACATATTACCACCCAGACGCGAGACGGGAATCAAACCCGTGACCTCCGCAAGCGTACTGAAGTGCGTTAGCCGCTTCGCCACGGAGGTAGTCAGGTAGAGAACAAAAATACCAGTATGCGAACATTCTAACTCTAAAAGATGTGTTCACCAAGTAAATGATTAAGTAACGTTAAATTTTCTTACTACGTAAGTATTTCATTATTGATTTGGAATCAATGGAAGAATGAAAAGAAATCGTATGAATTTGTCCTTGTACAATATCGGCGTAAATTTAACCTATTATTTTTAATTTTGTACTAGGTCACCTGTTGATATCGCATGCTTTGTACAAAGAGTTCACCTGCCCTTTTAGTAGTGTAACATTAAATACCTAGTCAGGTCATAAATTCTGTCACATGTTTAATGTAAAATAATTGTAACAAGTTTATTCATTATGTAACCATTCATATACCAAAATAAACTTAACAAAACATAGATTCTTATGACATTAAAGTTTATTCAAAATGACCTCCGTGATTTTGAATACAAGCCTTCAATCTGCGCGGCCAGTCGTCTATCGCAGCACGAACGAGGTCCATGTCAATATCGGCGGCTGCCTTAATCAAGGATGTCTTGAGTGACTCCAAATTGGGATGAGGCTTTGAGCACGCCTTTTCCTCCAAGTGTTGCCATATCTTGTAATCTAACGGATTCAAATCTGGACTGGAGGAGGGCCAATCTTCGTGCCGGATGAAGTCGATTTCACGCGCCGCCAGCCAGTCTTGTGTGCTCGACGCTCTATGAGCTGGCGCCGAATCTTGTTGGAATACCCAGTGCCTGTTATTGAACATGGTATGAGAAACAGGTTCCACAAGGTTCGTTAGGACTGTATTTTGATACACAACAGCATTCGTTTTTATACCTTTCTCACAAAAATGTACCTCTGTTAAGCCCCAATAAGAAACTCCCAACCATACCATGAGCGAGGATGGAAAATGACCTCGTTGGACACGCGGAATACGGTTGCTCGCTTCTTCACTACTGTGTGCGTACACCTTATCATTTTGTTTGTTGTAGCTCTCTTCTACGGTAAACATTTTTTCATCCGAAAAAAGAATTTCCCGATATTTTTTTCCCGCGTACCGCTTCAACAAAGCACGGCATCTCTTCAGTCTCAGGTCCATTAGACGAGCATTCAAACGATGTCCTGTTTTTCTTCGATATGCCCGAAGCCCTAAGTTTTCATTTAACACCCTTTTCACCGTGGTTCTGCTTAACCCCATCTGAAGGGCCAACAGTTTCTGCTTACGTTTGGGATTTCTTTGAATTCGTGCCTTCACAGCTTTTATCACTGCTGGAGTCCTAACAGACCGAGGGCGACCACTTCTTGACCTGTCATCTACACTAGAGTCTTCATTGTATCGTTTGATGGTACGATAAACGAATCTTTTGGTAATATTCAAATTTTTCAGTATGTTAAAAATTTGAATTGGCGCGTAACCGCAACGATGCAACGCAATAACTGCAACACGGTCTTCTTTAAGCGTCCACTCCATGTTTAAAAATGAGTAAAATTCTAAAAGTTATACATTTTTATTTTCATGAACAATTCGAAATTCGAATTCAATAAACTTTTTTGTGGCCAGCATTCTAAAAGAAAAGTTTTTACTGTGTGACAATACTTATGACCTGACTATGTATATGTAATGTGAAAGGAAAATGTCAAGTGACTAGATAATAATTTATAAATTAAATTTTTCTAAGAATAAATTTCTCTCTGAGCGGAGTAAGAATACTAACCCCTGCGGCCGGGGTCGGCCTGTCGTAAAAGGCGACAAAGCAACCCTAGCTACGTGGTAGGGCCCCAAGCCCGTCTGGATGGCAACCACCCTTGATCCTAAATATACCGCCATAATAACCTGGTGTTTTGTTCCGGCATAAGTGACCTAGGTTCTGTACTCCTATGGGCCAGCAGCGTGTTCGCGGTGCCCCTAGCGTCGCAAACATCTATAGGTGACTGTAACTGCTTACTGTTGAGTGGGCCGTCAGCCTGTCTGCTCTTCATCAGAAAAACAATAACTATAAAATGTGGTATACATATATAAAACAGAAACAAATATAACATGCAATGTTACTTGTTATTATTTTTTTAATAAGGAATTTGGACAACGTTTTGATCCTAACGGATATATTGCCGAGGATAATGGCAGAGTCACGAAAACTACGAAAACCTATCATCACGCACAGAACGGAGGGAGCTGCTCTCGCTTGCCTAACCTATATCACAAAGAGTAAGAGAAACGTTCTTTAATATGTAAACACATGAAATCTTTGTATAAAGGCAGCACATTATCAAAAGTTCACCATGTTATTGTTCTTATTGCTTATATATTATTTTAAATACATTATTAATATATATTTTTCTAGAAGTGGTTTTCGTCTTTTTATTCTACTCGGTCATTCTTCGTCTGTCATTTCACAAATATCATGTACTCGTATAACACATTCTTTTCATAGCTTTATAGACCTACCTTTGTCCTAATACCTAACTACTTTCAGGTTCCACACCAAAGAACATAAGAAACTGTAAAAATTTAATTTGTTCTAATCTAATTCCATGTTATGTCTGCACAAGAAAAAGAAGTACAAAATGCGTGCATTCGCATTGATCTGTACATAAACAGCTCATAGGCAGCTACCGAGGGGCTCGAGCCTCCAAGGTGTGGTGGGTTACACACCCGATGATCTCAGAATACAGTTTTCTTCACGATATGCAAATAAACGACATTCAGGTTATAGTATGCACATGACAATAAAAACTGACTAAGCGATGTATACTAACGGGATATCACGTACCTTGCCTTGCCTTTGGATAATACTCAAATGCAACAAGGATTAAATACGCAGAGGTGACTATAATTAAGTAATAATACTTGTGCTGTCGACATCGAAATGTGGAGCACGTGTTCTCCGATCCACTTATATCGAGTGGTGATGTGTCTATTTATTCGTTGGCTGTAACAAGTATTTTCTTAGTTTTGCCAATGCTTATATGGGCAAAGCGTTCAGCGGTGATGTTGATCTAAATTGAATATGGAACTAAATTTCTTTTAAAATGGCTAAAATGGTTTTAAATGCTAAATTTATTCTAAAGAGTACAGGTAATATTCACAAACTTTTTTTATAATGGGTGTAACGAAAACTTTTTTGCTTTGATTGATGATAACTTCGCGGACAATCATCAAGCAGGCTTTTCAATTAAATTGAAGAAGGTTACATTTTTTAATATTTTTATTTTCATGGTCGACTGTGAAAGCTAGACACTTTGAGTTACAATTTACCTTATTTTTTTATTGTATCATAATTTTTTGTAATTGAACTAAATTGAAGAATACTCTTTAAGTAAACTTGAAATTGGTGCCAAGATATTGGCCATCACTAAACACAGACATTAGAAGTTGCGTTTGTTTTAAAATTATTATATTTAAACTGACATATGGATATTTAAGACGTAAAAACTCCTTTATTTTTAACTAAATGTCAAACCTGTAATTAAACTATGTTATTTCACAAATCTGTATACAGATATGTAATAAACTAGTATTAAAAATACACTATATTACCCAAAAACAGGAAAATTATTAATACTATATCGATTATATATTTAACGTGTTTGTATTTCATGTGATTGTATATACCAAATTGGTTATAATTAATTGTTAAATAAAAATAATTATAAATTAAGGGATCTTTGCAACTAATAGCGAAAACAGCTTTTGATTAGATTTAATATGTTATGTACACTGAGCCTCTGATATATTATTTTGTTATAGCAGACAAAGTATATTATTTGTTGCATAATAAAGATTACATTGAACTGATTTATTAAAACTACTCTTCAGGACAGAATCATGAAGCTATGACGGAGTTACGGTTTGGCCTAACATCACACGAGGCTTTTAAAACCAAAAAAATATACATATCATAGAAAACGAACATATGTAACTCTTTGCGTGTAAAAATCAATAGAAATTAAAAAAAAGAATCACTTTAGGACTTTCAAACCGTAAGATAAAATTTAGAACGAAAAATCAAATACACACATCTCTATAAAATATATTTAAAAGGTAAACGTATCCTAAAATTAGATCAAGCTCAGCATTACGCTGGCCATGAAGTCTAGAGCTGTTCTTTTGCTTGATCATTGGGTTATTCCAAGAGACACTTATGAATAAAGCTTTGAATGTCTCCAAGAACTGTATCAACTGGCATCTGGAGGTTATACAACTACAGTTGATTAGAAGCTCTCAAGAAGTACTTGAATTGTAATTAGAGCATATACAAATGTGTATTATATGCAGTGAAGTGTGTTCGCAAATATAATTAGAAGTGAAAACTCTTTGCAATAAATGGGAAAAGCTCGCAAAGGCTACAGCGAGGTGCGTCCGCTGGGCACAGGCAAAGCTTCGATGTCTGCGCCACCCGCGGCGGAGCGCGTGGTTGGCCCGTGCCGGTGACGTCAATGCCGACCTCCCACTGCGCCCACCCCGCGCCACCCGCGCCCCTCGCCCCCCTCCACCGAAGGCCAATTCTATGAGAAAATAATCACGATTTTCGGACGGTTCGTGGAGTTTTCTTTTCCATACGCTGACACTGTACGGAGTGCCCTGCCCGCTAGAACTATATTACGTAATATGTACTGAAACCTTTATTGCATAAATGTTTCTCACTCATCTTCCTTTATGACACTACAATTTGTATATTATTAACAATAAGTCATTTAAAAATCATGTTTATTTTTAGCATGGTTTCGTTTAACTAAAAATTTCTCAGAGTGACTACCTACGGAGACCTCAGTACAAAACGAAAATTATTCTTTTCAAGTATTTCACCCAATTATTTATTGGTGTGATGATGTCACTCATAACATTAATTATGGTTTTTGCCTTACAATATCCGTAAAAAAACTACACTGCAAATATTTTAGACTAAAATTTAATATAACGTGAAAACTTTTATCGCTGGGATTTCTCACAGACACCCAAACCTTACGAGGCTACTGAGCCAGCCTGTCCTGATTTCGTAAATTTAACAAATTATATTTAATTTAATTTGTCAGTCAGTGTGATAGTATTTGCATATTTTAATAAAATATATCAAATTATTTTTTTTTATTTTTGAAGAATAGCAGACAAACTGACGGCCTGCGACGCTACGTGCACCGCGAACACGCTGCTGTCCCATAAGGGTACAGGAACTTAGGTCACTAATACCGGAACACAACACAAGGTTATTATGGCGGCATACTTATAAACCAAGGGTGGTTGCCATCCAGACGGGCTTGGGGCCTTACCAAGTAGCTAGGGTTGTTTTGTTGCCTTTTATGACAGGCTGACCCCGGCCGCAGAGGTTGGTATTCTTACTACGCCCCTGCACGGAGAGAATATATCCAATGCAGAACAAAAAAAGTATAACTAGGCTTGGATAAAAATCATTAGTAGCCTAAGTGGAACCCCAATGATACCATCAGATCGAAACACGGCGATGTATTATTTCGATTTTTTAAATGGTGATTTATATTTGTTTCGTCACATTAAAGGACAATCGTTCTTAACTTTGTCCGGATTTCAAAGAATTCGAGGTTTAAATTTCATCGTCAGATGAAAGTCAGTCATCAATTCTTAACACATAATATAATATATTTCCGTACAATTTTCAATGAGTTGCCTTCACATAGATCACAATGCAAACGGAAATATTAAAAAAAAACTGTAACTGATTCAGTTCTACAAACAAAAAATGCGTGTTCAATTGAGAGTATCATTCTCGGATTCAGCTAAAAATTAAAAAAGAACAATCTTAACTAATAAATTCTCTTATAATATCCCTATTATCTTAAATCTATACAAATAAATAAAATTGGAGGGTCTGTTTGTACTATTAAAATAACCGCTTCTTACTAAGTGCATTAGGACGTATACACGGTACATATAGCAAAGTTTCGTTATTGCTTTTCGTACGGAAGACCTCGACGCTAGAAGCCAGATCCGCAAAACACGACCCAAGCCCTCCTACACGTACACATATAACACAAATGGTCAGTTATATTGTTTCTCTTGCAGCCGAGTTTTCAAGAATAAATTCGGTTTTGCAAGTCATTCTCGTGCCCATGCCAGGAAATCATAGCAGAGGTCACCATTGACGGATACGTCAGGGATGTCATCATCATCACATATAGCAAAACAACATTTTTTACAATTTTTGTCTGTCTGTCTGTCTGTCGGTCTGCCTGTCTGTCTGTTTGTTCCGGCTAATCTCTGAAATGGCTAATAGATAGCTGATGTATCAAGGAGTAACTTAGGCTATTTTTATTTTAGATAAAAAAAATAGTTTTTGTTAAAAATGATAAGTTTCGGAAATTAAATATACCAATTTAAGTTGACCTCAGATTTATATCATCGATCATATGAAATAGGGTTCAGCTTAGGCTGGACTTTGTAGGTTTAATTTCCAATTTAAATTGATCTCAAATATCCAAAAAATGCTGCCTAAAGTCACTATTCCACGTGGACGGAGTCGTGGGCACAGCTAGTAACTAAATATATATTAATAACAATCGTCCACGATTTGGTACCTCTCATTTACTCTCTTAGAAGTTAAATTAATACTATAACATTTAATACTTAGTCTCCATGCATTTTGCTTTCGTTCACCATTCATTTCCTTCATGGACAACTTTCAATCATTGCTACACGATATGGAAAGTTTTTGTGGAATAGTTTTTATTTTGCCGAGTTTAATTTATCCGGAAACAAATAAATCTACGGCCATTCTAGATTACTACGAGTAACTCTCCAATTATATGAGATAAAGACTAGAGCACGCCGTGTCAGTGTAACGCTAGCTTTCCGAGCGTTTAATTATAGCATTGAAAACTAATAGAAGTATTTCGATATAGTAAACTTCTAACGGAGGGGTGCCAATCCAACGAACAAGGAGGATGTTATGATTACCGTTTAAAATAACTCCATTGATCTCCTTGTTTGCTATATTTAGACTATGTTTACGGAGCACTCTCACAGATGTCGCTCTAGTTCCGGTTCGCACGTTTGATCTGCGCACGCGCCTGTGCCTTTTGTTTGCGCACATTGAAAAGGTTCTTCGCACGTCATCTCTAGGCTAAGAGATGTTTATTTAATGTTTCGAATTGCCCTTGAAACACAAATATACCTGGACTTCTGATAAGAATAAATTTAAGTATCGTCTTTAATGCAATTTCATGAATTAAATTATTTTTATTTGTTCTCCGTACAGGGGCGGATCAGGAATCCTGACTCCTGCGTCTAGAGGCGGCCTGTAGTAAAAAGCTCCAAGCTCTTCTGGATGGCAACTACCCATAGTTTCTAAATATATTGAGTTACAAATACCTTGAGTTGTGTTCCAGTATAAGTAAGCTAGGTTTCAGTTTCCCTACGCGGACGGCAACGTGTTAGCGTTGCAAATATCCATAGGCGACGATAATTGCCTGTCTGTTTCACAACAATAAATAAACTATTTGAGGTCCTAACATTACGATGAACATATCTCTAATGAAGCTCCACACATACAATGTAATGAATTGAAAAGGTGATAATTTCATTTTCATTAGCTTAATCACTAAACATAAAAAAAAAACATTGCGCAAGGCTTTGAAATAAACTGAATAGTATCTGTTCCTAAAAAATAGTGCTAGACATAAGATGATAAAATTATAATTTTTGAGATCTATATAATTGTGAACAGTAAGTTTATAAGTATTAATTGTTGAATAATTAAAATATTCCTGATTTCACAAAGCAACATTTCGTTTATTTTATCACTACACATAATATTGTATACCATACACATAATATAATTTGCCAAGGAGATCAACAGTTTTAAAACTCCATAAGGGCCAAAATTCCTAAAAAGCTTTTGCTACCCATAACTATTTCAAGTATTTCATTTTGACACTGCATAACAAAAGGGAAAAAAGGACGGTCACAAAGAACTTAGAATTATTATAATATAACCCTTTTAACAGCGTATGTAGAGCTCCAAAGCTAAAACTTCAGATACAATTGAGACTAAAAGGTCGTAAAAAATTCTAGCAAACGTTAAAAACAAAACGGGTATAATAACACAGAAAAAATAGGTAACGCCATAAAAACAGAAAAAAATTACCTAATGCAAAAAAGCATATTCCACCATAATAACCTTGTGTTGTGTTCCGGCGTTAGTGACCCAGATTCCTGTACCACTATGGGACAGCAGCGTGTTCGCGGTGCCCCTAGCGTCACAAATATCCATAGGCGATGGTAACTGCTTTTAAGTGGGTCATCAGCCTGTCTGCTGTTCCTTAACGTTTTTTTTATAATATGAACAATCATTTTTTTTTTCTTTTCAAATCTTGTTCCTAAAATTGAAACTACAGTTTAGTTTTCTGTCATATATGGCCTGTCAAACGATTATGTTGCCTGCATGAATACTATCTTCCCCTATACAAGACTTCACAATTAAAAAACGAGTCTTATGTTAAAAACTCGTTTTTTAATTTTGAAGAATTCCCTTTCTTTTCCATTTTTTCCCATTCATTTAATTATTTACTTTCATAAACTTCACAAAACGCTTTAGTAACGAACGTTAGATCGATATTAAATAAGCTGTTGACACAAACGCCGGTCCAGGGCGATGTTCCCGTGACGTCATGGATGACACAGTTCCCTGGAGCCGGTGACCCGGTTACATCTGACATTTGCACAACTGAAAGCGCACTTCCAAGTATTCAACTAACTTGTACAACAACATTCAATAACGCAGATTATACTGCCAAATATAGCTAGATATATTGTGTAACATCATCTTACGGTCTTTTAAAACTATTTTGTGGAGATTTTTTATATTTTCCAAAACAATTTCCTATTTTGGGCGACCAGAGTCAATAATAATTAATTACCCCGGTGCAGAGTACATATCAAGCCACTGTTTGGCTTTAACAATATTTTTCCCCAACAAAAAACAGTGCTTAATTATCATACGAAATTACTTTCTATGCATTATCTTTAAATTACAAGACTAGGGTCAGTAAAACGAGGGTAACCTCTAAATTAGCCGTCAGAATGTCATGAAAATTTAGCTTATACTATTTGAAGGTTAGGTTAGTTGTTTTTATTTATTTCTCTAGGACAGCAGACAGGCTGACAGCCCACTTAGAAATTAGCAGTTACCGTCGTCAGTGGAATCGCGGAAATGCTGTTGTCCCATAAGGGTACAGGAACTTGGGTCACCAATGCAAACAACACAAACTTATTATGGCGGCATACTTAAGACCAAACGTGGTCGCCATCGTTTTGTCGCCTTTTACTGTGTCTGTTACCTGTCGGTCGACCCCGGCTGCAGAGGTCAGTATTGTTTCTCCGCCCCTGCACAGATAAAAAGTTGCCATACATGGGTCAGACCGGGGACTTTTTGAGTGTTAGGTTCAACACAATAACTTTAGCACTCTATAAATATTTCTCTCCCTCCCAAACATATATTCGTAAAACGGATCGACATAATTTTGGATCAAATATTGAAATGCCAAAATTAGGAAATGGGTTGAAATACTGATTTTAGATTACGCACTAAAAATTTAAATCGAATATTGAAAGTCGCCGTAAATCTAGTATAAAAGGGAAAATAGGAGTTAACAGAAGATGGAGGTATAAAACGACACAGAACTAAAAAATGTTCCAACACGTGGTAAGTAAACCTAAGGTATAAGTGGTTGGTAATGCTTTAACATAATTCACAATAATATTATAAATGTCAATCTGTCTGTCTGTTACGTTTTCACGCCCAAACCACTGAACCACTTTTGATGAATTTCGGTATAGATAGATTGGATCGTGGAGGATATGAGCTACTTTTGCCGCTATTTTTTTTTAATTTATATGGCGGAACAACCTTAGCCAGGTCAGCTAGTGGTATATAATTAAAAATTACACAACAAAATTTCATCATTGGTTCCGTAAGTATTGGTAGATAATATAAAAACCCTTCTTCTTGCTGCCCTTATCCTAAACTATGTGGGGTCGGCACAACATGTTCTCTCCTGCCACTCTCCTCTGTAGCCGTCATCTCAACGCCCTTCACGCCCTTTTTGCCATATCATCTTTTACGCAATCCATCTATATTTTTTTGGTCTACCTCTGCTTCTGTATCCATCCACTCACATTTCTATCACTTGTTATATGGCATTTTTCCCTGCGCATTATTATGATTATAACTGATAATAAAAAATAAATGTATTGATACAATTTACACAACGCCATCTAGTCCCAAGGTAAGGAGTAAAGCTCTTGTAATATGATTTTGTAAATACCTAGTCAGGTCATAAATTCTGTCACATGTTTAATGTAAAATAATTGTAACAAGTTTATTAATTATGTAACCATTCATATACCAAAATGAACTTAACAAAACATAGATTCTTATGACATTAAAGTTTATTCAAAATGACCTCCGTGATTTTGAATACAAGCCTTCAATCTGCGCGGCCAGTTGTCTATCGCAGCACGAACGAGGTCCATGTCAATATCGGCGGCTGCCTTAATCAAGGATGTCTTGAGTGACTCCAAATTGGGATGAGGCTTTGAGCACGCCTTTTCCTCCAAGTGTTGCCATATCTTGTAATCTAACGGATTCAAATCTGGACTGGAGGAGGGCCAGTCTTCGTGCCGGATGAAGTCGATTTCACGCGCCGCCAGCCAGTCTTGTGTGCTCTTCGCTCTATGAGCTGGCGCCGAATCTTGTTGGAATACCCAGTGCCTGTTATTGAACATGGTATGAGAAACAGGTTCCAGAAGGTTCGTCAGGACTGTATTTTGATACACAACAGCATTCGTTTTTACACCTTTCTCACAAAAATGTACCTCTGTTAAGCCCCAATAAGAAACTCCCAACCATACCATGAGCGAGGATGGAAAATGACCTCGTTGGACACGCGGAATACGGTTGCTCGCTTCTTCACTACTGTGTGCGTACACCTTATCATTTTGTTTGTTGTAGCTCTCTTCTACGGTAAACATTTTTTCATCCGAAAAAAGAATTTCCCGATATTTTTTCCCGCGTACCGCTTCAACAAAGCGCGGCATCTCTTCAGTCTCAGGTCCATTAGACGAGCATTCAAACGATGTCCTGTTTTTCTTCGATATGCCCGAAGCCCTAAGTCTTCATTTAACACCCTTTTCACCGTGGTTCTGCTTAACCCCATCTGAAGGGCCAATAGTTTCTGCTTACGTTTGGGATTTCTTTGAATTCGTGCCTTCACAGCTTTTATCACTGCTGGAGTCCTAACAGACCGAGGGCGACCACTTCTTGACCTGTCATCTACACTAGAGTCTTCATTGTATCGTTTGATGGTACGATAAACGAATCTTTTGGTAATATTCAAATTTTTCAGTATGTTAAAAATTTGAATTGGCGCGTAACCGCAACGATGCAACGCAATAACTGCAACACGGTCTTCTTTAAGCGTCCACTCCATATTTAAAAATGAGTAAAATTCTAAAAGTTATACATTTTTATTTTCATGAACAATTCGAAATTCTAATTCAATAAACTTTTTTGTGGCCAGCATTCTAAAAGAAAAGTTTTTACTGTGTGACAATACTTATGACCTGACTAGGTACTTACATAAACACCCAGACACTGGAATCGAACACGTGAACCCCACATGTTCCAACGTGTGTTTTTTTTAATTGCTGTAGGACAGCAGACAGGCTGACGGCCCACTTATAATTTAGCAGTACTTTGAATGCTATGAAATTTTGTATAAGTACGTATTGTTAATGTTATCCGGCAAACATGGGTCTGTCAATAATATTGCCATATATGGGTCAGAATTGGGACTTTGAGTCCTAAAAACACTGCAATTTAAAAAAACAAACTTTAAAAATATGTGATACAACTTGTTACATTAAAAAGTTACGTAAGTATAGTATGAGTGCCCAGTCTCCAGTGATAAGCACTCCCTGGAGGCGGAACCCTAATGAGCTAGAGCCAGTATGACGTCATTACTGTTAACGTGCCGCTTGACCTATTTAATATTTTTGAAACAGTGTCAATTAACAGTTTTAAAAATATTTTATGTTATCCAGGAATCATTTGTGGAACACAAACCGATTCCACGTAGGCATAAACATTTAATTTAATTATAATAATAGCCCTCACGAAAATGAAAAAATTAATAAAACCTACTTATAATGTTTCCCTAGTGGAGAGATATTGCATAAATGTCTTGTTAACAATACAAATGAAGAAAGCTTCTTGCAAGTGTTTAAACACGTTTGCATACTCAGCTTCAACTTCGGAGCCTTCCTTCTTATATTGTGTAACAGCAGACGGTCCACTTTATAGTAAGCAGTTACCGTTGCCTATGAATGTTTGCGACACAAGGTTATTATTGCGGCTTATTTTAAGACCAGCGGTATTTGTTATTCAGACGGGCATAGAACTCTACCACCTAGTTAGGGTTGTTTTTTCACGACACAACAAGCCACCCCTTGACTGCAGGAGGAACTCCACCCCTGCACGAAGAAAATTGATCGTCTAGTTCTTGACCAGAAACACAAAACTTTGATGGAATAGATGTCGCCACGTGTGATTTTTACAGGAGTGACTTTTGTCTAACATCACTTTTCAGCTTATGAGAGAGAGCTACAATGTCCTAGTAAAGTAATTGGATGACCATACTATTTCTGTTAGCCTAATATACGATCAATTGAAATGAAGACAGCGTTGCTAGACAAAGCATGATTAAAAACACACGGCTTGGTTCTTGTTTTGAATGTTCACGGAAATTTAAAAGAAAGTAATTGAGCTCGATATCAATCGTTACAGTTTTTTATTAGTTTCATTCCGAAATACAGAGTTAGTTTATAAATATCGCACAAAGCACACCGCGCTTTTAGAACAGTGACATTAATTGTCTCGTCAGTAATTTTATTCTTATGTTAAGAATTCTTTTTTACTTTTTAATTTGGTTAACTATAAAAGCGTGTTTTTTTTGTGTTTTTAAACTAAATTTTTTTATAATACCGTGAAATGAAAAGGCGGCAATGGATATTAGCTATATAGGTCAAACAACACAATAGCTTTATTTATAACGTAGTTAATCTGAATACAGTTGTATTCCTGTACGTATAGACAGAAATAACTCAACTATGTGTATACCGAGGCAATTGGTTGGAGACCGCCGTAAGTGCCATTCGGTTGTTGTTATTGTGCGACTGTGAGCACGTTGGTTCAATTACTAACGTAATGAAACAGTTTTCATGTTTTATTTATAGTTTAGCGTTATAAAGAAATTTCTTTCGAATAAACCCAATAATTATTGAATTAATTTAAATAAAATCATCCCTTTGTAAATTATATTAATGATAGGTATAAGAACTTTCCAATCACGCTGGGGTGGGTTGCTAGTATATTGATAAACTCTAGTCATCAAGTACAGAAATAAATAGCAGGACAAATGGAGAGAAAAGACGGACTTATTACAGAAACAGACCTATGTACATACTCTTATTTGTAGATGAAATGAAAATGAAATGAAAATTTATTGTACAGAAATATTTTTACAAGGTACAAGTATTATAGTTAACATAAAATGTTTCTAAAGATTAAAGCGTACCGATGAATAAGTCCTGTTCTCATTGATCTAAACCGGTCGGCAACCTTGTTATGCAAAAGTGCCAAGTACTTATAGATTGATTTTGAAAATATTTTGATTGAATATTCAATTGAAATTTATTTAAAGAGCCATTTTTTAAATATATACTTTGCTTTAGTAGGAGACATTATTACGGAAATAATTATAGATAATAAGTAATATTCCTAGCTTGGACATTTCGTGGAAGAGCCGTGGCCGAGGAGTCATAGAGCTGCATGTGGCTCGCGAGCCGCGTTGCCGACCACTGGTCTAAACATAGTGTTGTTTCTATTACAGTACTCAGTTGTTAAAAAAATGTGAAAACTAATTAGTGACCCAATTATTAATAAAGATTTCATGTTATCTTAATTACTATAGCACTATCAAATAATATACCATCAGAAATGAAGACCAGCGAAATCATCTTTGTATTCGGTGGTCTATTTCTTTCGCTGTTAAAGGGTCAGGGGGTTGACGATATTAATTGGTTTTCATTCCGTTATTGTAAAAGATCTAATCGTCTCAAAACTTAATATTATTTTTACGAATAATTGATACACAAAATTGCTTGTAGATTTTTCTTTTTAACATTTAATTATATAAAATTAATTAATTTAAATTCGATATTCTCCTCTTATGTAAAGTGACCATCATCAACCTTGTTTTAATTTAGGAGGTGTAAATATATCCTAATTGCTAAAACGATGTCGGATCTAACGCACTTGACCGATATAAATTATTTTTAAACTTAGAGGTTAGTGCGCAATGGCTCCTTGCTGACTGCGATGTACTGTAACCACAGAGTATACAATAAATAACCATAGAATATACATTATCTAGTTATAACATATAATAGTTTTTATTTTCTTAATTTACCGACTTAATAAACATTTTTTCCTAGTATTTAGTAAATAAATCCAGTGTGGTCTAGCTGAAGGAACCCTTCAACACATTTTTTGAATGCCTAAAAATTACCTGCCCTCTTTATGATTTCTTACCTAAAGACTTTCCTGGACCTATTAATGTGAATTTCCTTTTAACGCGGATTCTATTTTTATTTATACATTAAGTAAATTTTTATTGTTAAATAACATCTATGATATATATTTATAATGTAGTCAATTTATCATTTTTATATTATATTGTCACCAGACAGAATACTAAATTAGAAAGCTAAATTAATTTATCCTTAAAATTTGCCAAAGAAAACGATACGAATCAAGTACATACACCATTACATAACAATCTTAATATAAAATCAATGCCGTAATCCTGACAAACGAGGTTGGCCACTCAGCGTTTTCTTGCATGGAGATTGTTCCAAAACAGCGCTGGTTTTCAGTGTCAATTCCCAGTTTTGCTATATTGAAACGACCCAAAAGCAATTCAAGCAATTGTACAAGGCATGGATGATACTGCAGCTAATAGGATGTCAATGAGCGTTAGAAAATTACTATTACAAAGCGTCATCTAGTCCCATACTTGGGCCATGACATGACTTGGGTTACCCTCTATTAGCAGTACCTATATCTGTGTATAAAAACTAGAGATATTTTTCTTCGCCGACATACGTGGCAATTATGATATACACATCACACGTGAAAAATGCTTAAGAGGTTCATGTGATGTCGAGGATCGAAGCTCTGACTGATGAATTTCAACTAGAGTACTCGTTCGTGGTAGGTACGTACTATGTAGTACTTTATAATTGATTAATTAAAATTATTTATCACCATAACGTAATTGGGACTATAAATAATGAGGAAAATACGTACTAAAGTATTAAATGTCATGTCACTGTGAATATTTAAAATTAGTATTTATTTATTATTTCTCTTTGTTGCGCTTTCTGGTTGAATCGATTATAAAGATATTTCTAAAAGGTTTAAAGGATTCCACTGTCCTAACAACACAAAATAGGTCTCATTTGAAAGTACTTCCGCCAGTATAAGATTAACATCAATACTTTCTTCGGGCGACCTCTGTGGCGTAACGGATAAAGCACTTCAGTACGCTTGCGGTGGTCACGGGTTCGATTCCCGTCTCGCGTCTGGATGTTTATGTATAATATGTATTTATTTACAAAAAAAGTATATAAGTAGTATTTACAAAAAAAAGTATATCTAGTACCCATAACACAACTGCTATGCTACTTAGTTTAGAACTAGATGGCGCTGTGGGAACTGTCATAAAATACAAAAATGTAGACGCTGCTAAGAAACATTAATCATTACAAGCTTAGGGTTTAACTCCGTCTCTAGTAAGTGCCACTCTATGCATTATTTGTGTCACACTACTATTTCTGAGCAAACAGCTACTCCTGTACCTATAACTGCAAACTTTTCAGTGTCGAAATTAAAATTATAAGTTATTAAAAAGTAAACAACAGCTTACCATCTTTTACTATTGGAATGTACTGTAGCATATAGCAAAATCTAACACATTAAGAACGAAATTATAGTACTCAGTAGAACATCTCATTTCGTATATGTTTGAAATCCAAACTTATTCTGAAAAGTAACGAGTGTATACAAAACTCGCTGCGTTGTTTATTCAATTCACATTCATCCACACAAAAGCCTGCAAAATTTTCACGCTCCAATAACAAACATACAGCATTCAGCTACGAGCATAAGCTTTCAGTGGCTAAGGTTTTTCTCATCGTAGTACGATATGGGGTTTTTCATAAAACGGCGTTATAGAATTTCATAGGCCGGCAGCGCGTTGGCCATGCCAATGGTGGCGCATACGTCCATAGGCGATGGTGACCACCTTATATGAGATAGGCTGTTTCCTGTCAACTAAACTATTAAAAAACCATTGCATTAGCAGATATGGGTTCTTTTGTAAAATTTTGACTGAGCCTTTACTAGGAATTTAAATTTTATATACTTGATGCATATTTTGCTCATACCGCCTAACCCCCCATGCCCCGACTGATGAAACCAAATAGAGACTTTGTTGACTGTGAACACATCGGGAAGGCCCTCTTGTAGTCCGAGAATACATATTATAATACACAAATAAATGCAAAGACGGAAGGAACCATGTGTAATCTTTTATGTGATTGCAAAATTGCAAATAAACTGTTATATTATACAATAATAATAATATATATTTTTAAATGTTTTATATACTAATTTATTATTAAATTAATTAAATTATTATAAAAATATATTTTACTACCGAAAGTTATAAATAATATTTAGATTTCAGCTCGCTCGCCGGAAACGTTTCCAAAACGCTGGCTGCATTACTGCGTTGGATAGCAGTTTAAATATTTTGGCCGAAGGAGCTGATAGTTGTCCGATACTCAACGCCTTAACCAATTGACATATTATGATTAAACACGAAAGTAATGTGTCTAGAAATACTATTTATTTATCAGTTGTTATGGCATTCAAATGTAGTTTTGTATCTTGTTCAAATTACTTTATTTGAATACTAACAAAACGTCAAACTTAGTGTTACAACATAAATAAATATATTTTATGACTATTACATTAGATGCAAATTATTAATTAAAATTTTCTAATGCAGAAATTTTTCAAAACAGTTCGGGATGTGCTATGGTACTTGGCACTTTTTGCACTGCCAAGTTGTTTCGCTTCTTATATTCTGTTTTATGCACACAATGCACCATGCTTTTCGCAGGATGTTTTTTCTTATCAGTAGCAAGTATATGCTCCAGGAAAGGAAACGTGCCCAATATTTTGCTTGCAGGCTAGTCGAACAATATCCTTCTGGTGGACGCCCACGTTTGGGATAATTTAGTAACGATATAGTATCCACTACAACAAATCTTCGGCGATACTAAGTCGAAAATTCACTATTCTTAATTTTTCTGCATTACGAGTATTCGAATACAGAACGTACGCATGATATAGAAATGATTTTTGATTGCACTGTAAACGCCAACTCGCAACGGAATGTTGAAGACGTCTGAGACATGTCAATTATTGTTTTGACACAAGAGAAAAAAATGACGTCACTCAGATGTCTTTGTATGTCCAGGGGTTAATAAGACTAATAAAACGTTACTGTGTTATTCAACCGGTAGCCCCTTAAGAACTTCAACAAACAAGACAGATTTGTCTCTTCTCTAACAACTGACATTGTACATTCAACATTGGAAAAAGCAAACATTTTATACATTCTAAAGTAACTTCCATGTTATTAGGGATTAAACATTCCAATTGGCGAGCTCGTTTCACTAATTGCAATTAGTGCAACAATGCTGCTTGATAAATAATATATCAAGTTCCTTTTGTAGTTTTGGACAACTGTTTTCCCTCCCGTTTTAGTAATTACCCAAATGTATAAATTTGTGTATAATTTCGATTTTGTATTTCAGACTTTTTGTTGATCGTGTTATTTGTTTAAATATTCTTCTATTCTCTTTATCTTTCCCTCGTGTATTCATCAATTGTTAATCGTTAGTATAGTAAAGAAGTAATGCGGTCAGGCTTTTGGAAATATAGACTTATCATGTGTTTCTACATAAATGCACAGCCCTACTATTCATTCAAATACACGAATGAGTTGAACAAAGAGTTTTCAAGCTGTGAATGAAATGCAGAGCAATTCATTCATCACTATTGAATCGATGGCTTGAAGCATTGCGCAACCTTATCATGTCGATAACCTGGTTTTACGTATATACTTTACTGGAAATGCCTATCTACTCGTACTACAAAATCTAAGGTTTACTGACAAAACCTAGAATTTATTAAGTAAGCTTACATAATTTTATAATAATATTTTTATTCGGTCAACTGTGTATAGAGCAGCAAATAAATAAGAAAATGCCTAACAACATTTTTTAAAGCTGTGCTTTCGATTCGATTTTATATTTCGGGATTCATTTACTGCCGAATTTTATTAAATTTTTCTGAAGAATTAGAAAACATATAAATATAATAAATATCATAGCCAAAAAGCTCGACAGTCCTCTGTTGTGGGCACTGACGCAGAGCACTAAGCCATTCTTAGTTATTTAGTACTAACGTAGTTTTTAAGTTCATACTCACTAACTATTATGGTTTCACGGTCTGACATAAATAAACAAATAAAATATACATGAAAACATAACAAAAATATTTTAACAACGTGAATATTTATTTCATATCTTTATCGATTTTGAGGGCTTCTAGGAGCTTCCAAGCCAAGGTAAGGGGGGCCCAATGCACAAGCGAGTACCGGGAGGGGGCACCATTGACGCGCGTCTCTCAATGGCAATAGAACTGGGTCATCACAGCGTGACGTCACTACTGGCCTACATACGCCGGGCGTAGCCCCGGATGATGCCTCGCCTGGTTATACCAATTTTTTTTCCTATCCGCAATAATAACAAGGAGTTCTATATTTAGAACGTCAATATCAGTAAGGATTAAAATCTAATTAGTGTTTCGTTGCGCCTGTCTCTTGTGACTATTTGAACATTGATCATAATTGGTAATAGAGTCTTTTGAATAAAATGAATTAATTTTAAACAATATTTAGAATGAGGTTTTTGCTGTAACATTTTTACAGATATTTGAATCATCTGCAATAACAAAATTTATCATTATCAAGTATTATTTTAGCAAATCATAAAACCAAATCATTTTTATTTGCAGAAATACGTGTGTTTAAGCTGTCACATTTATATTCTGAGCATGTTTCTTGTCCGCAGACGTGCAAATGTAAACTATATAAACTAAAAGAATTAAATTCAAAAATGTCAACCTGTATTATATATTTATTTCATTATGTAATAATATAAAAATGTCAGTATACTTTATTATCGCCTCCTGATACATTTTTTAATAATTAATTACTAAAATATAAACAATATAATTAAAATTTTTTTTAATTGAGTGTTAAATACTATTTCCATTTTCAATTAACTGTAACTTTAGGTAACATTTTTGTAAGTTCTGGGAAAAATCAATAGCATTATTTGGGAGAATATTTGATTATCTAAAAAGTACTTCCTTTCTTCAAATCTATGTATCTATTCAGCATAAACGCTTGGTAACTTATACTGTACATGATTTGGAAGTTTTAGGTAGATCTAAACGCCTATATAAAATATTTTACGCATGTATTATATTATCTAGGTGGTCGGAAATAGATGTGTCACGCGAACACGTTGCGATAGTATTACATTGTGGAAAGTAGAAAATGCAGTTTGTTTACACTTTCCTGTATTTACAAATAATTTCATAATGTTTAGTTTTAATTTGAGCGTCGTATCTTTAAACATTAGGAATAATGTGATCTAAGTTCTAAATCTGACATTTTGGAACTTATATTGGAACATTTCACACAACGCGATCTAGTCCCAAAATAAGTAACATAGCACTTGTGTTATGGGTACTAGACAACTAATACTACAAATATTTTTTTGTAAATAAATATATATTATACATAAACACCCAGACGTGGGATGGGAATCGAACATATGACTTCGGCACACGTACTGACGTTAGTCATAATGGCTAACATCGTAATCGTCACGGAGGTCGTCAACAAAACCAAATCATATAGGACTTTATTAAAATTGATAAATTTATAAATTAAAACAAATTTAATTATGTCTGTAATGTTACAATGCAATTGAATAATTCAAACAATCGCAACACAAAACTAGGCCCATGTCTCTCGTGCTATAAAGTCGGTGACAACAATAAGTTGTCCATTTGACGGGGGCCTTATCTCGCGGCAACAACGCTCGCCGGAACTACGGACGCGCTTTGTCTCTCAGCTCATTGTGCCGACGCTTTGTCGGCTCGTGTGTAGCCCTTTCATAATAGACGCCATTGTTGAAACGTGAAGCGTTTTGTTCTTACGTTTGCATGGGAGTCGTCTTGACGGCTCTAGAGCTTCGCTTTGTATGTTTGATGTTTATTCAGTGCCATATATTGTAGCGCGATGTGTAACATTTTCATTATGGTTTTTACTTTAGATAAACTCTTTATCTACTTTTATTTGCCCACTATTTCAGTAAATTATATAAGCTGAATTAAACATTAAATATTAAGCGCGGCGCCATTTTATTTTGAATAAGATAGTGCTGGATTTTTGACATTTTAATAGCATAATAAGAATTTTTCAATACAAATAAGTTTCATTAAATCAGACATTGACGTCACATTTATTTAGACAATGACGTTACATACTCTCATGTGCTAAATATTGAATTTAAAAGAAAAATTAAAAAAAAAAATATATTGAATAGAATATTCTTTATTGCACACAAAAAATAATAAAATATGTACGTTTTTTATTGTCGCCATTAAAAAAAAAAAAAAAATATGTACAATGTACAATTGGCGATCTTATCACTAATAGTGATTTCTTCCAGACAACCGTCAATATATGTTGTTTTGAAATTAAAAATAGTGCCTGTTTCCATAGTTTATTAGTATGGATCATATTTTGTAGTTGAAGATTAAGTTAATATTGGATCGATTACAGAAAGTATTATATATCCTGAGTTAAGTATTGAAATGTTGTAAATAGTTCATTCACAATCCATGCAAACGCTACTATTTGACGTATACATTTTTCTTGATAAACATTTTTTGATGCGAATAAATAGATTTTTATTTCGTATTTGTGAGTAGTGTAATAACTAATTGTTTATAGGGACCGCTCGGGTCGCACAACATAGTTTTATATTGAATATTATTTACGAAAATCACAACGATGGACACGTTATAAATTACAAACTTTGGAGCATAATATGTTGACGATGCGGAACCTCGAGCTAGAGGTGCGAATTGCGTCGTCTTTTTGTTTAATTTCGAATTTTGAATATAATTTCGAAATCTCGTTGGCCATGACTATATGGAGTAAAAAATTAATTGTTAAACAACCACAAAATATTTACGCTCAGTGTGATATTTAAAATGTAAACAATAATATAAAATTTAAAAAATGTGTAGTGCGACCCAAGTGGTCGCTACATGTTAATACTGGTAATCAGAAATAGATTTAAGAATGTTAGATTGTATATTGTAATTAAAAAAAATTAAATAAAGTGAATACGGACAATATGGTTGAAAAAATATACATTCAAAGCAATCTAAATTTACGTAAATAAACGTGGGAGACTACACGCGTAGTTTGACGTAGGCGGACGTAGCAAGGGTCTGCGTAGTGATTCATAACTGGCTACGACAATTCAAGAAAGTACGAGTAAATGAGCTTGACGCAAGACCATTTCTCTCGTAGAATGCTTTAGTAATGGATTAACATTTTATCTATTTCTGTGTATACTGGCGTATTACAGACAATATTTAAAAGTACTTTTTACGGGCTGCCTATTGAAGCAGAATTCATCCGAGATTTTACGTTGGGATGATGTTTATTTCAAACTCTACAACACGTTACATTGTCTCATTCAAAAGATCAATTTATCTTTATTTCTTTTGAAATTAAACTATAAATATATTTTGTGCTAGTTCAATAAAATTAAATATTAAAATATATACAATTAGTCTAAAAAAAATTATTAAAATAAACCGAAAACCTATAACAATTGAACGTAACTTATAACAAACTACTGTCAATGGGGGGGGGGGGCCTAGAAGGCTGTTCGGCTGGGCTATGATAGATGGCAATACTTATCCGCTGTCCGAAAGAAGATCCGGATCGTGGAACGCTGATTTTTACCTAAAAACCCATCAAAACGTTTCTGACAGCGATAGATAACTACAAGAAATCCATGAAACAGATAGAGGTTCAGTGGGTTTTGAAAGTTTTCGCTACTGTAAACACTCAATTATATTTGTAATAGCGTAACCTCCAAACTTATTGGCGGCCATTTCGTTTAGTAGAACCGCCAAATTCATACACGGGACAGCATAGTGGTCTAGTATCTCTGGAGACGTACCTCAATTTATTGCTCATTGCATTGTATGATTTACAAACTCACAATTAAAATCAGAATTAGAAAGAAGGACTCTACGTGTTCTATATGCTACTGATTCTAGTTCTGCCCTGGTGATGATGGAAAAATTAAATTATCCGAGGAACACGGCAAATAGCTAATACGTTTAAACTTATTAGGAACAGATCCTGCTGTTATGATACATAGAGACATCTTATGATAAATAAGATTTTAGTTAAAGCGAAAAAGATAATGTTGAAAGCATTTATGTTGTGTTACCATTTATAGCTACTTCATTTGAATCTTGAGAAATATTTATTACTCTAAAAATATTACACTACATAACCACCGATTCGCTTGTAAGGGAGCCCAAGCCGCTTCAACTAATGGGCAAGAACTCATGGAATATATGTAAGTTTTTCATTAGATTCTTCATTAAAGAAAAGTTTTATAAAATGTGAAACAAAATTATAAAATCGAGCTTTTCTTGTCTGTTATAAAAATATATTCCTTTATATCTCATGATAATAAGGAAAATAGGACCGTTTCATTTTAATTTCTATATTTAGAGATTATTTTGAAGTTTGTTTGAAAAATATTTCAACCAAATTGCTAAAAGACCTCAGAATCAAATAATCGATATAGAAAAGAGGGATTTACATCTACAACTTAGGAAATTTTATTTAAAAATTATTTGCATTATGTGACTGTAACACTTTAGCTTACTCTCGGAGAACTTATTCGTTCGTCTGAAGACGCTTCAAGGAATAGATCTTCAAAGTACCAGAATTGACGAATTTAGTTTTGCCTTCCAATAATGCTCAAAAGCGTATCCGGGTTTTCAATTACACTTACATATAGTTATAAAAACATAATTATTTAAAATATGAATTATTATTACCTAATTAATAAAAAATATACCGGACACATTAACAAAAATCATATAAAATCAGGGGATAGGTAAAAAGTATTGGATTTATGATCTAAAAAGCGGTATTTACTTTAGATCAGAATATAAATTAAGCGTAGTGGTTCATCATCGCTTAATCCCGGTTACAATCAATACCTTCTCTCATGAGATCAAAGTTTACGGTGGCGTAAAAAACATGGCGAAACTTGATTTGCGTCGGCGCCAATCTGTTATACATTTTTTTTATTATCAAATATCTTGACTATCTCAGTATAAGAGAACATAATACCATTTTTTTAATGATTTGGACAATTTTCCACGTGATAAAATATTTTCTTCCCAGGAGGCAGTACAAAATGCTTCCACACAGTTTGTCGAATCTAGATGCCTAGAGTTCTATCGTAAAGGCGTGAATGCACTTACGTTTCGATGGCAGCAATGTGTGGAGAATGAGGGTAAATATTTTGCTTAAATAAATATGTTTAATCTAAAAAAAAACAAGTTTAAATTTTTTTGTACAAATCGGCAATTTCATGCTTTAACCCCTAATAATAAATAAATATATTGTGACCATGCATGCAGCGCCATCTAGTCCGAAAGAAAGCTGCAAACCGTTTGTGTTATAAGTAATAGAGCATTGATATACTACTTATATAACTTGTAATTGCATTCAGTATACATAAACTCAGACGCGGGACGGAATTCGAACCCGAAACACCTTCAGGCGTTCTGACGTGCAAAAATCATTGCGCAATAGACGTCGCCAAAACGATAGTCTTTTGAAATATATTAAGCTTAATTTTATTACAGGTGCGACTGGCCTGTTTTCGTCATAAACCCACAGCTGGACATAAGCCTCAACAAATTTGCATATATCCCGATCCTGTACATCCACTTCCAATCTTGCGCAGGTAAGGCCATTGGGTTAATGCGCTTCTGTTAACAATTCTATACTAAAAAAAATTACATGATCATCGTAAAATCAGGATTAATAATATAATATTAAAATAATGATTAAGCTAACTCTTGGCAATCTAAGCTCTCATTAGTAATCGTACTACTCGAACTTATTAACCTAACATCGTCCGATTAGGTGCGAACGCGTAAAGCATTAATCGATTTGCCTATTTTAAACATAACACAGCGATAATTCCACCATGAGGAAAAATCATTTCATCCATTACGTCAAGTTCAGTATCACAAGTACTTATATGCGTGCGGTACTTTTTTACTACAAGTATGAATAAAATACGCTCTTCTTAAATCGATTGCTCATTTATACCAAAATCATCAAGTTCGGTGAAATGTTGAACGAACACAAAATGCGCAAAAAGCCAACCGAGTGGTTTAAGCGCAGGTTTGACCGTCGTCATGCTGAATCAAGCTCCGGCGTGAACCACCGTCCGACACTTACCGGCTTGAGAGGGAACACATTCACAACATTCAGCTTAAGGCTAAGGGCAGATAAGCAAGCGGGGGATGCAACGACCCACCCCGCCCCGCCCCGCCCCGCACGCTTCATACAAAAACCTCTTACAAAACAGATCGATCGATATGATCCTAAATGTACACTCGTTATGCCACTGACGCGCTCGCCTTATTGCACGAAGTCCGGTGAGGACAGGGGTGGTGCTCCAACCCACCAAGATGTCCCATGGGTCCCAACGACGTAACTACCACTATATGTCGAAACCCTCCTCGATTAGACTCCCACTTGCTTAACAGAATAGCTAGCGCATTACTAAGCAGGCGGTACTCGGCACGTCCTTCAAATTTCAAGTGCAAGGCTCAGCGGCATCGACTGGCGGCGAGGCGGTGCGTGGTTAGGTTCGGGACTCGGTTTCCGGATCCCGAGGGCAGACACTCCCGGGACCCGGGCCCCGTTGCATAACGTGAGGATGGCTGGTCGTGCAACGAGGAGAAGCGCGGAGCCGGTATCGACTGGCGCTCAAGGCGCATGCGCGGCGCGTACCTTCGCAGCCGTAGCCCTGCCCGATGAGGCCCCACAGGAGATCCGAGCAGTGGTGGCAGTACGTCGGCTTGTGGAAGGTCTTCTTCGCGAAGGAGTGGGTGCGATGGGGCGCGGGCGCGGCCTGCGCCATGGCGGGCGCACGGGCCGGGCCGGACGGGCGCGCTACTCATGCCGCGGCGCCCAAGGGCGCGCCGCGCTCTCCGAGCGGCTGTCGCGGCCCACCATCGCGGCGCGTCTGCCGCCCGCGCCCCACGCACGCCGCGCAACGCGCACGCGCCTCCCCTCACGCCCTCGTCCTCACCTCTAGCCGCCCTCCGCGCGCTCGCCTCTCTCGGCGCTGCGCTAAGCCGCACCGCGCATCCGTGTGACACCAAACCTCGCACCGGCGGCATCGCCCTTCGCCGACGATCGATCCCTTACCATCTGATCGAACAAGCTTTTTTGATGAGAAGTTATTTAAGTTTGCCAAAAGCCACGGCGTTATAATATCTACGTTTGCGGCTCATATCTTGTATTTTAATAGTTACGTTAAAAATCTTCGTTTGTGATTTTTAATTTTCATTCAATGTCCAATATAAGAAAATATAACAATAGCAACCATGGTGTTTGTATAACACATACTGATTACGAGAAAATTAGAAAATTTAAAGAAATGAATTAGAAAATTAAATAATAATAATACAGTAATACGCTGTGCAAAGTTTACAGAGAGGGGCGCGTGCGCGTCACGGCCGCCAATCGAAAAGCTCTTGTTTACAAAATTAAGAGGCGCAGCATCCTCGCACCTCCCGCATACTCGCTCGACATACAGACGCCACGGCGAATAACCTGGTCTGGGGACGACTCTATCTCCTCATTGGCCTAAAAATGTTGCAAAGTTCGACCTAGGCCTTAAACAATACGTATACGATACTTTCATATCAGCCAAAGCTTTGTCACTTTCAGAAGGATAAACTTTTAGGGCCACAACACTTTGTGACGAATTACGTAACTCCTGTAATTTAAACTCGATCTATTTAATTAAAACGAAAGAAAATATAATACCTATGTAAATTTTTATCCAAATTCATGTCTCCTCTATGAATGTTAATTTAAAAACTTCATAAATATTACTTAATAACTTTATAATACCTTCAGATCCATGCCAGGCACCATGGGCATCGCAAAGCTCTGCTTGCCACTATTTTATGTTGGCATAATTATTATTATTTTATGTCTTTTATAGCCCGCCCTATTATGGTTATTCCTTTTTTTAAGAAATTTAATTTGGCAGCTTAGTTAAATACCCCGCTTTATGGCACAACATTTACTGTTCAGTATTTTTAATCTTTGGGTAATATTATATTAATGACTATCTTTTGAGCTTGGAACGTCCTTTTTATTAAGTACAGTATACTTCAAGACGAATTGTACACACTCTTGTTATCTCAGTGTGCTGCGATTTTCCTCACCATGTTATCTTTCACCATCAGTACGAGGTGTTTATATAATATTATGCACATTAGATTTTGGAGGTACAGGGGTTCCTAGCCTCCAATAGGCCTGCTGTTGAGTCTACAGGCAGATTTCTTCTTCGGAGGGCTTCTTGCTAGTTTGTTCATAGTAAAACTCAGTTCCAGGATTCCATGATTTATTGAACAAAAGACTTGAGAGATTGAGGCGGCGTATAAATTTTACTATTGTGCAAGTGATGGCAAAATGAACGGTGTGAGTGTAGTATTTGATAGCGAATTGAAAAAATGTGAGATGGATAATAAGAGGGTAAATGATAAAATGATAGTGGAAAAATTATTGGACTGTGCGTAACCATAATGAGTATTTGTCTCGCAGGCTGGATGTGACGACAGAGAGAAAGAAAGATTTTGGGGGGATTTTGATACAGTCATAATATATTCATGATATATATATATATATATATATATATATATATATATATATATATATATATATATATATATATATATATATATATATATATATATATAAACTGACGGACTCATAAACTGCATCAAAGTTCAGGATTACTTTGAAATTATTTTTTTTAATAAGTATGCAAACTTTTTAGATTAAATTATATAAATATGGAGACTGGCTCTTAATCTAAAAAAAAGGAAAGTTTAAAAATAGAACTGCAGTAAAACAAATGAATATAGCCGGTAAAAGAAAATTTACTCGTAGTATCAGATTTGCGTGTTATTTATAGCAAAGTTTTAAATTGATTCTCATGTTTTTTTAATTATTGTTACCAGCAGAATTGTTGGGTTAGTTTTTTAACTCATCGATAGTTTTTGAACCATAATATGGATACTTCGTCCGAACAAGCGGCTCAAATTGTAGCATTGGTGCGGGAGGGCTTGGATTAACGAACGAATGGTAGAAATTTAAATTTAAACCATTCTACGGTTTCTAGAATATACAGAAGGTTTGTGGAGACAGGTTCTTACAGAAGGAGACGTGGAGGACTCGAGCAACCACCGGTCGTGATGACCGATTTATTGTTACAACTTCCCTGCGAAATCGTTTCCTCACGTCAGTTAACATCAAAACAGAGCTTAATGAAGTGCGTGGAGTAAACGTGAGTGCACGAACAACAAGAAGAAGGTTAAAGGAAGCGGATATCACCCCTTTTAGACCAGCAAATGGTCCAAAATTGTCTGTAGCTCACATACAAGCTCGCTTAAGATTTGCGCGTGATCACCTGAATTGGACAGAAGAGCAATGGGACTCCGTATTGTTCACGGACGAGTGTAGGACATGTTTATATGGAGCAGATGGTCGCAGAAGAGTCTATCGTCGACGTGGGGAGCGATATGCTCAAAGTTGCATTAAGGAGCGTGTTCCTTTTGGAGGCGGTTCGTGTATGGTCTGGGGTAAATAGTCTGCAACGTACGGCATGTATGGTGGTAACGGGGGCCATGAAAACAACTCCTGGAGCGGCTCTTGATGCATTGCTCAGCCTACCGCCTCTCCCGCTGTTCATTCAGTATGAGGCGTTGGCCAGCATGCACAGGATAAATGCACAGGGGTCGAAAAACTGGCTCTCACATACGCTGAGGACTCTAAAAGACTCAGTAGTCACGCACTCCATCTTAGGCATGCCATTGGACAACATGCTTCCACAGTTTGTAGGATCGAGAAACTACAGTGTGGAAATTCCTTCCAGAGAGGACTGGGTGCTAAAGAAAATCTCTTGGAAGAGCGGTAGCCTTTTATGGTATACCGATGGCTCCAAAATTGGACATGATGTAGGCTGCGGTGTGTTTGGAGAGCGACCAAGCTTCAAGACCAGTCTGAGCCTGGGCAAATATGCCTCCATCTTCCAAGCAGAGGTCTACGCCATCTTAGAATGTGCGGTAGTGAATCTGCAAAAAGACTACATCAATCATGTGATATACATTCACTCTGACAGTCAAGCAGCACTTTTGGCGTTGAATTCAGACTTCATAGCCTCGAAACTCGTCAAAAACTGCATGGACTACTTAAATACTTTAGGTGAGAAAAATAAAGTAATCCTTCGCTGGATCCCCGGGCATGCGGGCATCATAGGCAATGAAAAAGCCGATGAACTTGCCCGGATTGGGGCCAAGGGGTCGCAGTACGGACCTGAACCGTGCTGCGGCATACCCAAAAGCCTGATCCGGCTCACCCTCAGGGATCAATTTACCAGTGAATCTCTTAAGCGCTGGAATACAATTCCAGGCCTAAATCATTCCAAGGTGCTAGTTAAAGCCTACAACCGCAAACTTGCGCTTGAAGCACTAGCACTAAATAGGAATCAGCTATGCAACCTAACGAGGGCGCTTACCGGACACTGTTGCCTAAACAAGCACCTCACCATCATAGGGATTAGGGATGGCAAAGCCTGCAGATTCTGTAATGAGGCGGATGAAACGCCTCTGCACCTGCTGTGCTACTGCTGTTCCCTGATGCATAAACGTAGTCTCATATTAGGAAAACACATGTTGGAACCGGATGAGATACGTGCAGCTCCTGCCAAAAAACTGCTTCGCTACTTCAACGAGGCAGGCTTTGCCAATGAGCTATAGTAAATGTGGCGATCACAATAGTTCATTAAATTGGACGCAGTGATACTAGGTTAGAACAGACTAGCATAGCCACCTTTCGAAATAATAATAATGGTCTGGGGTGGCATATCGATGAACGGGCGAACAGAACTTGTGTTCATAGACATGGTCCGTCAAAACGGTAATAGAGGGGGTTTGACTGCACATCGCTACATAACAGAGATCTTAGAAGATCACGTGGTGCCTTACATGGGATTCATAGGCGAAAATTTTACTTTAATGTAGGATAATGCCCGGCCGCACGCTGCTGCACAAGTACGACAATATTGCGTGAAGGTTGAGATACGTACAATGAATTGGCCAGCACGCAGCCCGGATCTTAATCCCATTGAGCATGTTTGGGACAATTTAAAAAGAGCCTATATATGCGAGAAACCCTTTGCCCACGACAGTGGCAGCACTTTCAGAAGAATGGGACAATATTCCGCAAGATCTTTTAATAACCCTAATAAATTATATGCGGAACCGATTAGAACCCGTAATAAGGGCACGTGGAGGTAATACACCTTATTAAAACGTAAATAAACCCTTGCATAAAGTTTGTGTCTATTGTTAAAACCAATTTTTAATTAAACCAATTTTCCTTAAATTTCTGTTTTTTCTTCAAAAAAGTCGGTCCTTTCCAGTACACAAACTTAAACTTAAGGATATGACTCTACGCTGTTTTAAAGTTCACGAACCAATCTAGAGGTTTCAATTTAAATCTGTAGATATAGAAAGTTTGCATACTTGGTTAAAATATTTATTTCGAAGTCGTCTATTACTTTGATGCAGTTTATGAGTCCGTCAGTGTGTATATATATATATATATATATATATATATATATATATATATATATATATATATATATATATATATATATATATATATATATATATATATATATATATATATATATATATATATATATATATATATATATATATATATATTCACACATCAAAAAAGTCTAAGCAACATGTACTAATTTAAATTTTAGGATGGTGGCTGAGCCGCTGTATGGATGAACTTCCTGAATGCACCTGAGCCTTTCAGTATTTCCGGGCCGACGGTACACTCGCACCCTTCTTATATCAGACCTAAATCCGAATCGCGACTCATCGGAAAACATAATTTTATCCCATTGTTCCTGGGTCCATGTTCTGCGTTCTCTACACCATTCATTTCGACGAGCGCGATTCCCGTGACGTATCAGTGGGCACCTAATTGGGCGTCGAGCTCGTAGGCCGTACTCATGCAGTCGATTTCGCACAGTTTAGAGACTTACATCAACACCACTTGAATTTTGTAGCCTCAAACTTATCTCTCGAGCGGTTAACATCGGCTGGCGTCTTGCAGTCAGTTGTATGTACCGGTCTTGCCGAGTGGTTGTCCTCCTTTTACGGCCTGGATGCTGTTCAGCGGGTTCCCTTGTATTATTGTAGCGCTGCCAAAGACGACAAATAACACTTCTATGAATGCCAAAATGCCGAGATACCTGAGATTGATTACTTCCCGCTTGCAACATCCCTACAGCTCTTTGCATTTCATTTGCTGTCAAATGACGTCGCTCCATGACGTAAAGAATATCTAACAATTCAATTTTGTCGCTAACTTTATTTAAATGGTTGGTAAAATTATAAAATCACGACTAAACGTAGTAATAAAAACGCACTTAAATTCAAACAAATTCCCTTTCATTCAATTTTATGAAAAAAACAAAACATAATCGAATTTTTTTTTACAACCAGCCAGTATGTCATCAATAACAAAAAAGTTTACATACCTACGCACTTTGAGTGAGTTAAGACTTAGTATAAATGGTAAATTTGTAATATCATGCATGTTGCTTAGACTTTTTTGATGTATATACCTAGTCAGGTCATAAATTCTGTCACATGTTTAATGTAAAATAATTGTAACAAGTTTATTCATTATGTAACCATTCATATACCAAAATGAACTTAACAAAACATAGATTCTTATGACATTAAAGTTTATTCAAAATGACCTCCGTGATTTTGAATACAGGCCTTCAATCTGCGCGGCCAGTCGTCTATCGCAGCACGAACGAGGTCCATGTCAATATCGGCGGCTGCCTTAATCAAGGATGTCTTGAGTGACTCCAAATTGGGATGAGGCTTTGAGCACGCCTTTTCCTCCAAGTGTTGCCATATCTTGTAATCTAACGGATTCAAATCTGGACTGGAGGAGGGCCAGTCTTCGTGCCGGATGAAGTCGATTTCACGCGCCGCCAGCCAGTCTTGTGTGCTCTTCGCTCTATGAGCTGGCGCCGAATCTTGTTGGAATACCCAGTGCCTGTTATTGAACATGGTATGAGAAACAGGTTCCACAAGGTTCGTCAGGACTGTATTTTGATACACAACAGCATTCGTTTTTACACCTTTCTCACAAAAATGTACCTCTGTTAAGCCCCAATAAGAAACTCCCAACCATACCATGAGCGAGGATGGAAAATGACCTCGTTGGACACGCGGAATACGGTTGCTCGCTTCTTCACTACTGTGTGCGTACACCTTATCATTTTGTTTGTTGTAGCTCTCTTCTACGGTAAACATTTTTTCATCCGAAAAAAGAATTTCCCGATATTTTTTTCCCGCGTACCGCTTCAACAAAGCGCGGCATCTCTTCAGTCTCAGGTCCATTAGACGAGCAATCAAACGATGTCCTGTTTTTCTTCGATATGCCCGAAGCCCAAGTCTTCATTTAACACCCTTTTCACCGTGGTTCTGCTTAACCCCATCTGAAGGGCCAACAGTTTCTGCTTACGTTTGGGATTTCTTTGAATTCGTGCCTTCACAGCTTTTATCACTGCTGGAGTCCTAACAGACCGAGGGCGACCACTTCTTGACCTGTCATCTACACTAGAGTCTTCATTGTATCGTTTGATGGTACGATAAACGAATCTTTTGGTTATATTCAAAGTTTTTCAGTATGTTAAAAATTTGAATTGGCGCGTAACTGCAACGATGCAACGCAATAACTGCAACACGGTCTTCTTTAAGCGTCCACTCCATATTTAAAAATGAGTAAAATTTCAAAAAGTATACATTTTTATTTTCATGAACAATTCTAAATTCGAATTCAATAAACTTTTTTGTGGCCAGCATTCTAAAAGAAAAGTTTTTACTTTGTGACAATACTTATGACCTGACTAGGTATATATACCTATATATTTTTAAATATGGAGTGGACGCATAAAGAAGACCGTGTTGCAGTTATTGCGTTGCATCGTTGCGGTTACGCGCCAATTCAAATTTTTAACATACTGAAAAATTTGAATATAACCAAAAGATTCATTTATCGTACCATCAAACGATACAATGAAGACTCTAGTGTAGATGACAGGTCAAGAAGTGGTCGCCCTCGGTCTGTTAGGACTCCAGCAGTGATAAAAGCTGTGAAGGCACGAATTCAAAGAAATCCCAAACGTAAGCAGAAACTGTTGGCCCTTCAGATGGGGTTAAGCAGAACCACGGTGAAAAGGGTGTTAAATGAAGACTTAGGGCTTCGGGCATATCGAAGAAAAACAGGACATCGTTTGAATGCTCGTCTAATGGACCTGAGACTGAAGAGATGCCGCGCTTTGTTGAAGCGGTACGCGGGAAAAAAATATCGGGAAATTCTTTTTTCGGATGAAAAAATGTTTACCGTAGAAGAGAGCTACAACAAACAAAATGATAAGGTGTACGCACACAGTAGTGAAGAAGCGAGCAACCGTATTCCGCGTGTCCAACGAGGTCATTTTCCATCCTCGCTCATAGTATGGTTGGGAGTTTCTTATTGGGGCTTAACAGAGGTACATTTTTGTGAGAAAGGTGTAAAAACGAATGCTGTTGTGTATCAAAATACAGTCCTGACGAACCTTGTGGAACCTGTTTCTCATACCATGTTCAATAACAGGCACTGGGTATTCCAACAAGATTCGGCGCCAGCTCATAGAGCGAAGTGCACACAAGACTGGCTGGCGGCGCGTGAAATCGACTTCATCCGGCACGAAGACTGGCCCTCCTCCAGTCCAGATTTGAATCCGTTAGATTAAAAGATATGGCAACACTTGGAGGAAAAGGCGTGCTCAAAGCCTCATCCCAATTTGGAGTCTCTCAAGACATCCTTGATTAAGGCAGCCGCCGATATTGACATGGACCTCGTTCGTGCTGCGATAGACGACTGGCCGCGCAAATTGAAGGCTTGTATTCAAAATCACGGAGGTCATTTTGAATAAACTTTAATGTCATAAGAATCTATGTTTTGTTAAGTTCATTTTGGTATATGAATGGTTACATAATGAATAAACTTGTTACAATTATTTTACATTAAACATGTGACAGAATTTATGACCTGACTAGGTATATATATATATATATATATATATATATATATATATATATATATATATATATATATATATATATATATATATATATATATATATATATATATATATATATATATACCTAGTCAGGTCATAAGTATTGTCACACAGTAAAAACTTTTCTTTTAGAATGCTGGCCACAAAAAAGTTTATTGAATTAGAATTTCGAATTGTTCATGAAAATAAAAATGTATAACTTTTAGAATTTTACTCATTTTTAAATATGGAGTGGACGCTTAAAGAAGACCGTGTTACAGTTATTGCGTTGCATCGTTGCGGTTACGCGCCAATTCAAATTTTTAACATACTGAAAAATTTGAATATTACCAAAAGATTCGTTTTATCGTACCATCAAACGATACAATGAAGACTCTAGTGTAGATGACAGGTCAAGAAGTGGTCGCCCTCGGTCTGTTAGGACTCCAGCAGTGATAAAAGCTGTGAAGGCACGAATTCAAAGAAATCCCAAACGTAAGCAGAAACTGTTGGCCCTTCAGATGGGGTTAAGCAGAACCACGGTGAAAAGGGTGTTAAATGAAGACTTAGGGCTTCGGGCATATCGAAGAAAAACAGGACATCGTTTGAATGCTCGTCTAATGGACCTGAGACTGAAGAGATGCCGCGCTTTGTTGAAGCGGTACGCGGGAAAAAAATATCGGGAAATTCTTTTTTCGGATGAAAAAATGTTTACCGTAGAAGAGAGCTACAACAAACAAAATGATAAGGTGTACGCACACAGTAGTGAAGAAGCGAGCAACCGTATTCCGCGTGTCCAACGAGGTCATTTTCCATCCTCGCTCATGGTATGGTTGGGAGTTTCTTATTGGGACTTAACAGAGGTACATTTTTGTGAGAAAGGTGTAAAAACGAATGCTGTTGTGTATCAAAATACAGTCCTGACGAACCTTGTGGAACCTGTTTCTCATACCATGTTCAATAACAGGCTCTGGGTATTCCAACAAGATTCGGCGCCAGCTCATAGAGCGAAGAGCACACAAGACTGGCTGGCGGCGCGTGAAATTCTTCATCCGGCACGAAGACTGGCCCTCCTCCAGTCCAGATTTGAATCCGTTAGATTACAAGATATGGCAACACTTGGAGGAAAAGGCGTGCTCAAAGCCTCATCCCAATTTGGAGTCACTCAAGACATCCTTGATTAAGGCAGCCGCCGATATTGACATGGACCTCGTTCGTGCTGCGATAGACAACTGGCCGCGCAGATTGAAGGCTTGTATTCAAAATCACGGAGGTCATTTTGAATAAACTTTAATGTCATAAGAATCTATGTTTTGTTAAGTTCATTTTGGTATATGAATGGTTACATAATTAATAAACTTGTTACAATTATTTTACATTAAACATGTGACAGAATTTATGACCTGACTAGGTATATAATATATATATATATATATATATATATATATATATATATATATATATATATATATATATATATATATATATATATATATTTATTTATTGAACACCCCTAATATGTCGCTGGGTCAATACGTTCTTTAGTACTTTGGCTCGTATAAATAGAAAATCCGTTTATAGCTTATACGTAGGATGGTAGAAATCTTAATCCAAATAGAAATAGATGAGAATAACCAGCGACGTAATATGTACGTATACAATTGCATCCAATTCTTTGGCGAGGAGACCAGAGGTTCGCTATTATCAAACCGAAACTGTGCGTATTTTTGCATCGACGCAGTTCTGTGACACTTCATTTAAACTGATTTGGCAAAATTTTCTAGAGCGACTGGTGTTGGGCAGCAAAACCAGTGACGCACGACAGTTTGGTTTCACGACGTTTATCTTCAATGTTGGTACGTGACAATAATTTTTTAATAAACATATTGATGAAAAATTGCATGAATACTGATACACGTGTACAGTCGAACCGTGTGGTTCCGGATCTTCTAAATAAAAGCTAGCCATTGCTATTCCTGGTATATTGTAGAAGGCGTTAAATCTTCTGCTAATTCAAATTATTATTATCAAATGGATCCGTCAGCCTGTCTGATGTTCCACAGCAATAGGAATTAAAAATTAAAACATGATTGTTCTTTAATAAGAATTATGGTCGAATTTTTCCCATTAGGCCACCATCAGTCACCTCATTTCGAATTATTTAAAAGAAACACCTAACATAGTCCAGATCAGGTTATTTTATTTACTAAATAATCAACAAATTGCGTCAGAAAACTGCTACCAGGCACGTGTGCCTAAAATAGCCAAAAGCCAAGTGAACTGACCACGGCAGGACATTAGCGCTTTTCACAGGCGGCTGATGTGACCCGACGCACAAAGTTAAACTTTGAAGTGCTGGAAGCGTGAATGATCGTATCATCCGGCGGCCGAGGGCGGCGTTATATATAGCCAGCCTGAGCCAACCGTGTTTTCCACCCGATTAACCGTATTACATGTAAGCACATATATTTTATAGGTATTTATTATCAGTATAGTACACAAGTATTCCCGTAGGTCGTGTGATCATAGCAAGAATAAAGAATGGAGTAAAAAGGCGAAGAGCTAGAGAGAGAAATGTACAAGATTACTTACAATCGACTTGTTTTAACTATCTTTCGCTTAGGTACCCGAATTGCATACTTTTCTTACCTGTAGGAAGCGGTTCTCAAGAACATTCATGTCACGTACTCTCCGAATCTAGAATGATCTCCCAGTTATGTTTTTTCCAGCGCAGAACGATCTGGGGGTTTTCAAAAGACGTTATAAAATTCCTTCGAGACCGGCTGTGCGTCGGCAATGTCTCTGGTGTTGCAAACCTCTATAGGTGGCGGTGATAGGTGATGACCGCCACCTATAGAGGTTTGCAGTCCAACCAGTCTGTCTACTGAACCCTAGCTATAAAAACAAAAATTAGCAGTTTCGGCAGTCACATGAATATAGCATTCACACTTAGCTTACATTTTGCTTACAATAAAATTATTGATATTCATTTATTGCAGAATCGACGACCTATGAGCCATTGGACGTTATATCTTATTTTTGTAAGTCGGTCGCACTTTTTTGAAAAAGACAGGGAGTAGATAAGTTTAGGGGAAAGTGCAATTGCCATCGCCACATAGACCCATTGTGGCCTCTACCTTTTTCTAGAGTCATAGGAATGCTTTTAGTAGTAAATTTTTTTATGCTGTAGGATAGCAGACAGGCTGACGGCCCGCTTAAAATTTAGTAGTTACCGTCGCCTATAGATGTTTGTAACGCCAGTGGCATCGCGAACACACTGCTGTCCCATAAGGGTACAGGAACTTGGGTCACTAATGCCGGAACACAACACAAGGTTATTATGGCGGCATACTTAAGACCAAAGGTGCAAAGACCATCCAGATGGGCTTGACGCCCTACCACGTAGCTAGGATGGGTTGATTTGTCGCCTTTTACGACACGCCGACCCCGGCCGCAAAGGTTAGAATTCTTTCTCCGCCCCTGCACGGATAAATATAGCAAAAAACTGTTAAATAGTACTTACAGTTTTGTGAATGTGTGTGTGAGTTTAACATAACAGAAACTCGTATTAAAATTTGTTTGCCTGTGAAAAATCAGGGAGAAAAAATGTTATGTGCGGCCTTGTTATGCGTGCCTTGTTATGTGCGGCCTAACCCCTATAATGTCTACTAAATGTATTTATAAAATATGAAATTACAAAAGATCTGAAGAAAGTATAAAAATACATTGCCTTTCACTCTAGTTTTTTGTTTAGTTATTGAATCAAATGACTAGATAGTAAACTAGATAGTAGACTAGATAGTATATTGTTTAACGAACAATCTACTGTTTAACGAACTTTCGAAAAATAATATATTTTCCCTATCACTCTATTCAACAACCCGCTGCACACCAATTTCAGATTAATTCACCACATTCGAAGTAAAGACGGGACCCTAGTGTACATACTAAACTAACCCTAACTGCGCTTGAACCGTGTGTTGGTGGGATACCCTATCACTTGGTTAACCCAAGTGCAGCCCTAACAATAGATATTTTTATTATGAAATCCAAATTCAATTCAAAGCGAGAATTTTTATTGTCAACGAGTAAAATTAATTTATGCTACTTACATCGTAGCCCAACCTTAACACTTGTTTTCCACCGCCGTCCGATCTCACAAGTCCAAAAGGAAACGCTTGCTTCAAGTCTGGACCATTGGAGGAAACCTTGCTAACCCATTAGCATATCTCGAGCCTGAAAACCTATATATCCTTAACAAGGGATCGATATAAAATGAGTTAATAAAATATTATAGATATTAAGTTGGTTATTGTAATAATAGGCAATAACTGTGATGAATCGTCTAGGGACAAGTGCAATGCACAATGCATACATCTATTACAATAGGTCAATGAACCCACATCGCATCCATATTGGGTAAGTAGGTGGTATAAGAATCACATTGCACTGAATCACGTAACAAAAAATCTATTTCATCTGTGAAATGGTGAAAGTAATACAGAAAATATATAAATTATTAATAGGTTGTAGAAATGTTCATCATTATTAGCATCAGAACGGTAATTAAAGGTAAATAACGGTAATTAAGGTAGATTAAACTTGAAATAGTCTATGATCAGGCTTCAGACTATAATCCGAACCTGTGGATAAATGATTATCTATACATTTTCCTACCTAGTTGCTACCTACTATCTAGTTTTTCATATTGCTACCAATATGGTAGATTAATATATTAATTATTATAAAAACATATTTTATCTGTTTTAAATGCGCGTGGATTAATTAGAAGCAGCGGCGTAGCGCGGGTGACGGGCGCCTGGGGTGGAAGACGATTTTGCCGCCCTTTTATTTAGGTACATTTTTCATTTTAATGCATACTATAACTATACTAATGTTATAAAGAGGTGAAGTTTGTGTGTTTGTGAGTTGTCTCTGGATCTACTGAACCGATTTTGATAATTCTTTTTGTGTTGTAAAGCCCATTTATTGAGGAATGTTAAAGGCTATTAACATCACGCTAGGATCATTAGGAGCGGAGCGATTGTGAAAAATTAGCCCGTGATGAGCCGGGCGAGCCTGCTAATATTACATACATTAATTGTAGATAACTTTTCGCAAGAACAGTCATCATTATTTTGCATTACACAGGTTAAATTCATTATACAGGGCAAGCACTAAATAAACTATGAGGAATCAGAATAGACGGTGTTGCCAGCATTCGCTACAAAACATCATTTAAAGAAAGGGGATTCCCCGAATTCGTCAGAATAAGTAATGAAAAATTCCGTGCTCTTTTCAATCGGCCCGAATTTGTAATTGCGATAAATATGAAATGGTTCAAATATTTATATTATTTATTGTGAAATTTTGCCGTCCCCTAAAAAGTGCAGCCCGGGGCGGGCCGCCCCTGCCCCCACCACAACGCTACACCACTGATTAGAAGTTGATTTTTTCCAATCAAAGCATAATATCTCTGTGCCAAATTACATCCAGTCCCGTTCAACTATTCTGGCGTGATGAAGTAATAAATATTCACCCACCTATCCAAACTTTCATGTATATACCATTTAAATATTATTATACATGAATATATTTAATCTGATTCCGGGCCCATCACTCTCGTAATATTTATTTATTATTTTTGTGACATAGCAGCCAACAGTGTGTCCTTTCAGCTCTGAATACAAAACTTTCACTTGAACCTCATGTATTCATAATATTTTTTTTTATTGCTATAAGACAGCAGACAGGCTGACGGCCCGCTTAGAATTTAGCAGTTACCGTCACCTACGGGTGTTTGCAACGCCAGTGGCATCGCGAACACGCTGCTGTCGCATATGGGTAGTAATAGTCGCAGTTAACTAAATTTGACGTAGACATGGGCGTTAAAGGTCTAGGTGTGGCCTTAAGTTAAATAACCACATCCATATTTTTTAAATATAAATACTACTCTAAAAAAAATTTCGCATAAATATGTGATACAAACAGTACATAAAGACGATAAAAATTACAAAATAAGCTTAATAAGTATTATTAGACGCTTTATGTAAGTAATCCATAATATTTTAATGATATGAGATAACAACAACCTTGGTGGACTTCTTTATCATATTTTAAACAACAGCCACGTAAAATGTTTCATTTCATAATTCATTAAATAGTGAGGACTAATAAAACAGAATAGATTAATCGTGAAATCGCGGTGGAATTCTGTTAAAACTGCGCTCAGTCACGAAACGTCGTCTATAGGCGACATACTCCGACATAGGCGTTCCCGAACGGAACACAGCTGTGTCAGTGATTCACACCCGTGCTGTCAAAATAGAAAAAAAAAGATGTTCGAAGAAACAAAAAGAAAAACTTTTTTGGGATTTGATTTTAGCACTCAAAGGGTATGATAAAATATTCTGCACTACTTTTTCTATTGAAACATAATAGATATAATTTGTTTTTGATTATTTTTCTCTAAATAAATTACTCCGGCGATAGTATTCACCTAATACATTAGTTAATTAATTCTACTTATTGATTGTGTTTTTATAGGACATATGAAATAAATTATAAACAATTACATTCTTATAATTGTTGCTAATTAAAAAGAACCGTTAACGTTATGTATTTTGTTAACTTTCTGTGAATTCTGTGTTTAATATGAATAAATTGATCGAGACACTGAACTTGAGTGGCCGTGAGAACTTATTAACCTTCACTTAAGTTATGAAATGTGGATTGTGGACAATAATTTGCAGTCAATTCAAATAACAAAGAAAGAAAATTATTTATTGTTCATTGTAATGAACTGTGTGCAGTTATATACAATATTAATACAAATATTAAATACAACATTATGAAACAATCGGCGGTCTTATTTTTTTTTTAATGATTTTCTTTCAATATAAAAACCCTACTGGGTTTAATATTCATTACCAAAAAAGTAATAAAGCCATATTTTTTTTCTTATTAGAAAAAGTAATGACTAAGCATTGTTTCGGATAGATTTTTTGGATATATACAGGTTTTTACCATGATTATTAATATATGATTTGTCTCTTATTTACTTTTTATTATTGATGTTTCTGCCACTTTTAGCAGCCATTTTTCTGACAAATAAGTTGATCAAATGTATCCAAAATCTCAATAATTATCAAAATCAAAAAGGTGTTTTTTTTTAAATGTTGCTTACTATTGACAAATTTTTTAATGATAACAGAGGACTGTTATCATTAAAAAATGATTGTTTTAGGAAATTATTTAATTAGGAAAGGATCATTGTTTTAGGAAAAATTAAATATTACTCTATTGTTTCAGTTAAAAGCACTAGTAATTGGTGAGGACTATGGAGTACTCCAAGAAGCAGATGTTGAGTTTGATGTGGATTTGCCTGAATTTAGGTATTTACTCATTCTAAACATTTTATGAAAAGTTGCTAAAATACCAAAATAATGTTTATGTTATATATTGAAAACTTCTTCTGGTAGACAAATATGCTTTCTGTAATATATACACTTCATAGAAACAAATGTCCTTTCTGTTCAATACATTTGTTATATACTACTTTTGTTCAATTCATTTATTAAAAATATAATGCATTGATCCTTTTACAGTATAGAATGTATGTATTTAACACTTAATTATCATTTATTTGCTATATTTCACTTATTATTACATAATTTTTTAGGAATACAATTGATTGAATAGTCAATTTATCTGTCAAATTTATCTGTCAATCATCAATTAAATCCTCAAGATTTTCATTTAAATAGTCATTATTTGTGTAATAAGTCTTATTTAAAAAAATTTAAAAGGCACACTCCTATGGGACAGCAACGTGTTTGTGCCTAGGGGCACCCCTAGCATCATATTAAGTGGGCCAGCCTGTCTGCTGTTTCTCAACAATAAAAAAGAAATGACCAATTGAGCCGATTTTATATAAGTTGGAAGATATATTTGAATGCCCGTACCAAAAATACTCTTGCTGAATATAGTAGTTTGACATGTCATTCACAGAACTGCAGGTGGAGTTCTCAGAGGGGAGCGTGGTGAGGTAACAGCACCTCCCTTGCTATGGGTCAAAGCGCTAGATATGGTGATGGACAAGCTCATAGTGGCTGGAGTCGATTTCTCGACAGTTGAAGCTTTATCAGGAGCGGGACAGGTGAATCCATTGTGACAAATGTAATATATTAGATATAATATACTAGCTGACCTGGAAAACACTGTTTTGCCAAATAAATAAAAAAAGCTTATGTCATTCTCCAAGGTCTCTCTACTGAAATTCATCAAAACTTATTCAGCGGTTTAGGTGTGAAAATGTGACAGACAGATAGTTACTTTCACATTTATATTATAATATTAGTATGGATTGTATTTAAGTCAAAGAAAAGGTGTATAAGGTGCGATCGATATTTTATTTAAAGCAAAATAAAAGTTGTAAGCCTGACTTTCCTAAAATAAATGCTTTTACTCTGCCATGTTTATATATCTATGAAGTAATAACATTTGTAAGAAATAATATGCATCTATTCAATAAATTCATAATGAATCGCCATCAAAATTTCTTGTCCACCCAGTAATACAACTTACCTGAATAAAAGCATATTTTGCATGGCACCCATAATAATTATATAATCACTTCCCCAAATTACTGTCAGAATATTTTTTTTAAATAATTAAAAAAAATGTTAATTAACAAATCTATTAGAACTTAGATGAATATTTGAAGTACAAGTTTCTTAGTTAATATACTGTTTTTTGAATTATATAAATATTGCTTTTCGTTTGGTTTTTATAAGCCTTTTTCCAAAGCCCTAGGAAAATCGCAAAATTAGCATGGCTATCTTTGCTTTTTTTCCGGCACTAAAAGAGTTAAGGATAAATTATTAAGGAATTCACATTAAAAACTTGATATTAGATTATGTTTGCTTAACTGTTAAAATTAATTTTATAATATGTTTAATGTTTACAACATAGCTAATGTTACATTGGGTGTTGTCAGAACTCAACTCCGTAGATGCAAAACAATCGTTTTTAAAATTACGTGTCATTTTGAAAAGAAAATAGAAAATAATTAGTAGATATAATGGGACTGACATGTATAAAAACAAAAAATACCCTTAAAAAATCAATATTAAGTAATATATATTGCCCTTTTCTAGCAACATGGTTCAGTGTGGTGGTCAAAAGACGCCGAATCAAAGCTAGGAAACCTATCATCAGACGATTTTATCCACACACAGCTAGCGACAGCTTTCCTCTGTGATTCTCCAGTTTGGATGGATTCAAGTACTACAGCTGACTGCAGAGCTTTGGAGGAAGCCATCGGTGGACCTGAGGTATACTTCTAACTTAATAACATGAACATCATTCTCCGTGCAGGGGTGAAGTAAGAATACTGACTAGCAGCCGGGATTGGTCTGTCGTAAAAGGCAACAAAACAACCCTTTGTATATGGTAGGGCCCCAAGTCCATCTGGATACCAACCAACCTTGGTTTATAAGTATACCACCATAATGCCACCTTGTCTTGTTTTCCAGCGTTGGTGACCCAGGTTCCAGTACCCCTATGCGGACGACAGTAGCATGACTGTGGTTCCCCTAGTGTCAAATCATCCATAGGCGACGGTAACTGCTTACTATTATGTGGGCCGTCGGCCTGTGTGCTATTCCTATATATATATATATATATATATATATATATATATATATATATATATATATATATATATATATATATATATATATATATATATATATATATATATATATATATATATATATACTATATATAAAGAATTGCTCGTTTAAAGATATAAGATAAGAAACAATTTCTTTTGAATTTATTTATATTAATGTAATGATTAAAATCACATAGCGGTTTTTATATATCAAAAAAGTGGACATAGCATTGGTTTGATAACGACAATATGCTGAGTTAGGTCCAATTTAAGATATATTATGGGCGACCAAAAAATGTCCTAAATAAAATTTTTTTTTCTTTCTTCGATCACATATATTTGTTTTTTCAGACACTGGCAAAGATCACTGGTTCAAGGGCATATGAGCGGTTCACCGGTAACCAAATCAGAAAAATATTCAGAACCAAGCCACGTGTTTACCAGAATACAGCTAGAATATCTCTGGTATCATCATTCGCTTGTTCCCTGTTTATTGGGAGAATAGCCCCTATCGACTTATCTGACGGTTCAGGCATGAATCTGTTGGATATAAGGAGCATGAAGTGGGATGAGACAGCTTTAAAGGTAAGCATAATGTTTGTCAGTAATCCATGTGCTGCGACAACTTTGTTCTCCTAAACACACTTTGGATTTGCATGGATTCCTTTATATTAAATATGGTTCATAGCAAAATTAAATAAATTTTTAAGTAATTTATTATAAATACAAATTTGCAGCCCCTTTTGGTGATGTGTCCCGGCGAAAGTGCTCTTGTACTTGGAATCTATAATTTATTTATAATTTACGTTTATTGGTAGTTTATTTTTTTATCTTAATTCTATTAATTACTTATTTGTATTTATGTGTTCACAATGTACAATGATATTAAGTATGTAGGGTGGTCGATATTATCTTATAAAAGACATCTTTCTTAATTTTTTATTGCTGTAGGACAGCAGGCAGGCTGACGTTCCACTTAAAATTTAGCCATTACCGTCGCCAGTGGCGTCGCGAACCCTGCTACCCCATAAGGGTACAGGAACTTGGGTCACTAATGCCAAACAACACAAAGTTATTATGGCAGCATACTCAAGACAAAAGGTGGTCGCCATCTACTTGGGCTTGGAGCCCTACCACGTAGCTAGGGTGGGTTGTTTTGTCGCCTTTTACGACAGGCCGACCCCGGCCGCAGAGTTCGGTATTCTTTCTCCGCCCCTGCACGGAAAGCATAAGCAAATAAAGAAAGTAATAAACATATTTTGTAATCAGGCCTGTGGTGACGAAACCCTAGCCGCAAAGCTAGGGGAACCAGTGCCTTCAGCGACGGAGTTGGGAACAATATCGCCGTACTTTGTGCAGCGATATGGGTTCAAACCAGACTGCAAGGTTATAGCTTTCACAGGAGATAACTGCTCCGCTTTGGCAGGTTTGTTTTCCAAAATTTATAAAAGTATGCTAGTTTATGTATTGTTGTTTCCTATAATATAATACTTATTACATATGCCATATAAATAAATAAAAAATCGCCTGAGTCCGCCTCCATGGTCCAATCTATCATTATACCGATATTTATCAAAATTGATTCAGCGGTTTAGGCGTTTTTTAGAATAGTTTAGATTCACAATTCAATCCACTATGAAACATGTATATTTTTAAATTTATATGACAGAACAACGTTTGACGGGTCAGCTAATATGAATATAAAATTGAAATGATAAAACCCAGTGAAAAAAAGGCTTTATAATAGTGATGTGATTGCTACACTAATATTTACTAAGATTATATAATCTCTTTACAAATAACTGCACAAAAAACCAAATAAGATATGATAACAGGGATCATCTGCCACAGTTTTATTTTTATACAATAATGTCATCTATAAATATTATTATTCCTAATTTAACAAACAATTTAGTTTTTGTGGTACACTTAACTCTAAGTGCTGTCAATAGAACCTATATTTTCGAATTCTAGCACTTAATCGACCGGTCGTTTTTGACTCCGCCCCTTTCCAAGTACCGGCTTAGGGAGGCCGCACACCAGAGATACATTTGTATTAAAATAATTGTGGCGCCACATTTGAAACGCGACACATTTATCGCCCCCGTATATTTGGGTGTAAACACGCACACCAAGGACACATTTGTAGTAGGCGCAGTTTGTGTCGAAATGCTTGTCGCGCCACATGAATTCAAGATAGAACACGTTCGTTTTATGTGGCGCCGCACTCTAGAAAAATGAAAGACAACATTGAATTTCAACAAACAACATTGAAGTCTTTTTAGACATTCTATAATATAAATGAAAATTTTCTTCATCGGATCGTAATTCTTGCGAAATTTTGAAATTTCCGTAAACTGTAAATTTTTTATTAAATGGGTGAACCCAACAACGTCTTTTTTTTCTCATTAATCGCCACATCAAAAATTCGTCGCCGTCGGACGATGATGTCGATATTCAGTTGCTGGTGCCACGCCACAACTGTCGTTCCGATGTGAGCATACACGATACATTTGTTGTAAGCTGAATTGTAGCGTAGTAATTGTAGCGACGTAAATATATGTAGCGTGTGGCGCCGGTGTGCGGCCTGACTTAGTCGCGCACGCATTTACTCCCAGTACCGGTCATTATGTTGTCCTTTTTCCTTTTGTTTCAAAGGAATGTAATTTTATTGATATTTATACTTTATTTTGTATAAAAGGGATTAATAGGCTAGCGGTCGATAAAGTGTTAATAATAACATTCTGGAGTATATGTTGGATGTAAAAGTCTTCTCCAGCTCATGCCAGAATGCCATACCCAGAGCAGCTCTCTAAAATGAACCAGCAGTCATCTTTAACTCATCCGCCTGACGTTTGTTTTCTTGTCTGACTGTTAATAATTTCATAATTTTTTTTTATTGTTGAAGAACAGCAGACTGACGGCCCACTTAATAGTAAAAAGTAACGTTGCCTATGAACGTTTGCGACGCCGGGGGCACCGCGAACGCGCTACTGTCCCATAGAAGTAGAGTAACCTGTGTCACTAATGCCAGAACACAACACAAGGTTATTATGGCGACATACTTAAGGGTGTTTGCCATCCAGACCGATTTCGGGCCATACTACGTAGAGAAACAATATTGTAACGTTTCGCCTTATGTAAATATACTGTGGCTCTATCTGTGTAAACACTAGCATGCCATCTTGAGTGATAAGAGGTTATCTGTAAACGATGTTTTAATGAAAAGTTGGCACTTGCCCCAAACGTGATAAGGTATGATAAGAAGCACACAGTGGTTCAATCATTTGATTACGTCAATTATACTTATCATTTAAAATCAATATATTTTCATTCGATTTATTCAAATACGAGTATTAGCGATGATTGTGAAATGTGTTAAAAAATACAACTGGGGTATTTCACGCATCGCCATCTATTACCAAAGTAAGCACTGTAAGCAGGGCCTTTGTATTACTAGATGGTTTATATGTATACTTCGACAACCTCCGTGGCGTAGTGGCTAACTCACTTCGGTACCCTTGAGGAGGTCATGGGTTCGATTCCCATCTCGCGTCGGGGTGTTTATGTATATTATGTATTTATTTACAAAATAAAAGTATATAAGTAGTTTATCAGTTGTCTAGTACCCATAACACAAGTGCTATGCTTTTTACTTTGGGTAAATGGCGCTGTATGATTTGTGTCAGTATATTTATTTATTTATGCTACTTATATATCGAGACAGGAATCGAACCCGTGGCATCCGCTAGTATTTTTTTATTGGACAGTTTTGACATGTGAATGCTATACGCCACAGCGGAAAGGTTCAAATTAGAAAGTAATAAAGAAGGCGCTTGTAACCAAGAAGGAGATCTGCAAGAAAGTCGATTAAAAGGTGATAAAAAAACCTGGGTAAGGGCCCAGGCCCATCTGGATAGCAACCACCCCTGATCTATAAGTAGATATACCGCCATAATAACCTTCTGTTGTATTCTGGCATAAGTGAGCCAGGTTCGATTGCCCCTATACAGACAGCAGCGCGTTCGCTGTGCCCTTAGGCGTCGCAAATATCCATAGGGATGCTGAAGACCGTGCGAAGTGGAGAAGAAAAAGTCGGAAAGCGGACCCCGGGCGCCGAAGCGAGAGTTTGGGCTGCAACCGGGATTCAACGCTAAGATGATGATGATGGTAACTGCATAATATTACGTATGCCATCAACCTGCCTGCTGTTCCTCAGCAATAAAAAGGAATTGTTTCATCTGAAGAATGATAAATGTTATAAATATTTTCGTGTATCTTTGGTTACTTAACTCCAGTGATGGTTTCCAGGTCTCCGCCTCCGCTCCGGTTGGGTAGGCCTCTCCCTAGGTACAAGTGACACCCTCCTACTAGGCCTAAAAACCCCAACAGCCCCGATAGCAGGCCATGTGCTCGTAGGCCCTACCCCTGAAGCGCCCTATATGGCCCTTTTGTGTTTTTCAAACGGATCACTAACGCGACAGAACCATAGGGATAGACTTTCTGGACCCAATTGGGAGGCCTTTAATGATCTCTTGCGAGGTACCGTTAGGGGCAATAGAGGGTATATGGGTAAGTATGTTTTCTACTAATACTCGTATACAGGTCCTTTAGGTACTTGTAAGCTCAGTGTTTTTCTTGATTCTTTTTTATTGCTGTAGGACAGCAGGCAGGCTGACTGCCCGCATATAATTTAGCAGTTACCATCGCCTATAGGTGTTTGCAACGGCAGTGGCATTTCCAATACGCTATTGTCCTATAAGGCTACAGGTATTTGGGTATTATAGCGGCATACTTAAGACCAAAGGTTGTCGCCATCTACACGGACTTGGAGCCCTACAACGTAGCTAGGGTGGGTTGTTTTGTCGCTTTTTACGACAGGCCGACCCCGGCTAGAGGTCAGTATTCTTACGTTATCATATTAATATACATAAAATTTAAGTTAATAACCTAAGCTTTTCTCAAGTTAAACAATTTCAATATTAAATAGTTCAATTTAGATTAGTTTAAGTTATCACTTCTGTCGGGCGTCCCGAAACGCACACATTTTTTTTAGATAAGGGCCAAGTGTCAGAAAAAAGCTCTTATTTACGAGTATCTTGTAGTTTTGCCGTGATGCGCGCACAACTGCAGACCTCTATGATTTTATTTACATAGATTTTTAATCGGACTACAGGACTCAGACTTATAATTTAACTTATTTATATTACTATTACTAGTGATTATCTTTACAGTAATCAATTAATAATAATTTAAAGTTCGTTCCATTAAATAATTGTCTAAGATGGCGATGATGACAGGGTATAGAGAATTCCACGAGAACTACGACGCTCAGGACAAATAGCCGACGAGACTCTGGTGCACAATATCCACTTTTGACATGACATTGACTTTTGACAAAAGCACATTGACAATAACCTTGATGCTACTAACGTCCACATACCGCGCTGACTGCTGACTGTCCAGCAATAAAATCATTATCTTCCGCCAGGTATTTACTATGATACATGGGAAATAGTACCCCGTGTGCCCCCGGGGAGGTGGTTATTCGATGCAAATGGGAAGGAAATAGACAAAATGGCGTCTCAATATGAAGCGCGAGCACTTTTAGAGGGACAGGCCATTGCGAGGAGAGTCCACGCTGAAGATATGGGATTTAAATTGGGTAAATATTTTAGATTTCCAATGATAACTCTAATTAGTTAATTTATATCACAAATGACATAGGAGGGTCAGGTCGGTGACCAGAATTCGAGGTCGCCAACTTTCGATTGAGAGAGATGTCTAACAGCAAGATCATATAAGCTTATATATTTTCTTCTGTGCAGGGGTGGAGTAAAAATACTGACCTCTGCGGCCGAGGTCAGCCTGTCGATAAGGCGACAAAACCACCCCAGCTACGTGGTAGGGCCCCAAGCATGTGGATGGCATACACCCTAGGTTTATTATTATGCTACCATAATAAACCTATGCCGAAGCATTAGTGGCCCATGTTCCTGTATCCCTATGGGATAGCAGCGTGTTCGCGGTGCCCCTGGCGTCGCAAACATCTAGAGGCGACGGTAACTGGTTACTATTAAGTGGGCCGTCAGCCTGTCTGCTTTTCTTCAGCAATAAAAAACCAAGAAAATCGACGGTAGTGGCACCTGCTTACTTTGAGACCAGATGGGACTGTTTGAGTAATTCTGATTAGTACTCTGGTACTCGTATATTTATGTTTTACATTATGTAATTTACTCTAAGATAAAATCCGGCTCGAAGGCCCAACTTTTTCGAAATTATTAGTTTTTTTCAATTAATGTCTGGTATATATCATATTATTATAATATTTTTTTTCAGATCAATCTTCGCGTTTAATAGCGACAGGTGGCGCCGCAGTCAATAAGGATTTGCTTCAAATATTCGCTGACGTGTTCAACACACCCGTCTACGTTCTGGTTAGTTATTTCTATATTTAATTAGAGCAGTCATAGACAAGAGCTTATTAGAATTGTTATGAATTCCAATATTTAACTCTTAAAAAGGTAACCTACCGACAGACGTTTGATCAAATATTCAAAATCCAACCTTAACATGGTTAGACATAAGATAAAAGTTTTTAATAGAATCGTGAAGGAAACAGCGATGTAAGTTCTAGTCTATTATCATTATCTTAGCGTCGAATCCCGTTTGCAACCCAAACTTGCTTCGGCGCCCGGGGTTCGCTTTCCGGCTTTTTCTTCTCCACTTCGCACGATCTAGTTTAGTTCTAGTCTACTATACTAGGAGGTAATAGTTTTATCGCAGAGCAATGACCAAAAGTCGATCCTGCGATGTCTCCATAAGAAGTTGGGTGGCGACCGGGGTTTTAGTCGGTATGACGCTGCAAATATCGCGAAGTGGCCACCGTAGGGTTTTGAATGGTGAGTCCGATATAACCACATCGGTCATTCGGTTGCCCTGGTATTAAAAAGGAGGTAAATAGTCTTGTTGGCGCAATGTATCGTTTACGGGTTGATTACTTAATAAAACTCAACTTACGGAAAGTGAATAACTTCATCTATATCTATCTGGGCGCTAGCATCTGCAACAGCGGATCTTGTGAAGGTGATGTCGGAAGACGAATGAATAGGCATGGTTAAGAACGTCATGTCTCAACTGCATAGAACATGGAGATATACTAATTAAGGTGAAGATGAGACTTGTCTGGACTCTAGTGTTCTCAATCTTTAATTATGGTGCTGTGACATGGACTCAGATCAGCTGACCGCTACCGCATAGATGTCTTCGAGATGTGCTGCTGGAGGAAGATGTTGCTTATCCCCTGGACAGCATATCAGACCAACGTATCCATATTAAAGCAGCTCAAGATTTAAACACTATTCTCGAGTTCTTCGGCCACATTGCCCAAAGTTTGACCAAATACGCACCGCACCGCACTGGACACTACGGTCTAAATTGCGTTTCACGCTGCCAAAAACAGAGGAAGATGACGAAATATCATCCATAGGAAGATAATGGGAGGAGATGGTCACGACCCTCAGATATGAGGAATGCGACTCAAGAAGGGAGATAATACAACAACAAAACTTGATGACTGCTGTGTTAGTAAAGCTTTTACAAACCAAATAGAGCCGAACACCTTTTTTGAATTGTCTACCTGTTATTGAGATTAAAAGTTATTTGAGGGTACCGCCACGAAAATCGTATACTTTTTATTGGCGACTAGTCACAGCCTGCAATCGCCACAACTTGGTTCGCTGTCTCAGGTCTCCTCCCGAGGATTGGCGGGTTACACATACCGGTGAAATCGATGCAAATTTCCTCACTATGTTTTTATTCATTGTTGGAACATGGCAATTATGTTATAATATGCACATTAGTCGAAAAAAACTGCGAAGTGGTGGCAAGCTACCGTGGGATTCAAACCCGGCACCTCTAGATTGGTCGCGTGTAATACCACTAAGCAACCAGGTACCTTGGTTTGAACCATTTATTGCCAGTGGTATGCCACTGTCTGAGTCAAATATGGAGACGTTACATGGTTACTTTAAATTTGTACTTTTGTTTAATTAATTTTAAGTTTCCGTAAAATGCTGCTTATAAATGTAGGAACAACACGGCAACGCCGCGTTGCTGGGTGCGGCAATTCGCGCCGCCGAAGTGTGGAGTGCACAAACAGGAACCAAACTACCAGGTTAGTACAATATTTAGTAGTTTTTCTTATTATTTTTATTGATATGGAGCAACAGAGAGACGACCCACGTAATAGTAAGGAGTTACTATCGCCTATGGATGTTTGTGACGCCGGGGGAACCGCTAACACGCTGCCGTCTGCGTAGGGGAACTGGAAACTGGATCACTAATGCCGGAACACAGCACACGGTTATTGTGGCGGCATATTTAGACACCACGAGTGGTTGCCATTCAGACGGGCTTGGAGCTTAACACCCACCAATTTTACATATAAGAGGCAAAGAAGCAGACACGTGCGTGGACATCGGTAGCACGCAAAATTGGACGCAACCGTTTTAGGTTTTTTTTTTCGTAATCCATATCGTCTACAAGGAGTTAAGAAATGTATGAATTTTTTTTTTATTGCTGTAGGACAGCAGACAGGCTGACGGCCCGCTTGGAATTTAGCAGTTACCATCGCCTATGGATGTTTGCAACACCAGTAGCATCGCGAACACGCTGCTGTCCCATAAAGATACTGGAACTTAGGTCACCAATGCCGGAACACAGCAGAAGGTTATTATGGCGGCATACTTAAGACTAAAGGTGGTCGCCATCCAGACGGGCTTGAAGCCCTACCACGTAGCTAGGGTGGGTTGTTTAGTCGCCTTCTACGACAGGCCGACCCCGGCCGCGGAGGTTAGTATTCTTTCTCCGCCCCTGCACGGATAAAATATGACTTAAGAAATAGTATACCCATTGTAACATGCAAAAACCCCTATTTGACAATGAGCCACATGAAGATCGGTTTCGGAGATTAACTGGAACAAATCGTTTTTTTTTTTTGCGATTACTCTTAAATCGAAATTTTTAGCCATTTTTGTAATTCCGTTTCCGCTACTGAAAGCTATAATGTATGCCACTGCACGTCGTTTGGCGTCGGGGTCTATTCCCTCGTCCAAATAAATAAATATATTGAGACATATCACACAACGCCTTCTTAGTCCCAAACTAAGCATAGCACTTGTGTTATGGATACTAGATAACTGATATACTACATATATACTTTTTTTTGTAAATAAATACCTATTATACATAAACACCCAGACGCTGGACGGGAATCGAACCCGTGACCTCCGCAAGCGAACCAACGTGCCGTAACGCCAAGGGACGTCCTCTTGGCGTTACGGGTAAAATGTAGTAAATTAAGTTACATCAGTATGTATCTACTTCAGCGAATCAGTCTAAATCTTCAGTTCCGCAAAGAAAATCGCGCGCCAGAGCATTTTTTCTTGAATATGCATAATAAGTTAACATTTATACTACAATATAAAGTGTAATTACAGGATCTGAGCCCGCTGTCGCTCCAGTCGCAACCCCGTACCCGGATAACGATGAAATATACACGCCAATGTTGGCCAAGTACCGCCAACTAATAAGCCAATTACCAAGTGTTTTAAAGTACTAAATGTCTCTAAGCTAGCTGTGAACGGTTTATTCCTGAATTTTATTGTTTAAATTTATTTCTATAAAAAATATTGCTTAGAAAGAATAGTGATCTGGGAAGAAATCGCTTCAAAAATATTTGGTACGGATGCTTTGGCATTTAAATTAGCTATTTATCTTTGTTAATATAGTTTTGTATGAAAAGTAATATTAATATTGCAAGGTCCAGTTAAAACTCGACGCTGTATAGGATTTTATTTCTTTCAAAACATAGACGAGAATCTACGATGTTTAGTGTGTTGATGTCAATATATTCCTCGTCTTAATTCTAATATTATACTCAGTAACTCGTATTGCAAGTAATAGAAATGAACTAATTCAATTTAATCTGCATCTCTGTATAGATCCATAGACAAGTTAGTCACTCTTCATTTCCGGTGAATTATTTCAACCATATCTATAATATCTTCTTTGTGGAAATAACAAGATTTTTCGTCGTGTTACGTCGCACTTTTGGTCAATTAGTGATAGCGTTTCTGTCGAGTTAACATCGATTTTGGGAGTGATAAGGCAAGTGAGTTTTGTGCTTTGTTCTCTATTTATCCCCGTTTATAGGACGAGAAAGAAAAAAAAGATAGAAAAAGAAGATAAAAATTACTGATTTTAAACATATCATAATTAGGAACTTATTATTTTTTAAATAATTTAATTCAAATATTCGTATTTAAATTAAATCTAAATAAAAACGAAATTCAAATAGTAAACCATAGTTAAAAGAAAAAAGAAATTTATTGTCGTCGTAATATATAGAAATGATCCAGATCTTAAATATTTTAAAATTGAGATATTTTGATATGTGTTACCTTGAAATATTTTATAACATTTAGTATACATTCCATATCTCTAGTGATAATATACCGGCACGCTATGATGGCCGTTTTGACGTTTGTCCACTCATGAAGTTTCGTATTAATTAGTAATTACATTTGAAGGAGCAAATTGCTGTTCTTTATTGTCAATAACTGCACGTCGCTATTGACAATAAAGAATGCAATTTGCTCCTTCAAATAAAATTACTCATTAATACGAAACTTGATGAGTGGACAACGTTAAAACGGCCATCATAGCTTAGCGTGCCGGTAGCATAATTTATAAAATTAAAAAATTAAACAATATTTTAAATTCACCTAAATTTGACTAAAATAGCAAATTCCGTGCAGGCTTTTTATCCGTGCAGGAGCGGAGAAAGAATACTAACCTCTGCGGCCGGGGTCGGCCTGTCGTAAAAAGCGACAAAACAACCCACCCTAGCTATGTGGTAGGGTCCCAAGCCCGTCTGGATGGCGACCACCTTTGGTCTCAAGTATGCCGCCATAATAACCTTGTGTTGTGTTCCGGCATTAGTGTTCCAAGTTCCTGTACCCTTATGAGACAGCAGCGTGTTCGCGATGCCACTGGCGTTGCAAACACCCATAGGCGAGGGTAACTGCTAAATTCTAAGCGGGCTGTCAACCTGTCTGCTGCCCTACAGCAATAAAAAAATTCAAACTATGCATGGTTTAATCTAATTTCTTACACCGCTTTAATAATATGGTTGGAAATATCCAGAACACCGTAGTCTTGTAGAAATTATTACTTGACGTAGTGAGAAAATATATGTGATCACGCTTAGATATAAGCTAATTTTTATTTTATAAATTTTATTGAAATTTAACATTTATATACAATTTTTACATATCCAAGAGGTGCTTAATATATAATAGTTAAAATAATTCAACTATGAAAAATAGTCGTATATGCTGTAACGCTTTTGTCGCATTTAATAGTATATTAAAAGAATAAAAAATTAAATACGTGGTTTTATGTGCTGTTAGTTAAAGAAATATATTTTTATTTTAATAGGCTAGCTATTTGTTATGTTGTGATCCAGTTCCCATCACGATACTTTTGTCTACTTTCATATTCAAAATAATATATTTATATTATCAAATAAATAAATATATAACAAGAAAAAAAATAGAATTTATAAATAACATATCGATTTTACATTCCAGCTGTCTCGCATTTTATGTCTTCGAAATATTTTGTAATTTTGTTAATATTTCTTCACAACGTTATTAAGACTGAAATAAATTACAGTAGTTTAACCTTTAGCTCAATTAAAATCTATTTTTTATGTAAAATATTTGGTATGTTTTTTACCGCCAGTGGTGCTTTCGCACGATATTCGTTTTGTATGTGTTTAAGTTTCATTACTTAACGCGAATTAGTAACAAAGTCTCTCTGCTATTATGAGACCTGATTGTCTGCCAACTGTGTATGTATAATTTTATATGCATTTTTTATAAGTTTGTACAGAATTTTATAAAATCATACACATAGTTTACATTGAAACTAGCAAGCAAAATTATTTGGAGGAACTAAAGCTTATGAGGGTTGATCTATAAGTAATGATGCATCACGGCGCCTGTCGACTGTATGGCCGATCTGCTTAACCAAGTTGTGGACCTTGGGGCCAGGGCGGCTGGGTGAGATTTCGACGTTGCGTCCCTCTGGTCCGGCGAGTGTGACGATGTCTTGTGAAAGTTGGTGATCAGGGCCCTTTGTTCGATGGCCGAGCGTGCAGTGGGGCTATGTTGGTGCGCTGTCGACACGAACTGTTTTACACAACCCACAACTGTGCACTTGCCTGGTCTTGATTACTATGCTTTATAAAGATTCCGGGTTCGAAACCCACGGTGGCATGCGTCGCTGAGACACGCCTAATGTGCTGACGATGAAGGAACGTTGTGAGTAATTCTGCATACAACCCGCCAATCTGCCTTGGAGAAACGTTGCGGGCACTGTCCGTGCCCCCGTCCTCCGGGGGCGTCAGCGCCAAGCAGCGGACGTTTTGGGCTGTTATTTATGTTACAGCGCTAGGCTATGTTGAATGTACATACCGATTATTGTGACCCATTTATACTATTTTTATATAACCTAGTGAAATATAAGAAAAAATGTGCATTGGAAATCAACTGATTATCATTACATAAAGATCAGCGCTCGTATAAAAAAATTGCTTATTTAATTCCTTTATACCAGGCAAGTAATAATTAATCTAAAATATTTCCTTGGCCTAAAAGGTAGGGGCTAATAAAACAGATTTTAGCAAAAGACAAAGTCGGACGCAATGGGTGCTTCGCCTAATGAGTTTATATAGCAGATGTTTTTATATTTTGTTGATATTGTGCTTAGATTTATATTGCAATTCCAAGCTTTGTTATAATTTTATACGTTTTTAATAAAATGTTTTATTACTAACACAGTCCTTTTATTTTGTTTTTTATGTTCCAAGATGTGAATTAGTGTGAAGAATTGTTCTAGAACTTTTATACAGTGCAGCCAGATCGTGAGTTAAATGACCTGAATGCGGACACGCTGTTGTCCCATAGGGGTACAGGAACCGGGGTCACTAATGCCAGGATAAAACAAGGTTATTATGATGGCATACTTATAGACCAAGGGTGGTTGCCATCCAGATGGGCTCGGTGCCCTACCTTCTTAGGGTTGTTTTGTAGCCCTCTATGATAGGCTGATCCCGGCCACAGAGATTAATATTCTCTCTCCGCCTCTGTTCGAAGAAAATTCATAAGAAACTAAGATAAAAAAAAATATAGTTTGCTATAGTTAACCGTTACTCGGCTGTAGCACGATGTTAACCATTATAACATGGTTAAAATATGCGCAGGAGCTTAGAGAGTTAGAGCGACACAAGCAAGAGCTGCGTGTCACGGAGATGAATATGCTGCGGTGGATGTGTGGAGTGACGCGGAAGGACCGCGTTAGGAACTCCCGCATTCGCGGCAGTCTTCATGTCCGTGACATTGCAGACAAATTACAAGAGTGTCGGCTCCGTTGGTACGGCCACGTTTTACGGCAACCGGATGCTTACGTGGGTAACAAATGTCTGGCCATGCCGCCTCCGCCGGGCCCCGGCAGGAGGGGTAGACCCAAAAAGTGCTGGTTTGACGTTGTAGAGGGTGATATGCGTGCCAATGGGCTCACTACCAGGGATGCTGAAGATCGTGCGAAGTGGAGAAGAAAAAGTCGGAAAGCGGACCCCGGGCGCCGAAGCGAGAGTTTGGGCTGCAACCGGGATAGAACGCAAAGATGATGATGATGATGAAAATATGCACAGGAGCTAAGAAATTTTTGTTCTCTTGAGAAAAAAAACTAGATTAATCCACATTAGAAGTTTTTAAGGTAAATATAAAAATAAGGAAAAATAAAACACAATGGATATGTATAATAGTATATTTCAGCAACCAACACATGTAGCGACTTTATAAAGCTCAAGAAAAATATCATTTTTTTATATTTACAAGAAGTATATATACTCGTTAAATATAGCTTTATAATATATTTCCCCACTTACCCATAGTACTCATTTGTCTCAAAGTATACATAACTTGCAGATACAAAAATATATTGAAGGATGCTACAAGACAGAAATTACACGCACTTAAATGTCTAAAATAATTAAAAATATCCTTATTATATAGGAAGCGAAATCCCAGCAGTGGGGTGGCTATGAGCTATTATTATTAAAATAAATTTTATTGTGAATTTTTTTGCTAAAACTAGTGGATTACGAATCCATCTGATAAGTGCTTCACTGGTGTTATATAATATATAAGATGTATTTAAAAAAAGGATAAATACTAATGAAGCTCGTTTTCATAGAAAGTTTATAGCACAAGTCGTTTGAACACACTTATTCTATTTACACATCTTTATTTAGAAAAAAAAATCACGCTCTACCAAGTTGGAGGTTCTCTACTTCCCAGGGAACGCACTGTGGTACAACAACACTTTTATTATAATATGATGATGTACACATTTCTTCTGCAATAATGCAATTGAGGCAATTAATTGGATATAGTTAATGCTCATAATTTTCATTTTATTTACTCAATAGGAAGCAGTTACCACCGCCTATGGATATTTGCGACGCCAGGGGCATCGCGAACACGCTGCTGTCCGCGTAGGGATACTTGGAATCTGGATCACTTGTGTCCTAACACAACAAAGTTATCATGAAGCCCTGCCACCTAGCTAAGGGGACATCCATTAATTACGTGAGCTCAGAATGGTGGGGGGTCCAATGAAATCTCACCAAATCTCATTTAAACCGATGGGGGGATAATCGAAAATCTCACGTCACCTTCAAAAAATATAAAATATTACAGATATTAAAAAATATGTTTTTATCTGTTTTTTTACTTTGAATTTTATTTAATTTAAATATATTAACTATAGTATACCTGAACGGTTTATTATTTTCCCGAATAGTAAAATAAATTTTAGTTTAAAACATTTTAGCATCAATCTCACGTAAGGGGAGGGGGGGTCTAAACTAATCGAAAAATAGCTCACGTAATGAATGGATGTCCCCTAAGGTTGTTTTGTCAGTATTTTTATTCCACCTCTGCACAAATAGAATTAAAATTGATACATTAGGCGACTGTAACTGTTCACTACTAAACTGCTTTTTCAGCAATAAAGATATTCTGCATATACTATTGTTTATAATAATATTTAGACCTACACTTAACTATATCCAATTATATTTACAATACATACATAATTGTTAGAATTTGAAAATATTTAATCTGCTGCCAGTACCTTCCAGGGTCCCTAGAAATGAAGCGTCCCATTAAGTGTACGTGGAGAGGAGGGGTGCGTTCGATTCGGCTGTGTAGTTCCTCACCCGGCTGAACACGAAGGGGGGGAACTTGTTATTGTTGAGGTCGAACTGGGTCCACTGGTCCCGGCGCATGCAAACGGCGTAACGCCGCCACACCAGTTGGAAGTTACGCCGCGAGCGCACCGTGCGCAGTTCCAACTCCTTCAATACAATAAATAAAATAGAAACTAAACTACACATCCACAACAATAATAAACAATTACATAATATTAATGACATATAATAATATATGTTACATTAATCTTACTATTAATAACAATAGGTGTTATTAACAAACTTCGATCAATATTTGTGATCGAAGGTAGTAGTAAAAGTAAATCCATTATCCAATAGATAATAATAATATTTTTTTGTGACAATTCACACAATGTCATCTAGTCCCAAACTAAGTAGCACTTTGTTATGGGCCCTAGACAACTGATATACTACTTATATACTTTTTTTTTGTAAATAAATACATACATATGATACATAAACACCCAGAGGCGAGACGGGAATCGAACCCGTGACCTCCGCAAGCGTACCGAAGTGCGTTATCCATTACGCCACAGAGGTCGTCAGATAGCTTTAACCAATCTGTATCGCGCGCTGTAGAAATCCGACCAGGTCACGCTAGGTGGGGTTACAAAGATGACATGACTGACTCAAAGATTAATCTTTAAAAAATGGCAAGGATTGATTTTTAATCTTCAGTAAAAATGTTATACTTTACAATTTTCCTGTTTTTTTTTTTACACGCTTTATATTTTAACTTGATCTGTATCTATGTAACGGTATTTTCGGACTCGATTTTCACCCACTTTGAACAATAAAAAAAAACGTGTGCGTCTCAGGACGCCCGACAGAAGTGATAACTTAAACTAATCTAAATTGAACTATTTAATATTGAAATTGTTTAACTTGAGAAAAGCTTAGGTTATTAACTTAAATTTTATGTATAGACATATTTGGGAACTGACAACAAATATAGTTAAATCAAACTGTAAAATTAATAATAAATAATACTTACAAAAAAACTAAACTATGCCTTTTTATAATTAAACTAAAAGTAAAATATAATTCTTAACATAAGAATAAAATTACTGACTAGACAATTTATGTTTTAAAATCTTATAATTTTTTTTACTAATTATTTTTCGAAATGCAGAATTAGTTTACCGCAACCCTTGCAAGCCTACCGGAGTGCGGAAGCCAAAGAGGTTGTCAACATTAAAACAAGATCCTCACCATGTGGAAGGTTTGCTCGTGGTGTTCGATCTGCTTGTGCCTCGGGCGGAAGCGTGTGTTGGACGGCTGCTGCACTTTCTTCTCGCCGTTGCATTTCTTTATCACTATCACAACCTGAATATAATAATGTAGTCGATCATCAATAATTATTTCAAATAACTACTTATCTATAATTAATACGTGAAGCGAAAACTTTGGCACAGTTAAAGTGTACTAGTGATCGCCCAGGGGTCGAAATTCGACCATAATTCATTTAATTTTTCTAATGTTATAATATACTAGCTGTGCCCGCGACTCCGTCCGCGTGGAATAGTGACTTTGTGCAGCATTTTTAAAAAAATATTAAGGGTGGACAACCCTTATCACTAAGGGGTATGAAAAATAGATGTTGGCCGATTCTAAGACCTACTCAATATGCTCACAAAATTTCATGAGAATCGGTCAAGCCGTTTCAGAGGAGTACGGGAACGAACATTGTGACACGAGAATTTTATATATAAGAGATAATGTTAAAATTGAGAATAACAAGGAATGAAACTTTGGAATTGTTTTTATTTAGTTATTTATAATTTGTGAAATACATCTTGCTCAAGCAAAAAGAAAATGGTGTTTAAGTAATCTGAATTGATTTACTATCACCTATTTGTGAGACTAGTCTTTATAAAATACTAATAATATGGTTACAAAGTGGATGTACAGTGATTCTGTCCAAACTGATGTAGAAAAAGGTAAAATTAACTGAGTAGCTATGATAAAACCTTGGATTATAGAGGTATTATAGCCTTTGAAAAGAACCTTAATAAAGTTCAAATTTAAAAATTAAATGAATTATGGTCGATTTTCAACCACTAGTTTTTATAATAAGATCATAATAGCCAATTATACTCGAAAACCAATGTAGAGATTTCGGGCTAAGGAACATAGCATATTGAATAACACGGATAAACTATTTTAATAGGTCACCTTATCGCCAACGAGGCGGTAGTGGCCCGACATGATGCCGAGGCCGGGCTTGGCGGAGCGGTGCTTGAGGTGCGCCACGCACGAGGCCGGCTCCTCCGCCGTCGTCCACATGAGCACCAAACCCTCCGGGAAAAATCTATACATTTAGAATTACAACTGGAATAACATTGTAGAACAGTTTATAGTAATGTCCTTCACATTCACTCAAACGAAGAACGGCTAAATATAAAACCTATAACCCGTTCAAGGGAGAGGTCTTCATAATAACACGCTTGGTCACAGGGATAAAGGAAATCTCGCGCTTCTTCGAGCCATATTCATAGATGGCGCATTAAGCGTTTTTTTTATTGCTGTAGAACAGCAGACAGGCTGACGGCCCGCTTAGAATTCAGCAGTTACCGTCGCCTATGGGTATTTGCAACGCCAGTGGCATCGCGAACACGCTGCTGTCCCATAAGGGTACAGGAACTTGGATCACTAATGCCGGAACACAACACAAGGTTATTATGGCGGCATACTTAAGGCCGAAGGTGGTCGCCATCCAGACGGGCTTGAGACCCTACCACGTAGCTAGGTGGATTGTTTTGTCGGCTTTTACGACAGGCCGACCCCGGCCGCAGAGATTAGTATTCTTTCTCCGCCCCGTTACAGTACTTTTGCTAACTACCCTCGTTAAACTAAAACGAAGTATTGTTTGACCATTGTTACCACTAATATGATCAGTTTTCAGATCGCAGATATCTAAATTGAGGGATATGAATAATCGTATAAAATTATTACTGAATGTTCAATTCCACTCTAATCTTTTTCCTCGTTTATTTTTTTTTTCCTTCTAGCACTTGTAATGTTATCGACCAAGGTGGTATTATCTTTAATCAGATTTTAAGATATGTATGCTTCGATCACAAATAGTACCAATACTGATCGAAGTATGTATGACAATGTGTGTGTGTGTGTGAGAGAGAGAGACAGTATACAAACTATTAATTCCTAAATTATACGTATAAAGTAATAGATGGCGCCACGCAATAACAGTAATAATATAATAATAAATCAAGCATAGAAACAATAAATTATCTAATCATGAATAAAAAAAACATATACCTAGTCAGGTCATAAATTTTGTCACATGTTTAATGTAAAATAATTGTAACAAGTTTATTCATTATGTAACCATTCATATACCAAAATGAACTTAACAAAACATAGATTCTTATGCCATTAAAGTTTATTCAAAATGACCTCCGTGATTTTGAATACAAGCCTTCAATCTGTGCGGCCAGTCGTCTATCGCAGCACGAACGAGGTCCATGTCAATATCGGCGGCTGCCTTAATCAAGGATGTCTTGAGTGACTCCAAATTGGGATGAGGCTTTGAGCATGCCTTTTCCTCCAAGTGTTGCCATATCTTGTAATCTAACGGATTCAAATCTGGACTGGAGGAGGGCCAGTCTTCGTGCTTGATGAAGTCGATTTCACGCGCCGCCAGCCAGTCTTGTGTGCTCTTCGCTCTATGAGCTGGCGCCGAATCTTGTTGGAATACCCAGTGCCTGTTATTGAACATGGTATGAGAAACAGGTTCCACAAGGTTCGTCAGGACTGTATTTTGATACACAACAGCATTCGTTTTTACACCTTTCTCACAAAAATGTACCTCTGTTAAGCCCCAATAAGAAACTCCCAACCATACCATGAGCGAGGATGGAAAATGACCTCGTTGGACACGCGGAATACGGTTGCTCGCTTCTTCACTACTGTGTGCGTACACCTTATCATTTTGTTTGTTGTAGCTCTCTTCTAAGGTAAACATTTTTTCATCCGAAAAAAGAATTTCCCGATATTTTTTTCCCGCGTACCGCTTCAACAAAGCGCGGCATCTCTCCAGTCTAAGGTCCATTAGACGAGCATTCAAACGATGTCCTGTTTTTCTTCGATATGGCCGAAGCGCTAAATCTTCATTTAACACCCTTTTCACCGTGGTTCTGCTTAACCCCATCTGAAGGGCCAACAGTTTCTGCTTACGTTTGGGATTTCTTTGAATTCGTGCCTTCACAGCTTTTATCACTGCTGGAGTCCTAACAGACCGAGGGCGACCACTTCTTGACCTGTCATCTACATTAGAGTCTTCATTGTATCGTTTGATGGTACGATAAACGAATCTTTTGGTAATATTCAAATTTTTCAGTATGTTAAAAATTTGAATTGGCGCGTAACCGCAACGATGCAACGCAATAACTGCAACACGGTCTTCTTTAAACGTCCACTCCATATTTAAAAATGAGTAAAATTCTAAAAGTATACATTTTTATTTTCATGAACAATTCGACATTCGAATTCAATAAACTTTTTTGTGGCCAGCATTCTAAAAGAAAAGTTTTTACTGTGTGACAATACTTATGACCTGACTAGGTATAAATATGTATAAAAGTTGTTTCATGTAAGTATTGTTTAACAAAAACCTTACCTCAAGTACCTATAATAGTCTATTAGGTACCAGGGTCGATAGAACTGGTCCTGGAATGAGTTCTCGCCGTGCCTGAGGTAGGTGGTTTTGCTGATGTAGCAGCCGTGCAGCCGGAGCCGCGGCCGCAGCACGTACATCTGCCGCCACGACGCATAACCACCGACGCGGGGGGTACCACACTCTATGCCCCACGTCCTGGTTTTAAAGCTACCTTTTAAAACCTTTTTCTCCATGCAGGGGCAGAGTAAGAAATAATGATACTAACTTCTAACGAGACTAAAATATTAACTTTTGCTGCCGGTCGTAAAAGTCGAGAAAACTATCCTAGCCATTTGTTAGGGCCCCGTCTGGATGGCAACCACCCCTGATATATAAGTATGCCACCGTAATAACTTTACAAATATGTAAGGATCGTGGCAAGTGGAAAGAAGTGGTCTCTGCCTACCCCTACGGGAAAGAGGCGTGATTTTTTTTTAAATTTATTTATCAAATTCACAGTTATTACATTGGCTTAATAAAATAACAGCACAAAAAACCACTAAGGTTTGTACAATGCCATCGAAACTTAAGTCTACGCACGTTCAAATGACTGAGTAAATTTAGATTACAATTTCTCTAAAAAGTATTTTTTAAGTGAGGCTTTAATATTTTATTATATGTATGTATGTATGTAATAACTTTACATTGTGTTCCGGCATTAATGACCCAGATTACTGTACCCCTTTGGACAGCAGCGTGTCTGCAGTGCCCTTAACGTTGCAAACATACATAAGCGACGGTAACTGCTAACTATTAAGTGGGCTGTCAGCCTGTCTGCTGACAACTTCTCAACAACAAAAAAAGACTGCACGCAGAAGTGAGTGCGCTGCCATCTATGATCGGTTAATCAATACTTCTTACCTGACGCACAACGAGCGCCATATATCAGGCTCCCGCGCCGCCACGTACAGCCCCCGGCAGACGGCCGCCACCCGCTCCAGGGACGCTGCGTCCAGTTCCGAGCTTACAACCCACCGCAGTATCACCAGGATCACCTCGTAAGGTAGCCACGATATGTGTCCACTCTAAAATACAATAATCAAATGTTATTATGTAGCTCTGATATACTGAGAGGTGTGTTATTTTTTTTTAAGTAAAACTCTTTGTGCCAAGTGGTGGTGTCCAGGATGGAAGTAAGGGAATATGTAGGTCTCATCAGGCCTATCCACTAAATAAAACCCGCTGTTCTCCTATCACCTAGAGCACCCAGACCTTCGAACAGAAGGCTCAGCTAATACCGTGGCTCAGGAAGGCGCCGGCCCGCCCGTAATAATAGGGTGGGCTCCATCTATATTGTGCGCCAGGGGATGAGATTTTTGACCCCATAGCGCTTTCTCTTGGTCAATTCAGAAAATGGCCCCTAACATGCCTAGGCTCCGCGTAACCGAATATGTACTCCCTCTTTTCGCAGCGGAATCTGGGGCATTGTTTCTACGACAAGTTCATCTTTTGTAGGACAAATTCAAATATTTATTTGCACATCAAGTGTTTATATTAATATTATTATATTATCACAGCAATCATTTGTGTTTCACCGTTGGGCACGAATCTCCCTAAAACCCACCCACCGATGCCCAGTGGGCAATAACGGCGTGCACCTTGACGGTCTTAATTTGTACGTTGTTCGCAGCATTTGACATTTCCCTTAGTAACTGGCATGTATGTGACGCAACACAACACACACGCGTTTTTGGTGAGTTCAAAATGTTGGAGAGAAATATTTTCCAGTATACCTATGCGAACAGCGTGTTAGTGGTGCCCCTGATGCAAACATCTATAGTCAGCGGTAAGTGCACACCATAAAGTGGGCTGTCAGCCTACCTGCTGTTCCTCAGCAATAAAAAAGTGTCCCCATCTTCTAATAGGAGATGATTATGTGGTATGGAAGATGTGCAGGTGGTTATGTGTAACTATAACACTGTGAACAAACATTTACCTATAGCACCAGTATTTTGAATTCCACACTATTCTTGTATATAATACATCCTTATTGTCTATATATCATATACCATCCGCCTCAGATAAAAGTGAGGAGCACACCCTCCGTTTCCTCAAGTCTGACCCCAGCAGTGGTTGTTATAAGCTGTTGTATTTCTCTTCTTCTTTTTCTTCCCATTCCTCTCCTATCGGAGTTTGGACAACATCATGGCGATTCTGATTTTGGAGGCCGCTACTCTAAACAAGGAAGTGGAAGTGCAGTTGAACTAGTCTCACAAATTCTTCAGCCACAAGTGTCTTCTCCTACCTACGCTTCTCTCTCCGGCAATCTTCCCCTGGAGAACTCTGTACTTGGCGTTTCTCATCACATGCCCAAAGTAACACAACTTTCTATGCTTGATGGTCTCTCTTCTCTATTGCCCACAAATTACTCTCTACTAATTCCCCATTAAAATATGAGAAAAGATAGTCAGTGTGTGTGTGATTAAAAAGAGCTACAACAGCCTTACCTTAGTTGGTACTTCTGGTTCGCACAGGTAGCCCTTTTTGGCAATGATCCGCTGAAGCCTTGCGAGCAGGTCTTCGCCTTCCACAGCATCCTCATCATCACTGGGATGGAGGCTATCTCTCCGCGGCTCTTCATTCACCTCCGAGTCACCTACATGAAATTATTTACTAATACAATTTATTTTACTTATTACAGTTAATCAAGTTTAAAAAACGTGTGCGTCTAGACAGCCGACCAAAGTGATAACTAAAACTAATCTAAGTTGAACTATTTAATATTGAAATTGTTTAACTTGAGAAAAGCTTAGGTTATTACTCAAATGTTAGTAATATGATAATGTAAGGAAAGGTTATTTATTAATAAAACCAAAAAGAATTCAAAAATAACTAAAGTTTATGAATTTTCAATTTTTCTCTTTCTACTTGTCAAGGCGCAGGGCGCGAGTCGCACTCAGCCGCATCCAGGCGCCACTGATATAGCAGCGCCAGAACACGAGCTTCAAATTCCGATGGTGGGGATCCAGCCAGCAAGAAGGCCGCTTCGAAGGACACCGTGCGGTATCCCCTTATCACCCTGACGGCCTAGACGCGCTGTAGCCTACGTAGCAGTGCCGTCGTTTTGGCCGTTAAGCGATTCGCCTATACGGGGGCCCCGTAAAAGGCCGTCGACCGCACGGTCCCCTCGAAGAACCTGTGGCACACAGCGTCTGGCCCGCCGACATTCGGCAGCAGGCGGAATAGTCCCGCTGCCGCCCGAACTAGTTTCGACGCCAGGCAGTCTCATCGCCCGTCGAGGACCAGTCCAAGGTATTTCATGGACCGCCCAACGGCGATGCGGATGCGGCGATGCCTCCCACTGTAATACTCAATCCCGGTGGCGGCCTCTGACGGGGTATAGAAGATCAGGGCCTCCGTCTTATGCAAGGCCACTTCCAGACCGTGTCGCCTAATCCTATCGGCGCCACCCCAGCCGTTCCCAGGATGCACGCCTGGCTGGTGCTCCTCCCACGCGCTGTGACAAGCGTGTCGTCGGCGTAATCTGATTACTCCGACGGCGGGGAGGAGTGCCCCTCTCAGGACCCAATCGTATGCGATGTTCCACAGTAGGAGGCCCTAGACCGATTCCTGCGGAACACCACACACGACGTCAGAATATAATCACTTAAGCCTATAGAGAGTTAATTTTAATTTATTAAATATATATTATTAATTGTGTAATTTTATTATTTATCATCATCGTCATCTTAGCGTTGAATCCCGGTTGCAGCTCAAACTCTCGCTTCGGCGCCCGGGGTCCGCTATATTATTATTATATATGTAATATTATATTATTTATGTATTACTTATTTATTAATTTTATTTAATTAATTAAGTATTCAATAGTGAGTATATTATGAATTTAAATATTATAAATTTTAAAATTAACAATATATAAAATTAATAACGACAACAGGCCTCAGGAACAATTTGTGACCCAATAGTACCACATATAAACTCAAAGGTAATGTTGTATATTAATTTAAAGTAGTTCCAAAGGATTTTAGGCAAAAAAATAGCTTTCTGCACTTTCCTCCATATAAATTTAACTGTGCCAAATTTCATACTCCTCCATCCACGGAATTTTCGTAAAAAAATTAAAAAGCAGCATAACATATTAATAAATAGATATTAAAAGATAATAGACATTTAAAGCAATAAGGATTATATAAACAAAAAAAGTAAGAAGGTTCGTTCTACATGGACAGTGAAGAATAGTGTAGCATTTTTGATAATTATTATTTCAATACCTTCTGGCGTGTCCGACCTTAGATCTGAACTTTCATAAAGCCGCGTCTCCACATCAGGCACGATCTGCATCGCTCGCTTGTAGTGCTGGATCGCTTCGTACAGCTTTCCACTGCGTTCAAGATCGACTCCGCACAAAAATAGCTGTTTCGCCTGAAACACCAATAACAACTTATAGTAAATTACTTTTATTCTTGAATGAAATATGTTAACAAATAATTTAATGACGACCTCTGGCATTACGGCAGTCGCACTTGGGTCTGCTTGAAGAGCTCACGGGTTCGATTCCTGTCTCGCGTCTCAGTGTTTATCTATATAAATAAAATGGTAGGGATCTGCAGCTGTGCGCGCATCACGGCATAACTACTGGATAGATTTCAATTCGTTTTATTTTTTAGACCCATAACTAAAATAAACTATTACGATATCCTCATTTAAAATAAAATTATTTCAGTTTTTAGAAACAACGATTTTTATAAACACTACATGTTCAGTGATGTGTGTTTTCTTACCGCGGAGAAGTGGGGGCAAACGGTGTAGCGCGCATGCCTAGGAGAGGAGAAGTCTCTTCTACCTCTGCCTCATGACGAAAACTTTGTTAATATATCAAGCATCGCGGAAGAAGTCGCGGGTATCAGCTAGTGTATAATATGCATATACAGAAAAGTATATAAGTAGTACACTAGTTGTTTAGTATCCATAATACAAATGCTATGCTACTTTGGGACTAGATGGCGTTGTGTGAATTATGTAAGTACATTTATTTTATTAATAAAAGAATATTATTCATGATTAAATCTACTTTGTGTGGATTTTTAAGGTGAAACCTTTTTCTCCGTGCAGTGGCACAGTAATACCTGCGGCCGGGGGAGGTCTGTTGTAAAGGCTACAAAACAACCCCTAGCTAGGTGGTAGAGCTCAGACCCCACTGTACAGCAACCATCTCTAGTCTCGAAATATACTGCCATAAAAACCCTGTGTTGTGTATATGACCAGGTGCCTCTGGTGCCGCTATCATACATAGGCGACGGTAACCGTTTACTATTAAGTGGTGGCGTCAGCCTGTCTGTTGTTCCACAGTAATAAAGAAAAAACTTTTTTACCTATAATACCTATAACAACGTACCTTTTCTTCATCGGTAAGAGGTTCAGTGGGTTCAGGTTGAGAAGTCTCTCTCTGAGAAGTGGGAGTTGACTCCAACTCCCTCTGCCACTGTTGTCTGAATGCTGATAACACGTCTTCTCCAGTGTTATTCTATAAAATAGAATTAAGTTAATATTTAAAACAATTGCCACATTAAAAGTAGTTTACAATTGATATTTTATTACGATACATATTTTACTTAAAATATTTTTCTAAAATTATAAAGTTTAACTTAATAGAAAACATAGGCGACGGTGCTCACCTGATAGCTAGTGTTCAAATTTTCTATGGACGTTAATAATACTAGAGGCATAGCAAACACGCTGGCGAAATTCAGGAAATCTTATTGAAAAACACAGTGTAATATTGCAATGGGAAAGTCTGAGCCAAAAGCACTTGCCAAAGGGTAAGCAGCACAAAATATTCTTATGAACTGTTTCGTGCAGTAAAGAAGATTTTATAGGAAATGGAAACGAATGGCCAGTTTGAACAAACCACACAGATATTATGTATTTTCAGTGTAATGCAACATTGCAAACTGGCCACCGTCATTGCAATTAGATTCTTGAGAGCCACAGATATAGTTATTTTACAAAAAATAAGGTATTTAAAGAAAAATACTTTATTGTATATATTTATTTTTGTTGTTAACAACAAATTTTCTTCGTTTACAAGCTAGTATTGTCTGACTCAATTTTTATTTCTTATGAGTTATACAGTCCTTGTTCCAGAGGTGGAAAAATGCTCTTACGCACTACCTGCCGTGCGGTACCACGGCAGGCATTTGTGGGACTCGCAGGAGAAGTGTCAACTACCCACTAAAAAACCACCCCAAGCTCCTACTCCGTTCGCTTGTGTACGGGGTGCCGGGAAATGGCACGAACCGACTACCGCCACACCGCACAGCATTGGCCCGTAGTGGGCATGGGCCTCACCGTACCAGAGGAACGTAACCTCGGGTCGCGAGCTTTTTATAAGTTGGGTTAATTGGTGATTGCCTGAGAGCAATTCATTCACTCATTAAGTTATAAGTTTTAACACACTTTTATTAGGTTGGTATGTATCTATTTTCAAAACGACAGGTTGATTTGAAACTGCACACTTATCAAGGACCAATGACAATGTAATAATCTGTATAGTTTGTATCATTAACCAGGATTAATGAAGTTTCTCACTGGTTCTCGACCGATCACCGAAGTAAAGCAAAGTCGGGCGCTGTCAGTACTTGGATGGGTGACCGCCTGGGAACACAGCGTGACAGTGGCTTTTTGCTTTTACACGCTTTATACTAACTTGATCTGTATGTAATGAAATTTTCTGACTCGATTTTTACCCACTGAACAATCAAAAAAATTAAAAATTCTGCCGTATTTTTTTTATTGCTGTAGTAGACGGCCTACTTAGAATTTAGCAGTTACCGTTGTCTATGCGTGCTTGCAACGCCAGTGGCATCGCGAACATGCTGCTGTCCCATAAGAGCATAGGCATTTATGTCACTAATGGCCGGAACACAACACAAGGTTGTTATGGCGGCATACTTAAGACCAAAGGGGGTCGCCATCCAGACGAGCTTGAAGCCCTACCACGTAGCTAGGGTGGGTTGTTTTGTCGCCTTTTACGCAGAGGTTAGTATTCTTTCTCCGCCCCTGCAGGGATAAAAATACTGCCCGTAACGCCATCTGGAGTTTAATTAATAACACTGCCAGAAGATGGCGTTAAATTAATAATAACACTGCCGGAAGATGGCGTTAAATTATTAAAAACATTTACCAACAGGGGATTTGACAACAAATAAATTATGTTATCACACTTTTATTTGATAGTTAATCATATTAAAAAGTTAAACATAAATTATAGTTAAAAAAACGAAAAAACACGCTTTTATAGAAATCAAACCAAAAATGGCATATTTATAACAATCGACAACAAACACCCCATGCTTTTTTTACAATAAAATTAATTTCTTTGTTAATCACACTATATTAATTTAAATTTATTGAAATCTATTTTTTACCTTTTAGTTTGATTTTCTATAAAAGTGTATTTTTTTAGTTTTCTTTAACTATAATTTTATCAGTAGTTTCATACTGAACTCCATAATACTTATGAAAATATAAATTTCAGTGGGCAATATTACAGCTAAATTAAGTATTTTGACAAATCATCAAGTGATTGATTGACTAATCATCTGTATACCATTATTTCAAATGACACAATACCTTATCTTCACCAACAGGATTGGGTAGAGTAGGCTCTACTGTTGGTTGGTTGATCTCCACCTTCTGTGGGGTGGGAGTAGATACCAACTCCCTTTGCCACTGTTGTCTAAATGTGGTCAATTCATCTTCAACTGTGTTACTCTGCAAGTATTGATACTTAATTAAAACTTACATGAATATAAAATAAGTGAAATAGTAAATTTTCCATTTCTTTAAAATGGTTAAAAAATCATTTACGGCCATAGAACAGAAATTATTAGAATCCATTTTTTTTATATTTCTTCAATTGTTTTTTTATGAAATAATAGTAATGTGACATGAATGTTCATTTACAATATATTAAGCAAATACCTGAGAATTATCTTGTATGTTTAAATTGTTAAATCCATTAGCTATATCCAAGTCATTAGAGGAAGACGACTCCTCTTGTTCCTCCCCCTCACAATCACTACCAGTAGCACCTGTTGCTGATCCAGAAGCCTTAAAAAATAAAAATAACATTATTGAGTTAAGCTAGAACTTAACTTTAAGCAATAAAATTATAAAAGAGGAATTAAAGAAAATTTAAGTTTTTTATAGAGCTACATATTCTACCAAAGAAGCTTCATCTTCCTGTCCTTATCACAAAATATGTGGAGTCAGCACATGTTCTCTCCTTCCACTATCTTCTATTAACTGTCATCTGAACATTCACTTCTTTTACACAATCCATCCATCTCTTCTTTGGTCTACCTCTCCTTTTGTAATACATCTGCTCTCATTTCTAGTGTTCGTCTTGTTACATGACATGACGCTCCTCTCTTTACATTATATTCTAACAAAGAATATGATCTTGAAATAAAGATTGAGGAAAAACCTTTAGCAATATTCACATTCAAGCCACCTAAACTATTTTTATAGCTGTATTTCAGCAGACAGGCAGACAACCCTGATAGCAAGTAGTCACTGATACCCATGGATGTCTCCAAAAGCAATTTTTTATACCAAAATAATTTTTAAGCTATCTTATTACCATTTTACTTAAGTATGTATTTCTAATGTATTCTGTGTTCTTCTAGTTGTACAACCCCATTTTTTCGAATTCCGAAATTATTATAATAAATTTCAGATCCTTCGTCAGTGGGATCTAAAATTACACCTTGGCAATTTTCCAAATTACAGAAAATTAATTGATTTAAAAATCAAACATAAATTCATTACAAAAACCTATAGACATCTCCATCAGTGCCTGATTAACGTGATAAAAAAATTATGACCTTTCAGATATGTGAATAAACGAGAAAAAATAGATAATATACTTCATTGCAAAGCAGTATTTTCTAAAATATTTAAAAAAATGATTATAAGTACATATTAACGTCAAATAAAATCATCTTACCATTTCGAAATTAAAATTTATTTGAAATGAATTACAAATATAACAACAAACAATGTATTGAATTGTTGGTAGGTTGGTACAAGTATTTATTTACGATAAGATCAAAAAAATTTCATTCAATTCAATGTTCTAACATTTTATGTTTCTATAAAAAAATGACACAAATGTATGTAATCAAATTATGCCATTGGCAACAACAGATTGTCATCTTATTTCTTTTTTAAAAAATAGCCTGGATACAAAAATGCATATATTATGGAAAATATAGCCAGCCCCAGAAAACCATTTAAACCAATATTGCACTGCTGTACATTGTGAGTCTGATAAACCATTGTTCTGCAAAAAATAACTTCCCACAGGCGTCAACAAGTACAAACAGACAAAAATAGAAAACAAACCCTTTGTTGCAATTTTATAGATTTTAATTACATTCTGTGTCATCTATGGATTCTGACATGGGACCAATGCAAAATCATAAGCCTTCAAAAAGAAACACCACAAATTCATATTGGCTGGCAAGTTGACAGTGGCAACATTTATATTTTATTTACTCTGTCCCTGTCAGCACTGTCGTTGTGTCGTTGTCAGCAGCCAACTAAGTGAAAAGAAAAATTTTGTTAAAATAATTAGAATCAAAAAATATTTTATATATATCGTTCATTTCGAACAAAATGTAATAATTCTGTGAAAAGATAAGTTTTAGAAAAATATAACTAAATTTGATATTATAAAGATGGTAAGCATGTGTGTCTCGTAAAGCCTACGCCTTTATGTATAAATATTTTACATTATTTGCGCTTTGTAGCTAATTAAAATTATTAAATTTTTGTCTTCGATCAATTTGTGATCGAAGATTTTTGTGGTCATTTTCAAAATGGTAATTTTATTGTTATTCAACGCTTTATATGTGTAAAATTAGAGATGTTCTTTTTAAATTTTAAGCTATTGTTTCACTGAATTAACAGTTTTAGTATTTGTAATGTTTAATTTTCAGATGCAATTTATGTTGCTATTCAGCCGGCAAGGCAAGCTGAGACTGCAAAAATGGTATGTGGCACATCCTGACAAGTTAAAAAAGAAGATAACAAGGGAACTTATAACTACAGTACTTGCTCGTAAACCAAAAATGTGCTCTTTCTTGGAGTGGAAGGATGTTAAGGTGGTTTACAAAAGGTAAACTATTTTCTTTTTAATTAGGACTGTAAGAAAATTAACTTTTAGATGTTTTCTTTATTGATGAAGGCTGTAGCGTGTATTTTGATGATTGTAAGGTGAAAGTAGATTCTTCAATTTGTAGTATTAATGGGCAAATTCAAACCATATGCTCACATATGTGAAGATTTTATAGTTATGATTAAGTGGAAATAAACATTTATTGTAATGTTATTATTAATGTAGTGTAAGAAACTAAGAAGGCTCGCCTGGCTGTGCATGAGGGGGTGTTGGTTCTGACACTCATGTATGGAAGTGAAAGTTGGGTATGGCAGAAGCAGGCGTTAAGAAGTATGATAGGAGTTAAACTGAGTGACAGGATAAGAAATAGTGAGATAAGGAAACGTGGTCTGAAAAAAGAAGTAGTGACAAAAATTGAGAAATGTATGCTGAGATGGTTTGGCCATGTTGAGAGAATGAATAAAGAAAGATTGACGAAAAAAGTGTTTAAGGCGAGTGTGAATGGAAGTGTTGGAAGGGGTAGACCTAGGCGGATGTTTCGAGACCAGATCAGGGACATATTGAAAAAAGGCCAGGTCAAGAGTACCCTAAACCGAAGGGCATGTATGAAGGGAATAATGAAAGTGGATGAAGCGAAACAAGTATGTAAGGATCGTAGCAAGTGGAAAGAAGTGGTCTCTGCCTACCCCTATGGGAAAGAGGCGTGATTATATGTATGTATGTATGTAAGAAACTAAGCTGATGAACTGATAATCTATGCAATGACAATTGATGTTTGATAATGAAGTTTGAAGGCCAGATATGTGGAAAAAGGTGAAAAGTTTATTGGTATTTAAGATTTTACATTTTAGTGACAAAAGAGCAGGCCCGGCTCAGTAAGTTGAATCAGTGACTGTCAATTACACATTTTGTCTAGCATCACTATTTTTTTTTTTGATTAAGTTTTTAGGGTTTTATTATATTTTCATGGTATTATAAAATATTATCATTTACAGATATGCCTCACTTTATTTTTGTTGTGCAATGGAACAAGAGGACAATGAACTGCTCACTCTGGAGCTAATTCATCGCTATGTAGAACTTCTGGACAAATATTTTGGCAGTGTGAGTAGCTACAATTTAAAATTTTAACATAATTGTTAGCAAATCTTATAGAATTTATTTGTATACTGATGGTTTTAACGTTTTTATAGGAGGCCTTTCTGACTCCAAAGATAGCTAGTTATTTTACTAACTAATGAGACCTCTTTTCTCTTTATTGATTGTCTTTCATTAAAACTTAATTTTATGGATTTCAAGGATGTTTATTTTGATTCTTATAGTTTTAATGATGAGGTGAATAATTTTTTTACCCCTATCTCTGTAGCTCCAAATTGATAGTATATACCTAGTCAGGTCATAAGTATTGTCACACAGTAAAAACTTTTCTTTTAGAATGCTGGCCACAAAAAAAGTTATTGAATTCGAATCTCGAATTGTTCATGAAAATAAAAATGTATACTTTTAGAATTTTACTCATTTTTTTAAATATGGAGTGGACGCTTAAAGAAGACCGTGTTGCAGTTATTGCGTTGCATCGTTGCGGTTACGCGCCAATTCAAATTTTTAACATACTGAAAAATTTGAATATAACCAAAAGATTCATTTATCGTACCATCAAACGATACAATGAAGACTCTAGTGTAGATGACAGGTCAAGAAGTGGTCGCCCTCGGTCTGTTAGGACTCCAGCAGTGATAAAAGCTGTGAAGGCACGAATTCAAAGAAATCCCAAATGTAAGCAGAAACTGTTGGCCCTTCAGATGGGGTTAAGCAGAACCACGGTGAAAAGGGTGTTAAATGAAGACTTAGGGCTTCGGGCATATCGAGGAAAAACAGGACATCGTTTGAATGCTCGTCTAATGGACCTGAGACTGAAGAGATGCCGCGCTTTGTTGAAGCGGTACGCGGGAAAAAAATATCGGGAAATTCTTTTTTCGGATGAAAAAATTTTTACCGTAGAAGAGAGCTACAACAAACAAAATGATTAGGTGTACGCACACAGTAGTGAAGAAGCGAGCAACCGTATTCCGCGTGTCCAACGAGGTCATTTTCCATCCTCGCTCATGGTATGGTTGGGAGTTTCTTATTGGGGCTTAACAGAGGTACATTTTTGTGAGAAAGGTGTAAAAACGAATGCTGTTGTGTATCAAAATACAGTCCTGACGAACCTTGTGGAACCTGTTTCTCATACCATGTTCAATAACAGGCACTGGGTATTCCAACAAGATTCGGCGCCAACTCATAGAGCGAAGAGCACACAAGACTGGCTGGCGGCGCGTGAAATCGACTTCATCCGGCACGAAGACTGGCCCTCATCCAGTCCAGATTTGAATCCGTTAGATTACAAGATATGGCAACACTTGGAGGAAAAGGCGTGCTCAAAGCCTCATCCCAATTTGGAGTCACTCAAGACATCCTTGATTAAGGCAGCCGCCGATATTGACATGGACCTCGTTCGTGCTGCGATAGACGACTGGCCGCGCAGATTGAAGGCTTGTATTCAAAATCACGGAGGTCATTTTGAATAAACTTTAATGTCATAAGAATCTATGTTTTGTTAAGTTCATTTTGGTATATGAATGGTTACATAATGAATAAACTTGTTACAATTATTTTACATTAAACATGTGACAGAATTTATGACCTGACTAGGTATTATAACAAAATCTAATGATGTAGACATCTGTTTAGATATTCAGGTCATAGTTTTGTCTTTAGTTGAGAACTAAGATACACCAAATTGACAGATGGGATCAATAGATTTTTTTATTGCTGAGGAACAGCAGACCGGCCCACTTAAAGGAGCATTTACACTGGTCGATAAGTCGGTCGTTAGCCCGAATGCGGGGTCTCTACGCATGCGGGCTAACAACCAATTAAATTCATTGGTTAATACAAAGCATGCGGGGACTCCCCGCCCTTCTCATATTATACACCTCAGTCTAGAGATGATCGATATTAGAAAAACATCCACTTTCTACTTTTAAGTAAATTTTGCATCCAAAATCTCTTTTTCTTCAAAGAAGCTAGTAATTTCTTTTATAGATATAAAGATCACAGACAGTCGAAATTGCTCCACAAAGCAATAATTGTTGATCCATGGCTAGTATGTCTGCTTATGCGATTCTCTCAAAACTAACTGCCAAACTGTATCCAGATTCTGTCACACCTTACATGCAGGCACTAACGACCAATGAAAACGGTTCTCCGCATGTGGGCCTTATTGTATGCGTTTCAAAAATCTCCCGCACTCCACATGCGGGCATTAACGACCAATGAAAATGCGCTTTAATAGTAAGCAGTTACCATCATCTATGGACGTTTGCAACACTTGGGGCACAGCAAACACACTGCTGTCTGCATGGGCGTACTGGTACCTAGGTCACTAACACAATGTAAGGGTATTATGGTGTTATACAAACGGGCTTGGTGCCTTACCACCTAGCTAGGGTTGTTATATCGCCTTGAACAACAGGCCGATCTCAGCCACAGAAGTCAGTATTCTTACTCCAACCCTGCACAGAGAGAATTTAATAATTTAGACTTTTCATCATAACGCACCATAATTAGTACTTCCAACATTATTTTTTCAGGTATGTGAATTGGACATTATCTTCAACTTTGAGAAAGCATACTTTATTCTCGATGAGCTAGTGCTTGGTGGTGAGCTGCAGGAGACTAGCAAGAAGAATGTCCTGAAGGCGATTGCAGCTCAGGACCTGCTCCAAGAGGTCAGTAGCCAGGACAATGAGCTTGTTTAATTATTACAGTTTGCTCAATTTGAATCTCAGCATATCTTCATGTGGTCTTAAAATTTCCAGTTTGGAATAGATAGTGCACAAGGATGGATTATTAATTTTTTTCTTTTAACTATCGAATATTTGTTTTTATAGTTTATTTATTTGTAATATATGAAATTTTATACATGCCATATGAAATAAAATAAAATAGTCTTTATTACATGGGTCAGAGTTTCTAGACATTATTTGAAAATTTAGATAATATCTCTGATTTCTGTGTGCCTCTTGGCAGAGGCTTCCTCCAACTGTCTCCATTGAGCTCTATTTAAGGCAACTTGTGTCCACTATGGTCCCAGAGTTAAATGGATGTCATCCTCCCATCTCCTTATCTGGCGCTCTCTTTTGCGACTGCCATCCGTGGGGTACCAGACTGTTATCCCTTTTTCTCCACTTATCCAGGCTGCTTCTTAGTAGGTGCCCAGTCCATCTCCATACTAGTCGGATATTGGTAAATTTTGTTTTGGATCTGATATCATCATTGCGGTACTTGTCTTTTAACTTTTACATGCCATATATGTTGAACCAATACAAAGAGACAAAAAATTTGTATGGTCTATGACCAGTTTCTTGTGGCCTGGGTTTTACTGAGGGGCCATCCATAAATTATGTCACAGGAAAGTTAGGACTTTTTAAGCCCTCTGTCCTTGTTATAGGTTGTCACATTTTTAGGACCCCCTCCCCCTAATGTGATATAATGTGAGTCACACATTTTCCAGTTTTATGCATGTATTTAAAAATAATCGAAAGAAAAATGCTATATTCATTTTTTTCATATTTTTATTAAATAATCTTTAAAGATTTATTAATAAAATAAACATAAAATCAAATATTTTCAGAGAAAGCAAATGACTAGTTAGGAAACAATAATCGACTAATTATGTTCATTAAAGATACAAAACTTAATCATCTTGTGTCCTTGTGTGTGGACTTTGGACCCGCTCCTTCATATTCATTTTGTATTCATTTATATGTGACGTCACAAATCTTTTGATCCCCACTGGCCCTTGTCACATTCCGGTGATACCCTCTCCCCCTTTAACGTGCGACGTAATTTATGGATAGACCCCTGATCCGTCGATTGTATTTCAGTAAAAAAGTTTGTTAACTACATTGCATCCTCAAAGTCATTTGTGATCCATAATGTGCGTTTAATGTTTGCCTATTTAAATATTATAACATTCATTTATCTCAGGTATTAAATACAGCTCTTTTAAATATTGTTATCATAAAACCATTACTGTAAAGTCTTTAAACTCGCCATATTATAGTTACTACTATAGCTAGCTACTACTTATTATTTCAGTATTATATTTTAACTTTAAAATTGCACTAGCTATTTCAAAATAACTTCCTACATATCAGTAAAACCATCTGAAGATAGTACAAATTTATTGTATCAAAATCAATGCAATAATAATTATTTAAATTAATAATAAGTAAAAACAGTATTACAATATTGCAGGTTTACAAACCCTGTTGTACACTATAGATATAAGTATTGTATTACTGATTCTACATGTATTAATTACTGTGACACTTTTAAAATATTTTATTAAGTATATCTAAGTAATCTAAAATATCGTTTTGTTCAATGTAATAGGTATTGTAATATCTACTATTACCAGTGACTATATGGCATGCACTAGATATTATTGTTTATTGAGATTATACAAGCAAATCGATATAATGTGTCACATAACACACTATATCCATTGCTTTCATGTAACTGTTTTTCTCCGTGCAAGGCGGAATAAGAATACTTACCCCTGTGGCTGGGGTCGGCATGTCGTAAAAGGCAATAAAACAGCCCTAGCTGCACGGTAGGGTCCCAAGCCCGTCTGGGTGACAACTAAGGTCTAAAAGTATGCTGCCATAATAACCTTGTGTTGTGTTCCGGCATTACTTACCCAGGTTCCTGTACATCTATGGGACAGTAGCGTATTTGCAGTGGCCCTAGCGTCGCAAAAATCTATAGGTGACGGTAACTGCTATTAAGTGGGCCGCCAGTCTGTCTGATGTTCCTCAGCAATAAAAAACGATTTTTAAAGCCAAAAATATAAATATGGCATAAATAAATAGTTTTCTTTACATTTCTAAGTTATGAATATATCTAGTCTAATATAAATATAGAGCTTTCTGTAGTATTAAGTCGAAGTACGTAATGTGGACCAGATTATAAGACAGTGGCCTCGGTAGTGCCTTTAAGCGTAGATGTGATAACACTAATGAATTTGTAGGTGCACTGCCTTTAATGATAAGCACCAACACATATCAAGCGTATTAACTTATACAACATATGTTATATAATATGTATGTAGTGTGAAAACACTTTATTACTTTAATGTATTTAGCACTAACTTAAAACATAGGGAAATCCAATAAATATAGCTTATAGCAATATAATCTATGCTTAACATTCTCTATCGATAGTGTTGCCATTTATAATACTTTATTTAAGATATCTTCCGAAGGTTTTGTTACTTAGGCCCTAATGTTTCGTTCATAAACTTATTCAATGCACATCAACTTTCATCAAGTGACTAGGTTATCAGTTTGTTATAACACTAATGAATCTGACATAAATAGATAACAACTCTTATCTATATCTTCTCATTTGAAAATAATTTTACAGAACAAACATGATCCTTTTTAATTTTATCATTGAGACATTAAATCTTGAAGTCTGATAGATAACCTCTAAGAGTAGACCGAATGAATGTAGGAATGAAAAGCTACACCATAGGGTCCATCATAAATAAAGGACCAATGAGATGTAACTTAGCGAATAACAGCAGTGTTAAGTATTTTATTATTAAACTTACTTATTACAAAATTCACTTAACAATTCTACATTGTTAAAATTATCTAGAATATTTACTCCAGTACTACATAAATATTTTATATGCAATCCCTGAAACTGTTTAGCAACTTGTGTTCAATAAATTTTATTATAAAAATGGCTTGAAAAAATAGCTTGTTTGAATGGGTGTTTAATCCATACTGTGCACTGAGCTAATATTTTTTGTGATATGCATGCACTGGTGGCGGTCAGGACCTGAACGATGGATTGTTGCACTGACGTCTTGCACAAACAAGTGTTGAGAATAACTATAAGTTCAAAATCAGCTTTAATGCTTTGCATGTTGATGATATTTATATTGCTGCCAAGTTTTCATATGTCAAACTTGATTTCAGGTTTTTTTCTTCTCATATTCAGCGTGCATGTTAAAAAGAATCCGTTCTAGAAACATAGACCATATAATATATTTCTTTTCTATTTTATTTTATAATTAAATAAACAATCCTTTCCTCCATCATCTAGACAGCACTAAGTACCTAGTATTTGTAACTTCCAGTGAATATTAAAAAAATTGACTATTTTATTAACTTAAACATGTCTCAGTTATTTAAGAAGTTAGGGGCGTACTGACTACATGCATGTCCACTTCATGGCGATTGGGATTGTCGGTTATGACGTTATGATTTGAATAAATTATAGCCCTTAGCTTTCCTTTGGTGTGGATCTTGAATTTTTATTTATTTTCTGAGTAGCCGAGTACTAGGACGAGTAACTCTTTGCTCTGAACGTCGTGCATCCAGCTTCTGGTAAAGATAACTCCCTAAATCTTTGGGATTATTTTTCTAGTATGATTGCTTGGAAATTTTCCCTTATGTTTGTTGCTTATTATTACTATCTGTTAATATTCTGAGGCCAGTCCCTCAGAATATAGCCATTCCTAAACATTCTAGGTTTCTATAGCTTACACCTAATACGGCTTGTTATTTATATCCTTCTTAGAAGCACTTGCGTAATATAATTATAAACAGTTTTCGCAATGTTAATATATTATGTTCTAGAATTAATTTTTGAGTAGTTTTTATTACCTATATATACAATATTTGCACTAATCAACGTTATACATCACATCACAGTACTTGATAATTCATCATTCATAGACATTTCTCCGATATGGATCATAATATTGATGTTATTATTATTCTAGATGTAGGTCTATATTATAATACTTAGTTATAAATCATTGTGTATTAATGCTTTGTATATGTGTAGTTACATATATTATGTATCTGGGACACTGATTTATATATATTGTTTTTTTTATGTAATTTTATGGCCTAGTAAGGAGACCTTTAAGCCGGTTTACTGTGTTTATCGTTCAAAAAGGATTGTTTACGTGGAGTTTCAGCTCAATTAAGGAATTAACAAGTATTAGTTGTATTTATTTTTTTTATTACTAAATTTTCCATATTATGATTAGTCAAATTTTCATAAATATTAAATATGGTGGTGTTCTCCCACTTGTTACACAACACAATTAGTTGTGAATTTTTATGAATCAATAGGTATATTATTTAATTCTCAAATCCATTCATGCTATAAATGTTTTCTATTTTCATAATTCTCTAATAATTTTAGGATTTCTCTAGTATTTTGTTGGAATTTTAGGAACTGTTTAGTGCATTGAACTTAATTATAGTTTTGTAAGGGTAAATCAGTGTCCTATATTGGTAATGGCTAATCATGCATTTAATGTAATGGGATGAAGAAATATATATGTTTTAATGGAAAATCTGTTTTCTTGCATGTTCCGTGTCCCCGTCCTTCACGTGGCACGGGGTTTGAGAACTACTAAATTATACATAGGTAATATTGCAAAGGTCATGTTAGCTAACTTGTTAGTCTTCAAAAAAATATTATAATAGTTGTTTTCTATTGAATAGATATTTGTTTCGAATCACTAATAACAAAAACGATCCGATCCGATAGTAAAATTGTTTTCAATATTAGAAAAGTACTTATAGATATGTTTTATTTAAATATTAATTGAGCATGTAAAGCGATGGGAAAATTTTATAAGTGCTGTTCTTAACTCGTGCCACGTTTTCCTTGTGCATAACATCAAGTCTGATATACTAAATAGCTACAAGCTTAATTGGTGTGGTGACTAGCTAAACAATTTATTAACCGCATGGTGTTTGTTATTTATTGTACTATTAATAAAATTGTGTGTTGGGACTATATTTGTCGCTTTGGTACTAAAGTTTCTCAAATGTTCTATAATAAAGAAATGTAACTCTGAGTAAAATCAATAAGAATTCTTTAATAATTACTTGAGAAAGTGCGGAGATTTCATCCATATACGATTTGACTGGAAATCTACGATACAGTAGATCAGGGGTCTCTAAATTACGACCCGTTGACCAACGCTGGGCAACAAACAGCCAATTTGCCATCAGTCCGAATTTGTATTTCATTTCGTCTCATGCATTAGTTCCGAGTTTTCAAATTAAAATATGAATGTAATGCAATGGCTGATTTAAATCAGCTTACCATTAGTTTAATATTAGAGTAATTTTAAATATTAAGTCAATGTTGTTAATACATTTCGAGCAAAGGAGGTATGTAGGTACAAAGAATTGTGTAAAATTATCAGTTTGACCTTAATATAATTTCGGTTCTTTTTAATATTCGCACTGTCCCTTTGAGTAGAAGTGAGAATTTTAAGATATATTTCAAATTTGTAGTTTTTTTAGTACCTGGTAACTCAGTTGTATTAAAGTCGGAGACAAATCTAAAGGTCCCGGGTTCGAATCCTACGGTGGCATACACCGCTCAGGCAGTTTTTCTTGTCTAATGTGTATATTATAGCTTAATGGTCATGTGCCAACGGTGAAGCTAAACGTTGTGAGGTTTATCACCGGTGTGTGTAACCCGGCAATCCGCCTTGTTCCCTTTAAAGGCAGGCCTGGGCCAAGCGGGCCAAGAACGTTATGGGCTGTTATTCAAGTTTTTTAAGCGAATTTTTGCCTCACAGAAATTAGAGATATTTTTCCTAAGACCTCGTAAAAGGTGACAAATGCATTATTTCTTTGTTAATTCGCAGACAAAAGGAGTAAAACCAATTAAAAGAGAGAGGTGGTTTTTCACAAACATACAATTTGTCACTTATTTTTGTGTGGCCATTGAACTAAACGCACTAAAGTGAAGATAGTGTCATTGAAATGCATCAATGCAAAGTTGCGCCCGGTTTCTTGGTTTTTTGATAATACTCGGCGTCCTTACAGACTGAAATCTTCTAAAAAGAAAGAAAACGCCTATAAAATATTAAAAATAAATTTACTTGTGGATTTGTTGCTTCGATTCCCACCTGCACGAAACTTGTACAGCGAAATCACGGACGTGTGTAGCCCGAAAATACGCCTTGGACAAGCGTTGCGGTGGCGGATGTTCTGCCCGTTCGCTCTATCTCAGACGTTAAATGTTATGCTACTATTTCATTGAGTTCTTTTGTGTTCTTTTTACTTATTATTTAAAGTGTTTTCTATGATACAATCTAAATCTGCTCAAAGCGTAGATTAATGATCTTCTAGTCACCTTAAATTATGTGGTTCAAATATACTAAATTTAAAAGAATGCAATTATCAAATATGAGCAGATTACCTTTTCTTACTATAATATAGTAGGGCTACCTTAACCAACTGCGATGTTGATGGAGCTAGTTTTAATAGGATGAAACTGTCGACGCTGCTCTACGAGAAGTGGGGCTCCTTTGAGCCGGACATCGAGCACCCGGAGACGATCTTCCACGAGGCGCTTCCACATATATCCATTCAACTGGCTATATATAATCAAGACAAAATTACCTAACCTCTATTGATATTTTATAGTTTTAATAACATACCAAGAGTTTTAAAATCAATCATAACTAGGACCTCATGCCCCTATCATGCCTTTCCAGTCGACTACGCTAAATTGTACGGAATATAATGAGCTCTTAAGATTAATATTACTTATAGAATATAAATTTTATTTGTATTTTTATATTCTATAACAAGAAGAAGAACAATCGTACTTATCAGTAACGGTTGTTCTTGTTAGTATAGTTGATTATTTGGTCCAACAAAAATTTCTGTTAGGAATGAAATTCGTGGACATATCCATAGAAATCTTAGCAAAATAGAGAGTAATCGAATGGCTTCGATGTCTATCTTACGTGGATACGTAATTTATAGAATTACGCAATGTTTCCATATGAACTCGAATTCACACACCGGCAAGATATTCTCTAAAACTGATTGCAATTCATTCCAAGATCTGTTCGAAAAAGGTTCATTCATCAGCCACTCATTTTCTGTAAGAATCTTAATTACTCGCATTTAATTTCTTATGTGGTTTGTTGTCTTATTTGAAACAGCACACAAGTACCCCGTTTTACACAAGTAAATTTTTTGTATCTTTCGCATTGGCCGACCGCTTTCCCATAAACATCCCATTGCATATATGTATGTATTGTAATTCAAGACAGCAACAATAAAACTATGTGAAATGGCGTGACTGCGATCGAATTTCTAACATAATCGTGTTTATAAATTAAATTCTCACAATGTTAACTTTACTCTTTTTAAATTTGTGAAAATGCTTTTGTTACTTGTCCATTTTTATTATGTTAATCTTAAGAATTTCTCATTCTAACTCGTTTGCGTAGTTGACTGAGGAGTGCATACATTTACAGGGATCAGAGCATTTATTGTACGAGGGTTGCTATTTATATTTTTAAGTTACTAATAAAAAGACAATTTCCGTCATATTTTTTCCACTTCTAGCAAGGTAACTCCAAAACAGCTTTTGAATGTATTAACAAGTTCTTAAGTTGCCGAATCTTTATTTTCCGTGCAGTGGCGGAGTAAAGATACTGACCCCTACAGCCTGGTGCGGCCTGCCGTAAAAGGCGACAAAATAACCCTGGCTAGGTTGGATACCAGGCCCGTTTGAATGGCAACCACCCGTTAATGGAAGTTCTTCCTCGCTTGAACTCAGCACACCAACGCGTAACCGAATAATATGGAGGAGCATGAACCCCTAATGTTGCTCTCAAGTCTTGTTTTACCATCTCCGTAGTAAAAAATTTTAAGCAGAGCTATTTTTTTTACCGCGCGAACTTCAACTTAATCCATTTTTAGGAACACGTTCCGACACGACGCAAACAAATGATTTCTATTATTTAAAAAACTAAAAAGATTTGATTTTTTATTATTATTATATCTAATGTATGGGATATGCCTGCCAGTGTTTATTTTTGCTTTTTAAGGAGAATATATCGCATTATCACTTTTTATTAAACACCCCCTGGTTAGTGTCCGACATAAGTAAACTAGATTTTAGTGCCCGTATGTGGACGTCAGCGTTTTAGCAGTGCCCCAGGTGACGCAAACAATCATTGGCAACGGTAACCACTTACTATTAAGTGGGCCGTCACCCTGTATCTTGTCTTACAGCAAAAAAATGTTGTTCAAACAGTTTTATTTTTAATCTATACAAATAAATAAAATTGGAGGGTCTGTTTGTAATATTAAAATAACCGCCTTTTACTAAGTGCATTCCGACGTATACACGTACATATACAAAAACATTTTTTACAATTTTTGTTTGTCTGTCTGTTTGTTCCGGCTAATCTCTGAAATGGCTGCACCGATTTTGACGGGACTTTCACTGGCAGATAGCTGATGTAATAAGGAGTAACTTAGGCCATTTTTATTTTAGAAAAAAAAAATAGTTTTTGTTAAACATGATAAGTTTCGGAAATTTTATAATCCAATTTAAGTTGACTTCAGATTTATATCATCAATCATATGAAATAGGATTCAGCTTAGGCTGGACTTAGTAGGTTGAATTTCCAGTTTAAGTTAACCTCATTATATCCAAAAAATGCTGCCCAAAGTCACTATTCCACGCGGACAGAGTCGCGGGCACAGGTAGTAATAATAATAAAACTACGTTACTTGAGGCCAAACCTGGGCTGTACGGAGGATTGATTCGACGTAATGACTCAAGTATGTGTATGTGATTGTTTTAGGTACCGTTCATTGCCACTTTCTTTTTTGCACTCCCTCAAACATTTCTGGCAAATAAATAGTTGTATACCATTCAGAATTGACCGTGCTACTTTGCGCGTATACACGATTATCACGTTTTCAATAATTCTGACGAAACAAGCGCTTTGAATCATTTTATCTATATTTGTTTATAATCTAGTTTTTGAGGACCCATTAGTTTACAGTTGTTATGGGTATGAGACGAGTGGGTATGAGATCTTAGGTTCGTGACCTGTTTAAATATTATGTACAACTTTGCGTTTAATGACAAGATCATATCGTCTTCTTGCCCTTATCTCAACTGTATGGGGTCGACACAACATGTTCTCTCCTTCCACTCTTCTCAGTTTGGTCTACTTCTCCTCTTGTATCCATCCACTTCAATCCTCCTTGTTACATGACGCTTCTCTCTTCGCATTATATGGCCATACCAGGCTAACCTATTACTTTTCAACTTCTCAATCACTGGCACTACGTTCAAACTTCCCCTAATATACTCATTTCTAATTCTATCCACTTTTGTAACTCCGCTCATCCATCTCACTCTGCAGGGCAGAGTAGCAATACTGACCCCTGCGGTAGGGGCCAGGTTTGTCCTAAAAGGTAACAAAACAAATCTAGCTGGGTGGCAGGGATCCAAGCCCGACTGGATAGCAAATATCCCTAGTCTTAAAACATACCGCCACTATAACCGTGTTTTGCGTTCTGGCACTACTATACCGGCACGCTAATCATAGCTAATCAAAACGGCCATCGGGCCCTTTTAACGTTTGTCCACTCATGACGTTTCGTATTAATTAGTGATTGCGATAGCGACGTGCAGTTATTGACAATAAAGAACAGCAATTTGCTCCTTCAAATGTAATTACTAATTAATACGAAACTTCATGGATTGGACAAACGTCAAAACAGCCATCATAATGTGCCGTTAGCATAGTAAACCAGGCTCCAATTCTTCTTCAAAGCAAGCAGTGCGTTGGTAATGATTTTGCATCTAGTGTTGCAAACTTCTATAGACGAAGGTCACCCACCTACCACCACCCACTATCAGGTGGGCTGTTTGCCTGTCCGCCGATGTGAACTATAAAAAAGTGACAAAGAATTAGTTTTTCGTTAAAAGTGTTTAGGAATAGAATCGTCACCACTCAGATCTAAGTCTGGTCGTGGAAAAATATTGCACGGAAACTTTCAGAATTTCAGAAAAAAACGTTATGGCTCTGAATTTTAATTTGGAAATGGTAGATGGCGCCTGACAATGGGTTTGGCGAACCTCAAAAATATAAATTGCGACCCTCGTATTTTTTTAAATTTCATGTAGGTACTACTAAATGTTTTTTTATATATATTCTAGTAAAATGGTAGTTAAACAAATGTTTTAATTTCATTTAAATATTATATATAAGTTTGTATTTAAATTTAAATCTTGGGCGATTGTTTATTGTCTATTTTTTTAAATAGATCACATGGTAAGTATGAGCATAATTTAAGAATGCATAATTACTGTAATTTAATGACCAAAGCGGACCAATAGTAATCCAACCATTTAGAAAGTATTAATAAATTTTAATGAAGAATTTTAATTATCACAAGTAAGATAAGTTCAAGCCGTTGTTACTTATATTTTATTTCTGTTAAAGTATGAAAAGTTTAATTTAATGTTTTCTTTGTTAAAATTTATAGTTATAGTCAAGTATTGTAAGTATTTTAACGAATTTATAGCTTCATTCAACGAATTTATTTTGAAATTTCGAATTCATTTACTTATCTCTTTCACTTGCCATACTTTATTTTTAAGTGTTCAAATTTACAGTTAAAATTATTCTTTTCTATGTTTATATTATGAGAATAATCTTAACTACCGCCCCTAGTCTTCGCCTGCCTGACGTTAACCCCTTTTTGGGGAAATATCTGTCATCCTTTTTATTTAAATTCTTTTTCTCGTTTCACATTGAAATTACGACCCGAAATTTCGTTGTCATTCATCTAATATATCCCCAAGCGACACTTTTACTACTACATATATTTATATTGTTTTTAATTAATCCATATGAAATACATTTTTTAAATATTATTGAAATAAGTTTTCGTGTCGTTAAGTTTTTTTTAGAATTTCATAATTCGTATACCTAGGAATCCTTATTTTGTGTATCATAAATATCTGCATTTAATAAATTATGTTTATGTCAAACTTTTTTTTATTTATTATATCTGAAAAGTAGGTACGTTGTGTTGGCCGGTAAGTATGCACATATTAAGTGAGCATATTTTAAATGCTATTGTTTGTACTAATGTAGTAAAGTTTAAAATTTATTTTACACGAATAAGTTAGTTCGTGAGCCCACTGATGAAATATTACTTGGAAAATATTAAATTGCAGTTAGTAGTTTATCTAGTAATCTATGTAGCGACATATGTTTTGTTTAATATTTTTTCATGGTATACATTTTTTTTCCTACCTTCCTCTTCTGACTAAAATACAGTGTATTATGAATATGTATGTATAAGAACATTTTATGCAACTCATCTATTGTTCATTAGTTTACTTCATTCTACATCCATCCAATTTCATTCGTAAACTTTTCCATATCACAGACATTTCTTCCTTCGAATTATATGTCCAAGCCATATTGATCATAATATATAAATCAATATAGTATGAGATACCTCTTATACTCCTATTATACTCTATCATCCGTTGAGAGAATTAGACAACTAGACAAGTGTAAATGTTGTAATGTATACTTTTCGCACAGCCGAAAAGCGATAGCTCGGTCTAACACGGCCACGAGCATCACTGGCTCAGTGATAAACGTTGTTGCAGGAGGAGACGCCGCAGGGCTTCTTCGAGGACCACGGACTTGGCTAAGCTGCACCCCGCCCCGCGAACATCCACAGCAATGAAGAAACCTCATAGTTATCCTAGCCACTAATAAAACAGTAATATTTGTATGGATAGGTATACATTTTGGGATATATTTTAAATTATTTAAATAAGCTTGATATGAGGCCAGAAATAAAATATGTTAAAACACATACTAATATATATATATATATATATATATATATATATATATATATATATATATATATATATATATATATATATATATATATATATATATATATATATAATAAAAAGCGTATCATTTAAATGTCTTATTGAAGAAGTGCGTGCTTATTCCTGGCTTCATACATTTTGAACGGTTCGGGGTCATACTTTTCTGTGTACCTTAACATGGAGGGTTTCAGACCATAAGTGTTGTTCACAGCGACGTATGACCCAGCGATGCGTACGCGCCCACTATTTAATAGCAATTATTTTTAAAAAGAATATAAATCATTCTATAAAGGATTTGATATTTTTGAGAAATTATTATAAAATTCCATTCGCTTTGTAAGTTTTAATATTTTATCTTGGACTAGCGCACGAAGTTATTTATGGGGAATTTGCGTGGGTACTATTTATACGGGAAAATGATCGAACTTTCCTACTTAGGGAACGTACCCATGGTACGTGACCTTTATTTGTAAATTTTTTACCCTCTTTGGTGACCATTGGTAGTATATGAGAAGACACCTCCATCCCTCTCTAGTTTTCACCTAATAAATGTTAAATACGATTTTGAATTATTTTTTGAAAATAAAATAAAAATTTGAAAAAGATTACAGTTACACATGCTCATTAGTAGCACGAAAGCACGCTATTAATGAGCAAATGCTACTTAGTAGCAAGTGTATCAAGACATTGCTAGTAATAGGCATGCTTATTTCGAGCGTGCTCAATAATCGACAGCCGTTCGATTTTCAAGCATGCTGGAAGGGGGCGTGCTTTGAGCACGTGTGAACATGTTTGCTTAATAGCATGCTACTTGAATCTTCCTCTTTTTCAGGAGTATGCTTAAAACTAGCATGCCTTTTGCTAGCAAATGTAAACTGTTCATAAGCATGCTCAGTTTTAGCATACTCATAAGCATGCTCACTAGCGTGCTATTATAGAGCATGTCTGTCTGTAGCTTAAGAAAAACTAAACGCACCATATTTGAATGTAGCTCGAAAAAGCGCGAGATTCCCCCCCCCCCCCCTCCTCCCTGTGATTATACGTGGTATTTTGAAGACCTCCCTTTCCCCTAAACGGGTCACGTGGTATATTCCCTTATCGATGTAATATCTAATTTCGGCTTTAATAATGAAATCTACATAATAGGCTCGTTTGTCCGAAAAATTCTTATTTTTTTATATCATGTCTGTTTAAGGACATGGAAAGGATTTTCCTCCGTAGCAGGTGCCCCGCGACATCGTTCCCTATTTCACATGTACTTCTTGTATTAGCTTTAATTTCAGATGCAGCTGGTGTACTTAATTTTAGTTAGGAAGTCACAGTAAAGTGAATATCCTTATCCTTTGAATTTGGTCAAAATGTTTCTTAATATTAATACACAAATACCACGTTTTCTAGATATTTTTTTAATCCGAAATTGTGACGTAAGCTTTTATAGTTGTAGCTTAACTAGTTAAGATATCATTGTTTATTTGTACTCTACAAAAAACTGATTTTTCTAGAAGGTTGTACTTACGATACTCGGGAAAATTATTACTATAATATAATTATTATAGTAATGTTCTGTTTGTTGGGAGCCTCTAGCCTATAATTGACATTCCATTATTGAGTAAATAATTATTGTCTCGTAATGTATGTGTGCCAAACACGAATGTGTTTATGAAGAAGAAACTACATTTGAAATAATAATTATTGTTAGTATTATATTAATACGACGCAAATAAAAAATAGTATCATGTTTGAACATCCTGTAAAGCGTCCTGTCTACGCATTATGCTCGCGAAAATTGTTTTATTATTATATTCTGTGGTATTTGAATTGAGGGCGAAATTTATATAAACGCGGGAAAATGAGGCCATATTTGTTCTTATGGCTATAGATGCTCAAGAAAAGTATTACTAAAGGATGTAGACACTAAAAGCAGATTGCACAAACAAATTTTAATAAAGAAATTAAATTCTATTTTTCCACTCAATCGTTGCGATTTAATTGAAAAATATAACCAACAACCGGTCTCGCAACTTGCAGAAATATTATGCGGCAATGTTGCCGTGTATCGCGAGCTCCTTTTAGCTGTGAATTCAAGCGGGTTCGTGTGAATTCCCTTGTTCATATTTGCTTGTTTGAAATATTAAAAAGAGGTATTTAAAAAAACAAGTATACATATTGTAGTCAGTCATGAAACTAATATCCATATCGTAAATCATATCTGATGACCTTTTACATTCTGATTTGTGTAACGTTTGGCCTAAATTTGTAAGGATTTATTGGAGAAACTTTAGATAGTTTTAGAGTATTAAAGCATTGTAAAATAATGTTTGTTTTATTTAAGTCTGTTGTAAAAATTCCTCGTCAGGACTTGTGGTCCAGGATAGAAATATTCTTAGGATTCTAAAGATGAGTAAATTGTTAAAGGAGTCGTGAAAAGCGATCACTCCAGACAGCAAAGACTACTATTGGCTCTTTGCGATTATGTAAAAACTAAATTGGAGGAGGTCCTTAATATTCTCCGGGTTTTTTTGCTAAGAAACGAAGTGTTACAGGAGGGCACAGTTACATAAGTTGTAACAGTTACGTAGAAAGCACAGTTACACGTAATTAATGCAGACGTGTAAAAATATCTGTGAAAAACGTGTCCCACAGTAGTTGTCTTTAGGTAATCGAAGGCCGTATTTACAGCAAGCGACGTGGGATAGGGCCAAAAACGACTTGATTGACGTAAAGGGCCTCAATTAATTTGTGAGAAATATTTATCAACGGACTTCGTACGAATTGAACGGTAGGAAGAATAACTTTAGTTATTTATTTTATTCAATTCTTAGGATAAACTGAAATCGCAAAACATGTTTATGCTATAATGCTGTGGCGTTGAATGCTTGCGTTTAAGCGTTTATGGGTTTGAAGCCAGTCTGGGTGCTTATTCATTTACAAAAAGCATTTAATTTTTGCTTAAAGAAAACCACAGTTAATGCATTAAATTTTATTTCTGAAATACACGATTTAAAAAATACATTTTCACCATAACTATTAAATATTCATAAGACTTCAGTCTTTAATATCATAACAGTACGACAGAAGCCAGAACAATGTATGATATGCTTGCATACCGTGCACTGTGACTTATAAAATTAAAAATATCAAGCATGTTCAAACATACAATCCGTGATTACAATAATACACGCATTATGTCCTTTTCTTTCATGTATGATAGAAAAAGGTATATAGCTGAAATATCACGAACTGAGCCTGAACGGACATTAAAAATATATTATTATTAAAATTTAATGTGTAGAATTAGAATCTTCAGTCGATTTGGACTCGGGGGTAGACTTCACTCTATTTGAAGTTGTAGGGGAGGTTTCTTGGGGGTGTTTAGGGGTAGGGGGTGTAGACGGAGTGGGTTCCGCGGGGTTTTGAGGTTTGTTTTCTCCTTCTGCGTTTTGCTGTTGCACACTTGTTACTTTTGCAAGATGGAGGGCAGCTAGTAACGCGGTTACGTAGCGGCGAACGTCAAATTCGATTCCTGTTAGAAAAAGATAAAAATTGTTTCAATGAGAATAGTCGAGTTATTTATTGAGTTCTCCGTGCAGGGGCGGTGTATACTGACCCCTGCGGCTAGCCTCTGAAGACGGCCTGTCATTAAAAGGTAACAAAACAACCCTAGCTAACCACCCCTGGTCTCTACAAATGCCGCCATAATCACCTATTGCTATGTTCCGGTATAAATGATTCAGGTTCCAATATCCTTATGCAGACGGCAGCGTGTTAGCGGTCCCCCTGGTGTTGCAAACATCCATAGGCGACAGTCACTGCTTACTAATAAGTGGGCCGTCAGCCTGTCCGCTGCTCCTCAGCAAAAAAAGTTCATAATCCATCTAAGATGCACATGCTACTTTAGTCTTCGAGCGAAAGAAATGACAAGGCCAAATAAAGCTTCTTAATTTCAGTAATGATTACAACATTTATAATATCTTTAAAATCATCAGTTAATTTAGGTGATGCCATACCAGACTTCCTGAGCTCGTTGATTTTGTAAGCTAGGTTGGCCCACACACGTCTCGCAGCGACTGCGCTCAACCTACCCACTGTTTGCATCGTGTGCATGGCAGGATCTGCAGTGGCTTCCACTATATCATCTATAATGTAAAAAATGTTTCGTATCATTGTTTCTTCATTCATTAATCTCCACGTAGCAAGCTCAAAGGCTTTTCTTTTTGGATGCGTCAGCAGAGGCGAACCTAGATAACCAAAACTACATTTACCTTTTTCATTGTTTAGTTAAAAAAAAGGATTGAAGAAAGGATCGAAGGGCCTTTAATACTACCTACCGACTTTTGCCCTAATAACAATCTGAAAACTCTTCGACTTCGAAGTGATAAAATGGCCCTAATCTTTCTATATAATACTTGTGGGAAGATTAAATTTAAAAGTACGGTTAAAATAGTTTATCGCGACATCGTTTAGAACAACCCGGTTATATCGACCAACATAAAGGCTTGGTCATCACCGGTGATTAAGACAGAATTTGGGTAGTCCCTTCGATGTCGTTATAACAGGTATTGACGATATATCATCTAAGTACACTTATTTTTGAATTTGCTGTCTTTGGTCTCCTGAACGCAGTTGACTTCGAAGCTCAAGGTGAAAGAGGAACTAAGCGCCTAATTGTATATGGAAGCGGCCCTTCCGAGACGCTTCTATATACAAGAACGGAAAATAAGATAGCGGGTATTTAATATGACTGCCTGATCTCCAAACTATCACCATCATTCGCCAGCCATATTTTACAGACCACCCGTCAATCGTGCTTCCTGAAATGGCGGGATATAATAATTTCTACTAAAGGACGATATAACAGGTTTGTAGGAATTTAAAATTATATGAGAATGAACTCACTGGATGGCTCTTCGGGAGCCCCAACTGGTGGAAGATAATGATCCAGGAGCTGCATAGCGTAAGTGGCGCCGGTGTCGACGCCGTACATCGCTTTCTGTCCGTACGCTGTGGACAGCAGCGCGTTGGCCTTCGCCCATGATAACTCCTTGAGGGACTTCACGCGTTGCTCTGCAGCTGCACGAGCTACTGTTACCTGATGAGAAATACTTATATTCAAACCTTAAAGATCCCAGTTGCCAAGTATCATATCATTGGATCAGTGAGATGATGAATTGGGCAGCCCTAATGGGGATGTTTCCCCTAGCACTTATGCCACGAGGAAAGGGCATTTATGCTAGTCCGCTTCGCTCCCTTTAATCTAGGACATCTTGACACGAGGAGAAGGTTGCCCCTTGTGTAAGGGGAGCCGGCGCCGACTTAGGTTTTTTCCCTTAACCCAATCCCTAGGCGATAGAAAGACAGCATGATCTTATATTGTGAGTCGAAGAATCCCACATACACCTAGACTCCTCCGCGGTCAGGGAACCAGCAAAAGGAAAAAAACATTGAGGGTGACTTAGGGCTTTAACGACCTTGTTTTTTTTTATTGCTTTGGGACAGCAGATAGGCTGACGGCCCGTTTAGAATTTAGCAGTTACCGTCGCCTATGGGCATTTGCAACACCAGTGGCATCGCGAACACGCTGCTATCCCATAAGGGTACAGGAACTTGGGTCACTAATGCTGGAACACAACACAAGGTTATTATGGCGATATACTTAAGACCAAAGGTGGTCGCCATCCAGATGGGCTTAGGGCCCTACCACGTAACAAAAGTTATATGACATATATGATAGTAGTACGCCGAAGACGCATTATTATACTCATTACGTATCATTAAAATTATTATTGTATCTATATTTCAAATGTCGGGTCTAATTCGATAATAATTACTGATAAGTGTGTAACAAGTATTATGAAATAAGTTCAATAAGGTCACTTAGAGCGATCTGACAACGCAACTGGTTCTTGAATGTATACTTTAAAAGTATACCTATTCATTCATTCCTGTAACTTCTTGTAATCTCAAGATCCGAAATCAAAATTATCGTATGAAATGCCAAAGAATGTATTTTTTGTCCATGGATATCTTCATTGAAATTAAAATATGTATGCAGAGCTTAAGCTTGTATATTGTTATAAAATTGAAATAAAAAGAAAGAGATAAATAAATATATATATTAAAATTAGACGTGTAGTTGTGGAGTTTGTTGCCTCTTCGCTTCTCCTTGTAACAGCCAAACACGTTGTGAAGCGGTAGTTTAGCTCGTATTATAAATAATATTTACATATTAACTTATTTTGAATTAAAAAAATTGAGTTCGAACGTCAAGTGTATTTACGAGTGAAATTATTTTTAAAATATGCAATAAAATAAACTAAAAATCACGCTTTTATAGTTAATCAAAGTAAAAAATAATTCTTATTATAAGAATAAAATTACTGTCTAAAAAGTTACATTCCCAAATGCAGTTAGTTTAAAAACATCGTACAAAGCACACTCGTCTTGATAAGTGTGCAAAATTTTTAATTTTTTTCATCATTCAAAGTGGGTAAGAATAGAGTCCGAAAATTCCGTTATGAACAGGTCAAGTAAATAATAAAAGTGTGGTAAAAAGGGAAGTACCTACTTTTTAGATATCAAATTAGTATTTATAATTTCTTCTTTTACGTAAAACTTTTTTTTCTCTTCCACTTTTTTGACCTTGGTTGGTTGGTTGTAAATTGTACGATTATTCAAATAATCATACAATTTACATGATTACATAATATCGGAACTGAACGAATCACTATCTGTTTTGAAGGGCAGTTAGTATATAATATGATCCGGTTCATCGACCAGCGACAGCATTATCGAGGGCCGACAGGCGATACCTTATCAAGCGGACGAATTTATCACAATTAAATCAACTAATTTCAACGGATTCAATCGAACATTTTCAAATTATTGAGTGCATGCATACTTAAATTTTACAATTCTATAAAATAATAATAGCTTAATTTCTGTAGCACTTGTGTTCTTTTATGACTCTAACGTCAAGTTAAACAACTTGCAAGTTAATGTACATGTGGCTAGGTTGGGGATCTGAAATGAATGCAACAGCCACTGTAAAAACGAAACTAACCAAATATGCCTAATGTACTATTTAGTACGGAACATATAGATAGAAAACTCTTCTTTTTTTCTTTTCTTTAGCAGAAATGTACCTAATTTAAATCACGCAATCTGTTTTAGGAGCTGCAATACGTTACAAACAACCTAAATACGCTTGTAACTAATTGGAAAGACGCCGATGGAATCTTCAAATTTACTGTCCATACGCAAGACAGCTTCGATCGCAACAAATTTAAATACTGTATCCCGAATTCTTCCATAAATTTTAAAACTACGCAATAAATAATTTCAGCCAGGTATTGATAAATCCTAAACACCTATCACCATTCTTCGAGATTAAATAAACAATCTAAGAAATCAAATGTAGTCATTTTTGTAACGACATAAATGCATTAATTAAGCCCTTTGCTTACGTGCGCACACGTATGTCCTCGTTAGCCATACATCGGCGGCGTAAATAAACATGACTCATTGTTTTTGAATAACGTATTTTAAGAATCTAGAATTTTCGGAACATTATATATTGTCGGATATGCAAATATATACGAAAAATTAAAGCGTACACATGCTTTCAAAGAGAGAATCGCCTTGTAGCTAGAATGTTACGCAAGACGATAACAACACATCCGAACTTCATTAAAGATTAAGAGACAAAATGTTGTCAAGTTATGAAAATCCAGTGAACAACAATTGTGAGATTAAGTGATACTGTCAGTGTATCATGGACCCAAACATAACTTGTTTTTCCGGCACTTTGCTTTCTCTTTACACTAGTGGTCGACAACCCGCCGCTCTGACTCCTCGGCAACGGCTCGTCCGCAAAATGTTTAGAGAATGGTATATTACTTATTATGATTATTTCCGTAATAATATTTCCTACTAAAGCAAAGCATACGTTAAAAAAATGCACTCTGCACAAATTTCAATTGTGTATTACCAATATTTGGCTCTTTTGGATGACAAGGTTCCCTCCACTGATCTACACCTCGAAACGTTGTGAAATGATGTAAACTTTAGCTGGGCTCTTGTAGATAAGTATATCTACCCCCAAAAAATTTCAAGAATAATTTAAGTTGACGATTTTGATTTAATTGACGGACTATTACTAAGTTACAATAATTTTAATGTTTTTAAGTTGTTTCATTCCAATTTTATAAATAAAAAGTAAAAACTCTTCACTGTTAGAATCAAAAATTTTATTATTGATCTAGCACTCCATAAACTTGAAGAATCAAGAAAGAATACATTCAATTTCATAGCTCTAAAGTGTTTTCAGATGAATGATTTTTGCTCAGTAAACAATATACAAATTTAGAAATAATATGCAGAAAATTGTTTCCAATACGTAAAACATCAATTTAAAAACGCCATTACCTTATTAACGTGAGGCGATATTCTTGATAGTACAGCTTGTTTAGTGGTCTCCACAATAACTTTGGGTTGCTCTGTGACCAGAGGAACTCTCTTTTCAAGCTGTTCTATCGCTGCAGAAACTTTGGCGTCGCCAGCGGCGAGTGGCGCTGCCACGTACGGTGCCGCTGTAGACGCTGCGAAGTACACTCCCGCTTCAGCGGTGGACAACGCCCATTCTAAAAGCGAATGGACACCTGCGGAGAATATTGTTTTTGTAACGTCATAATTAACCGAGGGAGATGCTGAATTTCTTCATCACAGTCTTTGGCTTAATTGGTGACCAGACCTCCGATGGAAGATAGGTCAGTGGCATTAATTCTGACCATATAAAGTAATAATTCTGATTTGAACCAGGGTATGCTTTTGCTAAGGAATTACTACATTCTATGGGACAGATAGTCAGTAAAATGGTTGACCACATGCCTAATAAACACTTATTTTCTTTAGTAGTTTAACAGGATTCAAATTATTGTGATTCAACGTGAATAATAATAATAATAAAGCTTTTATGTCTTCCTTACTAAGATATTTTTTTTTGTTACATTGTTTATAAGGCTCCGTTATAAAAGCCTTCTCCAACTTGTTCCAGGTCCTTCAATCCTTAGCTTTGGTCATCCAATTTAATGATAGTGCAATGTAATTAAGTGAATCAATGTGATGTTATAAAATCCAACTTCCGTCAAATTTACAATTTGTGGTCACCCACACTGATTACTTTAAAAAAATGTTGCTTTCGAGCAGTACTAGATACCTATTAAAACTTGTAACAACCAAAATGTATAAATTTTCCATTACTTTGACAAATAAATTTTAATACATGACTCATATATTCTCATATTCATATTTAAACAGTTTAGAAAACAACAGAAAGTGTTGTGGAACATAATTTTATATTCTGATTTCAATTAATTTAAAACAAAGTAGGTAGGACAAATGATTACATAGCAGAACATGTGTATTAATCCGTAGACATATTTTGAACCAAATAGTAAAAATCTACACACAATCACACTATGTGCCAAAAGAAATCTCTCAGGCCAAAGATATAAGAATAATATGTATTTTTACTTTACCCTACATTTCATAGGCAACAGTAACTGTTTGCTGTTTAAGTAGGCCGTATGCCTGTCTGCAAACCCACAACGAAAAAACTTACTACTACTTTGAAATTATAGTGGCTCAAATGAGTGAAACTACAGATTTTTAAAGTGGATAGAAAAATTTCTTAATTAAGGACACATTTACATATTTTATATGTCCTTACTGATTATACAAATGTAACCATAATGTTTAAATAGTGTACTATAAATCGCTCATCAGCCTTTATTTGAAAATACATTATTTGAAAGCACTCATAACATATACAACCTATAGGTTGTATAGAAGTTATGTATTCTTTAGAATACATAACATTTCATAGACAACAAAAACCTATTATTGTAGTATGTAAATATGATCAATATAATTCTTATAATAAATTACATGAATTATCAGAGAGGAAGCATGCATTTTATCTAATCAACTACGATTATTCAGGCTGCATACCATTTATGGCAATTTCTGATAACATAAACAGCACCCAGTCTGATAATAATCCTTATACTTAATATGTAACTTTTTAAACTGGCCAGATAACATAAGCTTGGATAACTGGATTGGCTGCCATTAATGTGGTGGTTCACACAATTGCACAATAACTACACATATAAAATAAGTAGATTTCATGACGTTTATTATTCTACAGACAATTTCTAGTATCAATGGCTTAAATTTCGTAATACCTTCATCATTAAAAAAAGTACAAAAAATAAATAGCCTATCTTTCTGAATTACTTGGATGACGAAAGCAAACTAATTACGACTAACTAGCTGGAACTGGGGTACAAAACCTGTGAGTTTATGTCTGGTATCTACCCTACGACGGCAACAATTCAGCCTACTACTTAGAGCTTTTATGGTGACTTGCAGGATCATTTTAGTTATTTATCAGTGATGTTTTGGCTAGTCTTTAAGATGTCCAAATTATATAAATCTAAATAATCCACGTGACTAATAAGGATAAGTAAACATATTTATTTAAAACATTGTTAACTGAGCATACAGCAAGATAATTTTATTTTAACCAGTAATTGTGCTGGGTTATATCACTTTCATGTTTACTTTTAGTACAATATATTTATATATCAAATTTGCAAATTAACAAATAAATTTTGCTGAATAAACCAGTAGGAAAATCTCTGATGTAAGCAGGTTATATTTAGCAATAAAAATTAACACCACATGAATTCAAATTGTGTAGCAAGCCTTGAATGAAGAGAGACACGGAAAGAAGAAATTAGCAACAAAGAAGGTAGAAGGAAAAGTTATTTTTATTTCCTCATTAACAATAGGTATTTTAGGTTTCAGTATATCTTAAGAAGGGTTTCAAAGAAATATTATTCAATCCTGACTCACAATATCCTTCAGATATTGTATCTTTTATAAAGTTCTGAAATTTCATATATGAAACTAAATATTTTTCGAATTACCCTCAATACTTATATATGAATTACTTTTCAAATATTTAGCAACATACTGAAACTCAAAAAACATAATATTTCATGAAATTCTTTAAAAAAACACTGCCATAAGAAAACATTACCTTTAACTTTTGTGTAGAAAGCACCAACTTTGCCCACTGCAGCTTCCACAGTAGGTAGAGCCATTGCTCTTTGTACTGACTGTAGCTGAGGTATTCCTGAAGGTGATCCACTTACTTCTGTTGCCATCTAAACACACATACAAAGAAAATTGTATTAAGGTAACAAATTTATTAATAAGAGAATTATTAAATTTACTATTAGAAATGGTGGCCAATTTCAAACAGAAAACATTATCATTCCATTTTCTAAAAAAATGAGGGTATCTATTCCATATTCAAATTTTTTTGATAAAGCACAATATATCAGTAAATGAAATCGTAAAATAGATATTGGCAATAGCATGTGTATTACATTTACATATTATGGCTTTATGACTTTCTTTAAACCTCAGAAAATTCTTAAGTATATTACATCATGATAAGGTAAAATGTAGGTAGTTAGGGAAACATTTTCATTCAATAGTTTCTAGATTAAATTTATGTACAATACCAGTATAGAATAAAAAGCTCGTTAATTGCAACTTTCTGTGTTTTACCAAATACAAGTTAAAAGAGATAATCAAGTTAAAAAGATCCTATAAAAGATTTATTATATTAAAAACTACACAATTACTGTAAGAAAATTACAGTATACCCTCAATCAAGTATTACATTCATATTCAATCCTAGAAATGCCTAGAATTTTAGAGGAAATGACAATTTAAAATACCATTTAATCCATAGAAGGAAATAAATCATTAGCGTATTTCAATAATAAATATCAATAAATTCAATAAGCTCTGTAAACTTACCTTTTAAAAATATAATCCTCAAATGGAAATTAGTGTTTGTAAACGAAAATTAGAACTGGATACTCAATTCTACAAAACCGCAATTAATAATAGTTATTATTTTGTTTTACTTGTACAACGCTTGACGTCGACGAATGACGAAAGAATGAATTAGTAATTGAAAAGTAAGTAGGTATCTACTCTTTGATTTATGTTTATTTTACTGGACTTTGTACCTACTCAGTGTTACCAACTCTCGAAAATATTAATCCCCGAAATCTTTAGCCATAAACCCCTAAAATCTCCTAATAAAATAATAGAAATTGCGCCATAATTTTTGCCTTAGTTTCAAAATGAATAATTGAAATGTTTGATTTGGTAGTATAAAAAAGTTTTAACATACAAATTAGAGGAAAATTGGTAATTTAATAATAATCAGTTCAAATAAATAATATTCTGTAATATTTTTTAATTTGCTTTGTTCATTATATTATTTAATACTTCAAATATAGGTTAATTTTCTTCGGATTCTGACTTTTTAAAATCATACTTGCTGATATAATATTCAACTAAACATTTTTGCGCAGGGGTTAAATATTGTGTAAGATCAACCATCCGTTGCAATGTAAATCAGACGAAACGAACGTTAAACGTAACCACCAGTGACCACAGAGTAGTTATAATATGTCTTATCCTGTTTGTGTCAAGCACTATGATTACATTTTTTATTTATTCAACTTATTACTAAGAAACCTTACAAGATGTCGCTAAGCCACTAGGTAAAAAAGTAATTGTGATTGGCTAGGTTGCGTTACTCCAGGCCATTTATTTTTATATCTTTATTGTTCCTTATCAAAAAATAATAAGAAATAAAAATAGGAAATAAATTTATCAAGCTAAAAAAACCTTAAAAATATCCCCAAAAATATAACGCACCTTAAAATAATTCAGCGAATTTGTTTAATCCCTAAATTTAGGGGCAGAACCTATAAGTTGGTAACTCTGTAACTACTCTTAGCTGATATTTGTTGTACTCCGTATAGCAGTGTAGCCAACTTAGGGGGTTTCCTCCAAATTTAGGGGTTAAATTGCACCGGGGTTTTTTTAGGGGGCAAAAATCTATAGGGGTTTTTTTAGGGGTTAATCTAGTCACACTTATGATTGAGAAACAACAGTGTCTGATTTTTTTTCTATAAAAATTTACAGATTTGTATGTGTTGAATTTTTGTTTTTCCTCGTTATTGTTTCAAAAAGACGTTTTTTGTGCATGATAACAGTAATTGTATGAGATTTTTTAATTTCTAAAGTTTTTATCTTGTTTTTAAATCTTGTTTAAGTTTTTTATGCTCTTTGTAATTATTAAAAATAAAAAAGACATATGGCACTCGAGGAATGCCGCGGTAAAGCTATTGCATAGCATTTTAATCAACTTATGCAATTATAATTATTTATTTATTTTTTATTTATGCAGTAATTTTTTTCTACAGTATCGATGTTTTCTATCGATATTTTTTGGACAAGATATATCGATACTTGATATTAAAAAACTAAAACTATTGATGTTACGATATCGATGTTTTTATTATCGAGTATCGATATATCTTGCCCAAAGAATATCGATAGAAAACGTCGATATTTTAGAAAAAAAATATCGATAGTTGAAATATCGATAGATATCGCCCATCCCTACAACACTCACCGCACGTGTGCCCCGTAAATATACATGTAGGTATATTGTAAATGTGAAGTTTGACCAACAAATTTGTCAAGCAAATTTGATCATTTACAGGGCACTTAAGCGAACGCTCGGCCGAGCTACATGGTAGGCGGAGTGGGGGGTGTTAGGTTTTATTTTCGTTACGGAATTTCTTGATTCGGTCGCCGCGCTTGAAGCGCGCTATAAAAGCTATGCAATAGCTTAAAAAATAATTAAAAATTAAAGATTTTAATATTAGATAAGAACCTATATTTTTCAAATTGTCAGGGTTTTAGGGGTTTTTAAATTTAGTCTTAGGGGAATAAAATTTCAAGTGTTGGCGACACTGCCGGATATACATACGCTCAGTGTTGCCGTTTTAGCGACATCTAGCGACTTTTCGATATTTTTTTGTTCGATCGGTTTTATGCGTCTCACTCTATCAAAAGATGTACAGATATAGCTATTTATTTCTCATTCATTCATCATCCCGTTTATTCAAAGGAAGGAAGCCCGGTTTCTAAATTATTTGTTACTTTTTCGCAGAACAAACCGGTTTTACATAGTGTCTATGTGTGTATTGTCGTCATTATCATCAAAATCATATTGTGGATATGGAAATTCCTTTATAAAGAAGGCATACGCTCAAAAGTATAGACCAGAATGGGAACAACAAGAAGAGTTTAAAATGTGGTTGAAACCTGTTATGACTGAACCAACTAAAGCTTTTTGTTCGTTTTGTCATAGTGAAATATTCGCAAATTTAAATAACAGAGTTGCTTTGATTTAGACCATATTTTTAAAATAGAAGATTTTAAAATATTTAGCGACTTCTATAGATTTTTTTGAGTACTTTTTTCTTAATATCTAGGGACATTTTCATTGAGGTCTGGTGACTTTCTTTTTTCCTAAGCGGCAACACTGCATACGCACTACGCCGCTGTTCACCAGCTGGTACAAATGGATGAAATGGATGACACTGTCAGTCATTGTGTCATACAAAAACTCAATGTAACGTTTATATTTATCAACAAACTTCAAAGCCTTTAAAATAGCTAAAAAATTAATTAGCAAGCTGTTATTAAGACCGAAAGGCAATAAGTTCATAATATTTTCGTTGTGCAAATGCAAAAAACACTTGCTCTGGCTACGATAAATATTGGCTTTCAAAAATACTTTTTTATTCTTGTGGCTTGGTATTGAGGGTTTTATATTGGATCTTTGCTAACTAGTTTTTTGGTGATTAGCCAACTGTTTTGAATTCATGAAAAGTTGCGTGAGATGCTGTCAGTACGAGTGCTAGCACCTTATATGTGACACGTATTTCGATTTCATTGTTCCTTTTCATTTTCGTTAAATTGTTATAGTTTGTTGAGTTTGTTGTTTTATTTGTTAAAGTTTGTTGTTATTACCATGCCTAAGCATACAAAAAAACTGTTTTGGGTAGTCAGGCCAGGCAGCTTGTTGTTCGCCTCCGAGACTACTTGAAAGAAAACTACAAAATAATGAACCTTTGTTACCATTGAATAGAATTGGTGAACGAGTAACCGAAGCTCTTGATACTGGCCGCAATACTGTTTCGCGTATAGCACGTGAGAAAATTAGCCAAGAAGGATGTCTGAAAATAAACTATCGACACCCAACAAAAAACAGACCAAGGTGATTCACAGATTTAGATGATTTTGCTAAGGATGCTATTAGAAATCATATTTATGATTATTATAGAGGAATGGAGCTGTCCACGTTGCTCAAGCTTGTAAAATCATTGAAAGGAGCGGACTTGTTTAAGGGAGGTATTACTTCGTTGCGGCAAGACTTTTTAACAATATAAATTGAACTACGCACAATATACGATTTTTATTATAAAAAAACATCGACTATCCATCGTAGCAGTACATCGCATCACTAAATACGTCTATGGCGTTACGTTATACGCATAACACTGCTTAATTTTTCTTTCAATTTGATTTTATTTGTAGACTAGAACATTATGGCTGGGTTAAATTTAAGTTACTTCAATTATTAATGATATAATATATTACGAATGTGGTACAGCTGAAATATTAAGTCATAATTTGTAAATCGTGGCAACTTTCAAGAGTGAAACGAAACGTTACTGAAACTGTCACCCGCACCCAAAGAGTATGTAACACTACGTTTACTCGCACCATGCTACAGCGCACTGAGCGCACATACTATAAAAAGCAGACTCGATAGCAGTTTAACATTTTGGGATTGGAAAATTAAGCAGCAGTCGCGCTTGTGAAATTGTTTCAATATATATTTAGTTATTATTTTTTTAGTATGGTATAATCACTAAAGCTCATATAATTCTTAATATAAGAAAAATAAATGTCACGGATGGGCACTGATGCAAATGACGTGCTACATTCGTTCTTTGTCAGTACTCATGAGTACTCGGTTAAGCAGCTTTCAGACTACGCTCTATTATAATAGCATAATATAGTATATAACTCATAGCACAACAATATCGCGCACTAAAGACACGTTCACACTGTACTGTATTATATTTTATTGCTTACTATACGCTATAATTGGTGCGATGTGCTGAGTTCATGCTGTGCTATATCACGCGCCGCCCTCTTCTTTCTCCCTCACCCCCGGCCGTACCGCAAGCGACGGAACTTACTAGAGAAGAAAGAAGAACTGAGCTTGCTATATAATAGAGATGCTTGCGATAATATCGCGTAATGTGAACGCCGTGATATATGTATAGTATAGCATTAGGTCCTTCTTTGCTATACTTAAAGCACAATAGTATAGCGTAGTCTGAAATTAGCTTAAAGGAGGTCACAGACGTAGCTATAATATATATTAATATGAATCATAGTAAGGCATATTAAGACATATTTTCCATATAAATTTTCGAGTGACCGCACACGCAGCTATAATATATATTTCTATGACATCACAAAAATATGTCGACATGTATATTTTGGCATATTAATATATATTTTGAGGATACGGGATGTTCCATGTCGTCGTGATCGTAGAATAATGTCGGATTTGAAAAAAATCCAAAATCCACTTTTTACCATATTTGGATACTACATTGTCTAAATATAACAGTAAAATAACAGTATTGAGAAGTAGTAATAAAATATAGACTCTAGTACATTGCCAAAAAGCTTACTTTTTATTGTAAGAACTGATAAGGTACTTTAAGGACGACGTCGCGACGAGTGTAATAGCCGAATCAAGGCGTTTTCGACCGTATTTTCTTAGCGGTAAAATAAAAAATCACATGACGTAATTCGAAGACTGGTTTGTGCAAAAGAAGTCGGAGTTAACTATAATATTTATTGCTTAAGTAAGTACCAATTCAATAATATAATAATAATCTATTGTGTACGAGACGGCGAACGCAAATAGTTTTAAGCTTTTGTTTGTAATTTATTTAGGGTTTTGCAATTTGTTTAGGGTTTTATGATTATTACTGTTTAAAGTTTGAATGGGGTAATGGGATTCTGAACACCAAATGTTTTACAACCCCAGTTCTAAAATACTGTGCAAATTTATTCGATGATAAATCATGATATACAAATTGAATTAGCCACGAGTTCTCTTTTGTTTTATATGCGGCTCTACCCAGATGGTTCTATTTCTCGTTCCTGATAAGGCAAGATGCATATCAAATTCAGCATCGGAATCATCCTTTGAGAAACTTTCAGTTATATCTAAAAGTAGTGCTCTTGTAGAATCCATTTAGGTACCTAGATTGATTATAGTGTTATTTCAAAGTTTGTACACCTGTACAGGAAATAAGCTGCGCTTGCAAGGACGACCGCAGATCGAGTGAGGGCAAAATATATATTATAGTATAGCTCCCCTGTGTGGTAGCCTGCTACAATATATATTATAGTACGGTATATTAATATATATTATAGCTACGTCTGTGACGGGTTTAATCTATACTACTATTATAAAGAGGAAAGATTTGATTGTTTGTTTGTTTGTTTGTTTGTTTGTTTGTTTGTTTGTTTGTTTGTTTGTTTGCTTTGAATAGGCTCCGAAACTACTGACCCGATTTAAAAAATTCTTTCATTGTTGGGAAGCTACACTATCCCCGGTTGACATAGGCTATATTATATTTTCAAAAAAATTAGGGATCCTTACTAAAACTCTAATAATGTAACCCAAAGTGTAAAAAAATTACCTAAAATATTATTTAAATCGCGTGCGTTGCGAAAACTATTGATGATAGAATAAAATAATGTACTACAACTTTGCAGAACACATCATTTTTTACAAAAAGTGTCGCGACAGCATATGTCTAACTATTATAGTTATGCCACAATAAGTGTTCTTTTATTTTAAAAATTTAATTGACTTGCCGCCCCTAGAAAAGGCTCTTTATTTGGATCTTGGTATTAATCCTTATCAAAATAAATTACTTCATATTCAAAACTGTTTCAATACCTTTATATAACTTTTTGAATTATTCAATTCGGATATTCCATTCGAAAGATATCATGAGTTTAAAAATGTAAGTATTAGAAAAATATTGCGTGGTAGCCGCTCACCCTGTTCGGCTAGCTAGGCAGCACCTTATGCAATGTAGGCGTGCGTCACTGGGGTTTTTACAAAAATTAGAATACTTATTATAAAATAACGAAAAATAAATAAAAAGTAATAGCAAAAAAAATCATTAAAATAAAAGCTCATAGAAATAATAATATTCAAACTTTCTTTATAATTTTATTTTTTTAGTAACCTGACGCAAATAGAAGGGTTTGCCCCCAGGGGCGCTCGCTCCTCTGTCCGAGGAGTGCACGGGTGTGCGTACCCGAGGTGCCCGAGCATCCGTCGCTTCACTCCCCTCTCCGTTCGAGGCGACAGAGTCCTACCTTTCTTTCCGTCTACCTCTTACATCCTTTCCAACTTAGCTCTCTGTTCGTGGCATGTTCCCCGATGGGATGGTTGCGAATACTGATTGGGGTCCCGGGTTCTACCATGGGACCTGATTTGGTAGTCAAAACCATGCCTATTTCGACTGCGCCTGCACAGAGAGTGTTCCCGGGGCGGGAATTGCATCCTCGCTGTCGGCTGGTCTTGCTGGGCCGGCTACGACGTCAAGCGACTCTGCTTTTTCTGGAGTGTCGTCTGGTAGTCGTACACACGCCTGACTAGCACGTAACGGGGATGCGAGTCCCATCCGGAATTGGCCGCGGACCTGTCGCTCCCGGCCCTGGTTCTGTCCATGGTCGGGGGCGATCCTGGATGGACGGCCGTCGCCTCCTTTTGCGAGGCAGTAGTGTCTGCAAGGGAGGCGGCGGAACGGGAGCGGGAGTCCGCCACCGCACTCCCATCCCGCCAACGTAGGCCGCGTCGTCGGCGCCGGAGGGCGGGCAACGATCTCCGGCCGCCGTAGAAAGCGGCCGCGGGCGGCCCCTCGGGGGAGGATCCGCCGCCCGCACTATTGCCGTGAGGAAAAAGGCCGCGTGCTGTTCCGCAGCCCCCTCAACTCATAGAGTTGTTACAAGAGAGCGCCGGGGGGACGAAAGCCTGACCCCCTGGCGCCAGCACTTTAGAAGGGGCCCGCTTTAAGACAAAGCGTGGGCCGGCGCCGGCCCGGGCCACGAGATCGGCAGGCCATATATCCGTGGGCCCGGGCGTAGGCGATAGGAGAACAGCGGGGTTTTTTAGTGGGTAGTCGGATGGTCGAACATCTTTTCCGGAGTCCCTTATATCCCTCGGTCCCCCCGGGCCGGGGGAACCCGTCAAGAGAGGTTTTTCCCCGAGACCGAAAAAAAATAGAAGGGTTTAATTTTTTGTTAAATACCCATGCGAAGCTGGGACGGGCTGCTAGTGTATTCATAAAACAAACTAGGACATAACCATTCTCGATAATTTTAGTCTAATGTTGTATTATTAATTAGTATTGTTTAAGTAAATAATTGCTAAAAAGTATATGTAAATGTTTGTGTGAAAACTAAAATAAAACTTTGCTTTTATAAGTTACACGTGTATTTACTCTATTTCCGTAAACTTTACGACCTGATTATCAAAATATTAGAAGATGAAAGAGCGTCTGTAACTAGTGAATGGTATTCGGACCTATGGATCGCTTTCAGCTATCTCAACTGAAGAAGATGCCTGAAAAACAATCGAAATTCCTAACAGACTGGGAAAATGTTGTAAAAACTAAATATTAGATCTTTACAAAATTTTGCAGCTTAGCGGAATTTATGATTGACCGCCATTTAAGACAAACCAACAAGAAATGTGAGCACAAAAAAAACGATTGTAAATAAAGTTGCAGTAACGTTTGGTGATCAATTATGTATTATAAATTATATTAAGAAGTAATGCTTACAAATAACTTAACTCTTACAAATGTTGTTGGTCATCCTACGGATATGTCTGCATAAAAAAGGGAGACGGCCAGCCAGCAATGCGGATTAACTCAGAAGGTGACCTGCGTCGAATTAAGTCTCCATTACTAACTTTAACCTTTAAGTTTAAATCTTGTTGTACTCATTTTTTTTATATTAATTGTGTGATATTTAAATATTCAATTAGTTTTAATTGTTCATTAATGTTAAAACATACACAAATTTCTTATTCTTACTTTCAAACACTCATTCAAATAAATTCTAATGTTTACACAATATGATACATACCAAACACATAAAGTACCTTTTCATGTATACTGGCCTTACAATTATAACAATTTATAAACTTTACTTTTCTACTGATACATTATGTTTGTTAACAATCTTACCTAAATCAAAACAAAGGTACACCTGCTTTTGTCCAGTTCCACAAATCGTATTATGATTATCTATATCTATACTACTATTATAAAGAGGAAAGATTTGATTGTATGTTTGTTTGTTTGTTTGTTTGTTTGTTTGCTTTGAATAGGCTCCGAAACTACTGACCCGATTTAAAAAATTCTTTCACTGTTGGGAAGCTACACTATCCCCGGGTGACATAGGCTATATTATATTTTCAAAAAAATTAGGGATCCTTACTAAAACTCCAATAATGTAACCCAAGGTGTAAAAAAATTACCTAAAATATTATTTAAATCGCGTGTGCTGCGAAAACTATTGATGATAGAATAAAATAATGTACTACGACTTTGCAGAACACATCATTATTTACAAAAAGTGTCGCGACAGCATAAGTCTAACTATTATAGTTATGCCACAATAAGGGTTCTTTTATTTTAAAAATTTAATTGAAATGCCGCCCCTAGAAAAGGCTCTTTATTTGTATCTTGGTATTAATCCTTATCAAAATAAATTACTTCATATTCAAAACTGCTTCAATATCTTTATACAACTTTTTGAATTATTTAATTCGGATATTCCATTCGAAAGATATCACGAGTTTAAAAATGTAAATATTAGAAAAATGTTGCGTGGTAGCCGCTCACCCTGTTCGGCTAGCTAGGCAGCACCTTATGCAATATAGGCGTGCGTCACTGGGGTTTTTACAAAAATTAGAAAAAAAATACTTATTAAAAAATAACCAAAAATAAATAAAAAATAATAACAAAAAAATCATTAAAATAGAAATAACTATATTTGGGCCTGTATTTATCAATGTTGTGTAAGTAAGTAAGTAGAAGGGTATAAAATGACAGACAAAAATAACACATTAGATTTGCTTAAAATCAACTTAACAATTAGTAAGTTCTGATTAAAAACAATCTTTATTCAAAGGTAGGTAGGTATTTATAGTAAAATCACAATCAAATAACATTGAACTTAAAATTTTTCTGGGTTAACTAACATAATCTAATTTACTCATAAGTAATCAGTTAAAAAACTTAGGCAACCAAACAATTCTGTAAAAATAGGAAGTAGATCTACTGGCTTCTCAGAATACATTAAGTAAAAAAATATTTATTTATTTTTACATGAAGAACTATTGTAGTGCATATGAATTTTGAAGTGCATAAAATCTTACTTTTAAGACATGAACACTTTTTAGTATTACAGAGTTGTTAACGTGTACATTTGACAAATCACTGACCTGTCCCCGTAGATTGCCGATTTGCAACTGTACGAAGCGTCGTTTCTTCATTAGGGACATCTTCTTTCTTAAATAATTCTTGATGACAAACTGTAAACTGCTGTCTTGAATACAACGTCTTTATAATACCTTGCTTTGTTCCAATTTTGTAAAGTTTGTGATCCGTTTTTTGTAAGATTACAGGCAATATTTTGCCACGACCTCTGTCGACTTTCGAAACAGGGATTCTAACAGTAGTACCTATTGGCACAGGAGGAAATTTTCTTAAAAATGTATGCGGTTCCCTACAGCTAAGGTGTTTTTTACACATAAAGAACAAAAAACTTTAGAACCATAGCCTTCTGCAATATCTTTCTCCGGAGCAGCACAAAAAGCATGGATGGGTTTATTGCATTTTCTACACGAATGAGCACCTGTAGTCTCCTCTGCTATTGTCTTTTACACACATTGCCGACAGCGCATTCGGTATTGTATAGAATGCCTAGGCAAAGTATAAAATGAAAAATATTTCATACATTACCTTAACGTTTTAAGTATTCTATACATTACCTAGGTATTGTATAGAATACCGTATTATACAGATTGCCGATAACATATATGATTTTTCATTTTGAAATTTTTGTTAAATACCCGTGCGAAGCTGGGGCGGGCTGCTAGTCCGAAATATAAAACCTAACGTTGCGGCCTTAAAATAGAAGTAATAAATTTGCAACTCATAAAGGAATAGCTTACAGATCATTTGACACCGTGGGAATTCCATGTGGTATATATGTATATGTTTTTTTTCTTGTTTATATTATTTGAGAGGACATTAGTTTCCAAGACCCAGAGTAATGTTTAGTTTGGAAACTAGGCTTCATTGAGTTACATATTATAATAATATGTTACAATAAAAATATTTTATTTTTATTTATTTTATTAAGATTATGTTGTACACATATTGCTAGCGGTGTAAATTACAATTAAAATAAATATTATTTTTGATTAACATTACAAAAAAACCTATAATAATGATTATTCTCATTACCTTCTATTTTTAAATATCATTATCATCACTTGATTGGTGGCCAAATGACAAGCATTGATCTATGGAACGAGGCCAACATCTATACACTTATACAAATGTTGGATGAAGCGCTGATTCCTATTGGCTAGCCTGTTGTCATATTGTTCCGGTTTTAGAATTATTCATAATTATTGTTTGTAAAATTTGATACCAAGGTTCCAGTTTCACATTCGCAAATGTTTTAACTATGTCGTGGAATAATGATATTGTGCTTGAATTTTTGGAATTATACAGACGTGAACAACATTTATGGGATCCAAAACATCCTTTGCACAGAAATCGAAGTGAAATAATAGCTGCTTGGATAAGAATACAATCGTCATTAAGTATTAACTGCTCCGTAGTTGATCTTAAGAAAAAGAAAGAATCACTTATGACCTCATTTAGAATGCATTTTAATAAAAAGAAGTCTCAAATCGGGTACAAAACGACATGGTTTGCTTACGAATTAATGGAGAGTTTTCTTGGCGGGAAATACGAATGCGACAGTAGCACCAATCAGTTGGACCAAGAGGTGAGTCTACTAAATATTGGGTCCAAATTTGGAACCATTACGTCACAATAATTTGCCAAACTTTTTATACACAATAGCGTTTTCGTGTCGGTTAAAATTAGACTACAACTTTTTAGTACCTTGCATGGTTTTTTTTATAATCTGCATGGCTTACATATGAAAGTTACTTTGATTTTTTTGTTCGATCACAACCATTCATATTTATAGTTTACTAGCTGTGCCCGCGATTCCGTCCGCGTGGAATAGTGACTGGGCAGAACTTTTTGGATATATCTTATGGTTTATTTTGGATTACAATCCATATAAACCCTAAAATATAAATGAAATTTGCAAACAGTCAGTATTATCGAATGCAACTGTTACGCCATGCGCCTCCGGAATACGTACGTTCGAACCTACAAAGTCCAGCTTAGGCTAAACCCTATTTCATATGATTGATGACATAAATCTGAGGTAAACTTAAATTAGAAATTCAACCTACAATATCCAGCCTAACTGAACCCTATTTCATATGATTGATGATATAAATCGGAGGTCAACTTAAATTGGAATATAAAATTTCCGAAACATATCATGTTTAACAAAAACTACTTACATGGCGTAACAGTTGCATTCGATAACACTGTTTGCATATTTCATTTATTTATATTTTAGGGTTAACAGAGTTTCTAATCCAAAATATACCAAGATATATTCAAAAATGCTGCCCAGTCACTATTCCACGCGGACGGAGTCGCGGGCACAGCTAGTTTCATAATATGATTGATGATATAAATCAACTTAAATCTATACATCTTTATAAATAAAATTGGAGGGTCTGTTTGTAATATTAAAATAACCGTTTTTTACTAAATGCATTCGGACATATACACGGTACATATACCAAAACAACATTTTTTACAATTTTTGTCTGTCTGTCTGTCCGTCTGTCTGTCTGTTTGTTCCGGCTAATCTCTGAAATAGCTGCACCGATTTTGACGGGACTTTCACTGGCAGATAGCCGATGTATCAAGGAGTAACTTAGGCTATTTTTATTTTAGAAAAAAAAATAGGTTTTGTTAAAAATGATAAATTTCGGAAATTTTATATTCCAATTTAAGTTGACCTCAGTTTATATCATCATCATATGAAATAGGGTAATAAACGTCGAAAGAAATTCCGGTGAATAATTCCGCAAAAATATCGATTAAGTGCATTCTACCAACCCACCGTAGTAAGGCGAGTTGAGCTACGAAAATTTATAATAGTAGTAAATATAGAATTTAAAAGAATTTCAGTATTAGAAAATAAACGTAAGTATATTTAAATTTTAGAGTACTTGCATACTTCCCATTTTTTCTCTCCAATGTTGTTTAAGGATATTTAAATAACTTTTTTTGTGTTATTTCAGTTTTACAATAACACTTCAGCGTACACGCAACAGACTTTATCAGACTCCATGATATCTCGTAGCACTGGAGCATCAGAGAAACCTAACGTGTTTGCTAGACAACAAAGAACTGTTGTTCAATCACAGACAGGTACATCAAATAATAAAAATACTACAAACGTAGTTTACAATAAAAGTCATGGCATTGATATCGATTCTAGTGTAAAAAGCCAAAATGAAGAAAACGAGAAGGATGAATACGAATTGTACGGTCGGCTCTTGGCGAAGAAGTTGAGGAAACTCGATGAACATCAAAGAGATGTTGCCATGCACGAAATAGACAATATAATGTTTCGTGCCAAAATGCAAAGCGCACCTTCACGGAGTCACCCCTCGTCACCGTCTCCGGTGCAGAGGAAGATGAAATCTCCTATTTTCATTGTGGCCCAACAAAACCACGCTCAATACGAAGATGGTAATGTAAATTATCAAGAACACATACAAACCCAACCACCTGCATAGAATTGCAGAATTGAATTGAACGAATGGAAAATTATATTGTGAAGCTCTTAAGCTTTCAAACAATGGAAGATCATTGGAGATTGGCAACACTAGCAGGTTTTTATTTTTTTATTGCTGGGGAACAGCAGACAGGCAGACGGCCCTCATTATAGTAAGTAGTTACCGCCCTAGGGGCAACGCTAACACGCTGCCTTCCACATAGGAGAACTGAAACCTGTATCACTTATGCCGGAACACACAACACAACGTTATTATGGCGACACATTTAGAGACCAGGAGTGGTTGTCATCCAGACGGACCTGGAGCCCTACCACCTGGTTAGGGTCGTTTTGTCGCCTTTTACGACAGGGCATCCCCAGCAACAGGGGTCAGTATTTTTACTCCGCCCCTGTACGAGAGTAGATACATGTATGGGGATGTAGAGTTATAAAAATTAACTGAAAATAAATAAAAATAAATAAATATATTGGGACATTTCACACAATGTCATCTAGTTCTAAACTAAGTTGCATAGCACTTATGTTACGGGTACTATACAACTGATATACATATATACTTTTCTTTTGTAAAAAAAATACATAATATACAAAAACATCCAAACACTGGACGGGAACCGTCCCGTGTCCCGGAAGGACCCGTGACCTCCGCAAGTATATACCGAACGTGCGTTAGCCGTTACGCCGGGAGGTCGTCGGTAAATTAAAACAAATTAAAACATCTATAAAAATGTATTTTTATTCAAATTTAATATATACAGCTAAACTGATTTCGTTAATAAAAAGTTTGTTATATTTACGTTTCTATTACTTACGTTCTGTTATTATTTTTTTAATTTATTTATATGTAATAATAACCTATTGCTTTATCCTATGTTGGTCGTTAAAGCTAACAAACAGATTGTTCATTGTGCTAGTTCACAAAAAGATCCGTTTTCATTTTGAGATTGGGGGATGTCATAAATACTACATATATATCTAATCATATTTATTTCTCATATTTCCTTGTGACCTCTTTTCTCGAGAGAAAGGAGTGCCTCGAAAGAGTATCTTTATTCATCTATCGAGGTACCGTCTTCTTCTTCTCTGCCTCTTTTTGTAAGGTAATAATAGAAACCTAGATTGTGATAGATCTTCATACTTAATCACAAAGTTATTAATTTTCTATCAAATCTATCTTTATATAATTCTTCTATCTATTACCATAAGGTATTAAAGAGCCTGAAACACTATTCTAAAACGGATAACTATACCCAATGCTATTATAAATTCTATAATAGATAAAATGATAGGATAGATATACAAATTAAAATGTAGAATTAATATGTTGAAATAAAAATTACAAGGAAAATGAAAAATTGCATCATTGCTCATGTGTAAGTAAGTAACATTGAAAGTGAATCAGCTTTGATCTTTGGACTTTACGTGATTAAGTGACGTAGGGATCAAAGTTCTTTGAATGAAAACATACAAATAAAAATAATATTTGTTCGTCATAACTAAAACATAATTGGACAATAATACCACTTAAAATATACCACTTATAGCAGAAAACAATAACCTCGTGTCAAGTTCTGAGGAGAGCAAATGAATTATTTTCTATATTTGGAATAAAAGCGGAATACCCGCATAGATTAATTTAAGACCTAAGGTTAATCATAAAGTTACCGTAACCTAGAGATAGGAAAAATAGGACCGGTAATGGAAAGAGGAAGAAATAGGAAGCTTTTATTTCAGAATCCTGAATAAACTGTTGCATGTGGTCAATAGACCACTATACCGAAACACTTTTCTTGTGAGAAGAAGGATATGAAAATATATTTGGCTAAATTCGGCATTTACAGGAATGACAGCTCTCTACTCCCTAATCCCGAAAGAAACTTCTATCCGTGCAGGCGGAGAAAGAATACTAACCTCTGTGAACGGGGTCGGTCTGTCGTAAAAGGCGACAAAACAACCTACCCTAGCTACATGGTAGGGCCTCAAGCCCGTCTGGAAGGCGACCACCTTTGGTCTTAAGTATGCCGCCATAATAACCTTGTGTTGAGTTCCTGTACCCTTATGGGACAGCAGCGTGTTCGCGATGCCATTGGCATTGCAAACACCTATAGGCGACGGTATTAGTAGTTTTTTCACACCTCATATTGTTGACACATCATGTTGTCGTAGTTGTGAAATAAAAAATATGTATATTGATAAAATGATTAAATCATCGGAAAAACCAATCTTCTTTATTCATTGCCCGCTTCGAAATTTCAATACCATTTCACGTCCATAATCATTTAGAATTATTTGTTTAAACAGATAACGACACGAAAATTATTCGTACGTGATTGTAGCACGCGTATTTAATCAATAGGTACAAATCAAAAGGAACCTATAATGATTGCTGACAAAACTGAATTGAAACGCCGAATGCGGCTGCGCGGAGGGCCACCTTCAATCGCTGCAGCAACCACTTTCTCCACTGTTTCGAAAATGCAGCAGTGGTTTTTCTTACACAGAAATCGATGATCTTTCGGATGAGCTTGGGTTTTTTGAGGAGATCGATCATACTAGATACCTAGGAATGAGGCGTCGCTTATCATGCTGCTGCTACTGATTAGGCCAATAAGGGAGGCTTGCAGCACTGCATTATCTTATAGTTCTATCCCTACCCTGTTTCGAGGAACAAATAAAACTTGGGAGTCTAAAAAAGTATGGTTCCGAACTACGCTGCACGCAGCAATGCTGCCGCGACACTACTGGTCCCCATGCAATCTCTATAAGCTTCTAAGAGAGCACATTCCGAGCTAGGCAGCAATGCAGCGGCAGCACTGCTGTGCGATAGAGTGCCGCAGCAGCAATGTCGCGGCAGCACTGCTGCATGCAGCGTAGTTCGCAATTATACCTTTATCGTACTAGAAACCGGATTATTCAGTTATAAAAAAAATTTATAGCTTCGCCAGATTTTTTGCATTGCAGCATGGCCATTTCGTGTTCCCCTATTTACTCGTTTTAGTGTCGTCGGCTCTTAGACCATAAATTCTAAGCGGGCCTTCAGCCTGTCTGCTGTCCTACAGCAATAAAAAAAATCGAATATTGGCATTGCCTTGTTGACTGTAAGTTACCATAAAAGGTACATAATAGAATCCCTAGATGAGTTGGAAACTGCCGAATCTACTTGAAGTCTTTTTTTCGTTTCTTTTGTACACAAAATAGTAATAGCACATGAAAGTATACTTACAATAGTGAATTTAACATTTTTATTGAACAGCATACAGGTTGACGGTCCACTTAATAGTAAGCAGTTACCGTCGTCTATGGATGTTTGCAACGCCAGGGGCATCACGAACACCCTGCTGTCCTATAGAGCTGGTTCCGGTGGACCCCCTGCAGCTACATTTCAGCAGCTATCATTTTCCCAAAACTCGACAGAAAATGTGAAGATCAGATCTTACTATGAAATTACAATTTATGGAGTTCCAACCACGAATTAAAAGTTTTCGAAAAAATTTCAGAATTGATTGGTTAATTGTAACAAATGGATAACGTTTATCCTTGGCATTCGTATTTATATTGGTGAAGAATCAAACAATTAAGTTCACGCAAGATTGCAAGCACACACCAAGTTTGTCCAAAAGAAAAGCCGTAAAACAACATAAAATACCATTTACTACTTTGAGAGATCGACTAAAAAATGAAAACATGAGCAACCCAAGCCTAGGTTGCAAGCCCGTTTTCACCCAACAACAAGAAACTGAAATTGCTCAACAAGTTGCTGGGTTCGCTATACTATAGACTCAAAATCACAAATTTGCGTAAACTTTTTATAAATATGCTGAGCTCAACAATATCAAAACAATTTTGATCACAGCAGCAAAACAGCTGGATTGGATTGGGTATACGCCTTTATGACGCAATCCTTTAGTTGTATATAAGCTGAAGTGACAAAATAGAATTTCTGCCTTCAACAAAGAAGAAATAACACATTTCTATGATAAACTTGACTATTTAATGGAAAAACGTAAGATTATTTCCAACAACATTTACAATGCAGACGAAACTGGTATCACCACGGTGATAGACCCAGGAAAAGTGCTCGCCGAAAAAGGTAAAAGAAGAGTCGGATCTGTTACAAACGGCGAATGAGGAAGCAACATAACAGTTATGTGTGCGATGAGTGTAGTCGGAAATTTCATAACGCCCATGTTTATTTTTGCTAGACAGAGAATGACGCCTTTATTAGAAAAAGATGGACCAGCTGGTGCATTATACATCCACTCTAAAAATGGCTGGATAAACGAAGACTTATTTGTCACTTGGCTCAAACATTTCCCAGTATTTACTAAGCTTACCAAAGAATCAACTGTGTTGTTAATTCTGGACGATTTAAATATTAAATGAATTATGGTTGAATTTCGACCCCTGGGCGACTAGTATAATAAACTTACACAGACATATTATCCCTCCCTCTTGGGCACTGGACAAACGAGATCACTGGAGAACAGCAACGTGCGTCCCCCCTGTCAACTGTGGTGGACGCAAGGGCTCATTGAATAAGATTCCAGCACTACCCCGTTGCCAGCCCCCAAGCGGTAGGGTGTGTATTAAGCATTTTCCGCCTCATATAAAAAAATACCCCAACGTATAAAAATACTCCGTCTGCTAATGCGCACCTTCTGTACAATGCGCGGGCGCCCTTGGTCTTCAGAAGTGCATAGCACTAGTCAATCTACTGAAGCTACTGGTGTTCGTACGGACATGAGTTTGACCTCAGTAACTAGACTCCATGAACCCTTTAACACAAGGATAACTAGCTTCGTTATGTAATGTGGTGAGATGTGTAATTAAAAACAAATGATACCTAGATTAATTCTGGGGTTAGATTTTATTTATTAAAATTTAATTTTCTATTCAATTTTCATTATTTCTGACTTGAACACCTCTGGCATTGCTAAATCGACTCATTAAATACAAATAATTAATGGAGTTGAAAGTTTTGAAGCCAAAATAAAAAAAATCATCACTATATGTCAGCTAGAGATGTTCGATATACATCCATGGACTTCTTCTTCTTCTTCATTTTATTTGTGGCTCCAATGCTTTATCCATGGACTTACAGGACTGAACAATACTGACTGACAGGACTACTGAACTAGATAGACCCGAAAAAACGAACCGAGAGAGATGCGTAGGACGGAGCCTGTTTGTCCCCTTCTAATATGGTGACTACGTATTTTAAAATAGTGAGACTAGTCACGGAATTTGGTCCGGTCTTGGGCATTAGAAAACCCGTAAAATTCATGAAATTACAATTAATATTTATTACAATTAAACATGGCTAAATATAATACTTTTATTGAGTTTCTGGCGCAAGCCAATCTTGCTGCCTACGTTTCTCAATGCATTACATTTCGCATTGTATTCGATATCGATAAATATCGAAATTTTTAGACGTAGATATATCGATTTATCAGTTTTTTGACATGTCGTTGCAAGCCTGATCTTGCGTCCTGCTCAGCGTTGCCAGATGGGTGGGATTCCCTGCAAATTCGGGGCTTTTTTCGACGTTGGGTGGGAAATTCAGGGGGATAGATTCTTTGGGGGGACCTACGGGGGGAAAAATTAAATTGGGAGAAATTTTGGAGATTTTTTAAGTGCCAATAATTCATCCATAGACACAATTACTATCACTACAATTATTATATAATACGATATATCTTTATCTTATAATTAATTATATGTTTATTTATACATAAACTTCAATTCAATAGTTCATTAATAATTCAATTCATTCGTTCGTTCGTTAATATGCCACCTCTGTCTTTTTACTCATGATGCCGATTGACGATTGCCGATGCGATAACAAGAGCCGAGAAAGCCTGAGTTTCGTTATTTCGTTCGTGTTGGGTTGGTTACAAGCTGTTTTCAAGGGTCATCACGAATCGTCTCGCGCGCAGATTTGACGACTTCCAGCCTCCCGAACAAGCCGGATTCCGAAAAGGTTTTAGCACCATAGACCACATACATACGCTGCGGCAGGTTATACAGAAGACGGAGGAGTATAACCAGCCACTATGCTTGGCGTTCGTGGACTATGAGAAAGCCTTTGATTCGATCGAGACCTGGGCGGTGCTTCAGTCTCTCCAGAGGTGCCACATTGATTATCGATACATCAAAGCGTTGAAGTGTTTGTATGAAAACGCCACCATGTCAGTCCGTCTCCAGGATCAGAACTCGAAGCCTATCCGACTGCAGCGGGGAGTCAGACAAGGCGATGTCATATCGCCGATGCTGTTCACTGCTGCGTTAGAAGATGTCTTCAAGCTTCTGGACTGGAACGGACTGGGCATCAACATTAACGGTGAGTACATCACTCACCTTAGATTCGCAGATGATATCGTAATCATGGCTGAAACCATGGAAGACTTAAGCCATATGCTTGATGGCCTCAATACAGCTTCCCAAGGAGTAGGTCTCAAAATGAACATGGACAAGACGAAGATCATGTCTAATGTCCATGTCGCACCTACCCCCGTAACAGTTGGGAACTGTACTTTCGAAATTGTTGACGAATACGTCTACTTGGGTCAAACGATCCAGTTAGGCAGGTTCAATTTCGCGAAAGAGGTCACTCGTCGAATCCAACTCGGATGGGCAGCGTTCGGGAAGCTCCGTAAAATCTTTTCGTCCCAAATACCGCAGTGTCTCAAGACGAAGGTTTTTAACCAATGTGTGTTGCCAGTGATGACATACGGAACGCAGACGTGGTCGCTAACTATGGGCCTTATGAGAAAGCTCATGGTCGCTCAGAGAGCAATGGAGAGGGCTATGCTCGGAGTTTCCCTGCGAGATCGAATCAGAAATGAGGAGATTCGCAAGAGAACCAAAGTAACCGACATAGCCCGGATGATTGCAAAACTGAAGTGGCAGTGGGCTGGGCACATAGCTCGAAGGACTGATGGCCGTTGGGGCAGAAAAGTCCTCGAATGGCGACCGCGTACCGGAAGACGCAGTGTTGGTAGGCCCCCCACAAGATGGACCGATGATCTGGTCAAGATCGCCGGGATAGGTTGGATGAGGGCAGCGCAGGACCGATCATCGTGGAGATCTTTGGGGGAGGCCTTTGTCCAGCAGTGGGCGTCTTCCGGCTGAAATGATGATGATGATGGGTTGGTAATGGTTTGTTACTATTTCTTGTTGTTGGTTGATTTTGATGTCGTGTCGTTGTCGTGTTCATTTAATTTTCCAAGTTTTATTCTTACGAATTGTTTAAAACGCAAGCAAAATGTCGAAATCTAACAAGTCATATGTCAGAACATACCGGAAAGAATGGGAAGACGAAGCGGTATTTTCAGGTTAGTAAACAATGTTTTTACATATTATCATAGATATTAGTATCGTATTTTACCATAAGTAGGTACATATGTTCTTCGAAAGGCAGCTGGCAGGAAGTGGATGAAAGAGACGAAGATGTCCAGCATCGGACTTCAATAGGCTGATGATGATGTTATTGATGATGAGGTATGTTCTGTTGAGTACCAGGTTATTATTATAGAAACTTTACTCGGAATGAAACATAAGTAATCATTAATATCATAATTATTGGACTTCAGAATATTTCAAAAAATAATAGTGTCCCTGTTTAGACATACTACGATTAATTTATATATAGCTACTTACTCAGTACATTAACATTTTATTTTTATGAAACAGATCGTCCTGTACATGATGATTTCCATCATTTGTTTATAAAATAAAGATATACCATGTCCTATCAAAAAGTTACGTAAGTAAAGATGAAGTTGGTGGAGGCAAATTAAAAACTACGTTTGCATTGCATTATTTTCTTTTGTGATTTGATTATTGTGTGAATGGGTATTGATGTTGGCCGATGGGTGGTGGTACAATCTTAATTCACTAGAATGCACTAACTAATTGAGTATTGGTGTTGGTTAAATAAGACGAGTAAACTAACTAGGGTTTGAGTGAGCTATATCAGTCTTTTCATTGTCTGTCTGGCTTTCTGCTCTGCCGCCTCCTGCAGGAAAAAGTAGCAGAGCAGGTTTAGTGGCTGTTTTGTACATCTGTCACTTGAGCTTATGCGGCATTTTATTTTACATACATACATATAATCACGCCTCTTTCCCGTAGGGGTAGGCAGAGATTATATGTATGTATGCATGTATGTATTTATTTATTTATTTTATTTTATATCTGAAATAGCTTTAAAAATGAGGTAAACAATAAAGAATCTAGCTACTTTTGCTTTTTTATTTCTCTTTTTAAAATAAGTAAAAACTGTTCAGGGGATTTTTTTCCAAAAATCTTATTTTCGGGGGTATTTCGAAAAAAGTTGGGGGTTAATTCACATGGCCATCTGGCAACACTAGTCCTGCTCTTCATACTTCATTTCATTCATAGAGTAGAGCGATGTCAAAACAAAACGACTGTTTTCCATATTCCAATATTCTGCAATGTATCTTTGTTTTAAAGATTTAAAGTGTTTCCAGTGATAATCTCTTTTAAAATGATATTCTAAGGCTACATAAAACTATTCAGAATGGCTACCATGGTAAAGGAGAAGCGAAAAGAAGTACGTGAACTAACATTTTCTTTGTTGATAAATTAAAGACGCATTTAATTTGTTCTCATCTCAATTTGCTTGATTATAAATAACTTATATTTGAAATCAAAATACTTACATTCCTTCAAATAACGCGTAAATTGTTTCTTTAAATTTCTTCGATTTAAAACAAAGTCCTTTTTTTAAATATGCAAGACAGATTATTGATTTTATATTTATTGCTTAAATTCCTTCACAAATGCAAGTTATTTTGTTTGTTAATTAACTAACTTGTATTTTATTAGATTGATTGTGAATGTTATATGCATTAAACAAATTTCTTCACATGTATGTTTTAATTTTAATTATAAAACTGGAAAGTAATTTATTATTTCAATAGATACTTTGTAATATTAATATGATTGAATATTTTTAAATTATAAACTCTAAGGACAATGTGTTAATGGTCAAAAATAATTTTCAACAATTATGTTGTAGAAAAAGAAAACAAAAGACAAGGGCCAGGTTAAAAAATGTACAACTTCTGAATTATCACTATTAGAAACAGCATCTGATACTAACACTTATTCAGATACTGTGAAGAGTATTTTACAAGATACAACCTTTACTATTTACTCTGATGTTACTACACCAGAAGATCATGATGATGAAACAAAAATATTTGAAACTGAACACACATATACTAGTAGTGAATCTGATGGATACATAAGTTCATCAGAAATAACTGCCGTTGAAAATGTGACATCTACTGGAAATATTGAAGAATCAAACAAAGCTGTTTTAAATTCAGAACAAACTAAAGAATTGCATGCAGATAATGCAAGTGACATCTATAAAGATTTGAATAAACAATTAGAGAATATCAAAATACCAAAAAGTAGTTTTATAACAGATGTACGAGCAATGGAAATAGAACATCCAGATGCTTATTTGTGTGTTAAAAATAACAAAGAGGAATGTTTATCATCTGAAAAACAAATTGGTGAAATAGAAAATGCTGAAATTGTTACTGAGGCAACTGATGGGATAAGCCAAGACGATGCAACACCTTCTGCTCCTATATTTGAAGAAAAATTACCGGTAAGCATTAAACGAAACAGTAATTATGGAAATATTTATTCATTGAAATACACAAAGTATTTCAATGTTTTGTTTAGTAGCTAGTAAATATTGATCCATATAGTATATTTATACATCAATTGATTTTTTTTTTCAATTATAGAGTATTATCAATCGCTTTTTCTATTTTCTACAGGTTCTAACACTGAAGCTACTAGAGTAGTCAAAAAATACATAATTTTTTTTTTGTAAAATCCTACTCAAACTCAATTTTTTTTTATTCAAAATACATAGTGCCTATCTATAATATTTTTGGAAGTTGAAATATCAATTGGAAAATAAGCTAAACGTACCACCGCTTCACAAAGTGTTTCGCTGTTGCAAGGAGAAGAAGCGACAAGAAACTACACTTCTAATTTTTAAATATTTATATATTTTAATTTCATATGATTTTTTTTTCTCATAACAATAAAAAGCTCAGAATACATATAAAAAAGAAATTAGATTGCTAAACAAAGAAAATAAGATGGTTTACAGTACAGCTTAGCTAAGCTTACAAATCTAAAATTAATGAAAAATACCTGGAGCATGCAGCTATGTAAAAGCAACTTTATCTTCAATTAATTTCTTAATCAAGTCTTCTTCTTTAATAATATAATAATAATAAATAATTAAATACAAATCTTTTATGCTTAGTTCAGACCCCGCATAATAGATAATTACCACCCCTATCATGGGAGTTAAAATAATAAAAATAAAATAATAATAGTAATATAGTAACGTTTAAGCTTACAAATCTAAAATTAATGAAAAATACCTGGAGCATGCAGCTATGTAAAAGCAACTTTATCTTCAATTAATTTCATTCAAGTCTTCTTCTTTAATAATATAATAATATAGTAACGTTTTAAAGATAGGGCATATGATCAGCGGTGGTAATAATAGGAATACATGAAATAACAGTAGGTGTAGTGTTAATGCTAGCTTACTTAACACATTAATTTGAGAGTATGTGCCAATTGGGCCTTTATAAGTGTTTATAGTATACAGTCAGTTATGTATAGATTTATTTTTCATAGGTTGATAGCTCCCAAGATATAATGGGTTTTTTTCTCATTGCCACTAAAAGTGCTTAATTTTATTTCCATAATTCCTTTTATAATATTCTCAATGTTTTTTTTTTGCCACATATGTAGTAAGTGTTGTTAGTGAATAACTTGGCATCTAATTTGTAAGGGTATGATTTTCAGAGCAAATTATTTCTACAGTATCTTGTTTAATTTAAAAATATATACCTAGTCAGGTCATAAATTCTGTCACATGTTTAATGTAAAATAATTGTAACAAGTTTATTCATTATGTAACCATTCATATACCAAAATGAACTTAACAAAACATAGATTCTTATGACATTAAAGTTTATTCAAAATGACCTCCGTGATTTTGAATACAGGCCTTCAATCTGCGCGGCCAGTCGTCTATCGCAGCACGAACGAGGTCCATGTCAATATCGGCGGCTGCCTTAATCAAGGATGTCTTGAGTGACTCCAAATTGGGATGAGGCTTTGAGCACGCCTTTTCCTCCAAGTGTTGCCATATCTTGTAATCTAACGGATTCAAATCTGGACAGGAGGAGGGCCAGTCTTCGTGCCGGATGAAGTCGATTTCACGCGCCGCCAGCCAGTCTTGTGTGCTCTACGCTCTATGAGCTGGCGCCGAATCTTGTTGGAATACCCAGTGCCTGTTATTGAACATGGTATGAGAAACAGGTTCCACAAGGTTCGTCAGGACTGTATTTTGATACACAACAGCATTCGGTTTTACACCTTTCTCACAAAAATGTACCTCTGTTAAGCCCCAATAAGAAACTCCCAACCATACCATGAGCGAGGATGGAAAATGACCTCGTTGGACACGCGGAATACGGTTGCTCGCTTCTTCACTACTGTGTGCGTACAACCTTATCATTTTGTTTGTTGTAGTTCTCTTCTATGGTAAACATTTTTTCATCCGAAAAAAGAATTTCCCGATATTTTTTCCCGCGTACCGCTTCAACAAAGCGCGGCATCTCTTCAGTCTCAGGTCCATTAGACGAGCATTCAAACGATGTCCTGTTTTTCTTCGATATGCCCGAAGCACTAAGTCTTCATTTAACACCCTTTTCACCGTGGTTCTGCTTAACCCCATCTGAAGGGCCAACAGTTTCTGCTTACGTTTGGGATTTCTTTGAATTCGTGCCTTCACAGCTTTTATCACTGCTGGAGTCCTAACAGACCGAGGGCGACCACTTCTTGACCTGTCATCTACACTAGAGTCTTCATTGTATCGTTTGATGGTACGATAAACGAATCTTTTGGTTATATTCAAATTTTTCAGTATGTTAAAAATTTGAATTGGCGCGTAACTGCAACGATGCAACGCAATAACTGCAACACGGTCTTCTTTAAGCGTCCACTCCATATTTAAAAATGAGTAAAATTCTAAAAGTATACATTTTTATTTTCATGAACAATTCGAAATTCGAATTCAATAAACTTTTTTGTGGCCAGCATTCTAAAAGAAAAGTTTTTACTGTGTAACAATACTTATGACCTGACTAGGTATAGGACATATGTAGGATAAGGACATTGTCTAGGCAATATAAGATTAAAATGTTTTTTTTCTTAGTATCTTGCAATAAGTCATTTAGAATTTAGACTATGAGCAGAAGATTTTTGTGCTATTTCAGAACCAGAGCAAGGTCTCCAGCCCTCCTCGTAATGTCATCAGTGACTATGATCCAGTATCTGTTGTCGCTTCAGTCTGTTGATTGATTGTGGAATCGTAAGCTGGACTGCTAGTTGATTAGGATGTTTTCCAACCTTGTTTTATATTAAGAACTCCAAATCTTTATCTCCTTTTTGATGTTTAAATACTTGTGTATTTCAGAAGTTTTTAAGAACCAAGGGAGTTGGATATTTGCTTCAAAATTGTATTATATTAATAGTTGAGTCACATGCTGAGCCCCTTAGTGGAATCCAATATTGCCAAATCGGTTTACAACATTTGCAACATTTTGTAAATAAATAACTTATTATCTACCGAGAGTTTTCTGCCAAGTAATCAATGGAGCTCTCTCTACTTCAGATTTATTTCATCTCTCTTTTTTTGTATTTGTTATTTCTAGGCAAGTCTTCGATCCAAGTGTTTATTCCAAGATATTTTACGCAATCTGGTTGTTGGAGATGTTTATTAAGAAAAGTCACAAGAGGATCATTTGCTTTGCGTTGTGTAAAAGTAATATGCATGGATTTCGTTGCACTTGCTTTTATCCACCATTTGGATAACCAGGCTTCTATCTCTTTCAATCTTGATTGTAAAATCTCAGAAGCTTTAATTTGGCTTGTTGTTACAAGCCAATACAGCAGTATCATTAGCGTTAGTTGCCACAAGATTAAGATATAGATGCCATTTTATTCTTGAATGTGAATGTCCTTGCAGGTGTTGATACAATACATAGAATCCCAAGAAGCTGCCCCGATTCCTAGAGATAAAGAGCCTAGCATGACTTTGGATGAAGCTACAAAACTATTTGGTGAAAGAGAGATGGAAGAAATTAAAATCATGAGTGAAAGAGAAGAAGCTATAGTGGAAGAAGGGCCTGCTAGTGGCCCGGACCATCCATTAGTGGATCTATTGTCTACATTTAGGTAAGATTGAATTAAATTAAACATTATTTAAAGACAGTGTTGCAAAATTTGTTCAAAGTTGCTCTTGACAACGTCATCTGTTTATTCTGTGTGTAGTATTAAATAACTATACAAATATATATATAGTTTTGAAAAAGAGTCCTTCTTATACTTCATTGTCAATTCAACATTTTGAATAATTTGGACTTGAAAAAATTGCTCCTCTTGATTTAGATGTATTTTATGTAATTGTTCTTAACTATCATAATCATTGTATTATTTAATTCTAGTTTCATAAACATTTGTATCCTTCTTTTGTACACATTTTTGCTACTTCAATTCTTTTTACATTTTGCATGTATCAATCTTCAAAAGTCAGTCAGATAGTTTTTTTTTAATTATCAAGTGATTCCTCCATGTTGATTTTATTTTACAGATCTTCTTTGTTAGCAGTACAACGAGAGTCTATTATTATGACACAAGATATGGCTGATCAGGAGAAAGCTATATCGAAATTATGGAAAGTTGAGAAAAGAAATATTATTGTGACAAAGCAATGCGATTGTGGGACTAACGTTGAGTTCCTAATTACTTATGAAGATGCTGAACTGCAGCAGGAGAAGTTACCTGTAATGCAATTAAAACTGCAGGGACTGCGAGAAGATCTCCAAAGTTCGTATTGTCATCATCAACATGAGGCATTGTTGGCATATTATCAGGTATTCACTTATAAACTAAATAAATATATTATGACATTTCACACGGCGCCACTTAGTCCCAAAGTAAGCAGCTCTTGTATTATGTGTAGTAAAAAACTGATGTACTATACTTTTTACTGTAATTAAGTACATACATATATTATACTTAAACTTTTAGACTGGATGGAAATCTAAGCTTATGTATCTATATTAACTTATTTATTATTATTATTTTCATTCTTTGACGACCTCTGTGATGAAACAGATAACACACATGGGTATGCTTGCAGAGGTTCGATTCCCATCTTGCGTCTGGGTGTTTATGTATAATATTTATTTATTTACAAAAAATTATATAAGTAGTATATCAGTTGTCTAGTACCCATAACATCAAGTGGTATGCTACTTAGTTTAGGACTAGATGGAGCTGTGTGAATCATCACAAAATATTTATTTATTATTAATTCCTGTATGAATTCCTTTGATTTCCTTTGTAGGTAGATACACTTACCTTTTTCACATTATTAAATGTTAAATTATTAAAAAAAGGTCAATTAATATAACACATGCACTTTCATTAATTTATGGACATAATAACTGTATTTTGATGAATATACAATAATAATTTCAGATTGAAGATATAATATCAGGGATGGTTCAAAGTAATAAATCTGACATTAGAGAGGCATTGTCGTTACTCCTCCAAGCGTTAAGACATAGCGATGGGGCCTCCGAGCTGTACGCAAATGCCCTGCAAAGTTGGGCTGGAACTCTTACGTCTGTGTTGGTGGATAAAAGAGATGTGAGACATTTGTTGTTCGTACTTCATCATCTTTACAGGTATAAATATACCTTCTTCTTCTTTCTTTTATTATATACTAGTAGTTAAAAACCTCATTCTTGAATTGTTTTTTTTTTTTCTATGCCTAAATGGACATGTATAAAGCCAAATGCGATATGATACGTAGATAGATGAGCTTAGGTCTAATAGCAGATATAAAACTGAGGACCACCTTCATGAACCCAATAATTAGTATAGGGTTTATTTTCTAAAATAGAGATCAAGAGACATGCAAACGGTCCTATTGATAGTAGGTGGTGACTGTTGCCTATATAGATGTTTACAACACCAGAGAAAAAAACTGGAACCTAGTTTACTAGTGCCGGAACATAACACAAGGTCATTATTGTGGGATGTTTTAAAACCATGGGTGGTCGCCATCCAGTCAGGCTAGGAGCTCTACTAGCTAGGGTTGGAAATGGTATAATAATAGGTCATACCCTACTGTTACTGAATATACGGCATAGAATTTGGGGCATTGCTAGAAAGAGTACATACTTTGCTTGCAACACGTGCAAAATGGAATTCTCAGAGCCTTAGTCAACGCTCCCTGGTATACAAAGAATAATGAAATTCATCAATACCTCAACATGCCAACAGTTGCAGCTGAAATTAAACAGTGCTGAAAGAAACACAAATCCGCTTGTAGCTGAGTTTCTATACCCAACAGCTGTGGTTAAAAGACTAAAGGGACCGCATATTTTTTCTGATTGATCGCAAATGGTTAAAAACTCCCTGAGCTACTAGGGATGGAGAGTATATCCACAAATTTTATGCTTTTTTTTATATCCTCGGTACAGGGTAATTGTGTTACACTGCGAATTCGGGGGGAACTACCATTATACTTGGAACTTCTGTGTAATAATAACTATGGAATTTTGAAATACTAAAATCTTCTATTCTAAATAATATTGAGAAAATTCTAATTGAGTTGTTGTATATAATAAAACATATTTTTCAGACAAACTCTTTCAGTGCAATGGGCTGTCGGTGCGGTGAATATTTCCATTGAAGACTCGGTGGGTGCGGCACAGGCTATAGCCTTATTAGATATTTTACTAACGAGGTCTAGGCTCGAAACTGCTGTGGAATGCACTGAAGGTACTTATTGTATGCAGTTATTTAATTATCTATGATATAAAACTGTTTTTGAATATAATGTTCATAGCCCATAATGTTTCTGGACTTGACCTTTCTAGTAGGAACGGACAGTACTTGTTCAAGGTGGGTTACACAACAGTGATCTCAGTATGCAGGTTCACAATATTTTAAAAAAAAGTTTTATATACACTCTAGGCAAGAAAAACTGCGTAGGCGGTGACACCATTCTGGAATTTGAACCTATAACCATGTATTGGACTCCGAGAGTGATAACATTTAGCTGTCTATAGATTATATTATTAAAATGTATTAAAAATGCAGACCAAAGAGAATATAAGTTGTCATCTATACTACTATTATAAAGAGGAAAGATTTGATTGTATGTTTGTTTGTTTGTTTGTTTGTTTGTTTGCTTTGAATAGGCTCCGAAACTACTGACCCGATTTAAAAAATTCTTTCACTGTTGGGAAGCTACACTATCCCCGGGTGACATAGGCTATATTATATTTTCAAAAAAATTAGGGATCCTTACTAAAACTCCAATAATGTAACCCAAGGTGTAAAAAAATTACCTAAAATATTATTTAAATCGCGTGTGCTGCGAAAACTATTGATGATAGAATAAAATAATGTACTACGACTTTGCAGAACACATCATTATTTACAAAAAGTGTCGCGACAGCATAAGTCTAACTATTATAGTTATGCCACAATAAGGGTTCTTTTATTTTAAAAATTTAATTGAAATGCCGCCCCTAGAAAAGGCTCTTTATTTGTATCTTGGTATTAATCCTTATCAAAATAAATTACTTCATATTCAAAACTGCTTCAATATCTTTATACAACTTTTTGAATTATTTAATTCGGATATTCCATTCGAAAGATATCACGAGTTTAAAAATGTAAATATTAGAAAAATGTTGCGTGGTAGCCGCTCACCCTGTTCGGCTAGCTAGGCAGCACCTTATGCAATATAGGCGTGCGTCACTGGGGTTTTTACAAAAATTAGAAAAAAAATACTTATTAAAAAATAACCAAAAATAAATAAAAAATAATAACAAAAAAATCATTAAAATAGAAATAACTATATTTGGGCCTGTATTTATCAATGTTGTGTAAGTAAGTAAGTAGAAGGGTATAAAATGACAGACAAAAATAACACATTAGATTTGCTTAAAATCAACTTAACAATTAGTAAGTTCTGATTAAAAACAATCTTTATTCAAAGGTAGGTAGGTATTTATAGTAAAATCACAATCAAATAACATTGAACTTAAAATTTTTCTGGGTTAACTAACATAATCTAATTTACTCATAAGTAATCAGTTAAAAAACTTAGGCAACCAAACAATTCTGTAAAAATAGGAAGTAGATCTACTGGCTTCTCAGAATACATTAAGTAAAAAAATATTTATTTATTTTTACATGAAGAACTATTGTAGTGCATATGAATTTTGAAGTGCATAAAATCTTACTTTTAAGACATGAACACTTTTTAGTATTACAGAGTTGTTAACGTGTACATTTGACAAATCACTGACCTGTCCCCGTAGATTGCCGATTTGCAACTGTACGAAGCGTCGTTTCTTCATTAGGGACATCTTCTTTCTTAAATAATTCTTGATGACAAACTGTAAACTGCTGTCTTGAATACAACGTCTTTATAATACCTTGCTTTGTTCCAATTTTGTAAAGTTTGTGATCCGTTTTTTGTAAGATTACAGGCAATATTTTGCCACGACCTCTGTCGACTTTCGAAACAGGGATTCTAACAGTAGTACCTATTGGCACAGGAGGAAATTTTCTTAAAAATGTATGCGGTTCCCTACAGCTAAGGTGTTTTTTACACATAAAGAACAAAAAACTTTAGAACCATAGCCTTCTGCAATATCTTTCTCCGGAGCAGCACAAAAAGCATGGATGGGTTTATTGCATTTTCTACACGAATGAGCACCTGTAGTCTCCTCTGCTATTGTCTTTTACACACATTGCCGACAGCGCATTCGGTATTGTATAGAATGCCTAGGCAAAGTATAAAATGAAAAATATTTCATACATTACCTTAACGTTTTAAGTATTCTATACATTACCTAGGTATTGTATAGAATACCGTATTATACAGATTGCCGATAACATATATGATTTTTCATTTTGAAATTTTTGTTAAATACCCGTGCGAAGCTGGGGCGGGCTGCTAGTATATTATAAGATTGCAACCAAAACATCACTACAAAACCTGAAAAGGTACTCTGTGGAGACATCCAAACTTTGCTCTATTTGTGTTCTGTAAATTTGGTTATGGTTACTGCTATCTAGCACCTCCAATGATTGAAGAGAAACTAGACGATGCCTCTTTGTATCAGTTAACTATCAAATGGAATCGTGGAACGTGATGGGGTTTTATTTCCGGTGGGGATACATGCCTATAAATAATAATAGGGTTTCTATTTAAAATATATCATACCCTACATATTTTATCTATTACTTATTCATAACAAATAGAGGTGCAAATACGAGGGGTGGCTGATAAGTTCGCGGCCTAATGTACTTAACGACGACTAATTAATCGTTACTCCTAATTACTAACTAATTGCGGGACTCAGTATAAAAACAACCCGGTGGTTAGGCGCCTCATCCTATCCTTTTTTCTCTGCCTACCCGCAAGTTAGTTTAGATGCTGCGGCGACTGACGGTGATTTTGAAAAACTACTTGAACACCGCCATGTCGCCCTCTTTGCTTGGCTAGCGCCCACGCTGACGACACGTACCGTCGAGTCTTGGTTAGACCTTGGAAGAACTTTAGATTAGCAAAGAACAATTTGAAGAAATTTTGCATCAAAATTTACAAATTGCGCGCGCTGGAGCATACCGAGAATGCTCACACCGCTCAACAAGCGACGGCGACTCGAGAGCTGCAAGGATTTTTTGACGATAGCTGACAATAAAATTGACGAAATTTTTGATCGGATCGTTACGGTGGATGAAACATGGATTCGCCCAAACAAGAGTCGATGTAATTTAGCAAAATAGGAGAAAGGCCGCCTGTACAAATTCCAAGGACTCTCAAACAAACTCATCAACTTGAATGCAACAACTACAACGAAGGGCTGAATACTACTAAATGACCACCTGACAACGATTACAACGACCTTTAAACCCACTACACTAAAACGAGCAAAGACTCCTTGAGTTTAATTCCCATATGGATTTACAATGCATCACTGGGAAATGTTAGCGTGAGCTAATATTGCCATAAGCGCTATCTGATGGTATAACTGATAATCAACATTGCCTACAATTTAAATTTAGGTGCAAACACCGCCGAAGAAATTCAAGGTAGAAAAGTCGGCGTTTACGCTAATGGCGATATCTTCTGGGATAGCGAGAAAATTTTATTAGGAGATCACCTACCCAAAAGGACTACAATGAACGTTCAATATTATACCAATTTGATGAGTTAGGCTCGTGAGGCTGTTAGAAACGATGTGGAAAGCTAGCATGCGGAGTGTTGGTTTTGCAAGACAACGTGCCCGTCCACACTGCGCATGTTGCGCGGCAGGCCTTGAAAGACACGGGATTTTCAGTAATTGACCACCCACTGTACACGTAATTCTTCCCTGTTTTCCAAATTAAAAAGGACTTACGGGGGGCCGGAGATTTTCGAATGTCAACGAAATGAAAGCTGCCGTAGATCGTAACTTTGAGAAACAAAGACAAAGAATATTTTTTAAATGGTTTAAAAGCATTGTATGCCAGATATGAAAAGTGATTACACTTTTTTTTTATTGTAGGACAGCAGGCAGGCTGATCACTTAGAATTTAGCAGTTACCGTCGCCTATGGGTGTTTACAGTGGCATCGCGAACACGCTGCTGTCCCATAAGGGTACATACAGGAACTTGGGTCACTAATGCCGGAACACAACACAAAGTTACTATGGCGGCATACTTAAGAACAAAGGTGGTCGTCATCTAGACAGGCTCGGGACCCTATCACATAGGAAACTGAGGACTTGGGAGACTATATTGGAAAATAAAAATTATATATCTTTATTTTTCTTTCATTAAGTACCGCCATGAACTTATCAGACGCCTGCCCCTTTTATAGCCAACGAGGATTGAAACTATCAATTTGAATTTTTTCAAATAGTATATTAAGTAATCATATTGTAACAATTGAATTGAAAGAAAACATTATATCGCTTATTTGTTGGCTACTAGAGAATTTGTATACGATTTGTATAATAACAAATAAATATATACATAAACACGAAGACTCGGGACCCTCTCAAGTGTTTCGGCATGTGAAAGCCTTTGTGCCACGGAGGTCATCAGCTGTTTATGCTTTATAATTTTTTAGATACGGAAGAAGTGTGGGAGGAAGTAGATAAACATGGTGACGGCGGTGCGGTCAGTGAGGGGAACTTACGAGAAAGAGACTTGTTGTCTATTCTCTATGCGTTCCCACTTAGAGATCTGATAGCGAGACTTGTATTGTTTACTAATGCCGTGAGTATTTTTTTTTAGTTACCTCTTTAATCTACAATCGGCTATTATGAGCCATAATTAGAAAGGTCTGGGTAGGAAAGGTAAGTTGCTATTCCATTAAATAGCACCATCTATTGGTGGAAACTCTTCAGTTTCTTTGGTCGAGTTCAAGAATGCGCTGCCTTTTGAGGCGCTTTATGTTTTCTCTGTCTATTAGTAGGTCTTTGGCTAGACCGTTGCTGTGTTTGTTGAGTCTTTCTTTGTACTTTTTGCTGTGATTTGGATTTGCCGTGAGTATTTGGAAAATATTTGAGATTAATGTGAAAACCTGGATTTATATCTGAAAGATGCCTATCTATAGATATTTATGGCCTTATTGGAATTCTAGCAAAAATGATGAAAATACGTGAAACTAACAAACATCTTTGTCATTTTCATTAACACGAACGAAATATCATACAGTTTTACCACAGGCTTACCATTTAATTAATTTAGTATTTAATTATTAATGTAGACGACTCTTTATTGCTTTTTAATATATCATACTTAGTATAATAACTTTTTTTAACAACTATACAACATTATATGGGGTATAAATATTAAATAATAAATATTTCGTTAACAATTGATATCGGCAGGTCGCCACCGTCGCGTCGCCTATGGACGTTTGCAACACTAGGGCCATTGCCAACGCTTTATAACAAAGCCCATTGACAGGGGAGGTTAACTTGACCGCATGATATATAGGCGTGGACACTTTCCCCCACTATCAGCGAATACACAAATGAATACTGCTTACAGGTTGAACTGTGGGAATGGTCGCAATACTACTTATGCCCACAGTATTAGTGACATTATCCAGTATACATTTCTTCGGTTAACATATTCTTAGTATGGTTAGAGCAGTTTCTTTCAATGGACGTTGTATACAAAAGCAGCATATCTTACCAAAAAATAATGTATATTATTTTTCATTGACATAGCATATGATTTTTATTTAGGATTTAAAAAATGCAAGAGAATGCGACTGGGTGGATGTCCACGGTGGCCGTGGGGTGTTAAAGGCGTGTTGTGGCGTACGCGTGTTACTCGCGACGTTGCAACGCGCCGCAACCTTACACGCGCAGTACACGCGGCTGTTGAGCGCATTGCGTGACATTGGTGCACGAGCTTTGTTGGCTCTGTCATGTTTCAATTTGAATACTAGGTGAGTACTGCGTGTTAGCATCAGTATTTCAGTATACTCAAATAAATATGTATATGCGATTTAAATAGAAGTATAAGAACTAGACTTAGTACAATTAAAGCTATATTCCGGTGTTGATGGAGGTGCCCTTGTACTTTAAGTCATTAAAAAAAAGATTCCTTCTTTAATTTACACTCAAGCTATGCATATCACTAGCAGGATTTCAAGATTTAACCACTGTTATGTGGTCCGGAATAAATCTAAGTATAGATTTATCCCATCTCGTTAATTTAGAACGTAAAATCTAATAATTCCTTTGGGTTATAAAAAGACAGAAGCATTTATGGACGGATCTAATCCATCTTTTGCACTCTTGCACAAGGCAAGTGAGTCCCAACGTAATGCGAAGAAGTTTGGCAGGTTGCACTGTGATTCTCTACAATACTCACCTATTTACCTCAGTTTCCGAAGTGAACGTTTTGGCTTTGACCGGGATGAAACTGTTACAAAGATTTAAAGGTTGCATCAGATAGATTGTTCTATTCATTCTATTAGTGACAATATAAAAATAGACGTTTTGCTTATACGCTAAAAAGTATTTGGTTAACATCACTAAAAGTAAACCCATTAGAACGCATCCCTTCACTTTATGTGTAATATATCTCTGTAGGTAACTCATAGTTACTACATACAGACGTAGGTACTCGGTAATGAATACATTGGCATGCGGCTCGCATTTTACGATGTCGCACCATCATAAAATTTGGTTTACCACTTCTACCGGAACCCAGTGGTAACGATATTACTGTGCTAGTCTGCCAGTACTTATAAAGTTTAATTAAGTACAAAGAAAGAAGGATAGATTCGTAAAAAAACTGTTTTACATAGTTGCAGATACCCATATTCAAAAGAAATACAGAAAAAAATAACACCAGAGCTTGAAGCTGCTTTCGCCCAGGGTTTCGTTTTGTGCAGCACTGAAGACACTTACAAATTGCCTGCAACCTTGCTCTCTGAAGAAACAGTAAGAGAATACTGCAACACTTTTATAGTTGGATTACATGGTAATTTTTTATTTTTATTGTATAAGATAAAAACATTTTTTTGAATACAATGCTCTGTACTCAGTCGCTAACAGTTAGCGGAAATGTGTATCGCAGATTTTTTAAAACATAATCGATTAAAGGATGTGTACATTTGAACTACAATACTTGTAAATCATACAAATATTTCACATCTTACATCATTACGTATGTACTGGTGTCATCTATTACCCTAAAATACCAGTTAAATTGAAGGGACAGGTCTATAGACCATTATTAGGCCTGTCCTTTTATACGAATGTGAAGCTTGGCCCGTGCTGGGGTGACACAAGCAGCTCTCACATTCGCTGCAGCCTTCATGTCCGTGACATTGCGGATAATATTACAGGAATGTCGCCTTCGCTGGTATGGCCACGTTTTACGGCAACCGGTTACTTACGAGGGGAAGAAATGTCGGGCGATGCCGCCACCCCCGGGCCCCGGCAGGAGGGGTAGACCCACAAAGTGCTGGCTTGATGTCGTAGAGGTTGATATGTGTGCCAATGGACTGACCACCAGAGATATCGAAGATCGTGCGAAGTGGAGAAGAAAAAGTCGGAAAGCGGACCCCGAGCACCGAAGCGAGAGTTTGGGCTGCGACCGAGATTCAACGCTAAGATGATGATGATGACATCATTACGTATTGTGGAAATTAAAACATTGAATATAGAATATTTGTTGGAAATTATACGCAACTCATTGCAAACACGTTTAATTATTGACACACTTAAACCTAGTTACATAAAAACTAATAATTTTATGACTATAAAAATGTCTATCTACATTAACAAATTCATTGACATAAAAGAAGTAATCTTTCTACCATAAAATGCGTGAAAAAAGCATAGTCTGAGTGAAGAACTGATTTTAATGTGCTTAATATTATTTTATACATAAAAGTTTTTAATACATGTACATATTGCACAGTTTATATAACGATTTTGGCACTATTACAGAATCGCCTCGTAATATATGTTTGATATATATTTATACAAAATTTGAGGGAAGAACATATTTTACTGTTAAGTAATGATAGTAAATAATATTTATATTTCAGATAAATCACCAAGGCGTATTGAAGCACTTTCTATAGAATCGTCATCACATGCGTGCGATATGCGCGTGTGCATAGTGGCACAAGCGGCAATAGATCGCACTCATGACCACGAACTAGCGAAAACTGTTTTGGAGTTTTTGTTTCAGGTAAATTATAAAAAAAAAAAACTATGCTATAGAGTTGCGATTAAAAAGAATCTGCTTAATTTTTAACATTTGTAGTATGCACTTAGTAATTAATAGTCTTTTGAGATTTGACAATAAATCGTGTTTACAAAATCAAAGATGTCTTTTTGATTTTAATTAACGCCAAAAGTCTTCGAAGTCGTAATAGTGTTGGCAACTGTTCCTGCTGTTATTAACGTTCATGTGCTACTCTGAATTCTTGTTGTCAGTTTTCAGGTCCTTAGGAATTCTGGAGATACCTAATGAAATAATCATTATTAACAGTTTTACAGTCATTTTTACATATTTATGTATTAATTTAGGGATTGAAAAGTAAAAAATCCAAATGCGCGGGTGGTTGCGAGGCGTATGCGCGGGATTGGATACCACTTTTACTCGCTGCGCATTCATATTTGCACACGCTGGCGTTGCATATGGTGGCCGAAATGAATCACGGTATGTTAATAATTTGCAATAAACTAGTATATGTAGCTAGCTATATCATCATCTAATTGGTGTTGCCATGATGAGTGTTATTAATTAATACCATTTATTGCTACACACACATAAATTTGAATCATATAAATATAGAAAAACAGTTACAGGAATATTCCAGTTTTTATAATGATATTGCTTGTTCGTGTAATAGCGTGTAGTAGGGTTGCCAACTCAGCATTTGCTATTTACAATAATCATAGCGCTGATTTTCAGTTGGTCCCCACCAAGTGCACCACATTTACAGACATTTTATAAATAAAATACAAATATATGAAGAAAGATAGAATTAACAGAAAATATATTTAATTATTATAATAGGAATACCATTATAAACTGACCATTTGAATGTGGTATATATAATATTAAAAAATACAAAAAATAATTACAAATGAATAAATAAGACAAAAAATTACATTATATATTGTATAACAGTGATTTAGACTCATCAGGCGACTTTTGCAGTGTCAGAAGAAATTTTCGTATATTATTTTTAAAGTTGGCAAGAGGACATTATGGTTAGCAGTGACATGCGTTTTCTAAGAAACGGGGAGGCACAGGCGAATTGGACCGGCACTCCCACACAACTCTGCCGCATGCAGGGCAGTTCTTCCTACAAGCCCCAAATAGGCTCTGGTGACGATCGAGGTTTTTAGTGATTATGCCGTCATTACTACCACTGGCTATCAGTTCCAACCAGCTGAGTGGTCGCAGTAGGGAATGCGGAGAACCCCACATACCTGTGTCGACTTTATTCCGAAGATCCGACGCGGCACTAATAAGACACAGGATAAAAAAAATGCTAGTTTGTGCTCGTCTTTAGTATTAGTGTCCATCGTGTTTTTATAGTTTGGACATAGAGAGCACAGTAGTAAAAATTTGTTCATAACCCTCCATTTCCTATTAGCCTAAGAGCCCAGGACGGCCAGACCTTCGTCATTTTATAAAGGCTGAAAATTTTTCTGTGCATGTCCCCTATACAGGTAAGAACGACCAGCGACTATGGAGTTTGGGTTGTGGTTACTTGGGCAGTTAACAGGCAGTAAAGGTGCATAAAATAGGACCTTAAATTCGTTAAAGTATAAAGCTCAATTTTTTAATATTTTCTTCGGGATAACTTTAGAAATCTCGTCATCCATTGCCGGACACTTCTGACAGTTGCTACCCCCTGCCAGACACCCCTAAACTTTAAGAAATTATCATTATACTTTCGTTATAGTATAAAAGCTACATTTTATATATGTTACTTGGGGACCTATAAAAAAATGGTACCCCAATAGCCGGACAGTTTTAATGGTTTTTACATCTTGCCAGACACATTGAATGTCCGTTGTAGGTGCGAGCGCGAGTGCTTAGTCGATAACGATCTTTATAAAAAAATTATTTTATTACGTTCATAGCCACGTTATATAAAGTCAAAAAGGTTCTTTTAATATTATAAAATACAAAAAAAATATTATTACATGTAAAAAAATATTTAATCGTTTTTATAAATTTAATCATTGTCGTCGATATTTTCATTTTCTTCATCACTACTCCTCCTATATGGACATTATCATATGGACTATTGGATATATATGGACTGGACCATGGCATGATATTAATATTATACATTAATATCATGCCAATATTACTTTACCATCACTTTTATTACAAACGGAACAGATTAATGTATCTCCCATGATAACACTTTTTTACTAAAATTACACTTTTATTTAAAAAGAACTGTACAAATATCTATTAAACGTTGGTTGTACCTATGCATGTTAATTATTGTTCAATACATCACTTTGCCATGCCACCGGTAACGCCTGCAGAAGTCCAGAATTGTCTTCGCCGCATGGAAAATCGGAAAGCTGTCGGAGCCGATGGAGTCCCCATCGAAGCCTGGAAGGCGATGGGCTCTCGTGGTGTGGGCATTTTAACACACCTTTTTAACCGGACACTCCTCACCGGTACGATCCCGAACCAATGGAGGCTGAGTATCATTACTCCAGTCTTCAAAGGCAAGGGATCGGTGCAGGAGTGCGGTAACTACCGTGGAATAAAGGTCATGTCCCACACCATGAAGCTCTTCGAGAGGGTTATCGACTCTCGGATTCGGCAGGAGTGCACTGTCTCGGGATGTCAGTATGGGTTTCGCCCTGGACATGGGACCATGGACCCAGTTTTTGCCCTAAGGACTGTCGCGGAGAAATACAGGACGAAGAATACGCCTCTGCACTGCCTGTTTCTGGACTTGCAGAAGGCCTTCGACTGTATTCCTCGTGCGATAATCTGGTGGGCATTGCGATTCAAAAGGGTTCCAGAGGCCTATATTGACATCATCCAAGATGTACCATGACTCCGATTCCGTAGTTCGGACCGCTGTTGGCGACACAAAACCTTTCCCCATCACCGTTGGGGTGCACCAAGGATCCGTCCTTAGTCCGTTTCTGTTCAGCGTGGTATTAGACGTATTGTCAGACAGCATCAGAAACTCACATGAGCAGCCCCCGTGGTTGCTCATGTATGCTGATGATATTGCGCTGACAGATTCAGACAGGGGTAGGCTGGTGCAACGCGTGAAGGCGTGGAAGGAGTCGCTTGAGAACGGTGGTCTGAAGCTCAATGTGGCGAAGACCGAGTACTTGGCCTGTAACTCCACAGATCCCACACCCGTACGCATAGGCGGTGACACGGTCGAGCGCACGGACCGAGTAAAATACTTGGGATCTGTATTTCACGCGTCTGGTGACATCGATTGCGACGTCAAGGCACGCATTGCTGCCGCGTGGGCCAAATGGCGTGAGGTGACTGGTGTCATTTGTGACCCCAAGATGCCGGTAAAATTGAAGGGACAGGTCTATAAGACCATCATTAGGCCTGTCCTTTTATACGGCTGTGAAGCGTGGCCGGTGTTAGAGAGACACAAGCAAGAACTGCGTGTCACGGAGATGAATATGCTGCGGTGGATGTGTGGAGTGACGCGGAAGGACCGCGTTAGGAACTCCCGCATTCGCGGCAGTCTTCATGTCCGTGACATTGCGGATAAATTGCAGGAGTGTCGGCTCCGTTGGTACGGCCACGTTTTGCGGCAACCGGATGATTACGTGGGAAACAAATGTCTGGCCATGCCGCCTCCGCCGGGCCCCGGCAGGAGGGGTAGACCCAAAAAGTGCTGGCTTGACGTCGTTAGGGGTGACATGCGTGCTAATGGGCTCACTACCAGGGATGCTGAAGACCGTGCGAAGTGGAGTAGAAAAAGTCGGAAAGCGGACCCCGGGCACCGAAGCGGAAGTTTGGGTTGCAACCGGGATGAACGCTGAGATGATGATGATGATGATGACATCACTTTAAATGATAGATGATGCGCAGTCGACTAGGCGCCCTATCTCACTCGCACCCGCTTGAACAGTTGTTACCTCGCGCTGGCCACAGAAACTGACGAAGAAGGCGATATTGACGATGATCATGCCATGGACTGGATATAGGAGGAGTAGTGATGAAGAAAATGAAAATATCGACGACAATGATTAAATTTATAAAAACGATTAAATATTTTTTTACATTTAATAATTTTTTTTTGTATTTTATAATGTTAAAATGACCTTTTTTACTTTATTTAGCATGGCTATGAACGTAATAAAATAATTTTTTATAAAGATCGTTATCGACTAAGCACTCGCGCTCGCACCTACAACGGACTTTCAATGTGTCTGGCAAGATGTAAAAACCATTAAAACTGTCCGGCTATTGGGGTACCACTTTTTTATAAGTCCCCAAGTAACATATATAAAATTTAGCTTTTATACTATAACGAAAGTATAATGATAATTTCTTAAAGTTTAGGGGTGTCTGGCAGGGGGTAGCAACTGTCAGAAGTGTCCGGCAATGGATGACGAGATTTCTAAAGTTATACCGAAGAAAATATAAAAAAATTGAGCTTTATACTTTAACGAATTTAAGGTCCTATTTTATGCACCTTTACTGCCTGTTAACTGCCCAAGTAACCACAACCCAAACTCTATAGTCGCTGGTCGTTCTTACCTGTATAGGGGACATGCACAGAGAAATTTTCAGCCTTTATAAAATGACGAAGGTCTGGCCGTCCTGGGCTCTTGCTCTATATGTCTTTTATGCATAAGTCCTCCCAGTATGAGGTGTAGTTCATTTAAGCCCCGAAAGTTTAAGCTTCTTTTGGCAGAAAGAAATCGTTTTTTCTGTCACTCTTAAATAAAACAATAACAACGTAGTATACGTACGTAGTACGTACATATGTATTTAATCCGTAATCTTAATAATAATTATTATAATATAATGAATTTTTATATTATATACAGTGGAACCCATAGAACCGGAAAATGTTAAAGCTTTATCATTTGAAATGTGGCGACCAACACCTGGCGAATGCAGGGCTGTATTAGAGGATTGGTCACAACGAGCACCGCAATTGCTGCAGTATTTATTGCTTGGTCTTAATTACACGCCCTATACGTAAGTCCCAAATATGTTTACCATCCTTATAGAAATTTTAATTACATTTTTAATACTTTCAATTGTTTTTATACAAATCTAATCCATGATACAAGCAATTTGTTACTTATTAAACTATAATATACATTTTGCTTAGGAGATTGACTGGCCATTACAAAAAAAAATTGAATATCCATCCGTTGTTTCCTTTGGTAATTCTTGTTTGGTTACTTGATTAGATATTACCATACATAAATGACTGATAATATGTGACAAGTGTGGTGTTCGTATCCAAGTGAGCGGCGCACAACCAAGTAGGCGGTACAATTGCAGGGCCCTCCCCACTCGGATCTGGGTAGTCGGTACAAAATGTATTAAAATGACTATTTTATGCTTACTCTAGCGGCTTACCCCTCGAAGTGCAGTTAATCATCGGCTCATTCTTGTGCACGTGGGTTCGATCCTCTCCTTCGCATTCAAGCAAGGATTGGCACTGGGATGTGCTTCGAATGCTTCGTGTGCACCGGAGCTGGTGGAACGTACCTCTTGAGGCTCCGCCACCGGATGAAGAGCCGACTGACAACTTCAGTATTGCCTACACACTATTAGCAACGTCTTGGGGACATTGCATTCCTTTGGTATGATATAAGATATTAAATTCGAGCTATAAGTTCAATATATACATACATATTGACCTTCAAGACTTGAGGTCCGCTTCCTGCCCTGGCATTTTCGCCTTTTCCTAAATCGCCTCGTTAGCTAAGAGACAGTGAAATTATTTTCAAACTCCTCAGTTTCTTTCTCTAGGTAAAGAATAACTTAGGGATTGTCATACATGCCGCTTCCGCTTCCAAATAGATTTGTAAAATCTGGAGAAGCAACACAAATTTTATGCAGGAATGGATGAATGCTGAATTGAATGCATCTGAGTATTTTTAATTTTAGTTATTGTTGTTATTCGCCTTTAACGACAGCCTACCGCCGGTCGCAGGATCAGTAGGATTTTACTTCGCCCCTGCACAAAGAGAATTTTATCAATATTACAATATATTAATTTATTTCTACAGAATACATATGTGTATGCAATAATTTTATGATCTTTGGCTATTTTGAAATGGCCGATGAAAAGTAGGCAAAACATTAACAAGAACATTAAACGTATACCTTAGTTTTCATTGAAGTAGTTTGCGTTACTAATAACGCAGAATAAATATGTTTTTTCACGGCTATCACTAATAATAGCATATCACTAATAATAGTAAAGCTGTTGAAATTAAATTATCAATATTTACAAAAAGCTTAATACGCGATTATCAATATAGTCCTTTAAACTATTAGGACTAAATACAATAAAGGTATTGAAAAATATTTTATTAAATTATGTACAAGTATTGGAGAAGATGTTTAAATTGTTACTAGATATTTTTTTTTTGTATCGTACAGATCTGCTCGCAGGGCGTGCCCGCACTTTGCACGCTGGCCGCAGTGCGTGTGCGCGACGCCGTGCATTGCTTGGCTCCAATCATGATTGTGATGGCGCATTCTCCAGAATCGGTATCATTAACACCTAAGTATGTCTAAAATATATTTTGTGATTATGTTTTTGTTCTGTTACGTTAAATCATTAATAATTTGTGTAGTACGTTTGATATGCATTAGAACCTTTGTAAAAACAAAAATGCGTTACTTATTCTGTCCATATTTTAGGTTATTAAATCACTAGCTGACCCGGCAAACGTTGTTCTGCCATATAAATAATAAAATGTCAAAAAATTAAAAAAAATTTTTTGGGGGTGGGTCACCCCTAACATTTTGGGGGATGAAAAATAGATGTTGGCCGATTCTCATAGATACCGGATAAGCACAAAAAATCACTAACTCAATTTAGTTATCTGCCTACTGCCTACCCCCTAAGAACGATGGCGTGATTATTTATAGCCTATGATCATTTCTAGGTTATCATCTATCACCATACCAAATTTCATCAAAATCCGTTCAGCCGTTTAGGCGTGAAAGAGGAACAGACAGACAGACAGAGTTACTTTCGCATTTATAATATTAGTATGGATTATGTTCAATATCTTCGATCCTCTACTAGTGCTTGAAGATGAAAGTATTTTAGCAATACATTCTATCAGTATTGACTTACGAAGCCGAGTCGTGGACACTGACGGCAGGATTTGTGAATCATTACAAATTTCAAGTTAGTCAGCGGGCTATAGAGATATATGTTGGGTATATTATATATGAAAGCTGAAAGGGAGAAATCAGTAGAAGAAACAAAATGACCCACATAGCTCGCAAAATAGCAAGATGAAGTGGCAATGGCCATCGATGCAGGACCGGTGGGCGTTGGAGTAAACGCAATAGACGCCTCAGCGCTATGCAACGATGACCTACGCAAGATTGCCGGTCGGGGCTGGATGGGAAAAGCTTACTTTTACTTAGGACCGCGATTTATGACGCAAACTGGGGGAAGCCTATGTCTAGAAGTAGACAATGATTCGCTGACGATGATGGTTGAGTTTAAAAGCCCTTTCCCTACCGTATTGAATATCATACGACAGTACATCTTGCAATAGCTTTGTATTTTTTTTATTGCTGTAGGACAGCAGACAGGCTGACGGCCCGCTTAGAATTTAGCAGTTACCGTCGCCTATAGGTGTTTGTAATGCCAGTGGCATCGCGAACACGCTGCTATCCCATAAGGGTACAGGAACTTGGGTCACTAATGCCGGAACACAACATAAGGTTATTATGGCGGCATACTTAAGACCAAAGGTGGTCGCCATCCAGACGGGCTTGAGGCCCTACCACGTAGCTAGGGTAGGTTGTTTTGTCGCCTTTTACGACAGGCTGACCCCGGCCACAGAGGTTAGTATTCTTTCTCCGCCCCTGCACGGATAAAATCGGATTGTATAATAAAATCGGAGGATTGAACGACTATCGTCTTGCTGGACTTTCTTCTCACTGAATTAGTGTCTAGATAGATAACACGTCTTTAAAGTTGTTACCAAGTATGTTGACTTAGCTTACCACTAATTATATGATTTTATTGAAATTCGATCTTATAGTTTTATATTAACTCTTTTCATGGGAATTGTGACTGAACTTGAATTTTAAAATTGAGTAAAAATAAAGCTAAACAAGTGTTTATGTTAATAGGTAATAATAATTCTTTGATTCTCAATTGGAACGATCTGTAATATTATAATATATAATTCCAGATTCACTGAGTTGTTTACAATAATCTTGAATTCCGGTCCCTCACTCGTTCAAAGAGCCCTCGGTCGCGGAGGGGTGAGCGGATCAATGCTGTTGTTGCAACTCATTCTCAAGCAGCTGGAAGTAGAAGTGTGCGTATTATTGTAATAACTTTTAGAATATGCTAATTTAATTTCAGTAAACAAGTTCAGCAGAAAGTATCGCTAGTAATAAAGCTAGCCTAGCCCAGGACAAAAGGTCACATATAAACATAAATATAGTGCGATAACTCAAACAGTCCCATCTTGTCTCAAAGTAATCAGGGGCGAGTCGTCAATTTCCTTGTTTTTTTTTTTTAATGCTATACTATTGTTACCACGCTCCTGCGCGGAGAAAAATACGCCACGGAAAGAAAGACAGTTGGTGTTGACAGGAACACCTAGCCTGCGGGAATCACGGGTTCTAGTTTGGGTGTGTATGTATAATATATATTTATTTACATAAGAGAAGTATGTAACTATTACAACATGTAACATGTTGTGCCGACCTCATATAATGTGAGATAAGGGCAGGACGAAGAAGAAGAAGAGATAAGGAAAGTATATAAGTAGTGTATTATTTTAATAAAAGTAGGTTATTTTTATTATTTATTGTTTTATTAACACTTAGTATTTATAATTTTATATTATAATTTTAGTCCAACTGTGGTGATCTTGTACTCTGATGGAGGACGGCTATTGCACAAGTGACAGCTGTCATTCTAGGTGATGTTTAACACATATCTTTGACAGCTAGTGGTGTGCAATATTACAAGTAGTGATCAGTTGTGTAGTATCCATAACACAAGTGATCTGCTACTTACTGTAGGATTAGATGATACTGTGTGAATTGTCGCAGTTTATTTAATTATTTATATATTGTTATATGTACTGTCTAAATAAATTGAAAAACCCTTACTCCTTCTACTCGTACATTAGACACATTGTAAAAAAATAATGTTCTTCAAGGTTTCAGGATTGAAATATATAGATATATATTGTTTCTATTGTAGGCTTCATGCTAAATCTTATATTTAGTGACGTCATAAGGTATATTTTTGAGATTTTAAATTAATATTTAATTTATTGCACACGTAGAAATGGTTTGCGGCGTGGATCGATTCTGAGCGTGTGGATGCACTCCCTATGGCAGTACTCGTTGCCGACTTCGTCGATCGCCATATTGGACACGGTCGCGTGCGCGTGTCGAGATTGGCCACGTTTGGATGCGCATGCGATTATTATGTTGCAAGTAGGTATTTCATATACATGGTTAAAAAAATTATTTTTGTGTGTTAAGAAACTTAATTCATAAGTAATATAAGCTATGTACGAGAATATATTTTTTTAAATAGGTTGATGTAACATAATACTAAAAATTCCATTAAACCTTCCGAATACGTTCAGACTCGTGGTAACGACGTTCAATGACAGACGTGAAGTAGGTTCACGATTCGAAAGGAGACGGCCCATTTTCCATGGAAATTTGCCTCACAGCAAAAGTGCAGGAGACTCGACCAAAATTGGATCATTGTATAGGATTTTTAATATCTATTGAGGAACCGTTAACGTTTTTATTCTGCATAGCGGGGTTTAAAAGATATCAATTAAAACGTTGAAAAAAATAACGCCTCAAGTAGGTAATCAAGAACGTGATTATTTACTTAATTAGCCCCGGAGACCTAAAAAAGTTATTTAATTAAAATAACATAATATTATAATTAAATAATGCAAACTGTACATTCGGTCGGGGCGGCATGTTTGTCACTGAATTGAACACTCACGTGGAAGCCCTCGTGAGTGATCGCATATCAGGAATTTTGATTCGTGGTCGCATACGTTCCCGGCATTCTAGTAAGGTATATTATACATATGTAACATACCAACAATGCATCGAAGACACGGAAGATAGCATAACAGACTATTACTGCAATTGTAAGGCTGGTAGTATAACTGTTGGGTGCTATTCCCATATAATGGTTGTAATATGGTTTTTGTCTTGGGCAAGGTACAACCCTGATCGCCTTCATCCGCCCGCGCCGTTTTTAGATAATTTAATTATTGATGAGTAATAAACAATATTGGTAATTAACATTGCATTTTTTATTTTTGTATTATTAATTTAATAACCATCATTCCAAGAAAGATTAGAAAAAATAAAGGAAATATCACTAGATTATTGAAATGAGACTTGGCTTGATTTTTCCAGTTTCGTAGAAACTCTGGTTCCCCTTTTGCAATCACTTAAATTCATCTCAAAATGAGCACAGTAAGTCGCCAAGTAATGTATTTACTACCTTCTTTTAGTAGTAAGTAAATAATCACGTTCTTGATTATCTACTTGGGGCGTTATTTTTATCAACGTTTTAGTTGATATCTTTTTAACCTCGCTATGCAGAATAAAAACATTAACGGTTCCTAAATATATAATAGATAAAAATCCTATACAACGATCCAATTTTGATCGTGTCTCCTGCACTTTTGCTGTAGGGCAAATGTCCATGGAAAATGGGCCGTCTTGGGGCAGAAATGAGCCGTCTCCTTTTGTTACGAAGTCAAATGCATAGCAATTACCTAACCGATGGTTTTTTTTTACTGTGCACAGTCTTTGGTTTCTTTAATACGTCTATTGACACGCATGTCAAGCTTACTTCATTCTCCGCGTAGACTTCTTCGCCAGATATTATTATTTTTTATTGGCAGCAGACAGGATAGCGGCCCACTTAATACACAGCTCTCACCCACATCTAAGGTTATTTGCGACGCCAAGGGAACTGCTAAAACGCCGCTATCCGCGTAGGGTAACTGGAACCTGTGTCAGTTATGCTGGAACACAACACAAGATTATTATGGCGGCATACTCATACACCAAGGATGGTTGCCATCCAGAGATACGACAGGCCACCCCCCGGCTCCATGCGTTTCTTTATTCTCCGTGCAGGGACGGAGTAAGAACCCCTGCGGCCGGAGTTGGCCTGTCATAAAAGGCGACAAAACTACCCTAGCTGCGTGGTAGGGCTTCAAGCCCGTCTGGATTTCAACCACCCTTGGTCTTAAGTAAACCGTCATAATAACCTTGTGTTGTATTCCGGTATTAGTGAGCAAGGTTCCTATGCCCCTATGGGACTGTAAGCGTGTTAGCGGTGTCTCTGGCGTCGCAAACATTCATAGGCGACGGTAACTGCTTACTATTAAGTGGGTCGTCAGCCTATCTGCTGTTCCTCAGTGATAAATAAAAAAATTGTCGTGTTCAGGAAGAAAACAGTAAATTTATCATCACACAAGCCATCCGAAACGCGTCTACAGCGCCTCTGCTTTGCGACTGCATATTGCGCGCATGTCAAGCGAACGAAGACTCCCACATGCACTCGCGCTTGCTCACAAAACTAGTCCAGCAGCGCATGAATGGACAGAAGATACACGTGGACAATGCTTTACAGGTGAGATGTTGTCTTACAATGTCACTTTGTTGTCAGTTGCATATATACTTTTTATACTATGCAGTATTTATTTATCACAAACGCACTTCAACAGCAATACAGTATACAATTAGTTTACGTGAATTTCTAAAATAACCAGGATATTGTCTTATGTATGCACACCAATATATGGCACACCGCGCTTAATTGGATCGTTTTAAGTAGTCCAGCAAACATTATGGGGATCACATGGCGCGCCACCTTCGATATTGGGGAGTTAAATTCATCCACGCATTCAAAATGTTTATAGCTGAAATCGATAGAAGTAAACGGCCGATAGTAGGTGGTCGCCGACGCCTATAGACGTTAGTAACATCGACGGCATTGCAAACGCGCTGCCGGCCTCGACGAGGCACTGGAACCTGGTTTACTAGTGTCGAACACAACACAAGGTCACTGTTGCGGCATGTTTTAAAACCAGATATATGGCTGTCACCTCCAATCGGCATTGGAGCTCTACCTAGCTACCTAGGTTCTTTGTTCGCCTTTTAGCGTTTTCTTAAAATTTCCGACTGCTTAGGTCACTCGCGCATCGCTACAACGGTGACGCATGCGCGGCGCCTCGGAGCACAGCGATTTTGTTAAAAGTTTTAAGAAACAACGATTTTTATAATAAATATTCTTGTCGCAGAGTAGTGGGGCAAGCTGTGTAGCGCGCATGCGCTCGAAAATTTCTCATATGTTTTACATTTACTTTTTCTGGTATTCGACCAACAAAGCAAGCGGGAACGGCAAGTAAATAATATATATACATATGCAAATTAAAATTTAGCAAATAAAGTAAACCCAAAGGTGCGCAAAATTATGTTCGTTCTCTGAAATTACATTACAGCCGAGCACCAAAATTTAAGACTCCGATGCAACGCGGTTAATGTTTATAGTCATATAATTTTCTTTGCTTCTTTTAGCAATTAGGGGCGAACATGAATTCAGAAGACCTTGCGATATACAGGTCGGCCACGGCAGCAATGGCGGCGCCAGTTCAACACCCGTCGCACCTCGCGTTGTGGAGGCAATTCATGCATCTGTATTTGCAAAGGCCTCCCGATTACATGTGAGTGTTCCTGGAACCTAATATATGCTGGTTATATAATTGCATAGATTTTTGCAAGTCGGTAACGGGAGCCCGGGTTCGATTGCCTTCGCGGTCTGTTTATGTATATTTTTTTTTGTGGAACAGCGTACAAGCTGATGGCTTACTTAATTGTAACTACCGTCGCCCATGGATGTTTGCGATGCTAGGGGCATCGCTAACAGGCTGCCGTCCGCGTAGGGAACTAGAACCTGGGTCACCTATTCTCGAACACAACATAAAGTTATTATGGCGGCATATTCAGAGACCAATTACAATCGGGACTAGCTTGGAGCCCTACCACCTAGCTAGGGTTGTTTTTTTTTTACCATTTTCGACAGACCATCGCCGGTCGCAGGGGTCAATATTCTTACATTTTAGTGCATTTTGTAGTGATCTATTTACAGGTCGGAGTTAGCGCCAGCAGTTGGTCCGCTATTCTATAGTGGTTTAATAAAATCGATAACATTAAATCAAATTAAAAAACGTCTACAAGATGTAACGACATATCACTTCATTGAAGCTGAGACGCTCAAAAACCGACTACAAAAATCTATTAATCCGAAAGATACTGCAACTCCGCATAAAACGAACGCAGAGGCCGATGATCGGATGCTGCTGGGTTTATCAATGAATGATTTCACAGGTTTGTTATTGTATAAAAGCCTATCAGCAGACGTAGGTTTTTAATAACTAGTGTGTATGTGATAATTATAATTATTGTTCGGCCCTTGCCTAGAGTGGGTAGGTAAAAATTATTTTCTACTTTTGTCGACTACCCTCAAATCGGTATAAGGAGGAAACGATCGACGCCGTGCGAAGGACGCCATTATTGTTAGTCCACCGTGCGCCTCAGTCTTTGTGACATTTGATTATTACTGGCCATGCCAAGGACTTACGTGTAGGGTGAAGTAATATTGCAAACTGTACTAGAACCTATTCAGACCTGGGAAAATATTGGTGAATCTTCTGATTTTACTATTAAATTAATACAGTACATTCTTAACGCAAAAACGAAAAGAAGTCGCCCATACTATTGGATTTTGGCTATTGCCCTACAATTACATAAGTGAATATTTGGGATAAAGAGTTCGTGCTTTTAAAAACTGGAGGATTTTCCGTTCTGAGATTAAAATCTGAACGGTTAAACTTTTTAAATAGGGTAATTTCACTGGCTTTTGAATCTGGAGCATAGGGAAAGGGATTGTATTGGGTGGCACTGCCCACAATTTGAAAAAAAGTACTTTTAATCAATTATGAAACGAAACAAATTGATTTAGACAATGCAATTTTTTTTAAAGACTATTTCCTATACTATTTACACTAGAATAAACTACATCTTACTCAATATTATATTTGACCTGAGTCTGTGTGCAGATATACTACTGTACCAAACCACTTGCGTACTTAGCGATATTCATTTACACACCAATATATCATAGGGTCAACTAAGCCTCACCTACTAGTGTTCCTTTGTTGCTAACATCCATAGGTTACCATCTGCTATTAGGTGGGCCGTTTGCTTGTATTGCTGACTATAAAAAAGCGGACCAGTCTCCTGTAGTGTTTTCTTTTGAAGCATAAAGGCTACACCTAAATTGTCTCTAAAAAGCCTGTTATAGCCGAATCTAATTTCCTTTTACTGCACAAGAAAAGCAACTGTCAAAACTTTACCTAACTTTTAAACACTAGCTAGGGCTGTACACCTGTATGATGATGAAATCATACATATCACTATATATGTATAATAATGTTTTTAGGCCAAACGAGTGTACCTAGTGAGGAATCGGAATCTTCAGGAGAAGACGGTGACACTGATAATAAGGAGAGTGCTACGGATTTTTGGAGAATGATGGCGAATCTACTAATTTATCACGAAACTGCAGACAAGTAAGTATAGATAAGAGTTTTGCTCCATACTGGGGCGGAGTAAGAATACCGACTCCTGTGGCCAGGCGGCCTGTTGTAAAAGGCAACAAAACTGTTGTTAGTGGCAACGCTATAAGTCTGTCTGGATGTCTGGTTTTAGAGTCAGGGGTGGTGGTACCCTGGCTCTAAAACCTGACGTTATAATGACCTCGTGCCGTGTTCCATCAGTGGATATGATCCAGTCCCCCTCTACGCGGACGGCAGCGTGTTAGTTGTTCTCATAGCGTCCATAGACGACGACCATAGACTACAGTAACGGCTGTTACTATTAAAAGGGCCGTCAGCCCGTCTGCTGTTCCAAAATGATAAAAGAAGGTACATAAATTTCATATCCAGGAATAATTTATACCATTTGAACTCCCAGCAGCTACTTACATACTTTATGTCCTTCCCTTCTCACGGTCTTTTGAGTTCATTGACGCGCATTTCGACGGCCTCAACACTGGGGCCTTCGGGCAAACTCCGTTTTCTACTGTCTGCAACGGTGAATGTTCTTAGGAACTCATTAGAATTGTGCTTTGTTCTCTTTCCACCTTGGTACTGCTCGCCTTTGGCGGGGGTTCATCCACATTTCGAGCCTCTAATGTCATACATGCTAAAAAGGTTATTTTGTAAGAATTGAGTTTGTAAAAATATACTTTTCTCTACCATTACGGAAGTTATTGTTATTTGTAGATTGATCAGCGAGTATTCCGCGTGGATTGAAGAAGGCGAGAATGTGCAGGCGATGCCCCACATGGCCGACATCGCTCGATTCATTCCACATCAGGTAACTTATTATATTTATTTTAAAGATTTTTAGACCTGAGAGCCTCGTCTTCTTTCCATAGTGTTGTTGGGGAGGTTTTCAGGTCGCGAGTTTGCAATCCTTACCCCGACATAAATTCAGGGGGCAACGACCCCCGTGATGCTTGGTGGACTAATCTTAGCTATCTTAGATTTGATTATAGATCTTGAAATTATTGGAAATAAAAACATCGGCCGCGACAGGACTCCCTGAGTCATTCCACATTCCATCAAGACTATTTACTGCTCCTATCCATAAGGTGGTAAATTTTATTTAGTAGAATGTGTCTGGAGCGCAGACTAAAACTGCAGTTAGTGCCCCACTCCTTGGTTCAGGTCACTCTTGGTCAGCTCCAGGTTGACGGGTTACACGTACCGGTGATTTTGATATGCAAGTTTTTCTCACGATTCACGATTCCTTCACTTTCGTTACATGTCAATTATACTGTAATATGCACACTAGCCATGAAAAACTACCTAAGCGTATGCATGCCAGCTTGGGATTTGAACCCGGGACCTTTAAATCTGTCTCCAAGTGTAATAAAATAATACCACTAAATTACCGGGTATCGCAAGCCATGAGCAACTAATATATTATTTAAAAAAACATATTATCCGAGCAGAGGCGGAGAAAGAATACTAACCTCTGCGGTCGGGGTCGGCCTGTCGTAAAAGGCGACAAAACACCCACCCTAGTACATAGTATGCTGCCATAATAACCTTGTGTTGTGTTCCGGTACCCTTATGGGACAGCAGCGTGTTCGCGATGTCACTGGCGTTGCAAACACCCATAGGCGACGGTAACTGTTAAATTCTAAGCGGGCCGTCAGTCTGTCTGTTATTGTACAGCAATAAAAAATATATATTATTCACGTATTGGAGTCACCGAGTATTTATGTCAGTGAATTCGAATTAGGATAAAAGAAATATCTTATCAATAACCGAAAGCGACTTTTCAGGCGTTGGAGGCGGGTTGGCAAAATGCACTATTCACATCACGACCGTCATTGGACACGGATTGCGAAACCCCCACGACTCCAAGTGAATCGTTTCCACCAGTTCCGGTGCTTAAGAGTCCATTTGAAATGGCCTTAGACTCGATAAACGGAATTAAGGTCAAATCACGAAAGAGGTGTGTAGAGTAGTATATACAGGGTGACTTTGACAAACCCGTCCAAATTCACACAGAATAATCTTTAGTAAAAGTTATGAGAAACATGTATTTTAGTTTTGTATCACATAGTACAAAAATGTTGAGTAATCAGCATCACAAAGTCATTCAAAGAACTCGCAATTTACGTAATACGGCGCGAGAGTGCAATGACCTCTCCATCTGACCTAGTAAAAGGCCGAGGACGGCGGCATTGAACCGGGCGAGCGAATACGCACTACTCATTTACGCGGGTGTGACAGAGACAGGTAATAACAGGTTAACGACGCTGTTTGCACCATATGATTATTCTGTACGATTGAATTAATGATCCTATATAAAATATTTTATGGTGAAAATTCAACATACAATTTTTTTTTGCAAAAATGGGTTCCTTAAATGATGTTTAGTGCGTAAAAAAAATTTGGACGGGTTTGTCAAAGTCACCCTGTATATATCTAATCCAAATTAAATAGTACATTACGCTCCCATTGAGGAAAGTAGGTGATTTCAACCCGTTCCGGTTTGTCATCCGAGCCGAAGACAAATATGACATACTTTGTCTAAATTATAGGTAATGAAAGCGGAATAGAAAATTTGGACAGAAAAACACACTTCTCATCAAAACAATCGAAACACCCCTGAAGTTTGGTTTTGAATGAGTTTAATTTTTTTTTTACATTTACCCAAAAATATAAATAATGTCAGTTAATTGTGGATATTATAAAGTATCATTTAACGAATATTAATGTTTCAAATTAAAATTAAATTTCTTTAGCTATTGTGTTTTGAAATTTATTTAAAATTTAAATTTAAAAAACAAATATTTAAATTGTACTTTTGGCTTCGGAATGATAAAAATACTTTTTTAAATCCTTATCTCGGTGAAATAACGTGCCGAAGATCATTCAGAAATTATAATCGAATCCATGATGTTCTGATCAACTAATGAACTCGAAGTGATTTAACTTTTTATGTCGGCAGCTAGGCTGTTGTTTACTTTATAGCAAGTCCTTTATAGCTTTAACGTTGCTTATGGCAAACACTCTAAACGTTAAACACGTGTTTGCAACGCCTTTACAACCTTGAAGCCCCACCCTCTAATCGGAGACGTGCAAAATATAATAATAAATGTTGTGGCAATTCATACAACACCATCTAGTCCCAAAGGAATAGCAAGCAATAGTCAAGCAAAGCGCTTGTATTATGGGTACTAAGTAACTGATATATTTTTCTTGGGACAATTACATATTACCTATATATAAAATCTCAGACACCGGAGGGGAATTAAACCCGTATTCTTCGCAGGTGTCTCGACATACGAAAGCTTTCACACTGTCCGCCGAGTTTCGTTCAAATGTTAAATTTTGCTGGTTGGTAGGGCTCCAAGGCCAACTGGAATGCCCCTGGTTTTTAAATACGCCGCCATAACGACCTTGTGTTACGAGTTTACACAAGTGAACCAGATTCCAGGTTCTAGGAACACGTTGGCAATGTGTCATGTGTTGCGAACGTCTATAGACGACGGCTATCTAAGCTATTAAAAAAAACTATTATTCAGAAACTAAATCGTTGTTATATTTTTATTTTAGTATCAGAGGAATTCCAAAGTCACCCTTGGAAGACTTAGATTTTAAAGATTCAAGGAAGCTGATGCGTGTAGTCGATGAGTACTTAAACGATGTCAACAAGCTAGGAATGTAAGTAATTCATGAAAATATCTAGTAAAATTAACTCTCCTTATGAAAAAACTAAATTCTGAAACTCCCACGTGCTAGTTTGCTAGTTGCACGTGAAAGAATATCCCGTCTCCCCATGCGTTGGCTAGGAGGGGTGGTTTTAGTAATTATAAAAACGTGCGTCCCCTTGTCAACTTGGGCGGATTTCGGCAATGCATGGCAGTTCCACATTGTTGTACTGCCGGACCCCAGCGGTGGGATGTATATTTTGTACCTTAAAAAAGGGCCAGTGGGTTTTAGCCTGTATACAATTGCGGCTACCACTGGCTATTACATCACGGCCAGCAGTAATAGAACAGTGAGGCTAACATAACCACACTCGCTTTCCTTCCGAAATACCAGAGTCATTAGTTTTCCTATAAAAGGGTAGTTAAATAAAAGTTACTAATAGATCTTTCTTTTAACGACATAGATAGTAGATTGTTCGGTTTTTATCTCTATATTCTTTTGGCTTTTTGTTCAGAGAATGTCTAGAATAGTCGACGTTGCAAAAGGCGCCTATCAGCCTAATGGCAATACTCAGCAATTTACTTCGGACTCGAAGTGAAAATTTTGGATGTAACCGGGATTTATATATAGGTAGCTAATAGCTCAGTGGTATCGGAGACCAATTTAGATGTCCTGGGTCTCAATCTCACGATGCACCGCTTAAGCACTGATTCTCGTCTAATGTGCATACTATAGCACAATTGCCATGTACCGACTGTGAGAAGAAAATTATCATGAGAAAATTTGCATACTGAAATCACCGGTATGTGTAACCCACTAATCCGCCTTGGACAAGCGTGGCGGGTATACTGTCCGTTACCCCTAGGGGGAAACCCGAGCCCAACAGTGGGATGTTACAGGCTGGTATAACCGGGATTTAACGATTATAAGACTAGGATTACGATGATGATGCCCTGATTTTTCTAGAAGTTTCTCCACATGCAAACTTATTTTTAAGGGAATGGTGTCAGGAAGCTCTTAAAATACGCACGTTGGACGATACATATTTTACCCTCGTGCGCAAGTTGCGCGTGCGCAGACAATTACCGATATTAAGGAAGATGTGCCCCAAAAAGTGCAAGCTACTTACACTCCACGTGCCTGTATGTATATGTTTTTATTATAATCTCATTTTCCGGCTTATCTTATATAGAGATTACGTCGAATAATTTATAATAGTTTTTCTCGATAAATGAAGTCTGGGAAGGATGTATAGATATAAAAAAAAATAGCGAGGGAATTTGTTCCATCGTTTCGTCTCTAGTCTAGGCTGTCTTTTTATTTTGGAAACGGTGGTGGCTTTTGACTTGACTTGTAATAAAGTAGTCTCTATGTTGTTATAATAAAATACTTAATTTTGGTTTGACAATTATCTCACCCTGTGTCACAAATGCCTATCCAAGCTGTTAGTCCACGCCCGGCTCTGACTGGAGGGGTAGACCCAAAAAGTGCTGGCTTGACATCGTAAAGTGTGACATGCGTGCCAATGGGCTGACTGCGAGGGATGTTGAAGACAGAAAAGGGATGAAGAAGAAACAGTCGGAAAGTGGACCCAGGGCACCAAAGGGATTTAACGCTAAGGTGATGATGATGTCACAATATGAATGATGAAAAAGAAGACTCTCGTCTAAAATTTTTGTAGAGACCGGAGTAAATAATAATTCAAAGGTGTCAGAGCTGGAGAATATAGTGAGTGTGGCCGTACATCCCATTCAAGCTGTAAAAGCTTTTGACGGGTTACCAAACTTGTATGAGGTCTCGCATTATCTTGGTGGAACACTACAACTTTTCTGTTGATCAATTCTGACCTTTTCTGTTTGAGTGAATCATTCAGTTTTTCCAGTTGATGACAGTACACTTCAGAATAGATCGTTGCGTTGCCCGGCAAAGATAAAAATAAATAAACGATTCCTTTGAAATCCCACCAAACATATAGCCTTTTTTATGATTATTGGCTTTCGAAGTGCTTTGAGCCGGTTTGTCTTTTTTACTCCGCGATCTATTGCGTTACCTATTTCTCGTCTCCAGTGATAATGCGCTTCATGGATAATTTTGTTGACGTTAGCGAAGCAAATCATAGACGTCAACACGATGACGCAGATTTCTCTCCGTGAGAATACGAGGAACCCATATGTCTATCTTTGGTGTTAAGCTAAGCCTTTCAAGTGGCCATGAACGGTTGAATTCGATAAATTCAACCGCTCAGTGATCTTACGAATTATTATTCGCCGGTTTGTATCAATTAATGCATTTATATCAGCTTCAACTGGCCTTCCAGAACGTGGAGCATCACCATCATAAAAATTGCCAGGTCGAAATTTTAAAAACCAATTTTGGCACTGGCGTGCTGGCAATACATCTTCTCCATACACATCGCCTAACTTCTTTCTTGTTTGACAGCATTATTACCTTTTCGGTTTCTATTAAAAAAGTAAAATTGCTGCTTTCACCCTCCATATTTGAAAGGGCATTAATCAAAAACTACTGCGTGGTGTCAATCAGTCTTTTTCACAAGCAAGGCTTGCGGCTCAAGTGTGAAGTTGGGTGTGAAAGAAAACAATTATTAAGCCCTCTGTCGGGGAAAACGAAACGTAGTACTGATAAGTAGTCGACACTACACTAGTCCCCTATCCCTATCTATCAGTAGTGGGTGACAGTATGTTTAGTACACATGTATATACTACATATTAGGTAACTGTATTTGAGGAATGAAAGTTTGTATGAAAACTATATGTGTAACTTTTCGTACAGGAGCGGAGTAACAATACTAACCTCTGCCACCAGGGTCGGCCTGTCGTAAAAGGCAACAAAACAACCCTAGCTACGTGGTAGGGCCCCGAGCCCGTCTGGACGGCAACCACCCTTGTTCTATAAGCATGCCGTCATAATAACCTTGTGTTGTGTTCCGACATTAATGATACAGGTTCTCCTACCATCGCTTCGTACCATAGCATCGCAAACATCCAAAGGCGACGGTAACTATTGAGTGGGCCATCAGTCTATCTGCTGTTCCTTGGTGATAAAAAAATGTGTATTTATGTTTCTAATAAAATATTTTTTTTATGTAGCAAAGCGAATGGTGTATATCAACTGCTGCTGAAAATGAGATGAAGGAGAATCGGTAAGGAGGGTTTAAGTGTTTGACATTTTTTTTTATATTAAGAAACTCAACCAAGGTGTTTGGAAGTTGAAATTCAATTGTTGCCTAATGCGCTCTGGTGAACGGGAGACGAAGCTTTGGCTCAAGTTTCTTCCCTACAGAGTTGGAGTATGGAAAGAATACGTAGTCGGCGCGCGCCTCTGAGGCGATGCACGGGGTAGTTAAACGCCTCACTACCCCGTGCAGGAGACGAGGCCCGGACAGACCGGGCCAGCACTAGTGTGGGGCTGCGGAAGAATCTGGATTCCCGCGGCCCCGCGCGCACGTGTGAGGAGACACCGGGGTGGTGGTTTTAGCCGGTAGGAGTCCGGCATGCCCCTCCGCCTTTCCCCAGGCGGAGGTAGTCCAAGAGGATTTCCCCACCCCGTAAAAAAAAAAAAAAAATGGAAAGAATACGTTTACATATCTAACCCTGTATAAATCATTAATTAGACCTCAGTTAGAATATGCTTGTTGCATTTGGAGTCCTTTATATAAAAAAATACGTGGATCAAATTGAAACTGTACAACGTAAGTACCTCCGTACAATGCATTATCGTTGCATCCGTACTCACCTTCCTTACTCTCAACTGTTACACAAATATAACATCCTAACTCTACAGTCTAGACGTAGTCAATTGGCGGCAACGTTGCTGTTCAAAATATGTCGTAGCCTTGTTGATTGCTCTGAAATAACTAATAGATTATGTTACACTGTCCCGAGAACAGTTCATCGACGAGAGTTGCTGGCACATACTCTGTTTGCGATTAGGAAATGTAGGACTAACGCAGGTGTACGCTCTCCCTTACGTCAAATGTTGCATGAGTATAATACTTACTGCTTTTGATGGTATAGATATTTTTGCAACATCTGCACATCAATTTAAATCAAAGGTTATCGAGGTTCTCAGTGGTGGGCCTCTTGCTGCACATTAGCAGCACATTGCTTACTTTTGAACATCGATTCCTTTTCTCATATGAATATATTGTGCATGTATATGGGTATTTATGTATGTGTTTATGTGTGTGTATGTATGTATATGTGTGTGTATGTATGTGTGTATGGAGATGTTTATATATTTGCCGATTATTTGTTTTTATATTATTTTGTTTAGCATTTGTTCCATAGTTTTCTTTTCACTTTTTCGTTTGGTTATTTTTTGAATAATTTTGTAATTACTTCTTTTATCACTCGTGTACCACTTAGACCTAGTTTTATATCCTAGAAAATTAATACGTGGAAATTTTGTTGTTCATACATGTAAACAACGGTACTTATATATATATATATATATATATATATATATATATATATATATATATATATATATATATATATATATATATATATATGTAAAATTATTTAATATGTATTGTATGGATGTTTATTTCCCATAATAATAAAAAAAAATTTCACCACTTAAATACATAGTCAGGTCATAAGTATTGTCACACAGTAAAAACTTTTCTTTTAGAATGCTGGCCATAAAAAAGTTTATTGAATTCGAATTTCGAATTGTTCATGAAAATAAAAAAGGTATACTTTTAGAATTTTACTCATTTTTAAATATGGAGTGGACGCTTAAAGAAGACCGTGTTGCAGTTATTGCGTTGCATCGTTGCAGTTACGCGCCAATTCAAATTTTTAACATACTGAAAAATTTGAATATAACCAAAAGATTCGTTTATCGTACCATCAAACGATACAATGAAGACTCTAGTGTAGATGACAGGTCAAGAAGTGGTCGCCCTCGGTCTGTTAGGACTCCAGCAGTGATAAAAGCTGTGAAGGCACGAATTCAAAGAAATCCCAAACGTAAGCAGAAACTGTTGGCCCTTCAGATGGCGTTAAGCAGAACCACGGTGAAAAGGGTGTTAAATGAAGACTTAGGGCTTCGGGCATATCGAAGAAAAACAGGACATCGTTTGAATGCTCGTCTAATGGACCTGAGACTGAAGAGATGCCGCGCTTTGTTGAAGCGGTACGCGAGAAAAAAATATCGGGAAATTCTTTTTTCGGATGAAAAAATGTTTACCGTAGAAGAGAGCTACAGCAAACAAAATGATAAGGTGTACGCACACAGTAGTGAAGAAGCGAGCAACCGTATTCTGCGTGTCCAACGAGGTCATTTTCCATCCTCGCTCATGGTATGGTTGGGAGTTTCTTATTGGGGCTTAACAGAGGTACATTTTTGTGAGAAAGGTGTAAAAACGAATGCTGTTGTGTATCAAAATACAGTCCTGACGAACCTTGTGGAACCTGTTTCTCATACCATGTTCAATAACAGGTACTGGGTATTCCAACAAGATTCGGCGCCAGCTCATAGAGCGAAGAGCACACAAGACTGGCTGGCGGCGCGTGAAATCGACTTCATCCGGCACGAAGACTGGCCCTCCTCCAGTCCAGATTTGAATCCGTTAGATTACAAGATATGGCAACACTTGGAGGAAAAGGCGTGCTCAAAGCCTCATCCCAATTTGGAGTCACTCAAGACATCCTTGATTAAGGCAGCCGCCGATATTGACATGGACCTCGTTCGTGCTGCGATAGACAACTGGCCGCGCAGATTGAAGGCCTGTATTCAAAATCACGGAGGTCATTTTGAATAAACTTTAATGTCATAAGAATCTATGTTTTGTTAAGTTCATTTTGGTATATGAATGGTTACATAATGAATAAACTTGTTACAATTATTTTACATTAAACATGTGACAGAATTTATGACCTGACTAGGTACATATATTGGAATAATTTAGACAGCGACATTTAGTCCCAAAATAAGTAGCGGAGCTTGTGTTATAGGTATTAGACAACTGGTATACTTATAAATCTAGTATACTTTTGTGAATAAACTAGCTGTTAACGCCTACTTCGTTTTCGTACGCATGCGCGCTACTCAGCTTGTCCCACTTCTCATATAAAAATCATTGTTTCTTAAAACTTTATTAACTTTATAATAAATGAAGATATCTTGAAATTTATCCAGTAGTTTTGCCGTGATGCGCGCACAACTGCAGATCTCTATAATTTTATTTATATAGATATATATTTGGACCCCAAGCGCCAATGCGGAAGTTTATTTTGCGTACGGGATTTAACGCTAAGATGGTAATGATAAACACTGCCTCCGCAGGCATTCCTACCTGCGTTAGCTATTACCGCCACCACAGAGTTGTCCCCTCTATCTACATGCGCCTTTTTGAACAATAAATTAGCACAGAAGAACAATGACAGGCGAAAGGGGGCGCTGAAATTGGATAACAGTTGATACCGGGTTTGGAACTGGAAGTTACAAGTTGTAACTAGGATAGAACGCATAAAAGGGAAGAAGAAAGTCCCACTAATCGGCCCGGGTGTCTGCTTAGAGGGACAAAATACCCTACGCTAGTCCGTCTTGGACTTACACATACTCGTACAGTGAACACGACGTGCAGCTCTTCTTTCGAAGATATCTTGATATGCACGTTAGGTAATAAAAAAGCAATGTATTCGATCGTAGTATCCTACGACGGCGTAATATATAAAAATCAAACCATCGTAGTGTTGGAACCCTTGACCTCTAGGGTGGTCTCCGTGATACTAAATGCTACTGCGTACTTTAGTTAAGTGTTAAACGATATGTTTCTACCAATAGGTCTAAGATTCGTTCTTACATCCGTCGCTTGTCGCGCCCTCGGCCGACTGCTGCCCGTACCGTTGCCACCCTGCACATCATAACAAGGTATTTTTTGTTATTATATTCATTTTCTTTTCTAGTCATTTACATTTTTTTTATATAATTATAAATCTTTTAAAAAATATTAATATTAAAAATACATCAATTTATAATAGGACACATAAATTAAATTAAAAAATACAAAAAACTGAATCGCTGGAAGTTTTTTTAATTGCTGTAGCACAGCCCACTTAGAATTTAGCAGTTACCGTCCCCTATGGGTGTTTGCAACGCCAGTGCCATCGCGAACACGCTGCTGTCCCTTAAGGGTACATGAACTTGGGTCACTAATGTCGGAACACAACGCTTTGTGACGTCACGAAATGAATATGAAAGAGTTGGTCCAAAGTTCATGGACACAAAGATGATCAAGTTTGGTGTCTTTAATTAACATAATTCGTCGTTTATTGTTTCCTAACTAATCGTTTGCTTTCTCTGTTATCTAAAATATATTATTTGACTTTACGTTAATTTTATTTACGATTATTTAATAAAAAATAAGATAAATGAATACAACATGCATAACATTTAAAAAATATCTGACGTAATTCATGGATGGCCCCTAATAATTTAATAAACATATTTTAAAGATATTATTATTGGCGATCGTCAGATATGCAGACGATCTCTTGATGACGTCGATAAACTGCTGACCGCAATTGGATTGAACTAGTTATGCGAACGTATACGCTAGTAAGAATATTTGCGTATTCATTATATATTTGTATCCGTGCAGGGGCGGAGAAAGAATACTAACCCCTGTGGCCGGGGTCGGCCTGTCGTAAAAGGCGACAAAACAACCCACCCTAGCTACGTGGTAGGGCCTTAAGCCCGTCTGGATGGCGACCACCTTTGGTCTTAAGTATGCCGCCATAATAACCTTGTGTTGTGTTCCGGCATTAGTGATCCAAGTTCCTGTACCCTTATGGGACAGCAGCGTGTTCGCGATGCCACTGGCGTTGCAAGCACCTATAGGCGACGGTAACTGCTAAATCCTAAGTAGGCCGTTAGCCTGTCTGCTGTCCTATAGCAATAAAAAAAATATATATTGCAATTTTTAATGTGTTTTTAGTATATACATGGTTTTTCAGCCATTAATTTTACTCTGCTAAAAATGCAAGCGTCCTCGTAAAATACACACTCTTTAGATGATAGAGTTATGTGTGTTATTAGTTTTTACTGGAATCTTTTCACTGATTTAGTTTTTTTATATAATATTTATATTGCGAGTAATCATAATTAGTATATGTTTCCCATATAAATAAATAAAACATGTTTCTATGTATTGCACGACTCCTCTATCGAAGAGGTAAATCTTGTATCAAACATATTATGTAACAGGATTTAAAAGGATAGTCTCACGACCCGTATACGGTTACGGCTTTAAATAAGTTATTTGTCTAATAATAACAGCCCACAACCTCTTACTGCTGGGTTCCGGCCTCCCCCTAGAGGGAAAAAACAATATAACCGGCACGCTCATCCAAAGCTTATTTGGTCAGTTACGCGTACCGGTGATCTTGGTATGCACAATTCCTCACGATATTTTCTTTAACCGTCGGTACATAGCATAATATGCATATTAGGCGAGATAAACTGCCTAAGCGGTGCATCTCATAGTGGCATTCGAACCGGGGACCTTTAAATTGTTCTCCGAGTGTAACACCACTGAACTACCAGGTACCTTTTAATATTTATATAGATACTCGTATTTGTCTATTCCTAACTAGCTGTGATCCAATGACAAACGTCATATTGTGACAGAAACATGTGACATTTTCTTGAGGTTTTTCTTTATGATTTGTATTATTTATAACTGGTTACTATAGATTTAGAATAATAATGTAATTTAACATAAGGGATATTAGCATAAGTATATGTAAATATGTCTGAAAAATTATATTTAACCGCAGCCACGGTTTGGTTTGGTCATTTTATTGTTTTATTTGTTATTCTTGTTAATATTATATATCTATTCCAGGCGGATCGATAACAAAGACTATGCGAAACAAGTTTTGGAAAAAGCGTGGGCGTGCATGGCCGAAGTGGACAATTGTGCGCCTGCGCAAGGAGTCTTAACATTCATGGTCACGTACCTTGCTGAGGTAAAGCTATTATTTTATTGTCATTATATTCGTTTCAGATTCAATGCCGTCCTAAGATGAACTCCTTTTGCACTCCAAGTAAAAATTTACCATAAAGTAATTGTAAAAAAATTACAAGGAATGTATTTGTATAGCAACCCAAAGGTGTCTACTACCAAAGCTGAGGAGAAAAATAAATTGAACATTGACAAAAGAATAAAGAAACAAACGTAACAGTCTCACTAGACACCAGTGTGCAAACTGGATGCTATTCTCTATTCCCCCACTCCACACAGTGAGACCATTGGTTGTTATTACGAAAATCCTTCTTGTTATTAATCAAATAATATTAAATATTTATCAAAATATCATCCCCGTTCTTTACTGCTTGCTTTGTGCATTTTCATTGCCGTAAGACAGCAGACAGGCTGATGGTACAATAGTTAGCAGTTACCATCGCCTATGGATGTTTGCGACGCCAGTACTGTAGATGTACTGGAACCTGATCATTATGCCCGAATACAACGCAAGGGTATTATGGCGGCGTATTTAGAAATCAGGAGTGTTTGCTATCCGGGCGGGCTTAGAATCCTGCATTCTAGCTAGGGTTGTTATTATTATTAAACAATTTGGACTATCTTATATTTCAGAATTGGATCTGCCAAGACGAGAAGCTTTGTTCGGATCTGCTAATACGTTGGAGTAAATACAGCAGAAGTGTTGCACAGCAGCAGTTTTGCGGAGCGATCATTTCGCCGCAGAGGCTGCGTCCTGAACAATGGCCGAAGATTTATAAGGCTCTGTTAACAGTGGATCTATGTGACCAGATGCTGTTTAGTTATTTGTCGAAGGTAAATATCGTTATCCTTTATTAGTATTTATTCCCGGTTGCAATCAAAGCTAACGCTTCGGAACTTTTGACTCTTTTTCTTATCCAAAAAGGCTCATGGAACAGTAACTAATATACGTTGCTAAATTTGTTTCATTAGAATGTCTATAAAATTCACATTTGGCATACTTCAGATAGTTTCGATTATTATTATTTTCGTTAATGAGATACCTTTTTTTGTTGTTGAGGTGGAAATGCTTAATGTACACCCCACCAGAACTGCCCTCAATGCGCCCCCAAGTAGATAAGGGGACGCACATCACTGGTATACCCACTAAAACCAGCTCAGTGTACTTTAGTGCCCCGTGCCCGTCGGGGAGAGATACAGATAATGACCGTAGTTACAAACATTTGCTAGGTGACATACACACATATTATCAAGAATATATTCAGCAGCTCGTTTGATTCGCAGAAAAATTCTATAGAAGTGGACTATCCGTTCGATTTCCTCTTGGAGCGCAAGTTTCTTTAAGATTTATAAATTTCATAAAATCTCTAAGAAATTTATATTTTACCTCACGAAAAATGTAACTGTCTTCTTTAAATTCGATCATGTACAAAGCATGAGCATTAGAAACAAACATAAATTGGTAACATCTTGTCTTTGACGAACACAGCGGTGTATATCGCACATTGGTAGCACGGGGGTGTATTTATTTACGAAACAAAAGTATATAAGTGTGGTATTAGTTGTTTGGGTGGGCTGAAGAACCGTAAAAGGGTACCCTCCATGGCTGGTTCTGCGGTTTGTAGTCTAGGACTTAATAAATCAGCGGTTCACAACATAATAAAATAAAATACATATAAAAACTCGTGCGTGTTTAACTAAGACTCGACGGTACGTGTCGTTGGTGCGGGCGCTCGCCAAGCAGAGAGAGGGCGGCGCGGCGGCGGTCGAGTAGTTTTATCGAAAACCACCGTCAGGCACTGCAGCATCTAAACTAACTTGCGGGTAGCAAAAAAGTATAGGATGAAGCACCTAACCAAGTAACCCTAGTGTGTTATACAAGCGCTCTTCTGCTTATTTTGAGACTAGATGGTGCTCTGTGAATTGTAACAATATATTTATTGACTTTATGGATGTAAAGTCTGTAACAGCATTGTGAATCGCTTTGATTGTATACAACAGAATCCAAAATAGAGGACAAATACCTCTTTATTTAGTAATTTTGAAAAGTTTTTTAAAACATTTTTGAGTGTGTACTCGACAAGTATGCCGCCATAATAACTGTACCCTTATGGGACAGCAGCGTGTTCGCGATGCCACTGGCGTTGCAATCACCCATAGGCGATGATAACTGCTAAATTCTAAGTAGGCTGACAGCCTGTCCGCTGTCCTAAAGTAATAAAAAAATATGGAATCTATTAATGAATCAATTATAATTACTATATTTTTTCATTACAGTTTGATATGGTACGTTGGTCGGAAACGGCCACACCAGACTCCCGTCGCGAACTTCTCAACGCTTTGACAGCATCAATCCAACGCTGGGGTTCGAAGCCAGAGCCTCGATTCTACGTCGTGTTGGATCTGTTACACATGCACATCCGAGCAATAATAAGCGAGAATGAGCTTTGTTCTCATATAATAACATGCACTAAGGCTAGCGTGAACGCGACACTGCCGAATCAGCATTGGAATCACGTTGCGAACGCGGTGGAGAAGATTGGTGACAAAATGGATTTGGACCAGGTACACCTTCACGTTCACCTTACTTAAATATTTAAAAAAATATAATAACTTATTGCAGATGCGGGGTGAGAATATTGACCCGTGTGGCCAGGAGTGGCCTGTACGACAGTACAAAGCGACAAAATAACTCGAACTGTGTGGTTGGGTTCGAAGAACGTCTGTATGTGAACCACCCTGCCTCTAAATCTGTCGCCATAACCTTATGTTCCGATATAAGAACTGAAACCGGGGCCAGGTTTCTTCCAAAGTTCTACGCAGACGGCTGTATTAGCGGTGCCCCTGGCGTCGCAAGCGGCCTAGGATACGGTAACTGCTTACTATTGAATGGCTCCTCAGCCTGTCTTCTGTTCCTCAGGAATTTAAAAATAGGATATAATTTGAGCATTGATATGATTAAATATATATAAAATAAAAAATAACGTAAGATAAGAATGTATAAAGAATATTATAAATTGTCATTAGTATGGTGAGTGCAGATTTGTTTTTTTTATTGTTGTAGGACAGCAGACAGGCTGAGGGCCCACTTAGAATTTAGCAGTTATCGTCGCTTATGGATGTTTGCAACGCCAGTGGCATCGCGATCACGCTGCTGTCCCATAAGGGTACAGGAACTAGGGTCACTAATGCCGGAACACAATACAAGGTTATTATATACTTAAGACCAAAGGTGGTCGCCATCCAGACGGGCTTGAGGCTCTACCACATACCTAGGATTGTTTTGTCACCTTTCACGACAGGCCGACCCCGACCGCAGAGGTCACTATTCTTTCTCCGACCCTGCACGGATAAATTTGTACATGGAGGGTAGATTTTAAAAAATCCACTATACATCCCTCTTATATCCATCCCCCGTGGTCTTCCTAAAGACACGCCATAATAGTGTTCACAGTTTTGTACTATTATTAATAACACACGTATCCAAGAAATTTGTCGATCTATTACGTTTCAACCGCTAAACGAATTTCGGTATAGAGATAGTTTTGACCTCAGGGACATTTGACATCGGCAATTTTTTTTATTTATATGGGAGAACAACGCTTGAGGGCTCAGCTAGTTTCAAATAAATGCAAATGGTGCCCGGTGAACCCTTTGTCAAAGCGCAAAACTTGTAAGCGTCTTTTGCTTTGGTGTCATGGATTTTTTTTTTTTGCTGAGAAACAGCAGACAGGCTGATGGTCCAAGTAATACAACTATTTTAGAATGTGTTATTATGAATATACGGAATCTTCTAAAAAACTTAATTAAATGTCTTATAACCGCTCCACTCTTAAATATTACGTTCTTTTTGTAACGTATTATTCCCGATTGACGATTACAAGGGTACAGAAACTTGGGTCACTAATGCCGGAACACAACACAAAGTTATTATGGCGGCATATTAAGACCAAGACCATCCAGACGGACTTGAGGCCCTACCATGTAGCTAAGCTGGGTTGTTTTATCGCCTTTTACGACGGGCCGACCCCGGCCGCGGGGGTTAGTATTCATCGCCCCTGCACGGAATAAAACGGTTTACAGAGTCTTATATGAACAGTTACCCTCCTCTTTAACTTTGCGGTGATACAATAGCGATAATTTGTTAATTCGTCCATTGGCCTATTAAGTCCATTGCTAGGCCACACCAGCAGCCCTTTTCGGCCAATTTTCGCAAGTCGTCGCCCCAATCGGCGACCAACACGTGAATTCATAATGATCAAAATGGTTTTTAATTATTTCAGTTGGACTATATATTACACGAACTGGGCGACATATGGTGGCACGCGAGGAACTGCATGGATGTCCAAAAGCAAACTGAATACGCCTCGTATTCGCCATACATTGCAAATTTATTGAAAGTTTTGATACGAGCTCTTGTGGCGGCGGCTGTCAAACTCACGTATACTCCCGAGAGAGGTAATATCTTGTATTCTTTATATGTCTGTGTATATCTCGTTGCAGGGCCAGCATAAGAATACTAACCTCTGTCTCCGAGGTCGGCCTGTCGTAAAAGGCGACAAAACAACCCACCCTAGCTACGTGGCGACCACCCCTGGTGATAAGTATGCCGCCATAATAACCTTGTGTTGTGTTCCGGCACTAGTGACCCAGGTTCCTGTGCCACTTTTGGACAGCAGTGTGTTCGCGGTGCCCCTAGCGTCGCAAACATCCATTGGCGACGGTAACTGTTTACTATTAAGTGGGCAGTCAGCCTGTCTGCTGTTCCTCAGCAAAAAAATATATAACGGTTAAACTTGACCTTACTGTTCCTTTTTTATCAAATGGCAGTAATGCGCTTGTGTTATGGGTACTAGACAGCTGGTATACTTCTATATTACTTATTTTAATGAATACATATTATACATAAATAACGACTCAGGGTGGGACCCCTCGGCGTTCCAATGTCCGAAAGCCTTTGTATGTGATATAAATATTCTGATGAGTTTAAGTAATTGTTCAGATATTTGCGTGTTTCATACTCGCTTAGGTCTTTGGCTTAACGGAGCAATGGATCTAAATGTATTAAGATACAATAAAGTATTAAAATTCTTAAATTATTCAGAAACTTGGTACTATTTCTATGGCGCTAAAATAGTTTTACAACCGCTGAACTGAGTACCAGCGTTAGGTTGAACTGAATGTTGGTGCGCAAAATTAAAGAGGTTAATTCCGCCAGTGAACTACGCTGACAAAAGTGTAGAGGATTCAAATAGTATTTCGACATATGGAAGCTCCAAACAGTGCTTGATTCACACCAGGGTGAGAGCTGCACGCATAAAAATATCCCTCCGTCCGGGCGTCGGGCAGTAGAGTAACACTGGTGGTTTTAGTTGGTATACCAGCTACGTACGTCCCCTATACTCGGGCCATTACAAACGTGCGAATTGAGTTATAAATCACTTTTATCAGACCTCTCGCTCACACTTATAGGCATATCGGATCTCTCGCTCACACTTCTAGTGTTGTAACGTTATTTAACAAAGTTAAGTTATCGAATAATGCTTCCATTGTTTGCGTAGGATTGTTTAATGATAACTATTATAACACAATTTTTACAAACACCTACAATTTACATGTACCAGTCATCAACGACCACGTCATCTGACTACGTGAACCCGAGCGGCATCCCTTTATCGATACCGAGTTGCGCGCGCATTGTCCATTCCTTTGACGTAATGTTTTATGACTCAGTTCGCAAGTTTGTAATGGCCCAAGTATAGTCAACTGTGTCCCACACAACTCCGCCACGTGTACATCAAGCGTTTATAACTCAAAAATAAAAAAGCGATGCCTAATTACAACGCTACCCTTCTAGTGTGCTCACATGCATGGTCAGCCATCCACAAGTCCTGGTACGCATGGATAGCACCCTCCTTGACTGCGTCGCCAATGCTGACTGCTCTCGGTCACAACGAGTTATACACGTCTATGTTGAAGCGTTTCGTTGATACGTTACATCAGGTCATGCTTGATTGTCCAGGTGAGGTTTATAAATATATCGTTTCAGTAAGACAAATATTTCTATGACTTAATTCTGTATTGGGCCTTTAAAATATGTATAAGGGCCGGATGCAACGAGCCGGAGATAGGGCTCTATGGCATGCCTTGGGAGAGGCTTACGTCCAGCAGTGGACTTCAATAGGCTGACGATGATGATGATATCAATACATCTTTAAAATTGTATGCAAACATGTATCGTGGGACTCTTATCAAAACACGTACGCATAAACCAGAATAAATTATTGCCAGATCATTCAAGTATTTTGTTCTCCTATTTTAACTAGGCAAATTGTCTTGTATGGAAATCTTTATTGGTATTATTTATTGTTGCCACGTTTTACTATGAAATACTATCCGAAGTAATTTATTTGTATAACAAACCGTTTTGTTTTGTAGATAGTGAAATTTATTTACTGCAACACGTATTTCTATGGATAATTCAAACACACCTCAGCGTGCAATCAGTACACGTGCCGCAAGAGACGTGCGTGCAAATGTCCACTTTACTCGCCGAAGTGGCCAAACTGCCGTGGACCGAACATCAATGGTGTTACGGCAATTGTCTAGCCAGTACTATGCAGGTAATAACTAAAACCAGCGCCTGCTCATGGCGGGTGATTGGTTGATTATTATTCATCGCACAACACCGTGCGTTTAACCTTTAAATGCATGTTGCCAAAAGTCTACATACTTCTTTTTTTTAGATAATAAAAAAAATTAAATTTATAATATAAATATGTAATAACATTTAATTATTTTTTATTTACGTGCTATCCAAATGTATTGTACTAGAAAATCATCTTAGAGGTCACAGGTTTGAATCCCAAAAATATTTACTTATATTCAAAACAAAACAAGTGTGATGTGTAGTGTTTTAAGAGGAGAAGTAGGCAGGTTACACTTAATCTAAAATAAATAAGGTTTTATAAGGGTGGCTACCGTCAGTCTTTCTATCGCATGAGTTAACCCTGCGAGCAGTACTTCGTTAGGCATTTAGTAGATATCTGCATGTTTACGCAAGACTGATGGAGCCCCCTACATCATTTTCATATAATTAATATAATGCACTTAAGATACACTTAACCCATTTGCATCTAATGCGCGGAATAATCCGCGAGTCGCGACCATCTGGTATGACCGAGCGCGGAACAATCCCTGAGCCAAAATAAAATTGAATCTGAAATTTTGGAGTCCCAATGGATTTTGAGTATCTCGATTCAGACTCAAGTATTGAGGTACGACATCCTAGAAAACGTAGTAGGAGGATTTCATCAAGTGACGATAGCGATAATGAACAGTGCGATAGTTGTATAAATCAAGAGAACGTGTGGAAATTTTATTTATTTTATAAAAAAATATTTGCTTTTCTTTATTGTTAAAAATGTAAAATGCAATATTTCCGATATAACATTGTGTATCAATTGTTTTGAACAGTAAATTGTTAATAAATTCCATAAATAATTTTCATAGATAGATAGATAGATAATACTTTATTGTCACCAATTTAACCTAATGATATAATACAAGTTAAAGCGAATATTCTAAATATTGGAGACAATGGGCAGCTTTATCGCTTTAAGCGATTTCTTCCAGGCAACCCATATATAAATTTCTTATGGAGAATACTAGCACTAAAACATCGCGCGGTATTAAATAATTTTGATACCTATTATTGCACATACGATCGACCGTGCGCAGTGATACGAGTCAGTCCCCAGTTGAATGTCGCTGACGTTTGAACGCGGCAGCTTAAGTAGAGCGATAAGTACAGACCAAAATATCACAATCGGTACCAATCTCCAGGTTATGGGTTGGTTATGGGTGCACCGCTTGGGCTGTTTATCTCGCCTATTGTGCGTGTTAATATGTCACGCAACGACGTTGAAGTAAAACATAACCTAACCCATAACCTGCTAATCCGCCTTGGATAAGCGTGGCGGGTATATCGTCCGTTAACAGGGTTTGTTATTATTTTATTAGTAGATATATTATAGTTGTTAAAACAATTTATTCATCAGATATGTACGAGCACCGACAAAGAAATATTAGCGTGGTGCTGCCAAACATGGCGTAACATAACGGCAGAGACATGGATGCTTGGAGATGACAACTCGGAGCAAGACGTGGCCCGCAAACTGGCTGCACTGCTCTTCTTGTTCACGGGTAACATGCCCCATGAGCAACACGTAAGAACATTATATTATGTTTTAGAGGGTGTTGTTAATTTCTTTATTGTATCTTATAAAAGTGTACGGTAAATATATGGTAATATTACTTTTTTGATTTCGTAACGCTTGCGGGGGGAGGGGGGGGGAGTAATTAGTTCGATTCTATTTACGAACCTGGGTGTTCGTGTATTATTTACAAAATTATTATAGTATATTAATTGTCTAGTATCCATAAAACAAGCGCTGTGCTACTTACTTTGAGACTAGATGGCGCTGTGTGAATTGTCACAATATGTTTATTATCGTTTAATACGTTAAACATCATCACATAAAATAACATATACTCTTCAAATTGACGTACTTTAGGATATGCACCCAAAATGTTATAAGGATCTGTCATGGGGTTGGCGGTTGCGCACCGGTGACCCTTATGGCGATTAATGTGTTAAATACATTTGTGTGTGAAGTAAGCGATCTTGTACGCTCGTGCCTTTGGATTCAATCCCACGGGTTATACGAAAATAAAAAAAACAACTAGTCTGTTCCTTTCTGAAAGTTTGTATTCGTCAAGTGTTTGTTTGCTAAAAGGCTTTAAGTTAATAGGCTTTTTGAACAAATGGTAACAATGGTCCCTCCGGGGCGGATTAAGAATACTTACCCCTGCGACCGGGGTCGGCTTGTCGTAAAAGACAACAATGTTTTGTTACCGTACCCTGCTACGTAGTAGATCTGGATGGTAACCATCCGTGGTGTATGAATATGCCTCCATAATAATATTGTGTTGTGTTTCGGCATTAGTGGCCCAAGTTCCTGTACTTTAAGCAAGCAGTTACCGTCACCTATAAATGTTTGCGACGCCAGTGGCATCGCGAACATGCTGCAGTCCGCGCAGGGGAACTGGAACCTGGCTCACTTATAACACAAGATCAGTATGGCAGCTTATTTTTTGATCATATTTAGATCAGGGGTGATCGCCGTCCAGACATGCTTGGAGCCCTATCATCTAGCCTTTCATGACAGACTAATCCCAGCCGTAGGGGTCTGTACTGTTACTCCGCCCCTACATGGAGTATGGTGTTGAATAATGTATACATATCTAAGAGTATGTTACCATATTATGTAATAAATCATTCCGTTTTAAAGACCTTAGAAGAAGCAACTCGACTTCCATGGTGGCGCCTCCCCGAACAGGCATTGTGTGAAGCCATGGACCGATTCTTCGTGATACATCACAACCCTGCCACACCTTACCACGAGCTGCCACAATTCAAGTATGTTTATTTGTAGACACCGCATAGATCACAGGGACCTACCAAATTCTTCCTAGGATTACGTTATGTAACTACTAAGGCAAACAATAATTTTGGGTAATTATGTCACTAACCTAGTTTTTCTTTAAATTTAGGGTATTAGATGACAGACGCTCATTTCTCCCAACATGATAAATATAACACATTGATCAAAAAGTTTTCGGACTAAGTAAGAAAAATACAAAATTTTCGCAAAATTCGTGAAGAAAATAATGTTACACAAAATCACACCAATAATTTTGAACAGTGTTATTAACACACCTTATAGATACGTGTCTTAGATAGGACGCGAGATGGTTCAGTGACACCGCACGCGCCGCTCGTCGAGAGAGAATCAGTTCACAGTTCAGAATCACACCAGTCTATGGTGGCGCTGGCATTGTGTTTTGCAACTATTGCCATTAGGTGGCGTACCGGAAACGAGTTGTATAATCGTCGTGGAATAGTCGTAGAATCGAGTCGAGAAACACACACACACACACAGTTTTCTAAAAATCATCGATAACCAGTGATTGAGAAGCAGAAAAATAATACGCTAGCCTGGTGTGATATAATGTGAAGAGAAGAATAGACATGAGAGTGAATGGATACAAAAGGAGAGTGGAAGGAGAGAACATGTTGTGCCGATTCCCACATAGTTTGGGATAAGGACAGGACAAAGAAAACTTGTAACACGAAAATATATGTATTTTCTGAAAATAAAGATTTATTTTTATTATTATCGATATAAATAAGTAAATTTTATCGATTTGCAACATGTTACAGGGTGTTACTGTTCGCATCTGAGTTATGCGTCCACCCGCGCACACCGGCCTCGATTAGGGCGAGCACACACTCGCGTCAGAAACGCTGTGTCGCCGTCTCGCAGTTGTTACGCGCCGCTTGTTCGCCGACCCTTAAGTCACATGTTGCTGGGTTTAGCACTATGATACTCAACCTTCTTACCCAATTAGGTATGTTTTACTTAAGAATTTCTTTACAGAGTTTGATATCAGAACAAATTTATAATGTTTTTTTACATGTTAGTGTCAAGGATCCTATTAATTGTTACGAAAAAAGCTCAAAGTCTTAGGAGTGGGTTCACGTCAGTTGACCATGCAAGATTTGAAACCAAGAATCTAATGTTAAGCACCACGCATGCTTGACTTATTCTAATTATCATTTGCTGATTTATATTCACTTGTCGCTCTTCCTATCACCTGTTGATGTAAAAAGTTTATTTAATATAAATATTTAATATCGAAATACCAGTAAAATATTATAAAAAGATCCGTATGTAATTGATTTCAGCATCAAGTCTGGAAAATTCAAGCGATGTAATTGAAGAGTTATTGGGAAGAGCAATACAGATAATGTGTATGGAGCCGGCTGCCACTGTTTTGCCCGTAAGTGTTCTTTTTCACCCTGTCTCTTTCGAGCAATATAATTATTGAACGACTAGCCCATAACCAAATCCTATAATCTTTTCCATAGCCATACACTTTTTATTAATTTATTTCGTTGTTCGGTTTCTTGTCTGATGATATTTGATTGATGATTATTATCAGCCACAAGACCAACCGTTGGCGCTCAAATGTACAAAAACCCGCCTTAAATATTGTAATCTTGAATTGGAAGCTGCTAAAAATAATTGTTTTAAAGGTATGGGAGCAATGGGTGCGCAATGCACCGAGTGCTATGGTGCGCGCGTGCGTTTCTGCCGCGAGTGTGCTCACCGCCTTCGAATACTTCGCATCAATCGCTGATGCAGCGATCAAAACTTTTCTCAGTAATAAAGGTATTATAAAAGATTAATATTAACATCAATATAAATGTTATAAATTATTTTAATATTTTTATTTTCATACATTGGTATTAAAAATACAGTAAAAAGGTAAAATTCGTCTAGTCTTCGGATCGCAGTGTGGGTCTTGCGACCATAAAGACAAGCGTTACGACGTGCTGACGCGAGGCTTCTCAGGAACTGATGCTTCGGGAGGTATCTGTATCGTTTAGGGCAAGAAAAGAGAAGGGTACGACGATGGTCCTCATGATCGCCGTATTCCAGCGAGTGCACTAGCGTGACACGTTCTCTTCGCTCATATAAGACGTTAGTGGAAGCTAACCAGCTAGCTCCCCTTCCGCTAACGCGCTAGGTAACAATAAGGCCGGAAAGCTTCTAACGTAGCCGTCGGACCTCTGACCGCCGTAGACAGCTTGGTTAATCCAAAATGGTAATTGGCAATTAACTTGTTACCAGAGAACGGTGGTTGGGACGAAGTGGTGTCCCGGCTGACGAACTCCCCTTGGAAGGAGCCGCACGCGCTGCTGAGTGGCGGCCGCCTACACGCGGCGTACGCGTGCGCAGTGGCCCACGCGCAGGGGCAAGACATTGCTAACATGCGAAAAACCTTCTCGGAGTTGCGAACTATCAATATTAATTTGTAAGTTTGCAAATTAGATATTAAAATTATTTCTGTTAAAACGGTGCAGATTCCAAAAGATGTTATTTTCAACTAAATATATTATAAAACGTGTTTAATTTTCAAGTTAAAATATACTATTATACGAGTAACACCAATTTTTTTATATTTACAATAGACATTATTCACACTCTCAGTAGCTTTTGAAATTTTTAGCTTATGTTAATTTTAATTGCAAACGCATTTGGAATCATTTTTCGGCTACCATTGTCACAAGTAGGTATATATCATTATGACTATTATATCATTTTGACTATCGGTATTTGAAGTACCAACTTAATATTTATTAATCCAATAATTTATTGAATAGAAAATGTTTAATCAACAGCCCGGAAAACGAAGCCATTGTAGCTGTATGGATATGCTACGCGTGCAGGATTGCTTTGTTGTATTCTCGGGTTCATTCGACTGAAATGGCCGACTGCTTGTCGTCTGTGAACCAGTTGGTGGGCGGATGGGCCAACCCCCCGAGACGGTCCATATTGAAAGTGGTCGCTCTACAAGCGGACGACGACAGGCCGACGCACAAGTAAGTGAAGTTCCTTAAGAACCCCACTCAACCCCTAGAGATAGAGGTTTTTTTTAATTGCTGAGGAACAGCAGGCAGGCTGACGGCCCACGTTAGTAAGCAGTTACCGTTTATAGACGCTAACTTAGGCGCACCGCGAACACGCTGCTGCTCCATAAGCCAAAAGTTCCAAAAGCCAAAGCTCCAAAGCTGTTATTATAACTGCATACTTAAGATCAAGTGTGGTTGTCACCCAGACGGGTTTGGCGCCCCTTTTTTGGTATCTCTCCCGGTTCGAGGGGACCGAGGGCTACGTGGGACTCCGGGGAATATGTTTGGCCTCCGATTACCCACTAAAAACCAGTTGAAGAGGGCCGCGGAACAGTACGCGGCCTTCAATGATGCGGGCGGCAGATCCTCCCTCGAGGCGCCGCCCGCTGTTGCATTCTATGGCGGCCGGAGGTCGTTGGACGCCCTCCGGCGCTGACGACGTGGCCTGCGTTGGCGGGAGGGGAGTGTACTTGCCAACTCCCGCTCCCGCGGTATTGAGGCCCTACCACGGAGCTAAATTTAGGTTTAAACCATTTAATAAATATTTTGTGATAAAGAATTCTTTATGTATATTATATTTGTTTATTTTCAGCCAACGATTGATAAGTCGCCTCGCCCAATGCATACTATCCCCAAATGACGAAAGTTTGGCAATTGGGTTCGAATCGGCGTGCGTGGCACCGATCAGCGAGATGAGTACGTGGGGTAGGAATCCCACTTTGGATCGGCTCGTTCGTTTATCTGTGGCGCTATATCCACAATACGAAAGATACTTTAAAATAGAGAGTGAATTGTCCAAAGAATAAACATTTTAATGTCAACTGCTTTTAGAGCATTGTCTATTCCGTAGTTTTAAAACAGGTTCTTAAAGGTGTCGAAAGTGGATACAAGTTATCGCAGTTTCTCAAATTATGCTAATGTTCTTATGATTTTTTTAATTTATAAATTGTTACAAATGTATATACAATGACGACATGGCTTAGTGGCTACCTAAGTGTTCAGTTGTGTTGTTAGTTCAGTTGTCTCTGTGAGTTCGATCTTCACAAAGGATAAAATATTTGAATGATGCAAATTGTTTTCTCCGATCCGGGTGTATTGTTTAAAAAAAAAAAAACTATTGTACATGATTTTGATTTGTTGATTTCTCAAAAAATCTCAAAGGTTTTCTCGGTCTTAAATCGACACCCTTAGCTCTAGAGGCTATTGTGTGAATCTAATATATACTGTCGTAGGTTGAAATAAGGTTAGCTAGGTAGCATGTATGGCCGAATGGTTCTGACCTGTGGGCTGAATAGGGTCATCCCATACTCATAGATAAGTTTTCCTCGAGAAAAAAAGCCATAGGTACATATATATATACATTATAATGCATTAAACTTCATTATTTCATATTATAATCTGCAGTGATATATTCTAGTCTGAAATCATTTTCATTCCTATAAAAAATTAAGATAGATTATAATTTTAAGGGATATTAGCTTAGTACGTAGTGGTTAAATGGTATCAAATTCGACCCCCAACGGGTCACGGGTAAAATCCCATTATAACGCATCTGTTGACAATTTTTCACATTTAATGTGCGTTTTTTTCTATTGCTGTAGGACAGCAGACAGGCTGACGGCCCGCTTACAATTTAGCAGTTACCGTCACCTATGGGTGTTTGCAACATCAGTGGCATCGCGAACACGCTGCTGTCCCATAAGGGTACAGGAACTTGGGTCACTAATGCCGGAACACAACACAAGGTTATTATGGCGGCATACTATGTAGCTAGGGTGGGTTGTTTTGTCGCCTTTTACGACAGGCCGACCTCGGCCGCAGAGGTTAGTATTCTTTCTCCGCCCCTGCACGGATAAAAACGTAATTGCTATTTACTGGTGGTAAAGGAAAACATCGTGAGGAAGAAGGCGCATCATATAACTAAGTTAAGTGGTACGTGTAACTCGCCAAACCACCTTGCACAAACTAGGGGATATTGTTAGCCCAATCCCAGCTGTTGGTCGTTATGGGCTGTTTGATATTTGATTATTTTAATAGACCTCAATTGGTCTTGTTTTCAGAATTTACGCTGTTAATAGCATCATGCCATAAACGGCCGCTTTGAGCATATTTACAAAAATTAATTAATTCATAATCCGAATTATAATTAATACTTTAAAATATATCTATAGTCAAAATAGTAAGTATAACCATATAAATAACCTTATATTATCATCTTCCTATTAGGTCCCAGATGTATTTCAAACTTCCACTTTGAGGGCTTGTGCCAGTGGCGGATTTAATCCACACTTGGTGATTTTCACATTTCCATCACCACAGTGACTGGTACTAGGCATTGCAACCAGCTCGTGAGCAAAATGATCCCTCTAGCACCGCTCGATCGTGGGTTCTTTTACTCCTGTGTGTTCTTGTAAGTGGATGTCTGTATAGACCCTGCATATGGGGGCGTCCATAAATTACGTGAGGTGTTTAAGGGGGGGAGGGGGTCGAGTCAAATCTCATCTAATCTTACGTCGGAGAGAGGGGGGGTCTCGGCAAATATCACGCAATTTTTTTTTCTGATTGATACAAAAAAAAAATTATACTATTTTGGTCCATTTAATCCAGATTGTACACGCTTAAGATTTAATCTTGAGCGTAATCGCGTAATACGATTAAGATCATTCACTAATTCGTTCGAAAGAAAATTTTTATTACACTTATAATTAAACTCTCAGCAATATTGATTAACTAGTCTTAACTAGTCGTAAATAAAAGCACAAAGCAAAATTTTTTTTTCTTTTTACAATAACAATCCAACGCGTTTACGTAAGAAACACACATTTTGAAAAATCTCACGTGAGATTGGGGGATGGGGGAGGGGGTTGAATAAAATCTCACATCTCACCAGGGGGGGAGGGAGGGACAGAACATTTAAAAAAACACCTCACGTAATTTATGGGCGCACCCTAAACTCGGGGAGCCACTGCCCCCGGTGGCGTGGAGTTTGCCGCCGAATCACGCACGCCTATGTGAGCGACGCGTCGCGTGCGCCGTAAGCGACCGTGTTAGTGTGTCGAGAACCGAAAAATTACTGGTCACGCGTCCGGTCGTTTACGCTTCTCAACTTACGGTTGATCATCTACGCTAGGCGAGCTGCGCGCGCGGTGCTAGTCTGGATTCATTTTATGATTTGGCTGCTCTGCACTGCGTGCCGTCGGCGTTATGGGACTTCCCCTTAAAAATAATAGGATATTGCCAGGAATCGAGCGACGTAGGTGTGTATGTATGTGTAGGTGTTTACAAACGTTGTCCGAAAGTTTTTTTTAATATCACTATTGTAATATCGATCCTTAGGCACCTGTTTAGTTTGTCGTAAGGATAATCCGCCACTGGCTAGGGTTTATAAATGTCCTTAATATAAAGATAATTTGCGATAGTATTCCCATGGCAGCAGCAGGCTTATCCCAAAAAGCTTATGATCGGGTTGGTTTGTAGTTATATCATACCAAATATACATCCGTTTAAATATATAACAAACGGACATGTAAAACGATAATGTAATTGATTATTTTAAAGGAACATGCCCATACTACGTAACCCGTGGTAGAAAGGTGGGGGAGAGTAAGGCCTTGAAAATGCCGCGTTTGGTAATAATCCCCTAAAGGAAACCTCACGCTTTATTGAGCTATATTGAGATATGGCGCGCGGTGTTTAGCGCTTTTCAAACTCATAGGCGGAAATACTGACGCACATATACCGAGACGTTGGCACTGATGTAAAACTATCTGTTTGTAGTTTTCTCATATTCTACAAATGATCACCAAAGGTAGGGGAGGGGGAGTCAAAAATAGGTTACGTGGTATGGGTACATTCCGTTAGGTGCGTTTACAATCAATCGAACAAGACCACATCGCAAAACAACTATTCACTCGTGAGAGGCTTATTTAATATGGCGTATAATAACTGCCATTCAACAATATTGTTTTAATGCTTTGGAACAGCAGACATGCTGACGGCCCCCTTAAGAGATCTGTTACCGTCGCCTATGTTGTTACGGTCGCGATGCCAGGGACACCGCTAACATGCTGCCGTCCGCGCAGGCGAACGGGAACGGGCTTGAAGCCGTACTGTATAGCTAGCAGGTAGTTTTGCCAGTATTGTTACTCCTCCCCTGCACGGAGAGGGAATTTAACAAGAATCTGAAACCATTTGGTTTTTGAAGAAATATTTGATGCGATATTATGAATGATTGATAAAATATAGTAATTATTATTCTTTAAAGTATCCTATTCTTGACTCCGAGTGGTTGGCACACAATATTGAGAGACAAGAACTCTTAATATTTGTATGCGTGCAGGGGCGGAGAAAGAATACTAACCTCTGCGACCGGGATCGGCCTGTTGTAAAAGGCGACAAAACAACCCACCCTAGATACTTGGTAGGGCCTCAAGCCCGTCTGGATGGCGACCACCTTTGGTCTTAAGTATGCTGCCATAATTACTTTGCGTTGTGTTCCGGCATTAGTGACCCAAGTTCCTGTATCTTTGTGGGACAATAGCGTGTTCGCGATGTCACTGGCATTGCAAACACCCATAAGCGACGGTAACTGCTATATTCTAAGCGGGTCGTCAGCCTGTCTTCTGTCCTATAGCCATAAAAAATAAAATAGTCGTGATACTCGGATCCGAGTGCGCGACAGCACTACAAGGGTCCCTTTCCACTCTGATGTACGACTGTGTTCCGCTCGTCTATTGTAGACGTACATTTAGCATTGCATATGGATAAACCATGACTTAATCGACCTAATATTAAATTATTAATATATAATATTCGACATAACTAGTAATATAAGCTTAATGCTCAAATATGTAGAGGTGTAATAAAAAAATAAAATATCTGTTGTCTTTTTTTTATTTACAATTCCTAATCTAAATGAATACCAAGAACTAAACGTCAGCTTAGTTTTTGCCTTATGTTCATTTATTTGTGACAAAATATCCTATCATAGATGGACCAGCCATATGTGTATGCTCAGAACCAATCGTCCTAAATGGGGCCAACTAGTGACATATTGGTACCCCAGAGATAGCAAAAGGAGCAAGGGCAGGCAAAATAAACTGGGAGGACAACTTGAAGCTGAGCCGAGCAACTTTGGACAGTGCACACTGGCATGAGCTGAAGGAGGCACGACTGATTGATTGACATTTGTATTACAAAAAAGAAATTGTACTGTACTTAGATTTTCAAATATTAAAGTGTACAAAACATCTTTATTTAAACTTAACAGGTGATTATAGGTGTGAGAGTATATTAAACTTTGTATTTATTTGAGGGTCTAAATATGGTAATATTTCTTACAATCGTTTCATCGCGCTGACATAAAAAAGAGCTCGTGGGTTCCATTTCCTGAGTAAAGAGACGAAACAAATGAATGTGGTCAAATTTGGTTGTCTTTTTATTGCTGAGAAACTGCAGACGGGGTGACGGTTTACTTAATTATAAGCAGTTACCGTCGCCTATGGATGTTTGCGACGCTAAGGACAACGCAAACATTCTGCTGTCCCATAGGGGTACAGGGATCTGGGTAACTAATGCCGGAACACAACACAAGGTTATTATGGCGGCATATTTTACACCAAGGTTTGATTGCCACCCCGATGGGCTTGGGGGCCTATCACGTAGCTAGGGTTGTTTCGTCGCCTTTCTCTTCTTGTGCAGCGGCCTTTTTAGGGCTCGCCTTCAGTTACTTAGTATTCTCATATTCTAGTTTTCTAATGGACATGGGCCTCACCAAATAAACGCCATCTGCTTCCTGCCAGTGGCTGTTAGTAACTCGACGCCCGACATAGCCGGGACGCATCCTAGACTACGTTTACTAAGATGATCTCCACTTTAGAACACGTTTAAGTCTATCAGTTCTCCGAAATAATGACTAGTCCATTCGCGTTAAGAAAATAGTAAGTTATCGGACAACCGCCGGCCTAACCCCCGACCAATCAGGTCATCATTTCATAACGATAATCTGCATCAACTGGTCACTGTGAACATAGTTTTTTAACTTGCTGTGACCTGATTGGTCGGGGGCCGGGGTTAGGCCGGCGGACCACCATGACTCACTATTTTATTAACGCGAATGGACTATAGCCCATTGATTGCAACATTAGGTTGCGTATTTGAAAAACCAAGTCGGTAACATGGGTGGGTAAAGAATGCTAAGCGGCTTACTTTTCTATACTCGCATAACAGCATTTGACCCACATAGAAGTGGATACCCTCGTGTATGAACGTTTGAAGAGGCATCATTAAACTAATTTAATTTATATTATGATAACCAAATTTTTTTTTTTTTAATATTATTTATTTCTTATATCTAATAAATCTATCCACATTATACGTAACATTACTTTAACTTACATTTTAGCTAGAAAAAAGTACATTCAGATACCTAGTATATTATTTAGAAGACACTAATCTTTTACCACGATAGTGGATGATGAGCGCAAAGATCGCAGAAGCAGTGGCGACTCCGCTTGCTTGTTGCGCGGTCAGTCTACTTCCCCACAACCACCCTGGCGGTAACCAGCTCACAGCGTGGATAACATCCAGGATCAACTTGGTGGTAGTTAAGGAGGCCTGTGTGAATCGTGTAGGGGCGCATTTTGGTGCATCTCGCGATTTTAGCACTCTCGCACTTATGTGTAGGGCCCGGATAGATCTGTGAAAATTAAATAAATATTGTATATATAATATATTGTATATAATACGCACTACTCATTTCCGCGGGAGAGACAGAGACAGGTAATAACAGGTTAACGTACGAAGGTTGCACCATAGAACTATTCTGTATGATTGAATTAATGATCATATATGAAATATTTTATTTTGAAAATTTTACATACAATTTTTTTTTTGCAAAAATGGGTTCCATAATTATATGATGTTTAGTGCGTAAAAAAAATTTGGACGAGTTTGTCAAAGTCACCCTGTATAGTTATACCAAGAAAATTAACACAGCGCCTTCTACTGCTGAAGTAAGCGGCCCAGCGTTTCTGTTATGGGTACTAGGTAACTTAGAAATCTTCGTAAAATAAATAAATACTCAGACTTGGGACGGGAATTGAAATTATGACCGCCGCAAGCGATTACGACAAGCGAAAGTCGTTGCGCTATAGTAATCGTCATCAAGATGTAGCATATAATGGTGCGATTAGTCTTTTAAAGAGACAAAGGCTGTTCAACAAATCATCTGTAAGTTCCGAACTAGCTGTGAGCTACTAGAAGGACTCGAGAAACTAGATTCTTACAGCTAGTAAACCACTTTCCGCATTATCCGATGCTCTAGGAGTGAAATGGAGGTGTGGCGTTGGGCCTTTTACCCAGGCCAACCACTTATATCTTTATAGTGACAACACACACTAACTGACGGTTAGAGAGAAAAAGGATTGAAAAATGGTAGTTCTAACGGTCGTTGTAATAGCGGAATAAAACGAATGGTATACGCGCAAGTGGAATTTATTTATTCATATGGTTAACCACCATATTGGTGACCCCGTACAGAATACACTTGAGTCTACGAACACGCCGCAAACACGCCTTGCGAGATTTGACCGCAGGCCGGCGCAGGCGATAATTCTTCGCGAGAAGCACCTGAGGTCATTCATACATGTGACCTGCATATAGCCTTCGAAGAGCATAATTTAAAGTGAAAGTGCAGTGTATCAAAGTTAAAATTGTGTTAGAGCAAAAATCGTAGATAAAAAACCACGCCCGCGGAAAGGCAACCTGAGAAGTTTGACGTGCATACCAAAAGTGACATTTCGTTCATCAAAATATTTTTCCTTGTTCCTGTGAGACCTGACAAACAAAGAGCATTTACTATAATTTATCATAATAGCGTTTAATTTGTTAATTTTAAGCCTATATTTTATTATTGTTTATTTCTATCAACATTAATTATAAAATACCACTCCCAAATTTATAATTTTGTAATTAAAAATGTCTCAGGAAGACGTACACAAGCAGGTTGTGGAACTGCAAGCACAACTTGCAGCTTTAAGCAAGGAAACAGGCATAATGGGGGTTTCCGTGAAACTCAGCAGCTTTTGGCCAGAAAAGCCAAAGATTTGGTTTGCAATGGCAGAGGCACAATTTGAAATAGCAAACATCACGCAAGATGCTACAAAATATGGACATGTCCTATCAATGCTGGACGCGAGACTAGCAGATCAGGTGGAAGACATTATTTCCAACCCACCTGCTAGAGACAAATATGACTATTTAAAAACGGAGTTAATAAAACGATTTTCTACTTCCAGGGAACATCGCGTAAAGCAACTATTAGGTGAAGAAATGATGGGTGACAGGAAGCCCTCAGCCTTCCTCAGACACCTTCGCTCTCTAGCAGGCACTGCTGTGGGGGATGAGTCCATCATTAGGGAACTCTGGATGCGTCGTTTGCCTCAGGAGGTACAAAGAATACTAATGGCCCAATTGGACTTGCCGTTGGATAAAGTCGCAGAAATCGCAGATGCCATTGTTGATACCTCACCTCCACCTCCACCAGCTATTTATACCTCAACCTCAGGTAATATAATTGAAAGACTAGAGGAGTTAACCAAAAAAGTGGAGGCCCTCAGTCTCAACCAAAGGAACGAACATCACAGCAGATCTAGAGACAGGGGCGGCCGTTCACGAAGCCGATCCATGTCAAAACGTAGACCAGACCTATGTTGGTACCACAATAGGTTCAAAGGAAAGGCTACAAAGTGTGTGAGCCCTTGCAAATGGACCAATGAGGGAAACGGCTCCAGCAATCATTAGTGGCGGCAGCCGATTGCTTGAAGACTGGCCGCCGATTGTTCGTAAAAGACTTCAAATCAAATTGCCAGTTTTTGATAGATACTGGTTCAGATTTGTCATGCTACCCACGTAGCTTGGTTAAGGGCCCACTACATGCTACTAATTATGAAGCATGTGCTGCAAATGGGAGCACCATTCGAACTTACGGCCCACTCACCTTACACCTCAATTTTAACTTACGCCGGGAATTTAAATGGGATTTTGTTATTGCTGACGTGAGCGTCCCCATAATAGGATCCGACTTCCTGGCACACTACAACCTTTTACCTGACTGTGCCAATCAAAAGTTGATAGATGGCATTACTAAGCTGTCAGCTAATGCACAGGTAGCGTATGTGACGCAAGCAAGCGTAAAAACCGTAAGTTTTAAAGATGACCAGTTCTCAGCAATACTTAAACAATTTCCTGATATAACCAAACCACCTGGTGTACCGAGAACCATCAAACACTCTACGGTGCATCATATTTTAACTACAGAAGGCCCACCCGTGTCATGCCGTCCCAGGAGACTCGCACATCAAAAGCTCATTATTGCCAAACGTGAATTTGAGGACATGGTTCAATGCGGTACGGCCAGACCCTCAAAAAGTCCCTGGGCCTCGCCACTACACCTTGCCAAGAAGGGTGAGAATGGCTGGAGACCGTGCGGTGATTACCGTGCCTTAAACGCGAAAACCATCCCAGACAAGTACCCAGTCAGGCATATAGCTGACTTCAGCAGTAATCTAGCTGGGGCTACTATATTTGGAAAAATCGACCTGGTGAAAGCCTATCAACAGATTCCAGTATTTGAACCGGACATTCCAAAAACAGCAATAACAACTCCATTTGGACTCTATGAGTTTCCATATATGAATTTTGGTTTGCGCAATGCCGGACAAACCTTTCAGAGATTCATAGATGAAGTTTTAAGAGGGCTAGATTTTTGTTTCCCATATGTTGATGACATTTTGGTTTTTTCACACAGCATTGAGGAACATTCACAACGTCTTCGCATTCTATTTCAGCGGTTATCAGAGTATGGCATTGTTATAAATCCTGCCAAATGTATACTTGCTGCAGAAGAAGTCGTTTTCTTGGGCTATCACATTTCACAGGATGGTATACGCCCACCACAAGATAGGATAGAAGCCCTACAGAATTACCCCCTACCTAAAACAGTAGAAGGCCTCCGTAGGTTCCTCGGAATGGTAAACTTTTATAGACGCTTCCTCCCTAAAGCTGCACAATATCAAGCTCCGTTGAACGAAGTCCTAGCGTCAAGCCAGCTGAAGGGGGCGAAACCAGTTCCATGGACACCACAGCTGGAAAAAGCATTTGATGATTGCAAGAGTCATCTAGCGGAAGCTACTCTCCTTGTTCACCCAAAATTAGGAGCAATCCTCGGGTTATTCACCGACGCTTCATCTACTCATATTGGTGCTTGCTTACAACAAAGCGTTGAAAACGTCTGGCAGCCTCTTGCATTTTTTAGCAAGAAACTTACCACCCGACAAGCCTCTTGGCCAGCATACTATAGGGAGCTGCTAGCGGTGTATGAGGCTGTGCAACATTTCAGACATATATTGGAAGCACAAGAAGTAACTATTTATACAGACCATAAGCCCCTCATATATGCATTTACACAACGTCGTGAAAAGCTACCACCCGTGCAGTTGAACCAACTTTCTTTCATCTCGCAGTTTACCACAAGCATTGTTCATATTCAAGGAAAAGAAAATGTTGTCGCTGACACCATGTCGCGAGTTGAAGCTATTCAGTTTGATATCGACTACACCGCTCTTGCTGAATCTCAGCACTCTGATGCAGAATTAGCAGAGGTACGCAAAGAATCCTCTTTAAAATTAGAACAAACTGTAATTCCAGGAACTGACATCAAGATTTACTGTGACGTATCCACTGGAAAACCGCGACCCTACTTAACAGCAACTCACCGTCGCCCAGCTTTCCAACGTTTGCACAACCTAAGCCACCCAGGAACGCGTGCAACTGCGCGTCTTGTAGCAGACCGTTTCGTTTGGCCTGGCATTGCTAAGGACTGCCGCACATGGGCTCGTGAATGCCAAGCCTGTCAAAGGAGCAAGGTTACTCGTCATGTTTCATCTCCACTTGGTGACATTCCTATACCACCAGGCAGGTTCAGACATGTTCACCTAGACATCATAGGTCCTTTACCACCTTCGCATGGGTTCAGCTATTGCCTTACTGCAATAGATCGTTTCTCAAGGTGGCCAGAGGCATGGCCTATGCAGTCTATGATAGCTGAGGATGTTGCTGAACGCTTTGTCAGTGGCTGGATTGCTCGCTTTGGAGTCCCCGTTACAGTCACAACTGACCAGGGACGCCAATTTGAATCGGTGTTATTTCAAAAACTTATGTACCTTGGAGCTACTATACACAAGCGTACTACCAGTTACCATCCTCAGTCAAATGGTATGGTGGAACGTTTCCATCGCCAATTGAAGGCAGCATTAATGTGTCACAATGACACATGGTATAGAACACTTCCTCTCGTACTTTTAGGAATCCGTACTTCTCTTAAGGAAGATATGAAATGTTCCAGCGCTGAACTCTTATATGGAGAAACATTAAGACTACCTGGTGAGTTTCTAGCACCCAGCTTATCTCAAGCAAATAGTCATGCATCTGAAGATTTTGTCACACAGTTGAGGCGAAAGATGGTAGACCTTCGCCCTACTCCAGCATCTCGTCACTGTAAACAATCACCTTTTGTTTTCAGGGACCTCAAAGACAGTACTCACATTTTCTTGCGTGATGACACGGTCAGGCGATCACTACAGCCTCCTTACACCGGACCCTTCAAAGTTATCAACCGCAGCCCTAAAACTATTACTATTGATGTTTCAGGTAAACCTCAAGAAGTGAGTATAGACCGTACAAAGCCGGCCTATCTTGCTTCGGATCCTGACAGAATAATTAGTTCAGTTCCCCAAACAAGTGCTAGCCCAACTCAAACTGTATCTCTGCCAGTGCCAAACAATACACATAATTCTGGGGTAAAACACACTGACTTACAACCTGCTAATGTACTACCTTCCCCTGTTACTACACGTTCAGGCAGGAGAGTAAAATTTAAACCCATATTTGATTTTTAAGATTGTATAACTATGTATTAGTGTTTATATAGCTATATGCCTCAACTTTGATTATTAATTATAATATCAAGATCTTTATTAAGTTAAGCACATTTGATATTGAAATAATTGTATTTCGCTACATTAATAATATTTTGTTTCAGTTATTTTGGGTTGTGTACAAAAATGTAGTAATTTTAGGGTTCTGTACCGAAATATTATTTTATACCTTTTCAATTAGCTCTACTTTTGTGTTATCTTTAATTTCTTCGTAGGGGGGTGGTGTGGCGTTGGGCCTTTTACCCAGGCCAACCACTTATATCTTTATAGTGACAACACACACTAACTGACGGTTAGAGAGAAAAAGGATTGAAAAATGGTAGTTCTAACGGTCGTTGTAATAGCGGAATAAAACGAATGGTATACGCGCAAGTGGAATTTATTTATTCATATGGTTAACCACCATAGAGTGTAACTGTTCTCGTTGGTCAGGACCAATAGATCAAAGAGAAGAACACGAGAGAGGGACGCAAGTCTCTCGCCTATTGTTGGTGCACCTGGTTTGTAATGGACGAAGCTCTAATGTAGACCTTTCCTTTTGGAATAGATGTCGCTTAATTATCTCGAAAGCTAAAAATATAACGGCGCGCGTGTGCTTATCGTTGAAATTTCAACAAACTCGAGAGCGACTACGACTATGTAAATTTAAGCAACGTTTTGCATCTAGTGGTCATCATTTTCTGACTGAGATGGTGTTAGAGTTCTTATGTATAGTTCTAAATAATAAAAGAATAAAGATTGAATTGTAATTGACAAGGAATGACATTTAGGGATATAAATATGGTCGCACTCTCCAAATAAATTGTATTAATATACATTCTTATACTACATTGAGAAAAGTCGTTTTATTGCTTCCACTGCGTGCCTTCTTCACATCTTTTAACAGAATTTTAAAAAAAAGTTATTCTTCGCATATTACGTATTACTGTATCACCATCACCATAAAATATTAAGCTTCAACAGATATATACCTAATAAAACCAACGAAAGCTGACAGCGACCAGAATAGTTTGTGGCTCGTTCTAACTTGAAATTCAAATTCTTTTGAAACTCTCAGTACTCCTGTGTCCATTAGAAAAACGAACTTCTCTGCCTGCAAATATGCTAACGTGAACGCGTTACCCGCGACGCCGAGCGAGCCCCATATAAGACCTTCCTGAAAAGTGAGAAATTCAAACTATTTGAATACAACGATACATATTATATTAACCGATTCGTGTGCTTCTTACAGCCGTCCTTGCTATAATATCTTCTAAACACAAAAAAAACTTTCTCACATAAAAATCAGTAGGTAGGTACTTGATAGCGTTGCAAGTATGCTAGTTTAATATTAAGTTTAATTTTATGCTTCTTCTTTTTCTTTCAGCCTCCTTCAACCATTTTGGTGTAGGCCTTTTTTTTTTTTTTTTTTTACGGGGTGGGGAAATCCTCACGGACTACCTCCGCCTGGGGAAAGGCGGAGGGGCATGCCGGACTCCTACCGGCTAAAACCACCACCCTGGTGTCTCCTCACACGTGCGCGCGGGGCCGCGGGAATCCAGATTCTTCCGCAGCCCCACACTAGTGCTGGCCCGGTCTGTCCGGGCCTCGTCTCCTGCACGGGGTAGTGAGGTGTTTAACTACCCCGTGCATCGCCTCAGGTCAGATTTTGGTGTAGGCCTCTTCCAACTTTTTCTACTCGTCGCGACATAAAGCTCAATGACGCGACGAGTCGCAACGAATTGCAATGAAACGCTTAATAAAAGTGAAACTATGATCTAGTTTTGAATTTTCATCTTCCACATTTTTACTACTAAAATATTCACACAGCGCCTTCAAGTTGCTAAGTAAGCAAAGCGTTTTTTTTTTATGGATATTAGACTAATAAAATTTCTTGTAAATAAATATTTACAAGTATACATGAACAACAGCGAACCCGCGTCTTTCGCGTTCCTACGAGCGTTAGCGCCTCAAACTTCTTCAATTTTTGAAGTCATGGTCAAGATTCATGGAAGATTTATATTTTGTATTGTAAACTCACTTGTTTTCCCCATCCATAAGTCAATGCAATTTTAAGGGCGACTGCGTCATCGAACATCCTCAGCGCTGCGCGGGCGCTCGCCAGCCGTGCGCTGGCGATCAGCAAATCTTGTCTTTTTGCCGTGGAGCCCCATAATTTGAGCACATAACTTGTTAAAGACACAACCTGTTCAATAAATTTGTGATTAGTAAAGGGATTCCTTTACTGATAACTTCTTAACATAGTTGCGTCTAAAGCTTCTGGAGCTTATATTTCCTTCACTAATTAAATATTTATTATTGAATATTAATTATATGACCCAGAAAACTTATTTCTGCCATATAAATTACAAAAAATATATTTTGGATAGGAGTTCCGTAAATTTTGTGGACATAGTGAACGTCTAGATCGCAAAATGAGTAACTTTGCTAAATTTCAAGATATAGTCTTAGTGATCCTGTGGTATTTCGGTTTGTGGGCTAGTGAGGATGTTGAAACCACCCAACATATTTAATTCTTATTAAATTATGGGAAAAGTCACGTTAGTCGTATATATTTTTATATACTATAATCCTTCTGTGCGTCCAAAACTAATTATTATATACCTATTTTTTTTATTGCCGTAGGACAGCAGACAGGATGACGGCCCGCTTAGAGTTTAGCAGTTACCGTCGCCTATGGGTGTTTGCAACGCCAGTGGCATCGCGAACACACTGCTGTCCCATAAGGGTACAGTAACTTGGGTCACTAATGCCGGAACACAACACAAGGTTATTATGGCGACATACTTAAGACCAAAGGTGGTCGCCATCCAGACGGGCTTGGGGCCCTACCACGTAGCTAGGGTTGTTTTTTCGCCTTTTACGGCAGGCCAACCCCGGCCACAGAGATCTGTATTCTTTCTCCGCCCCTACACGGATAAAACCTTCATAATAACTTACTTAACCCCTTACCGCATACAACGCCATATATGGCTTTAAAAGTTAATGATTTTTTTTTTATTAATTATAATATTGTTTTTTCGCAACCAACGTTAAATCTGCATATGTAGTTTCTTCCTTTAACGGAACGTATTTTTTGTTATCCATGGTAAGTGCAATCAGTCATAATATTGGAGGATATGTTCAACGCGGCCGACCGTTAGAGTGCAATTAATTAGTGTTAATTTTATGAGTGTGAAAATAGCAATAAAACGGTAAGTAAAAATCCGTAGAATTTCAAAATACAAAGTTTACATATACTTTTACATGAAATAGTTCTCGTTTCGGCTTTTTTTTGTGTTTTTTGTTTGTTTTTGAGCCTTCTTTTGGTATTGCCATATTTGGCTTCGTATGCATTTTAGTCAAAAACATTATGGGTCATATATGGCTTCGCATGCATTTAGATTATTTTTTCCCTTTGCAGCAATGGACCCTTCTCGCTTATATGGTGCTTCCAAGCATGTAAATTTTATTCCAGGCGATGGTTTCTTAAATGACGACGATCTGGCAAACTCCAACTAGCCGAGCCGAAAGTCCTTTGTGTCCGGAGGCTAAAAAACGTGGTCGTCCTACGCGTATCCTACTCGGTACCCCAACAAGCCGAGCCGCCACTCCAACCAGCTTGCTGGACTCGCCCGTACCGAATAAAAAAGCACGAAAAACTCCATCCAGGCATCAAGACTTACCACTAGATTCTGTACGCTCAGATAACGTGGATCATTTCCCCGAGTGGACGAAATCAAGTCGACAAATTTGTCAGAACTGTTCAAAATTCCGTTCGTTTACCAAATGTGGGAAATGTAACGTTAATTTATGCTACAATGATAACAGAAATTGTTTCAAAGATTTCCATAAAACATAAATTCATTTTTTATTTAATGTATACGAAGCCATATATGGATCAGTACAGTTTCACTATAATGCATACGATGCCATATATGGCTTCGTGTAGTAATTTCTAAAATAAATACACAAAAATTTTTTTTCCTCTTTAGATTGTTTATATATTACAAATAAAAGACGTTTTCAGTAAAAAAAATTTTTTTCGTCATCTCCTTCATAATTCATGCAATAAGGGGTTAATGTTGAAAAAGGATTTAGTCCTAACGGAATTCGCTTTGCCAAGTTCTGGCTTAGACGAAAGTAGCTTTATAAATAAAATGTGTACTCTCGTTAATTTGGAAGCACTGCCGATTTCAACCCGACTTGGAAATTAAGAGCCAATCCAAAGCTACTAATTATGAAATAAAATGTATTTTACCTTATCCCGGTTTGCGTGTGTCTGCAGCAAGTCGCATATTTCATTAACCACTTCCATGAGTGAACAGTAACGCTACACTGTCTTCCGTATCCGTGTTTACATCCACACTAAATCGCTAATCACGTGGATACTAAATATTTTATTTATCGTATTACCTTTACGATAAGATATTAAATCCACTGTTTTTGAATTGCGAGTTCGAGGTTGTCCTAATCATTAGAAATTATCTTTATCAACCTATTGTATAACATCTATTATAATGAAAAGGCCTATATGATGTCTTAGCTTTAAATTTTGGTTCGTTTTTCAGCGGTTAGAGCTGTATTAGAGCGCTTATGTTATGAGTAATAAACAACTGTATATATATATATATATATATATATATATATATATATATATATATATATATATATATATATATATATATATATATATATATATATATATATATATATATATATATATATATATATATATATATTCTTTTTATACACATTTTACACAATATTACCTAGACTCGGGCGGATATTTTAACTCGTGACCGTTGCAAGCCTTGCGATGTGAGAAAGCCGGATCCCTGATCGTTTGCTATCGACGACTTTCAAGGCTTTAACTTTTCCTGATAGTGAAATTAAGGTTTTTTGACTCATCGCCATCTTTTCGCCACAATTTCTCAAACTTACGCCTAAGCACTGTAATTTGATAGGTATTTATTTATTTATTGTTAGAACTGTGACATTATAATGTTGGTAAGTACATTTTGTATCAACAGTTTGCCTTTTTAAGGCGTACAATATTTATAAACGTATTTTTATGCTTCGAATTATTACAAAATAATAGTAACATATTCATTTATTTCGTATTCAATGTGGTCCTTCGAGCCGGATTATTGACTTCGTCGTAGATTATATATACACATCTACTAGACTACCAGCTTTAAGCAAGATTACTATGGACTATTATTATTTCTGTGCGACAATATTTATTAGAAGTATTTTTCTTAATAACGCCTTTTTTGCGAATCCCGCTATACTTACAACGGCTAACATCCACAAACACTCGTTGATGGATACGAAGAAATTAAGCCATGTCAATTAATAAATCATATTAAAATATATGTTAAGGATATGTAAATAAAAACCGAAATAGTATTCAAAAGTATAATTATAAATTTATTAAACAATATTTTCATAAAATATGTTTATAATACTATTCATTTACAAGTCTACACATTGTACACTTAATTTACATAAACAAAATTTATAACAGCGATAAAATACCTGTAAATTACTCCTTATGTTACAAAATATTTACTATTATATTGTACAAATATAAAATTACCTTAAAAGCAATTGCATGGAGTATGTATATGTATCACGAAGTCACGTTCATTTTAACTTTATATTCATAATATTTGTTCATCCGGACAAATTATTACATGAAATAACTTAATATATTTTTTATTTGCCGAGGAACAGCAGACAGTAAGCAGTTACCGTCGCCTTGGATGTTTGCGACGCTAGGGGCTCCGCGAACACGCTGCTGGCCCATAGGGATCCAGCAAGCTGGATCACTAATGCCGGAATACAACACAAGGTTATTATGGCGACATACTTATGACCAAGAGTGGTTGCCATGGGGCATAGGACTTGGGGCCCTACTATATGGCTAGGGTTGTTTTATCGCCTTTTACGACCGGCGGAAGAAAATAATAATAATAGCCCATAACGTCCCACCGCTGGGCTCAGGCCTCACCGGTACAGTTGTCTAAGCTAGCGATGAGATTGGTATGGGGTCATCCATAAATTACGTCACACGTTAAAGGGGGAGGCTATCACCGAAATGTGACATTGTGTGACAAGGGGCGCGGGGGGGGGGGTGATCAAAGGTTTGTGACGTCACGATACGAATGAATACGAAGGAGGGCGTCCAAAGTCCATGGACACAAGACGATTAAGTTTTGTGTCTTTAATTAACTTAATTAGTCGTTTATTGTTTCCTAACTAGGCGTTTGCTTTGTCGTAAAAAGGGACCCAAGCCCGTCTGGATGGCAACCACCTCTGACCTCTAAATATGCCGCCATAATAACCTTGTATTGTGTTCCGGCATAAATGCCTCTAGTGTCGCAAACATCTATTAAGTGGGCCGTAAGCCTGTCTCCTGTTCCACAGCCATTAAAAATAAGTTGCACCCCCTATTCTAATTATTTGTATTCCTTTTTAAATCTTATATGTCACAGAAACAGATTGTCCATAATAAGTACATTCTTGAAATCAAACCTTATCTACATCACAACCAAATAATATCATACAGATATTTAAAACTCCATATATAAGACATACGAATGTATTAACTTACGTACCATCATTTAATAAGTTCAAAATTAATCAACCATGATCTGATTGATAAACAAGAACATTTCTTATGAGATGGCGTCCAGCTGTGTAGCAGAAGTTCTGCGTTCATTTCAAAAGTCGTTTCCTCGCGAAGTACATAGCGATTCCTATAACTGACGATGTGGTTGCAATGGCAGCGACCTTGGTACCGCCGATCTTCTCCCCCCAGAGCCAACCGTCAGGGAGGCAGCTGACCGCGTGTGTTATATCGAGGCATAGTTTCCCGGCTGTGATGGCTTGAAGGACCAATCTTACGTCTAAGTTTTTGCGAGCATCCGCGCCACCATCCTCTGATGAGTTTCGTAGGCAATCTCGGCTCCACCACAACTGTTTGATCGACCGCGATGTTCTGCGTATAATATTGACAAATGCAATCATACTCGTTTTGTAAAATCTTTCTAAACAAGCTATTTTTTATCAAATTCATTCCGATTATAATTTATCATTAAGGCTAAGAGGACCAAGAGTGGACTCTTGGATAGATGTTTTTATAAGCTTGATAGGCCTACTTCAGATCCGAAGCTTCTGAAGCAAGGATTGAAGCCAACACTGGTTGTCCATAACCTTTATACCATAACCTTTGTTTATCAAGAATTATTGTAATTAAGTTACATTTTTCAACAAAATAATTGATTGTTTTTATAATTTCTAAATATAATATTTATTTGTCGACCTCCGTGGTGTAGCGGTTAACGCACTTCGGTACTCTTACGGAGGTCATGGTTTCGATTCCCGCCTCGCATCTGGGTGTTTATGTATAATATGTATTTATTTACAAAAAAAAGTATAAATGTAGTTTATCAGTTGTCTAGCATCCATAACACAAATGCTATGCTACTTAATTTGGGACTAGATGGCGCTGTTTGAATTGTACCAGTATATTTATGTGTTACATATAATTCTTTATTCCCTCTCATAGATTCATAACACTAGTAGAAAATTTGTAATGCCATCATTTTTTATTGACTTACAAATCACTTACTGACTATTTTAAAGACCTTTTTCCTGCTTTTTTCACACTTACACTCGGTATTAATGTCTTATTATACTATCTTTATTATAAGGGGCAAAATACTTACTGTAACAATGATATAAACAAGCTAGCCGCCCACAAAGCTGTACTGACAGTGTCCAGGGTTTCAGCAGCTTTTGGATTAATCTTCAACACTCCCACCTCATACAACCAACAGGCTTTCTCCACTGGCAAGAAGGCTTGATCTACAACGTTGGCAAGTACACCGAGTGTTGCTGCATATTTTGATGTTTCCTAAAAATGAATCAAAATTAAAACATAATATTTAGGAATGTACCCATACCATGTGACCTAGTTTTGACAATTTTTACCCCCCTCCTTCCCCTTGGTAATCATCCATTATATATGAGAAGAAACCCCCAGGTAGTAATTCATAAATAGGGATTGGTGGGACTTTTTATTAATAAATTAAAAATGGAAGTCATGGTTGTGGAAGGATCCGGCCAACTCTCTAGAACTGGAGAACTCTCCGACTTAGAATTTTTCAGTGAGTTTGTTTACCCCAGATCCCTATTGACTGACCAAGGAGGAAGTATGTTAGAGATCAATAGAAGTGCATACATGGCCAAAGCTGCTATGACCAAACCGACATGCATATGTGAAAATTTAAAGGTACCCAAAGTTCCAAATAATTTTTGTCTTATATAGCATTGTATTGTATGCTTGATACGGCTAGTAAAACATAATAACTTGTAAATCTAATATATAAAATTCTCGTGTCACAGTTTTCGTTGCCATACTCCTCCAAAACAGCTTGACCGATTCTCATGAAATTTTGTGAGCATATTGAGTAGGTCTGAGAATCGGCCAACATCTATTTTTCATCCCCCTAAATGTTAGGGGTGACCCACCCCCAAAAGTTTTTTTTTAATGTTTTGACATTTTATTATTTATATGGCAGAACAACGTTTGCCGGGTCAGCTAGTATTATATAATATTTAATTGAAAAAAAAATGTAATAAGCTAACTAAAGTCATTATATATAAGATTACATTAGTTATAATAATAAGTAAACTGGAACCAATCACACTACTGTGTGATTAAATAGTCCCAAAGTAAGTAGCAAATAAATTATTTTATGGATACTAGAGAACAAATTTAATACTTTAACATTTTTCTTTTGTAAATAAATACATATTACACATAAGCACCCATATGCAGGAAGGGAATTAAACCTGTTACCTCCACAGGAGTTCTGACGTGCACTAGCCGTTACGACATAGAGACAGATAAAAAAATTGTATTTATACTATTGATAAAGCAAAATTAAAGTTATATGTTGATAAATTGAAGAAACTTACATGTCTGCCCAGGCCATAATTCCATGTGTGCCTGATCATTGGTATATCATCGAAGAGCCGCAGCATAAGCCTGGCACTTGACAGCCTGGAGCCAGCAGTCTGCCATGGCTTATCATTTATTATACATCCATACAGCTTGAAGGCATAGCAAGCTAGACGGACAACCTAGACATCATTAAGAGAAATTCATTAATCTATAATATTGTATAAAATTTCGAAGGACATTCCAAAAGGTTCCAGATTTAAAACAATAAAAATAGACAATAAATATAATAGGAACCGGATTGTATAACGAATTGGTTACCAGTTAAACCGGTGTAAGTATGAAATATCAAGGCCGAAAGGCTTCCGCATAACTTACCTTATCTCTTCCATTGTAACTATCCAAGAGCTCAGATACATCTTCTATCATAGAAGACATTTTATGGACAAGTACCACTGATCCACTAGAATTCCTTAAAGAATTTTTATATACATCGATAAAAATATTACGCAGCTACAGTAACCTCTTTTAAATGCAAACGTACTTAGTTGTAGAGTTCCACGCGATAACTATTACATTTCTCCTCACAAATCACAATCTAATAAATGCTTTACAACCTTGATAAATTTTCGAAAGGTTAGGGAAGTTAGGACAGCTGACGATGACGTGTGTGACATTTAGCCTTATATTTATGTGGTCTGTTATGTTTCTTACTTGTATATGAATTAGTCATGGACTTAGTTATTATTTATTATAGTAAGCCCATGGAATTAGTATTCTTCCTTGTTGAGATTTTTTTTAACTCGTTGTAAAATAAAATATATTAATTCTATATAACATACAGACGAAAAAATCGTTAAAATAGAATTTAAAAAATTGTCATTAATGTTAATTCTAATTTATTAACAGTCTTTAAAAACTGCAAATTATGAAAGTCTAAAAAAGAAAACAAATACATGTCAAATGTGTTGTGGTAATTTATTAATTTTTATATAGTGGTGGGAATTATTATAGCATTAAGTTGTTACATGTGAGAATATATCATGAGAATATACTAAAATGAAAGCGTTTTCGATTAAGGATATACCCGAGTTTTCCAAGAAGGAGAGAATAGTAGTCGTTGGTATAATTGGAAAATCGCCGTACCGGTATCCCAATAAAACTGCCCCTCTCATACCTTCAGTACAAAGTGATGAGGTAAATCGTTAATTTATTTTGCCAAAAGAATTGCATTATTATGATTTGACATGATATAACCTTTTCCTGATTTCCATTATATTTAAAAATATTATATACATTACAGAATGGGATTGAATGTCATTGGGATGAAAGACGCGGTGTTCTGTACCTCCATACTATCTCATACTTAGATACCAAACGTCTAGTCGAACTGGCCAAGAACCTGGATGAAAACTCCAAAATCACTGAGCAAGACGCTGATGCATCTCATTGGCTTGTGGCATCTGGTGAACTGGCCGTGGAGTCATGTAGAGCAATGGCCTTGCTCTTCCATCTCTGCCACATTGTTGTGTTGTCATCTCCGACATCTGTATTTGATATTGGCTATCTTCAGCTTTTTAAAGCTATTGATGCCTTTAGGTTAGTATGTAAATTTGTTTTTGTTTTATAGAAAAGTTTATATTATGTTGAGAGATCAGCACATATAATAAAATAAAATAGCCTTTATTACAGGAGTCAGAGTTACAAAGTTTCTAAACATATAAAGATATTATATATAAATTGTATAATATCTCGGATTTCTGTGTGCCTTTGGAAAATGCCAAGTGGCACACAAGAGAGCTGCCATTAGTTTGTTTAAAAACAAATTGAAAAATTGACTCATTGATAATTAGGCGGCTGACCGTAAAAACTAAGCCACAACTATTACAACATGTAACATGTTGTGCCGACCCCATATAATGTGTTGTAATTCATCTCATTATAATGATAGGTGTAGTAAAAAGAAATGAATTATTTTTCCAGATGGCTTTTTTTTCCAGATGGCTTTAGTAATCTACAGATTAGTAAAGCCATCTGCTGTACCTTGTGCTGTAGAAGTTCATGCAAGTCACACTAGGTGGCATTAGAAAGATGACACTAAAAAAGCTTCACTTTTATGAGTGGTTGATTGATTTGATGAAGTTTTATTTGATCATGCATCAAAGATGGACACCACCAAAGAGAAATTTTACTGTACTTTTAGTTTTTTAACAATACAAGTTCAAATCAAAAAATCGTGATATTTTAAGCCACTAATCAATTTAGATTACTATATTTAAGGTCTTTCACACAGGACATTTTAATTTCATTTCAATGTTTTCTGGATGTTAAATGAATTGATGTAGGTAAAAATTAATAATAAAAATAATTACAGCTGCTGGGTGTTGTGAGCTTTACTTTTATTTTATTACATTTAGAGGCATTGGCCAATATTATTTATTGGTATCATGATATGAGGCGTGTAGTTGCTAAACCCGCTGTAGTAATAATTTTTTAAACTCCTTAATTGAACTAAACCCAGCTGATTTAGTGGCATTTGATTCAAACTCAAAATACATGGTTGAATATAATATTGGAATATACAGAGTATAGAGGCATTTGTGCAATAAAAATTTGATAGCTATGTAGTTAGTTTATAGTGTTTTAATACAACATATCATCCAAAAATCCATTTTCCCAAAAACGTTTTAGCGGGTTTTGCAACTACACGACTCATATCAGTATACTGGTCACTATGTTTTCCTTCACTGTGGGAAGCGTCGCGAACATCAATAGGGGAGGGTTTATTCCTAAGGAATAAAAAAAATAATCTAAGTTGTGGTATGCCATTGTGGGATTCCAAACTCTAGATTGGTCTTAAGTATTTACCTCTGAACTATCAGGTATTTAGGTTTTGAAACTTACTTCAGTATAAATACAAGTGGACCTTTCCTGCTAGCTGCTGTGTTGTTCCTTTTGGGTTTGAGCTAGTTAGTTCTCATCAAAAGATTCCAGACTACCAAGTGGCATGATGAAGTATTTCCCAAATTTAGCCAGATATAACCATGGTGTATGATTAAATCAAATATGAATAAACACTCCTTATTGTTCACTAGGTAATATTTATAAATAATAAATATAAGGAATAGTTACTGTGATAGAAGCGAAGCGTGGGTCATATTGTGAAAAGTGATTTCTTCCATCATAGAGTTATGATCTATTAATTTTACGATTCAAGTTACATAAATAATTATTATGTTTGTTCTTACAGAGCAGAGCTAATAGCAAGCACGACAATCGCCTTAGCCTCTATAAAGGCCAGTGGTGCTTGGGAGACCCACGGCCGGTCGTGTTGTCCAAGGCTGCTTTTCCATTTTCGGCGTACACCAGCACCATTACGAAAATCACCTGCAGCATTAAAAAGGCTAGAACACGCTGTGGAAGACCAGCTGTATTTTATATTGAGAAAGGCGCGAATCATCACTAATGTTTGGTGAGGTTTTGGAAATTTTCATGTAAAAGATATGTTTGTCACTTTTTATCAAGTAATGACCCTATCACCAGAGAATTTAATGAAATGTTTTCATTCTGTATATTTTAGATAAAACTTTTATTTGCTAAAAAAATAGTAAGAACTTATTTAGGTCCAAATAAAAGATTAATTATTTTCTAATGGATATTGTTTAGTTAAATCATTCATATTTCTATATTATACTAGCTGTGCCCGCGACTCCGTCCGCGTGGAATAGTGACCTTATCACTAAGGGGTATGAAAAATAGATGTTGGCCGATTCTCAGACCTACTCAATATGCTCACAAAATTTCATGAGAATCGGTCAAGCCGTTTCGGAGGAGTACGGGAACGAACATTGTGACATGAGAATTTTATATATAAGATAATGTATGCTGTTGTATTGTCTATATATTAATACGTGAAGCGAAAACTTTATACCCCTTTTTAAGAAGTAAAATTTAAATTAAGTTATGAAAAATTATTATATTTGACCCATAAACTGCTGACTTGACGTCGTAGGGGTTGATATGTGTGCCAATGGACTGACCACAAGAGATGCTGAAGATCGTGCGAAGTGGAGAAGAAAAAGTCGGAAAGCGGACCCCGGGCGCCGAACCGAGTGTTTGGGCTGCGACCGAGATTCAACACTAAGATGATAATGATGATGAAAAATTATTACTATTTTACTTCGAAAATCATCTCTATTAAATATGCTATCAAATAATAATGTTTAGTTGGGGCTTGCGTTGAGACAGGTTTTCTTTACAAACATATAATAATAATTAACAGACATACACCTATAAAAGGAAAAATTGCAGATTACACTTATTGGGGGTTCTGGATCACTACTAAGAGTAAATACATTGTATTAAGTATGCTTTTACTGAAGTTACTAAACTAAACAGTTCATTATTTGTCATTCATTACTATCTTATATGTATTGAATGGAAGAAATCTTATATTTTAACTATTTTGAATTCAAAGAAATAAAATAATTTTCTTCCTTCTATTTCAGTGCAAAATCACTCTTTGCAATACCAAAAAACGAGGAGTTTGTCTATTTTAATGCAGATGACACCCATGGTAATGCCCGTGATGTTAGTTCCTTAGTCCGTGGCTTGGTTCATTTGTGTACGGGGGTAGAACCCGAGCCTCCAGCAGATAGGCCCACCTTCAGGCAATTCCTGCAGGGTCACATTGATCTGGCGTTTGGGGAGGGCTTTGATGATAATGTTGGAAAGTATGCAATGAGCACTTCATTCTTTGAGGTATGGATGTATTTTTATACTATTCAATTTAAGGGTAAGGCAATAGGGTTAATTTATATAGGTGGCTGAAAAATAATCCATTTAAATGTGAAAGAAAGAAATATTGGATTTGGGGCATATAATAACATATACAAAAATTTGATAATACATTCCTAATTAAAATTTATAATTGTGGTAGTGTACAACATGTTTGTGATATAACAACTTCATAAAAAACAAAAATAAATATATATATATATATATATATATATATATATATATATATATATATATATATATATATATATATATATATATATATATATTCAAGCTAATGTATATCTTATTAATAACTTACAAGATCTGATATTGCCAAAGCATTCAGGCCAAGAAGTATAACTTTGTGTTGTGTTCCGGCATTAGTGAGCCTAGTTCCTGTACCCTTATGTGACAGCAGCGTGTTCGCGATGCCACTGGCGTTGCAAACACCCACGACGCGACGGTAACTGGTAAATTCTAAGCGGGCCGTCAGCCTGTCTGCTGTCCTACAGCAATAAAGAAACATGACGTCCACACTCGCTCATAGCTCTTGTTTCTTGATATTTTCACAACTAGACACAAGAGATAGCATGGGTATTCTGAAAATGCATACCATAGACTATATCACACAAACGCCAAGAAAGATATAGAACAAAACAACACTTTCATCGTGGTGGTAATCGAACCTCGAAACTTCAGTTTATACAGGAAGAAATACATCATGAACTGATTATTCAACCATTGAAGCTGGAAAAATACAAATCTATTATATACAATGTTAAAATGGCTCTGAAATACCTTTTATGATTTATTATGTTATCTGAAAATTTGCAGAAAGATGCATTTTTGTTTCCTTTAAGGAATCCGTATTTCTTTAGCCCTATTTTTATTTTAGTTACATTCATTTTTTATTAAAAAAATATTATATTTGTTAAATAAAAAATGAATGAAATCAAAACCAAATGTGGTTTTACACACATTTTTTTATAATATTTGAAAACAATGCATAATTTCATTATATACAATGTAGTCAATATACAATACAATATATATACAATGTAATCTAGAAATGTATTCAATAATATTTCAGCTACCAAGCGCTGTGTCATGGCGGGCAGCAGCGCAAGCGTTAACTCCAGTATACTTGGAAGAATCCCCCAAAAGTAGCGATAGCAGCGATGGCTCCGGTGGCGCCCTCTATGATGCGCTTGCCACGGACGTCCGGTTCTCACAGGCTAGGTGTGCTAAGGTCAATCATACTGTTTAATTCAAAATCATATTATAACCCTGATCAGAAATAGTTTGATTGCATTGATAGCAATACCTTTTATTGATGATTTCTAGAACTACCTTCCGCTATGTTAGTTGGGCACCCTATAGACTTTGTTATAAAGTTAAAGAACTAGTTCTTGATGTTCAGGGGATATTTGGTTTTATGGGTACCTGTTAGCTCAGTGATTTACCCTCGGAGGCCAATCTCTGTAGGGTTCAAATCTCATGGTGGCAGGCACTGTTTAGGTAGTTTTCATATTATAGCATATTTGCTAAGTACCGATGATGAAGGGAACCATCGTGAAGAAACCTGCACACAGAGATCACTGGTTTATGTAACCTGTCAATCCGCCTCGGACAAGCATGGCGGGTATACCGTATGTTGCCTCTAGTGTGAGGCCGAAGCCCCGCAGTGGGACCTTGCAGCCCCCAAAAGGAAAGAGAATGGTGTGAATTTTCCCTTTGCATGTGAATTGGTAATCCATTGATTGTTTTATAAAATTCACTTGTTTTTTTTTTATATATTCTGGGTCTCACGGTACATATACTGAGAAGTTCGCACAACGGAATTTAAAAGTGTATATATAAGGAACTAGGTGTAGACAGAAATTATTTTTTAAAGGACATATAACATTGTTAAGTAATATTTGGTTCTGCAGGTGCTGCCTATTGCACAAGCGTCGTATGCCGAAGGACTCCCTACACACTACTCCAGTCAATATCATTCTCATAAGGTATTATTTAGACATATTTTCCTGTCCTTATTTTTTATCAACATCTCTGATATCTATAGTTTACAGGAAGACATGTATAAGTTCGTTGCAAATAAATTTAGAATACCTAATTATAATGCAATAACAAATATAAATAACAAATTTAAAAAATACTGTAATTGTTGATTTAAAGCCGAGAATTTATGAAAAATGCCATAAATCAACCCTAGCTAGGTGGTAAGGCTTCAAGCCCGTCTGGATCGCAACCATCCCTGGTCTCTAAGTATGTGACCATATCGACCTTGTGTTGTGTTCCAGCATAAGCCTGTGTTAACTGGAATGGAATGAAAGAGGGACTGCAATGGAGGGCACTGTTAAATGCCTCTGGTATCGCAAACATCTGTAGCACCTGCTTACTATTAAGTGCACCGTCAGCCTGTCTGCTGTCCCATAGCATTAAAAAATGCAGCTGCTCTATTATCTAATAGAATGTTTGAAGAAACAATGATAAATATCACAAATTATCTTAAACGATATGTGTAATGGCGAAGGTGAGCGTGGCGCTGGGGGTGCTGGACACGATGGCGCGTGGTCCGCTGGCGGGCGGTGCTCGCGCTCGCCTGCGCGCCGCGTGCACCGCCACGTGGCGCACGCGCAGCCTCTGCGAGGCGCTTTCACTGACTTCGCATGTGTGCATTGAACCTGAACAGTGAGTAAACTACTTCTTTTGTGACTTACTGTGCTTATTGCTAATATACCTTTAATAATATAAAGGATTCCGATACCGTATTTCGGACCGCTGTTGTCGACACGAAACCTTTTCCCATTACCGTCTTTAGTTCGTTTCTGTTCAGCGTGATATTAGACGTTCTGTCAAACAGAATCAGAGATCTGCACGATGCTGACGATATCGTGCTGGCAGATGCGGACAGAGGTAGGTTGGTGTGATGCGTAAACGTGTGGAAGGAGTCGCTTGAGAACGGTGGTCTGAAGCTCAGTGTGGCGAAAACCGATTACTTGGCCTGTAACTTTACAGATCCCACACCCGTACGCATAGGCGACGACACGGTCGAGCGCATGGACCAGGTGAAATACCTGGGATCTGTATTTTACGCGTTTGGTGACATCGATTGCGACGTCAAAGCACGCATTGCTGCCACGTGGGCCAAATGGCGTGAGGTGACTGGTGTCCTCTGTGACCCCAGGATGCCGGGTAAGATGAAGGGACAGGTCTATAAGACCATCATTAGGCCTGTCCTTTTATACGGCTGTAAACGTGGCCGGTGCTAGAGCGACAGAAGCAGAAACTGCGTGAATATGCTGCGGTGGCTGTGTGGACTGACGAGGGAAGACCGCGTTAAGAACTCCCGCATCCGCCGCAGCCTTTATGTCGGTGACATCGCAAATAAATTACAGCAGTGTCGTCTTCGCTGGTATGGCCACGTATTGCGGCAATCGGCTACTTACATGAGAAACAAATGTCTGGCCATGCCGCCTCCGCCGGGATCTAACCGAAAGGGACCGAAAAAGTGTTGGTTTGATGTCGTAAAGGATGATGCGTGCCAATGGTTTGTCTAGAACTGATAGAGTAGAAAAAGTCGGAAAGCGGACCTCGGGTCAAAGTCAAAGCTCGGAAGTCTGTTGGAGGACCCTTTAGAATAATACTAATTATATTAGATATTATTGCACAAAACAAGTTATAAAATATAACTTTTTGTTATTGCTGTAGGACAGCAGACAGGCTGACGGCCCGCTTAGAATTTATCAGTCACCGTCGCCTATAGGTGTTTGCAATGCCAGTGGCATCGCGAGCAAACTGCTGTCCCATAAGGGTAGGGGAACTTGGGTCACTAATGCCGGAACACAACACAAGGTTATTATGGCGGCATATTGAAGACCAAAGGTGGTCGCCATCCAGACGGGCTCGAGGCCCTACCACGTAGCTAGGGTGGGTTGTTTTGTCGGCTTTTACGACAGGCCGACCTCGGCCGCAGAGGTTAGTATTCTTTCTCCGCCCCTGCACGGATATATTTCTGTATTATATGAGTCTGGATCCAGTCTAGGACAATGATTTGTCCGAAATAGGTTTATTTATTAAATGTTTCTTTCTTTCTATTTGGATAGAAATGAAAATTCTTCGACCTCTATACTAATTAAAGCTGAATTATAGACACATCGTACTATGTCCGACTTCAACTTTTATTTCACCAACGTCAATTGACACATTTTTATGTATTTAAATGGTAAAATAGCGACAAAAGCAAAGAGCACTCGTCCGGCGTGCGTTACGTGAGCGCGTGCAACTGCGGCCGCACGAAGTGTTCCCGCGAGGACCCTTACACGGTGCGCGCGGCCAACTGCACCTTCTACGAGCAGGCAGCCGAGGAGTGCGGCGTCTGTTCCTCCTTGCAGACCATCGAGTTCCCCGTGTTCCAGCCGTCTACACCCACTTACAGGTAAATATTGTTTTTATAAAAAAAATTGGGTCTACTCCTCCCAAGTCCCTACTGAAGGGGTAGGGACAAAAAATGCTGGCTTAACGTAAAGGTTATATATGTGCCAATGGATTGACCACCAGAGATGCTGATGACCGTGCGAAGTGGAGAAAGAAAAGTCGGAAAGCGGACCTCGGGCACCGAAGCGAAAGTTTGGTTTACAACTGAGATTTAACGCTAATATTGTGATGATGATATCTATATATTAATACGTGAAGTGAAAACTTTGTACCCCTTTTTACGAAAATTGCGCCGACGGAGGACTATGAAATTTGGCACAGTTAAAGTTTATATGGAGAAGTGCACAAAGCTACTTTATGCCTAGAATGCATTAAAAATACATTAAATTAATTAAAATAAACATTATACACACTACTGCTCGAATTTTACACAATATACATACACATAAATACCTTACTTACGCTTTTATTTTCTTTTATGAGAGTTTATGGCCTGGTAAAGACCATTAAGGTTAATTTTATAATAATATATGGTAATATAATATATAATATTTATATTCATAATGCACATTAGTAAATACTTAAATAATTAATAAATAAATAATAATAGTATATAAATTATAATATTATATAATTATTAATAATATATATTTATAATAAATTAATAATTGTCTATAGGCTTAAGTGATTATATTCTCTTTGGTCTTATTAAAGGTCGAAATTGACAATTAACAAGGAATATAACTTTGGAATCGTTTTTATCTGTGTATTGATTTCACTGAAGTATGAAACCAAAGGTCTATGATTGATTTACTCTTGCCTATTTGTGAGAATAACATTTACAAAATGCCAAAATATGGTTACGAAACGGGTTTACAGTGCAGATTTTGCAATGCAAACATTTAGGTATGATTCCGAACTACGTTGCACGCAGCAGTGCGACCGGGGACCGGTAGTGCCGCGGTAACAGTGCCGCGGCAGCAGTGTTGCGGTAGCACTGCTGCGTGCAGCGTCCTTCGGAATCATACCTTTTTGAAGTTTTACAGTGATGCTGTTCAAACTGATGTAGATAAAGGGCAAACCTTGGATTATAGAAGCACCTTTGAAAAAAGAAACCTTATAAAGTTCAAACTATAATTAAATTATGGTTCTATAAACTTAAATAATCGACCACAGAAAAGTATGAAATATTACTTCATTCATTCAATAATTGAAAACTTTATTTATGAATTACTACGTGAAACTAGACGTTCTTCTCATATATTACGGATGGCCACCAAGGGGAAGGAGGGGGCTAAAAATGTAAAAAATATTGTCGACCATTGCAGTACAAGTTTTTTATTGTACTATTTCCAGAGCTGCATCAGTTAAAGGCGTATCCAGCCAAGAGACGACAGAAACTTTGGTATCCCGGGAACGGGATTCCGGCAACTCGGCCCCCTCCGAGGAGGACAACTGGTCTGCGCCGGACGCTTTGTCTCCAGGGTCACACCACGAAGAAGAGGAAGACGAGGACTCGGAGAATAGATACCTGGTGCCGGTTCGAGGGGATACTACCTCTGGTAAGTTTAAATTAAGATAAATTTTTGCTAGGAAATATAAAAAAAAACTAGCCATTCCCATCCACTTCGCTTGTCGAATAATAGAAAAAGTAAATCGAAAAAATATGAGAAGTTTTCGTACGCATGCGCGCTACACCGCTTGCCCCCTTCTCGGCGACCAGAAAACACGTTTCTTAAAACTTTAATAGCTTTATATTAAAATATTGTACAACTCACAACACAAACAACAACACAACAAAATCTAAAGTATAAAATATACCTTTTCAGAGAAAATCATGACCCGTCAACCATCCACAACGGAGTACCTCCCCGGGATGCTACACACTGCCAGTCCTCCGGGTCTGCTGCCTGCCTTCCCGAGCTGGAGCCTCGTCTGCCTGGGGGCCTCGTCTCTCTACTCGCACAACCTGGGCATACCCGAACATCTCCAGCCCGGTTTCTTACCGCACACGAACTATTTGCTACCATGGGATTGTGCTGTTAGGTATGTATCATTTGTAATCATAGCTTAATAATTATCTTTCTTTATCGCCGGAATTATTATTAACTTATTTGCCGGAACACAACACAAGGTTATTATGGCGGCATACTTATAGACCAAAGGTGGTCGCCATCCAGACGGGCTTGGAGTCCTACCACGTAGTTAGGGTTGTTTTGTCGCCTCTTGCGACAGGTTGACCCCGGCCTCAGGGGTTTGTATTCTCCTCTCCTCCGTGCAGGGGCGGAGTAAGAATATCTAATCAGTCTATTCAAGAAGGTTAGCTAGCTAAAAGTTAATTGGTTATTTCCAGTGCACAGAAGAATATACCCGCTAGGTTAATATAAAAAAATTATATTAATAGGCCATCCCGGAAGCTATATTTATTTGAATACTATATTTTCTTTCTAATTCTATATTTGCGAAAATTTTTGAAAAATATTATTACGGAGAATTAAACGCATACCTTGAAAATTTTGATATTTTATGTCGAGAGCAAAAAGGGTTTCGTCAAGGTAAAACCATAAATATGGCCATTTTTGACTTCATTAAAGGTGTTATGACATATGTGGATAAAAAAATCCTGTTTCTGCGGTTTATTTTGATGTGAGTCAAGCGTTTGACTGCATAGATCATGACATATTATTGGAAAAGCTTGAAGCGTATGGACTAAGAGGAAATGTATTAGAATTGATCCGATCTTATATAAGTGGCAGACAGCAAATAACGTGCATTTCAAGACTTAACCCCGTCACCAAATGCGAGGAAATTTTTGCTTCAAAAAAGCGATATGCCAAACACGGAGTGCCACAAGGAAGTGTTTTAGGACCTCTTTTGTTTATTTTATATATAAATGACCTACCAAAGTGTATTGTATATCCTATGACATTATTCGCTGACGATAGTACTTTGATAATTCCTTGTAATGATATAAATATGTATAAAAGTGACATTAATAATTCTCTTCATTCAGTAATATCTTGGTTGAATAATAATAATTTAAAAATTAATATTAGTAAAACAAAAATAACGCACTTCACACAGAGACCCCAAAATGTTAATATTAAGGTAGAATATGATAATAATGTTGTAGAGAATGTAGAATCGACTAAATTTCTAGGATTAATGATTGACAATAAACTGAATTGGAAAAATCAAATTGCCGAATTAAGTAAGAAAATAAGTAAATCATCTTATGCATTATATAAACTAGCACAACATGTCAACCTAAAAGCGTTATTGACAGCCTACTATGGACTTGTTGAGTCTGTGTTAAGGTATGGAATAATATTTTGGGGAAATTCGACTAATGTGAACATGACCTTTTTAATACAAAAACGTTGTATACGAGCAATGTTTAAATTAGATAGAACTGAGAGTTGTAAACCATTTTTTGTGAAGCACAATATTCTAACGCTTCCATCGTTATATATTATGGAAGTAGCAATGTTTGTAAGGCATAACCCACATCTATTCGAACGCATGTCAGATAGGTTAATACGAAACCGGAGGGATAATGATCGGCTTTGTGCGGTGAGTTGCAATACAGCACTGTTGCGTAAGAGTATTATATCTATGGCACCAAAAATTTATAATAAAATCCCTAAAAATATAAAATTACTGAATACAACCTCATTTAAAATACAATTAAAAATTTTTTTAATAAATAAGTGCTATTATAGCGTAAAAGATTACATAAATGATATTATTTCTCATTAAATTTACATGTAAATTAATATCTACAATGCGGAAATATTATAAATCATAATTGACAAATATTAATAATCAATAAACAAAAAATTAAATAATACTATATTAATGTTACAATTTAATTTAAAATATGTAAGCGCTCATGTATTCATGTCGACATAATTTTGTATTATTATCAATATTTATATGTATACACAATAAAAGACATATATTTTAGTCATAGTATTACATAAGGGTCCTTTGTTCTTTTATTTTTTTATTTTGATTTTTTGTTTCTCAACGGTTTCACAAATCATAATTCATATGTTACGTCTTTTTGTTTTCATGTTTAGTTGCTATTATTGATTAAATATCTGAAAACATTGTGATCTTATAGGGCAGCAGAAAAGGCCTACTCATTTAAATTTTGCACGCCAAACTTGGCATAACATGTCGGCTAATTACTATAATTTTCTAACCAAATGCAATGTAGTATATCAAATGTAGTCATTGTATTGTAAACATGTTTAGCAAATAAAATTATTATTATTATTATTATAATACGAACCGTTGAAGAGATAAGATCACAATGGAGAAAACTGAAATTAGAGCTGTAATCCAGTACTTCTTGTATGAATAAAATGTCTTCTAAAGATATGGACGCTATTTTGGTGAAAACATGAGGGTTTGCTCCTCTATCTTCCACAATTGCATCCAAGGATTTTAAGCTGGAAAGATGAACATTGTGAAGGTTACTGAAAAGAGCCCAAGATGTCGTATTGACAGCTCGGAGAGTGACCATTAGGCATATAGCCGAGGTCACGGGTACCTCATATGGCAGTATTTAAAGACCCCTCGCGAACGAATTACACATGAACAATGTCTGCGCGTGCGTGCCGAGAATTTTAATCGAAAGTAAAATTAAAAAAAAAAACGGTGGTGAATTCAGTAAAATTCCTAATATATTAGAAAATTTTCGATATTATTTCTGTTGAGAAACGACGACGTCTTGTGCCATTATCGAAGTGGCAACAGATTTCTATAAGAAATTTTTGTGGTCTTGACCAGAATGTAAAAGATGTACATCGTACCTCTGAGAAGAGGTGATTAATTGATTATTATTTTACAGCAAAGGGCTAAAAAAAACTGTGTAAAAACTGAATTGAAACATCTTTTAGCCTCTTACCGAGAGGCGTCGTCGCATAAAGTGCGTCAAAGTTCTGCTCTGTGACAACTGAACGGTGTAACCCGATCTATGACGTACACGTGTTAAAACCTCGGTTGCATTTAGATGCATCCGAGATCAGTCCGTTAATGACGACTGTCGTACGCTCTAGATATGATGGGGCGGGGCGAGCGCAACACTGCATCGCGCCCTCTATCGGCCACGTGTGCACGGACTGCAGGGGCTGCTGTTTACATTTAACCACATTAGTTATAGCCGGTAGAAAAAATGAGCCACCGACTAAATACTAACTGCCCCGGTAGAGCCAGCCTAGTGGACAGAAGTCATTGAACCTGGCTACAGTGTGGCTCTTCTAAATGATGGCACGGTGTAGTATGGACTCGTGGACAAACAGGATCATTTCCGTTGATTGTTGTTATATGTTATTTGCAGGATGGAAGCGGTGACCCTGTGGCGGGCGGCGCAGGCGACCGCGCGGGGGAGGGCCAAGGCGCCCGCGCCCCACCACCTCACCGTCAAGATATTCATCGGCTTCGAGTACGAGTGCCCCCGCGGTCACAGGTAACAACCACATGGAGCTCATAATTTACTACTTACATATATATATACATATTATATATTTTTTAAAATAACATTCATTTTACATATAAATGTTATACTGTGGGGAAGGTCTAAAAAGTGCAGGCGTCTGACTTTGTAAAGGATGATACGTGTGGCAATGGACTCCTTACCAAGGCTGCCGAAGCCGTTCAAAGTGATGATTGAGTGAGGGATTTAAGGCTAGGATGCTGATGATGATATTTTATTGGTTAATATTCGAAGTCATGGTGGCGTTTATTACACTTAAAATGAAACCAGAATTCATTTTGTCCTTAGCAATCTTTCTTAAATATAAATTCAAGTATGCACGGTGGTCTTAACAGTTTTTTTTAAATGATGTAGGACAGCAGTCCGGCTGACGGCTCACTTAGAATTTATCAGTTACCGTCGTCTATGGGTGTTTGCAACGCCAGGGGCATCATTGTAGTGGTACTGGAACGTGGTCACTAATGCCAAAACACAACATAAGATTATTATGGCGGCATATTTATACATCAGGGGTGATTGCCATTCGGACGGGCTTGGAGCCCTACCACGAAGTTAGGGTTGTTTTGTCGGCTTTTACGACAAGTCGACCCCGGAGGCAGAGGTTAGTATTTTTACTCCGCCCCTGCACGAAGAAATCTCTACATATATGTCAAATATATACGATATATTTGGATTAATTAGAAAAAGTTGCTTTCCAATAGTGGTATTGTTGGAAACCAACTATTTCAATGCCACCAAGCAAGTATTGCGCCAAAGATTCCCTTGTGTTGATATGTTTGACCTCGAAGAACTTAATCATCATCATTATGTTAGCGTTAAATCCCGGCAACCCAACGCTCTGGTGCCCGGGGTTCGCTTCCCGACTTTTAAAACGATCCCTTTCTCTTGTTATTCCCATTTGGCAGTTGTTAGCTTTTACGAAAGCGACTGCCATCTAACCCCCCAACCCTGTAGGGAAAGCCGTCGTCAGAGCTTCGTCTGATGTCCAGCAGTGTGGCTGGCCATCAGACGCCGGCTTGTAGGTGAGGTTGACTTGAGTGCCGAAGGCCCCTTACATCCCAATCTCGAAGAACTTAGGCCTATTATTTCGCCTACGTTACTCTTTTCTTTTTAACAACACAGCTATGTTTTCGTAGGTTCATGATGTCCTCCCCAGACAGCGTGGTGATGGGATGCGCTAGCGGCGGTACGGGAGGCGCGGGGGCTCGTTTAGCCGCCGCAGACATGCCCCTATGGGCGCAGTGTGCCTGTCGCGCGCAGCCACCCCACCTAGCTCAACTCACCAGGGTGCATGTGGTCACACCAAAGGCGCCCGTACATGTCACACTGGATCCAAAGGTATAAAAACTAAAGTATAAGAAACGTGTGTGGGGCTTATGTTGGCTTGCAAAAGATGATAGCCGGAGTGGCATACTCATCAAAATCTCCGGTTGCCATCGAGAGCCTTTGTGGGGGTCGTAGGGTTGCGTATTGGTATTGGCCATAACATTTCAGCCAGTATCGCGAAGGTGGCCGCCGTAGGGTTTGACCGATGAGGCCATTATAACCACGTCGACTTCCCCCGGAGTTCCGACGCGGTACTGGCCATTCGGTTTCCCTGGTATATAGGAAAAAGGTCGCATATTAGTCATTCCTCTTGGATGCCCTGCCCTATCTGAGTTATGTGCTTCTGAGGTAGATCTTGATTTTTTTTATAGTAATTAACTTTTGAAAGCATTCTAATTCCGTTAAAAAACTGTTGAATTGCCTCTCTGTCAATGATCTGTGCATCACAGATATTAAAGGATTAAATAATTTTTCAAATTTCCAATTTTTGTTTTTCTTAAGTTGCAAAAAAATTATGTAATTTTCTTTTAAACCGTTCCCTGCCCTGGCTGAAAACTCGTAATGCTTTCTACTAACACACAGTTAATGGACACATAACCCAGATAAAAAATCCCATTTATCAATATGTTGACCTCCGTATCGTAGACACTAATGCAGCTCGGTACGCTTGTGCAGGTCACGGGTTCAATTCCCGTCTCGCGTCTGAGTGTTTATGTATATGTTCTTCTTCTTGTTCTCTTCTTCCCATTGTTCTTCAACATCATGGCGATTCTGATTTTGGACGCCGCTGCTCTAAACAAGGAAGTGGTACTGCAGTTGAACCAGTCTCGCAAATTCTTCAACTACGAGTGTGTGTTCTCCTGCCCACGCTTCTCTTTCCGGCAATCTTCCCCTGGATAATAAGCTGGAGAACTCTGGAGAAGTAACACAACTTTCTGTAAATGTATTTATTTACAAAAGAAAAATAGTATATCAGTTGTCTAGTACCCATAACACAAGTGCTATGGAACTTAGTTTGGGACTAGATGGTGTTGTGTGAAATGTTCCAATATATTTTTGTATTTTTTATTTATTTATTATGCTCTTTTTGGTGTCGCTTTTTCGTTTCACAGTGGCACTAAAGAAGTTTCTCATTAAAAACGATTGCGTCTTTTAATATTTTGTCCTCTGTGGGAATCCGTGTCGTCTTTTCTTTTTTTCCATCTCCGTGCAGGGGCGGAGTAAGAATACTAACTCATGCATAAAAGGCGACAAAACGATCCTAGGCTACGTGGTAGGGTCCCAGGCCCGTCTGTATGCAATCACCCTTAGTTTATAAGTATGCCGCTATAATAACCTTGTATTGTGTTCCTGTACTCCGATGGGACAGCAGCGTGTTCGCGGTGCACCACAAACATCCATAAGCGACGGTAACTGCTTATTGTTAAGTAGGCCATCAGTCTGTCTGCAGTTCCTCAGCAATATAAAAAAAGAATTGTAACAAATTGCTAATTTCAGGTACAACCAGTGGCAGGAGGTCCGATTTTCATACCGCAACCCACAGGCAGCCCGCCTATCAAGCTGTCTGCGTCCGCGTATTGGGTCCTGCGCTTACCTTTCATGTATTGTGACGAGCGAGGGAGCCTGCCTAGGCCGAGACACAACGCACCACACACCCCAGGAGTCCTCATCGCACCCTTATTCGGACTGCAAGACTGAATTATTAATAAAAATACATGGTTGTATGAGTCGCATCTTTGCCCATTTAATAAATGGAATAAATCTTATTCGAATTGACGTTGGCGTTTTCTTGTAGAGATTTGAATTTAGAAACCTGTTTTCTTTAGAGTGTATCGTTAATTTTATTTCACGATATTATAACACCTGACGACAACGGAGGTCATGGGTCCAATTCCCGCTCCGTGTCTGGGTGGGTTAGGTGGCGCTGTGTGAATTATCATAGTATATTTATTTATATTTTTACTGCGTTATTTATATAACATTGTTTTTTATTAAAAAATTGCTAAAATTTAATATTTAAGTCGTAGTAGCAAATTTTATAACTTAATAAATAGACGCTAGAAAAGGTTCAAACTCGAATAGAATAATAGAACTTCAAATCTGGAATATATATGCGAATATAACGTTCGTTTTGAAACCCGTTAAATAACACAATTAACTAGAGAAACTAAAAGGCTTTATGATAATTACTAACCCTAACAATAAAAAGCAAGCTCTACATTTTGAAATTAAATTATAGAATTCTATTATCATATTTAAAACATTTTCCAAACGAGCTTCTTGAAAAACTATTAGTTTACTCTATTAGTTTTCCAATAAATAAATGAATTTAAAAAGATCGTATAATATTTTTCATACATATTTGTCCAATAGAAAATTTTTGAAGGATGTTACAAAAAACTACTTCTAAATTCAAGTCTGTATACTTTGTATCCTTTGTGGATATTTAATTTGTACTTCTTAAAAAAATATTACGTATGCATAATCTATATTGACATTTCCAGCGCATGTGCTCTACCATCCAAACCACAAGAGATTCGCAAAGTTTGAAATCAAAACATATTGTTTAAAAAAATGTTGAATTAATAATCGTTACATCCGTTTTGCATTATTTCCGTTTTTTTTTCAGGAAGTCAAAAACTACATTGAATTTAATTCATTCAACTTGAAAATACAGTTTTTTTATATTTAAATTTAATTATAAGATATTGAATAAAATAAATCTACTGTATGTTTTCATTTTAAGTCATATTAATGTTTCCGTTGAGACACTAAAAACTTCTATAAAAGTTGACACAAAAGTAGAAACTTTAGTTTGAAATGGACGGAAATAATCAAATAGGCGTGACATCCTCTATTTTCCCCCTTAGGGTGGGAAGTGGGGTGGTGGTAGAGGGGGGAGTCATGCTTCGAGTTTAAAAGCACGGAGCGGCTTCGTCAGTTGGCTTTGCGCAGTCTCGCGCGGACTACTCAAAGCGGAATTTCTGTCCGACAACCCATTTATCTTCGACGAAGACTCGAGAAAGTTTTTCGCAGTTACTATGTCGCTGTTGCACCAGGTAAGTTTTTTTATTGTTTTACCTTCAGATTTTTTTCTTTAGATTTTTAACTTTTGTGGAGATTTTAATCTAGGTTTACGTGCCCAGTCTTTGTAAAGCAAAATTTAACTTGATTTAATATTTCGTTACATATGGTTAAAAAAAGTAACTTAGACTACAAAACTAAAATTTTCGAGCAGGATAATACCCGCGGGGGGCCGCCGTCTAGGGAAAATAGACGTTCCCTCGCAGATTTTATAGGGCTGGACACCTTGAACCTGACGGAGCCTCCGCCAGCGCCCCCTATCAGCCGTCTAAATAACGTGAGTATATTTCATAAAACTAAAATTTACCTATGGTGCGTAGATTAAGACATCGGTCTGTGAATTTTCGGTTTAAACTACTTCACGGAGGAGTTTTTATAGAGCTACCCGAAAATAAAACTGAAATTACGTTATGGGAAAATTTGTCTCGTGTGGGTAGTTCCCACTGCCCTAATATTCGAGGTTTCAGTTTTAGCTTTCGTTTAGACAAATCATTTTGCAATGATCTTTTCATCTCGTACATTTTTACGTACCCTCATTTCCGTTTACATATAAATGTAGAGCACGCTCGTTGCCAATTTTTTGATTATAACTTCATAATGTGTGTGAATAAGTGCCAAAAGCCTCTTTGCTTGTTCAAGTGAATCAAATACAAAACGGAAGGCACTCGAAAGGTTTTTTTTTTATTATTCGTTCATAATGCACGGCCTAGCTATAATCAGAGTTGGCCCACGGCGGTGCCAGACCGTCTGTAATGTGCTCGCTGTGCCAAGTACGGGATTCGGTACTCTTATTAGCTTATTGTATTGCTCAGATTTGTCTTAATACTCTCTCAAAGTTCTCTATAATTGCGTTATATGAGCCAAACTTGCGGAATAAATTGCGTTGACAATGCAATTGGCGATATTGAAGATTGGTAGTTAATTTAAAATTTCATTCTAATTTGTGGTAGTAATAAATAAATAGTCGATTAGGTTCTCTTTTTTAGTTTTCATTGTGATTTTCTATTGCCGAGGAAACGGCAGACAGGCTGATGCCAACTTATTAAGCGTTACCCACGCCCATTGAAGTTAGCGACGTAGGAGCATTGTAAACACGCTGCTGTCCCAAAGGGGTACAGGAACCTTCACTAATGCCGATAGGTTATTTATATAATAAAGAATGAGTGGTTGCCATGTAGACTGGACCGGCCCACTTAGCATTAATCCGTTACCGTCGCCTACGGTTGTTTGCAACGTCAGTGGCATCGCGAACATGCTGCTGTCCCATAAGGGTACAGGAAATCTCGAAAATGTAAGCGACGCTATTCGCATTCAGTGTGTAGTCCAGGCCTTCGGTGTGTAGACTTCTAATGATTTTTCGCATTCGTGTGTAGTTCACCTTCTAGTGATTTTATTAAAAGCATAGAATTCATTTTTATAACTTTAAGTCTCTACCATCTTATAAAAGGTGATCAATTTTTAGATGTCTAAGGTATAGCCTGCTTTGGGCAATTTAATATTTACAGGCAGATGCCAAGGCAAGGTTTAATCGGCCGCAGCGATCCGCGACCCGGAAAACGGGATACCGGCCATTTTTACGCCTGTTAAGTTTACTTACCATAGTTTCCATTATGTGAAATTTAAAATTTGGCTTAAATATTTTAAAGACTTGCTGGCCAACTTTTCAAATTCCACTTCAGGTTTATCACACGGGAGTTTTAAACCGCTCCCTGCATTAGGTATCGCAGCTTTTTTCACTTAAACAATTGATGACTACGCCCCTGTCCAGGAATTATAGCATCAGATTTGTTCTCCACGGGGATAATCTCGCACGACCTGCAAAGAAAGGCGTCGTTCTGTTTCATTCCGCTTTTAGGTGAAAACTGTCGTCTCAATGTGACCGGGAACTGATTCAAGGTTTTTCATAGGAATATGGCGGAGAGACCAGTTGGCGCTGGGAGGACACTCCTAGTCCAGCGACAGCCGAAGCTCCTAGGACCAATGAGCCTTCGGAGCAGCAAACGGTCTTTGCCAGGTTCAGGTAAGTGAACACTTCACTTATTTTACTCCCTCTCCAATTTTCATCCCTTTAACTAATGCTAATTTTTAAAACATCTGATTACTAAAGGTTCACGAGATAGTAAGTTCATAAATTAATGGTTCAATTACAAAATATCGATAAACTATAGAGAAACTTTAGTTTGCACATGTTACGGGCTTGATTTTCGTCCTAGAGCTTAGTCGTGTAGTACCCACCCATAAGTGCCGTTCTAACTACTTAGGGTCTAAATGACACGTGTGAATTTTCAAATTTTATCTGTATTATCTATGCGGCAAAACCCACCCTAGCTACGTGGTAGGGCTAAGAGCCCGTCTGGATGGCAACCGCCTTTGGTATAATAACTTTGTGTTGTGGTTCCGGAAGTAGTGACACAAGTTCCTGTACCATGATTAGATAGCAGCGTGTTCGCGATGCCATTGGCGTTGCAAACACCTATAGGCAACGGTAACTGCTAAATTCTAAAACTGCCAGCCTGTCTGCTGTCCTACGCCAATAAAACAAAAAATATTCCTTCTGAAATAAAGCGCTAGACGCCCTTTTGTAGTAATAAGATAAAACAATTTCATGTAGAGCCGCGAATAGATATCCATGCAAATAGATGGTCATTGCGGGGCCTTGATCCGTTTTAATACAATGCTTACAAATCTGGAACATATATACAAAACTTGCGTCATTTTTTGCTAATATTTCGATAGGTACACACTTTCCAAATTAAACTGGAAACTTTATTAGACTTTGCCTTCATTGTATAATAGAATTAACATTATTTTCCGAGTACTACTAGAGAACACTGCATACCCCCATCACAAGACTAGCATTAAAGGGCAATTGTATTGAATTACCCACGTGTTAAGGTAAAATTACACGATATTTTCTAAATGAATTCAAATTTATTTTATTTCTTTGGTATATTTTGATCACGGATTTATATTGAAATTGCACGTCGCGTGCAATCTAGAATCTATCGCGTCTAGTTTTCAAATAAACAATATTTGAATTTATTGTAATCTTTAGCTAAGCGGCACTCGGGCCTCTCCCGAAACTTCAGTATACCTGCCGTGCTTGTCAAAGGTAGATTGCCGACTTGAACTCGGTATGCATGTTTCCTTAAATATTTTCAGTGCCGTTTGTATACATAGCAATTATGCTATAATTTCACATGTACTACCTAGTACTTATAAACATTAAAATAGCCCTAGTTTTTGCGTAAAATTGCGTAGATCCTAAACTTTGTACTCTTCAGGAGCCCATTGGGTGCTATTAATTGTGCTTTAGGCGTTTATAGTTGTTTCAGTCGGCAGCTTTTAACCCCTAAATGTACTTTAATTCCCTTAAGAATAAAAACCTGTCCAGGCAGCGATCATTAATAATTGTTTTATAACCAATCGATACTTAAAATGCAAACCTCGACCTTAAAATAAAATAAAATCTACTCGACCTTGAAATAGAAAAATATGAAATCTAAAAACTGGAAAAATTAAATTATAAAAATTATAATTCGTTTAATAGTGCTTTTGAACGTACATCGTTCTGCTAGATTTAATTCTATAGGTGTTAATGTATATTGTTTTAATATTTTGCTTCGAGGTCTCTTTCGCGCTTATTTGTCCGGGTACAACATTAAGTCTTAAATGTCTGAATCTTGTAGTGCCCTTGACATTTCTGACGAGATAATTAGCGGTCTTCTATTCAGATACATATTTCATTTATTTCAGCGTGTTCGCCCCGCCGGGTGAAAACTGGACCGAAGATCCTGGACCTAGTTTAAAGGAAGTCTTGGCTTCTCTAGTGAGTTCTAGTTTATATATATATATATATATATAACTGTATCGTAATCTGAGCTTATTTGTCAGCGAACCTTGTTCCAAACTAGAATTGCGTAGGAAATTGTCGATTTGCAATAATGTAAATAGCCATGTATGGGTTAGTTTTGAAATTTATTATTTATTTATTTAATCTCCAAAGAATACAGAATAACAATTGAATAGTCTCGCCAAACTGCACATCGGTTTGTCGGCGGGTGATCTATTTACATCGGGTACGTGTTGTTTCAGAAGGCCCTAACGATGCCTTCTGCGCCCAAAGCAGTTGCGAGACCTCAGTCAAGAGATTTTGACAATTATGATCGATCGGTAATATAACAAATATCTTTTAAATTTATTTTAGCCACTTCGAGAAATAACAGATGGGCTGCTAGCTTAATCAGTTACGTTAACAAGGCTAAAGCCTTCTATGGATATTTGTGACGCTTGGGACACGTAACACCCCTTAAGCCAAAACACAAGGTTGGTTTTTTTATAGCTAGAGTTCAGCAGACAGGCAGACGGCCCACCCTAGCGGTGGTCACCGTCGCCTATGGACGTATTGCAGCACCAGAGGCTCTACCAATGCGCTGCCGGTCTCGAAGAAGAAATGTGGCGACATATTTATATATACCAGGAGTGCGTTGCCACCTAATACGTTACTTAATACCCTCTCTATTTTATATACATTTGTTCTTATATACATGGAAATTAATTGTAATTCAGGTTAAAATATTCTATTACGTAATATTTTAAATGTTGTAGATGTTACAATGGCCGCCAGAACAGAGTGCCCCTGCGCCGAAAAATGAGAAAGTGGCACGCCGAGCATCCTTTTGTAAGTGACTTTTTATTATTCATCTCTAGAAATACTAAATTTCCTTGAAACTATTTTATCGGCGATTTAGGCCTTTCGCACATGGAGCTACTCAATGACTGAACTGATCAGTAATTACAATTACAAATTAGTTAGATACATCGCTGCTCCTTAAATTGCAAAATTTCAGTCACTTCTCTTATTTCTCTCACACAAGCACACGATTAACGAGGAAATATTAGAAAAAAAAAACTAAATATGTAGAGTGGGTCGAGCGAGGATGACAACGACATTGTATTATCTTATCCACTACCTTAATCGACGACAAAGGAATTTTCGCAGGTTTTGGATTCACCCGTATATTCGAAATAACGTAAACTGCAGATTGTCAATTCATTGTAGAAATTCAAAATAGACTTATGTTTATGGGATTAAAAGATTATTCCGATCGTTATTTAAAAATAAAATGTTGGGACGAATATTAAATTTATTCAAAGAAAAAAAACACCACTACGGATTCGATCTGTTATAAATGGATGGACCTACAATTTCTTAGGTTTCTTCTTTTTAAATTTTCGGCGACGCACATAATAAATAAGTGCGATTTCTTCTAAGCACGAAACGTCCATTCTCGAGACGAGGGAGAACTGAACTGACAGATAGTCGCCAGTCGCCACTGGCTACTCCATTTGGCAACCGAAGGTAGCCAGAGGTAACCATGGCTACCTTCGGTCTCTGTGAGTTAGGGCCCTTAGTCGCACGTCTTTTTCTTCCTGCCCTTATCCCCAAACTATGTGGGGTCGGCAAATGTTCTCTCCTTCCACTCTGCTGTTGCCGTCATTTGAACATGCGCATTCTTCGGTGTATCATCTTTTACGCAATCCATCCATGTCTTATCATTTTTCTAGTTATATGGCATATTTCCCGTCGCATTAGTTCATTCACCTCGGTCTATATGCCACCATAATAACGTTTTGTTCTGGCATTAGTGACATCGGTCCCTGTACCCAGCGTGTTAGCGTCGCAAATATCCGTAGGCGACGGTGACCAAAAATTGCCTCAAATTTTTCTCTTAAAGCGAAAGTAGAATGTTAACAAGTCGATATGTGTATAGGTGGCGTGATAACCCATGAAGATAGCGGCTGTGTCGTGTGGCGCGGGACTATCCCGCCGCGCTGCCGCGATCCTAGCGGGGGCTTTTCCTCGAAGGTGTTCGTAGGCGGTCTGCCCTGGGACATTACTGAGCAGGGCCTCCTCAACGCCCTCAATAATTTCACTCCTGTACGGTAAGTACTTTGCTAGAACTTGTACTCTACCTTAGGCCGTTACCGGTCCACGCAGGTAACCGACGCAAGCATTTTTAAGAACAAGCGCCGATAGGTGCCGGTAAGCGATAGGCAACGTTCGGCGCTTATCGGTACCATCATACCAGTAGGAAGTATCTGGTGTTGGAAATTCCCCACCAAAATAAACTGATTCGTAGCTAAATTCTTTAAAAATCCGATTCCTAGTATTTTCCCTTTAACAAAGGAGTTTGACAATTTAAAAGAAATTGCGGTTCCAACTTGTGCACGCTTACCAAAAACAAAAATCTGTGTGGTATGCAGGGTGGAGTGGCCGGGGGGCGGGCTGGCGCCGCGCGGGTTCGCGTACGTCACTTTCGAGAGCGAGCGCAACGTGCGCGCGCTGCTCACGGCTTGTCGCCTCGACTACACGGACTGGTATTTCCGCATCTCCTCCCGGAAGATGCGCTCCAAGGAGGTATGTATTATAATTGTTTATCACTTGGCGATTTAAAATGAAAATTGTTTTATTCTATAATATTAAATTAATTTTATAAAATTGTCTGTAAACCGAATTTCAAGGTTCAAGTGATACCATGGGCGGTGTCGGATTCGAACTGGGTGCAAGGGGGCTCTGTACGGCTGGAGGTCGGCCGCACCGTGTTCGTGGGGGCACTGCACGGCATGCTCAGCGCTTCCGCCCTGGCCACCATCATGAACGACCTCTTTGGAGGAGTTGTTTATGCTGGTAAGTTGTTTTTGTATGATGAAGACTTAACTTTCGAAAACAATTCGCCCATGCTCAAGGCCAACGAAAAAGTTTTCCTTCATTGGCCTTGGTGTCACGTTGGTGTGAACACCTACTACAAGTGTTAGAAAAGTGCCAAGAGTTTGGAGCCAAACGTGTATATACCTGTACAAAATGTTTCCAGGAATCGACACTGACAAAAACAAGTACCCGATCGGGTCTGGGCGCGTGACCTTTAACAATATGCACTCGTACTTGCGCGCCATCTTTTCCGCATACATCCACATCAAAACCGACAAGTTCACTAAAAAGGTAAGCTTTAAAATATTCGTCCAAGTCACTTTAATGGATCATAATTATCTAGCTACCCCTGTAACAAACCATGCCAAAAAATAAAAATTCTTTAAACTATTCAAAGTGGCGCGTCAAAGAGTTACTGATCTTGTCAGCGTCACTAAATTCTTGACACTGCTGTTAACGCAATGACACTGGAGTCACTAATGCACGGAACACAATAAATTTAGACGGGGGTGAGTTGTTTCGATCCAAACTGAAGGGTTGTTTTGCCTAGCATATAATATAAATCATAATAATAATAATCATATAAAATTAATTAATCATATATAATTAATCTTAAAATTAAGAAATGTTTATTTGCAGGTGCAAATAGACCCATATCTCGAGGACTCGATGTGTTCCATATGCAACCTGCATCAAGGGCCTTACTTCTGCAGGAATCCTAATTGCTTTGTGTGAGTTTAACAATATACTCCTATATTTTGGATCCTGATTAATCTTTCCACCGGAAGACTAATAACCCTAGGAAGCTTTGTATGCAAATAAATTCAAATTAACGTATAAGGGAAGTTTGTCAAGAAATAAAGAAGTTAATATTATGGTAATATTCCAGATACTTCTGCCGTAGTTGTTGGAACTGGCAACACAGCACAGAGCCGCACAAACCCATGACGCGGAACTCGAAGTCTGCTCATCCGGCACTCTTCTCTTCTCCCAACGGAAACGCACAGAGACTAAGTCAGGATTCTATACAGTATACGAATGGACCCAATGAAGGTATGTCTTTTATCAAATATAAGATTGTTCGACCAAGCAACCATCCTTGGTATCGAAATATACCGCCACGATAAATGTTGTTCCGTCGTAAGGTGTTTCGTGTTCGTGGATGGCACGCGTAATATGCTCTTGGTCGTTGAAACAGCTATAACTGTGGTTGAGTGGACCATCAGCCTGGCTGCTGTTCTACAGTAATAAAAAGATAAATTTCTCTACCTTTAGTAAGGAGGAAAAATTATTTGGAAAGATGACGAAAAAGACTTATTTGATTTAATTATGGACCTTCTGCAGGTGCGACTCCGGCGCCATCGACAAACGGCAACTCGCAGGGCAGCGAGGCGAGCGCCCTCAGTGACCCCACCGAGGCCTCGTGGAATCCGCGCTAGCCCCTCCCAATAGTTGCGCATCGCCAACGTACATTTTAAATAAAGTTGATTCGGTACGCTTTTGTGAACTTATCATTTGTTGATTTCATTAGTTTTTAGTAACTAATCAATGCCAATCGGCTAAGGCAACGCAATATGCGGGAATTAGACATTTTGATTTAAACTTAAGTATGACTATATAGACGATTGTAATTATCATTATTTTATTGATTAGTGTGCCTAATCGCAGGATAAATAAATAAATGTTTATACCAAATACTAAATCATAAATTCAAATTATGAATTTATGATTCAGTATTAAATAAATGAGAAGTTCACAAAAGCATTTCATAATGATCTCATTATTTAGTATTTTCTTTGGAATTGATTTTACTGCTCTTAGATGAATTTAAAATGTGCCTATTAGTTGAAATTTTTATAGATTTTAATGTTATATCGATTATTAATCAACATAAACATTTTATCGAAATTATATAAATCAATATACTGCTTAAAATTTTAGGTTTTAACTAGGCATAATTTTATTTCAATTTAATGAGAATTTTAATGTAATGTCACTTGTTTTTGGTCTAGGTGATAATTAGGCTTTTAAAATAGTTTTTAAATAATCAGCAGTATTCAAAATTATGGAATTTGTTGGAAATGTATCTTCACCTGTATTATACGAAATAAAACTGTTAATTTTGTACGAGTTTTATTTTATTTTGTAGAATACTCATTAGGTTACGAAGTCGTCGGACTGTCTTACTTACGTATCTACAGTAATAATGGCACTATCCAGAAAAAGATCTGGTACAGCAAAGGTCGGAAAGCTAAGCTTCGTAAGTTTACGAAACTTTAAGGGCCTACGCAGACCGGGACGGCATGGCAAGGGATTCCATTCTTTTACTAATAGACATTAAACGTATAGATATAAAAATACTACATAAATTGATATGCTTAAATGATGCCTTGGCATCGAAAAAGATTTCATTGCACGGCATTAAAAGACGCGCCCCAGGCTCCCGCGGCGGGATGCCATGGCGTACTGCGGGTAGGCAACGGCATGCCAAATCCTCCGGCGCTCGTTTTGACTTGATCAAACGCAACTGAAAACTAAGGCTTCATTTACGGAGAAGCTGGGAGACCGGGACGGTATGGCAAGGGATTTTGCCGTCGGTCAGCGCACATTAGCCGCTTAGATACCGCGGCATTCCAGTGCCTTGCCACGGCATCCCACGACGCGACAAAACACGCCTCGGCAGCTCTTGCTGTCCGATGCACTTTTAGTCTTGTTGCGTTTAAGTCAAAACCAACGCCGGAGTCCTTGGCATGCCGTTGCCTACCCGCAGCCCACGGCATCCCACCGCGGGAGCCTGTGGCGCGTCTTTCAATGCCATGCAATGAAATCCCTTTAGATGACATGTTTATGTAGTATTTCTATATCGATACGTTTGAATGTCCATTAGTAAAAGAATGAAAATCCCTTGCCATGCCGTCCCGGTCTGTGAAGGCCCTAAATATTAGCCCTCAAAGCTTGAATATTGGGCCTTTAATTAAATGCATCGAGTAACACTTACGGCCACACATAATATGTGAGCCTTATTAAAAACTATATATAGAACTTATTATTGTTTTATATAATATATAATTAGTAATTTTTTAATCAAGTAAATAGTAGATTCATATTTCTTTATGCTTATAATATTTTATTGGCGCCTTCCGCTTGACGGCTTCCGGCGCAATAAACCTTTAATGTTACATAAGTTATATAATCGAGCAACACTTAGGCCTCACATAATATGCGAGCCATTATTTAGGAACTAGTTTATCAAGTACCCTAAAGTGGATATAGTGTCTTATCGCCGCCACCCTGATAATCCCACATAATTAACTTAAATTAAGTGGAACTAGTTTTTTTACTTTTAAGGTATGATTCCGAACTGCGCTGCAAGCAGCAGTGCTACCGCGACACTGCTGCCGCGGCACTACCGGTCCGCATAGCGCAGCAGTGCTGCCGCTGCATTGCTGCCTAGCTCGGAATGTACTCTCATATAAGCTTATAGAGATTGTATGGGGACCGGTAGTGTCGCGGTAGCACTGCTGCTTGCAGCGCAGTTCGGAATCATACCTTAATTATATTCCACGTAATGTGGTTCACACTTCCTGTATAATTTGTCCTTTTTTGCAGCAGCCATAATTTTATATGTTGCTAACGGTACTGACGTCACCAACATGGCCGCCAGGAGCATTGCCAATTTGTGTGGCTTAGTACCGGTGTAATACATGAAAAAAGCGGTTATTTTAATATACAAATGGACCCTCCAATTTTATTTATTTGTATAGACAGTAATGGATAATATCTAAGGAATATGAAATAAAAAAAATAGGATTACATCTGAGTTTTATTTATAAATACATCAGTCGAAGCTCATGCTCATGTCGGACACGTTGGTGTGGGCCGAGACGGGCGTGGCGGGTGTGGGCACCGAGATGTCCACCGGTGGGAACGGGAACTGTGGTATATCCTCATCTGTAATCAATATAAACTCTGCTGATAAGGTGACGTCCATATTGCAGTAGGGATAAATTAACTATATGCGTTCACTGTACAAACTTTGAAACGCACTTCCTGTTATAGGACAATCCCACGATGGCATACATCACTTAATCGGTGTAGGAGCACTTAAAACATTTTTAACAATCCCTAACATAACGTAACAATTCCTCTAACATTTGTTAGTAAATGTATTAGTGTTACAAAAACAACCATACTGCTATTACTGCCTTGCCAAGCATTGGACGTCTATAGGCTATTCATATAGCAGTCATACGATGCCACGTGATTATCACAGTTCTCCTCAAAATGGACGAGAGTACCGCCCAATTTTATAATATCTAGGGGTCACCAAAAATTTTGTCTCCGCCGCAGGGGTTGTAGTCGAATAAAATTCACGCACCACTGTTCTAGTCGACCCCACTCAGCCAGTTTACCGCCCCGCCCCGCTTGTCCAAGTTGGATTAGCAAGTTACATATGTATATCGATGATCTCGGCATGTGTAATGCTCACGACGGTTTCCTTCACTGTCGGTGAACGACATCAAATAAAGAAAACCTGCACAATCGGTACATGTCATCGTGGGGTTCGAACCCTTTACCTAGCTACCACACATCATTTGACGGCCTGAATGAAACACTGACCTGAGAGCGCTGCGTCCAGCCTATCCAATATGGCGTCTAACAACGCCATGGACACCACATCGTCGGGGTCCTTCGCCAGGGCCGAATGTAGCAGCTGTGCGGCTTCAGATTCTCGCCCCAATAGAGCCAAGCAAAGGCCCATGGCGGCGTATGTAGCAGCCCGTCCAGGCCGTAGCGCCAGCGCCCGTTCATGCCACCGCAGCCCTCCTAATGGGTCGCCTAGGACGCGGCACGCGTGGCCTAAGGCGTCTAAGGTCGCAGCCCATCGGGGGTTGAGCTAAATCGGAAAGTAATTCGTCACAATTTCAACCTAGGTGAGGACTCCTTGATTAGAGGTATCGTATATCTCTAATCAACGAGTCTATTTTTTATGAACCGCTTGAAACTTTTGGATGGTCTGTAACGAAGTCACGCAAGGGGTGTCTCCTTGAGCAGATGGGTTAGTTGTAGTTATCCACTCTTAAAAATAATAACACATCGAGTTTCCAAAACTTCTGATTTAAGTAGGATAGCCACTATATTGTTGAGTGGAGCCTTATGGCTTCAACAATTTAATTTAAATGATTTTGAAATATAAAATTAATACTGAATAATAAAAGTGTGTGGATGCAATTCACATACTGCAGAAGAAGAGACTAAATTATAGGAAACACTATATACTTGTATTATCTACTGGTGGTTTCTTTTTGGTGTCGCTTTTTCGTTTCATCTAATTTCCAAATCACAACGGTGCTAAAGAAGTTTAAGTTTAAAAAGTATTCATTTGACTATATAAATATCGTACATCGTTCTGGTCGTCGTGCGCTGCGTCTAAGGACTTAAGCCACAGAGCTTTGGCGTGGTGGTGGTGGCCGGCCGCGTAGGCCGCAGCCCCGGCCTCGTGCGCCACCTGTGGCTCTCGCACCACGCTCAGGATCGTCTCCCAGCGGTTCACCTTCTCCGCTTCTGGCTCCTCGATGCCCTGGTCTGCGGTGCACTACACCAATAAAGGAGCGTTCAAGTACGTAACGAATTTTCGAGTCCTGTAAAACTTCACGATGAGGTTACAGGGGCGGGAGGGGGGTTTTTAGGCATTACGTAACATTGGTTTTTTAAAAAACCAATGTTACGTAACCAAGGGTTAACCCTTCTTTGTTTATTACACATAATGTAATAAACACAAAGCGTTACCAAGCATTTACAAATTTTATATTGACTGCTTCCATGGTTCAACGGCTAACGCTCGTCGGATGTCTGTGGAGGTTACAAGTTAGACTCCTGTTCTTGAAAAAGCAAAGATATATACAAAGTAGTATATCAGTTGTCTAGTACCCATAGCACAAACGCTTTGTCACAATAAATAAAAAATAAAATAAATAAATATGTTGTGATATTTCACACAACGTCATCTAGTCACAAACTAAGTTGCATATAGCACTTGTGATATGGGTACTAGACAACTGATATACTATATAAGACGCTGGTCGGGAATCGAGGCCGTCAAACAACACATATCATTTATTCATGAACAAAAAAATTTGTGTCTGAAAATTTCTAGATATTAATACCATACATTTAACAAATAACATTTAGTTAACAATAAATTGAATAAATTGAAATAAATAAGTAAAATCATTACATTTGTTACATTTCTACATTATACTTATTTATTTTATTACATTTATTAATTTATTAGGTTTCCAAAAATACAAATTATTTATATAAGCTTCACACAAAATATATACATATATCCATATACTTATATATTTATATTGTTTACATGCGGGTAGAGGATAGAGCTCTACCATAATCCCATTCAAATCGGCAAATCAATTCGTCTAAAAGCGAAACCCAATTACCTCTACGTCGTTGTTAAACTGTGCAGCCCTGATGAAAAACCTCTCGGACGTCTCCATGTTGTTGAGGAGGGCGCACTCCACGGCCGCGTACAACGGCGGCAGATGGCAACCGGCCATCACCTGGCTCGCCTGTATGATAATCATCAAACCATATAAAGCATGGTTCACGTTTTCATTTGAGCAGTTTGTATACTTCGGCAGGAGAAAGAGAGGAGAGAAAAGAGAGGAGACTTACGTGATATTCATAAATTTATCCATGCAGAGGCGGAGAAAGAATACTAACCTCTGCGGCCGGGCTCGGCCTGTCGTAAAAGGCGACAAAACAACCCACCCTAGCTACGTGGTAGAGCTCCAAGCCCGTCTGGATGACTACCACCTTTGGTCTGAGCGGGCCGTCAGCCTGTCTGCTGTTCTACAGCAATAAAAAAAAAGATTCCACGTGCACCGTTTTAGCGTTCACGGAATCAGGGCGGCACTCTCATACCGACCGAACTACCTTCGCAGAAAAATATCGATCAATCACGCGTGTCGCATCCATCGCCCGTGAAGTTACTTTCGTTATAACTAACACGTAAATTAGTAAATAGCAGCCTTCCGCTTAGATATGTGAACCGTACTGTATACTAACTAATAAGTGTATTTATTCTACTACGCTTCGCTACGTTCCAACTCGGATCACCCCCATCACATACATAACAGAGAGGGAAAACTAGTTCCAGAGATAGTTAAAATCTGAATAGTCTTGAAAATCTTTTCCAAATAGCGAGCCACTAAAAACAAACTGCAAAGAGTATAAGTGAACATAACAGAGAGCATAAGTTGGAAGTATAGGTACCTTGAAATATGCGGCCATAGCCTGGTCATGCTCCTTCTCCTGCGCGAACGCATGGGCGTACGCCAGCCAAACGCAGCCCGCACCCCCCTCCAAACTCTTCGCCTTGCTCAGATAGCGACGAGCGAACTCACTCTTACCTGTTCATAATTATTAGAACGATACATGGACGCTGTTAGAATTACCAAATGAAGACTAACAAAATTATATGAACGTGTGTAAGCTAAAGTGGTAGAACCCATCGGTCTTATTGACACGTCAGACAAGAGCAATAGACAATTCAGCAGACAAGTTTTTTGATGTTTTTGTCTAGGCAAACTGTAGCGTTCGTATGTTACCTACCGGGTGGTACGCCGAGGACGCCATTTGGCCCGGTGAGCCGTGATGTTTGGCAGTAACTTAGAGACATTATTCGGCTAGTAATGGGCGAGAAATGCATATTGAATATACATTTAAAATTAATCCAATTACGTAATTATTATTAATAATATTTCTCACTCCTAGATGTATAGACATAATTTTATGTCAGAAATATCAGCTATAATGTAGTGTATGCGATTTAGTCCATCGTATACATTTTTATACTACTGTCTCGTATGTATATTTGTGAATATATCAATGTCAAGACCTGCGAGCCATGGGACCTGAGTCATGCGAGTGTGGACGATATAAACATATACACCGAAGAGGGATTGATATACATGGACGTTGCCAAGCCATTGAGGCATCTATAAGAAAACTATAAAAACTGATGGTATCTTATGAGATTTTTAATTCTATTTGGCAATATAGTCCTTCGACCACTACAGACTAATAAATATTTTTACTTGACTGTGTTTGTTAATAAACTTAACATCTTTAGTGTTCAACAATCCCTATCGAGTGATGTGAACAGATTTAAAGGTGTGACATGTGACAATTGTTTGACCTCACAGCTTTCAAAAGAAAAAGACGATGAAGTGCTCTCTAATAAGATGGAAACGGCAAGTTTGAGTTAGTGCATGTGGGCGGAGAAAGAAAGAATACTAACCCCTGCGGCCTGGGTCAGCCAATCGTAAAAGACGACTAAACAACCCCAGTTACTTGGTAGAGCCCAAGCCCGTCCGAATGACAATAAACCTTGGTCTATAAGTATGCCGCCATAATAACCTTTTGTGTTTCGGTATTAGTGACCCAGGTTCTTGTAGCCCTATGGGACAGCAGCATGTTCGCAGTGCCCCTAGCGTCGTAAATATCAATAGGCGACGGTAACTGCTTATTAAATGGGCCGCCATCATGTCTGCTGTTCCTCAGCAATAAAAAAAAAATAGTGTCTCGATATTCAATTTTGCAGAAGTCGATACACGTTCATCTTACCTATGACGTAATAATAGCAGCCAACAGCGAACCACGACGTCCAAGCATTGGGATACGCGTCCACCAAGGTATGCGCGAACGCGAACAAATCCGAGCTGCGCCTGAGTTCAACGAGGCACGCCGTGCGTACTTCCACGCAGCACCACGGATCTGACGAGTCTAATGCCCGAAGTGCCTCTTTCCATTTGCACGCGGCAGTCAGTCGCCGGCCGCGGCACGCTGCCGCTTCCGTCGTGCGGGCGTACACTGTTTCCGCATCTATTACTACCTGTGTATATATATATATATATATATATATAAGCGAAAGGCGTGTTATCAACGTCTTACTTTTATACTTTGGATTAAATATATTATTTTGGATCAATATATTAATTGAATCTAAAAAAAATGCAAAAAGTATCGGTCTTTTTTTTTTTTTTTTTTTTGGTCTCGGGGAAAAACCTCTCTTGACGGGTTCCCCCGGCCCGGGGGGACCGAGGGATATGTGGGACTCCGGGATTTTTCCGACTACCCACTAAAAAACCCCGCTGTTCTCCTATCGCCTACGCCCGGGCCCACGGATATATGGCCTGCCGATCTCGTGGCCCGGGCCGGCGCCGGCCCGCCCTTTGTCTTGAGGCGGGCCCCTTCTAAAGTGTTGGCGCCAGGGGGTCAGGGTTTCGTCCCCCCGGCGCTCTCCTAACAACTCTAGGAGTTGAGGGGGCCGCGGAACAGCACGCAGCCCTCACCCTCGCGGCAATAGTGCGGGCGGCGGGTCCTCCCCCGAGGGGCCGCCCGCGGCCGCTTTTTACGGCGGCCGGAGGTCGTTACTGGCCCTCCGGCGCCGCCGGCGTGGCCTGCGTTGGCGGGAGGGGAGTGTGGTGGTCGACTCCCGCTCCCGCTCCGCCGCCTCCTTTGCGGACATGACTGCCTCGCAGAAGGAGGCGACGGCCGTCCATCCAGGATCGCCCCCGACCATGGACAGAACCAAGGCTGGGAGCGACAGGTCCACGCCGATTTGGGCGACGAGGGCGCGGCGCTCCTCGCGCCACGCAGGGCACACGGCGACAGTGTGGTTCACCGTGTCCTCCTCGTCGCCCGCGCCACAGTGGTGGCACCCTGACGTCATCTCCCGCCCTATGCGACACAGGTACCTCCCGAAGCAACCGTGCCCCGAGAGGACCTGCGTCAGGCGGAAGGTCAGGGCGCCGAGGCGCCTTTCCAACCATTCAGCCAGGACGGGCCTCACCGCTTCGATGGTGGCGAGGCCCGCGCTGGGGTGCGCGAGGCGCTCCTTCCACTCCACCATGAGCACCTCGTCGCGCAGCTCCGCGCGCTTCACCTCAGTTTCACGAGGCGTGGGGCGAGAGCCACGCTCGGCCGCGCCCCGGCGCCACTGGTACAACAGCGCCAGGACCCGGGCCTCGAGGTCCCATGGTGGGGAAAAGTATCGGTCTAATTTATCTTCTCTTAGGTAAGTTCTTATCAAGTTGGTATTGAGAGAGAGTATTGAATAAGGATTTTCTTTTTGTAGGAATTATTTTTATATCTACATCTAAAAACTAGTTATAGTTTATACAACAGTAGATAATTATTAAATAATTCTGGAAAACTATTTAATTTGTTTTACGAGATATAGGATTATGAAAGTCCTTACTAACAGGGTCGTCGGTATCTGGCGGGGGCGGTACGGCTGGCGCTGGCGTGTATCTATTCAATCGTTCCCTGTAGGCAGCTCTGAGCAGGGCCCCCTCAGCGGCACCCAACTGACTATTTATTGGCAGGTTTTCTATTAATTCCCTCTCTGGAATAAAATTACATAAGACATGCATGTATATAGTATATTTTGAGAATGTGGGGTTAAAATGTTTCTTACTGCTTTTTTTCTTCAACACAAAATCTATATACAAAAAATTACCAACACCTTAGAGAAAGGAAACAGGGGCGGAGAAAGAATACTAACTTCTGCGGCCGGGGTCGGCCTGTCGTAAAAGGCGACAAAACAACCCACCCAAGCTACGTAGTAGGGCCTCAAAGCCCGTCTGGCTGGCGACCACCTTTGGTCTTAAGTATGCCGCCACAATAATCTTGTGTTGTGTTCCGGCATTAGTGACCCAAGTTCCCGTACCCTAATGCGACAGCAGCGTGTTCGCGATGCCACTGGCGTTGCAAACACCCATAGGCGACGGTAACTGCTAAATTCTAAGCGGGCCGTCAGCCTGTCTGCTGTCTTACAGCAATAAAATAAGATTTTTTTTTAATTTAATGTAATTTTTTAATGACTAATACAATTTTATTTCCGAAAGACTAATTGTCAACTTTCAATAGTGAGTGTAAACGGCTAAAAGATAAAATATCTATGCAATCAAAAATAATCATGCGCTGTGTTATAGTTTCCATTCATATGGACGAACATTGGTTTTAGATTAAATTTCTAACATTATCAGAGTTCCACGCAAAGGCTCCTCCAATTCATTCCAATGTGTTCGGTCGAGAGCTGCTCGTCTCTAAAATGGACCTGCAGTTTTCTTTATTTCATCATCCCACATTTTGTGAATTGTCTCCCTCTTAATCGTTTTCCGAACATTGGTTACATGGCCAATGGTAAATATACATACAAATGTATCAATGTTCATATCCATCTTTAAAGATCTCTTGTAGTAACAGCACTTCGGTATCCTTGCACATCTATATGTAGTGGTAACAAGTGCTATGCTACTTGCTTTGGGACTGTATGACGCTGTGTGTACTATCCCAGTATATATTTATATAGTTGCTAAGAAGTTGATTACGCCACGTTTTACGGCAACCGGTTACTTACGTGGGGAACAAATGTCTACCACTCCACTGGGCATCGGCAGGAGGGGTAGACCTAAAAAGTGCTGGCATGACGTCGAAAAAGCTGACATGCGTGCACTGACTAGGGATGCCAAAGATCGTGCGATGTGGAGAAGGAAAAGTCTAAAAGTGAACCCATTTAACGCAGAGATGATGAGTTGCTGAGAAGTTGATTAAACCCACCTTGCCTAGGAGTGAGGGCATGCTGTTCCAATAGCAGATCCAGCGCTTCGTAACACGCACAGTCCACGCGCAACGCAGCCGACAGCGCCTCGGCGGCTGCTTCGCGCCGTTCCAGGGCCGAGAACGCTCTCGCTTGCCACACTAACACGCCTGCCAATGCCCTCTGTTATGTAACACTACTGATTTTTAGAAAGTTCTATCCATTTTACAGATATATTAATGTAATATATTTTGAATTGTATAGAATTGAGCTATTCAGTCGAGCAGTTCATTGCTTGGATCCATCCAGATTGGACCTTGCAAGAAGTTGTGGCATAGCACTATCAATAAATGGATCTAGCCAACAGTGGGCCAAACATCTGACAAGAATCAGTCACAATAAAAATATATTGGATTTTCGTGTCAGTACCCACAAAATAATTTTTATGAAATTAAATGAATCTATTGGGATGACAGATTAGAATTTTAAAATATAATCGGTTTTTATATTAGGTCTTTACCTATGAAATTGCCGTTTTGTATGAAAAAATTTAAACGAATTTTTTTCATGTATTTTTTATTTGTATTAATCGAAGTAATCACCCATGCAATCAATGCATCTTTGCCAACGCAGTGGCAGTTTATTGATGTCCTTCTTAAAGAAATAAGCTGGATGGGAGGCAACAAATTCTTCAAAGGCATTTTGTACTTACTGCCTCTCGGGTATTGAACTTTTTTCCCGCCAAAAGTTATCCAAATTCTGGAAAAAGTAGTAGTCTGTAGGCGCAAGGTCTGGTGAGTAGAGCGGATGACGGAAAACTTCCAACCCCAGTTCTTGCAACTTGGAGACCATCTGCTGTGCAGTATGAGGTCGCACGTTGTCGTGCAGGAGCAGCGAAGACGAGCGATTGACCAATGCTGGTTGGAGATGTGCCAGCTTCTCAATCATTGTGTTCAATTCTTCACAGTACACATCTGCAGTAATGCTCACCCGGTTTGGTAAGAAGCTGTGATGAATCACACCGGCGCTAGACCACCAAACAGTGACCATCACTTTTCTAGGGGTAAGTTTTCGTTTAGGGCATTGTTTAGGTGCTGAACCAGAATCCAACCAACTTGCTGAGCGCTTGCGGTTATCAAACAGAATCCATTTTTCATCGCAGGTAACAATGCGGTTCAAAATTCCTTCATTTGTGTGTCTGCTGAGCAGTGCAAGGCACGTCTCGACGCGTACTTCGCGCTGGCGATCATTGAGTTCGTGGGGCACCCATTTGTCAAGCTTTTTTACTTTGCCAATTTGACGCAAATGGACCAATATTGTTTTGACGCTAACGTCGAAAGCTGCTGCTAATTCAGCCGTAGATTGTGTATCATCAGCTTCCACAATCGCCTTTAATTCGTCATTGTCGACCAAAGTCTTTGGATGACCGCGAGGTTCATTTTTCAGGTCGAAATTCCCAGAACGGAAGCGAGTAAACCAATAACAGGTGGTGCGTTGGTTTGTAGTGTTAGCTCCGTAAACGTCGTTGATGTTGCGTGCCGCTTGTGCCGCGTTGCTGCCACGACGGTACTCATATTCCATAATTACTCGAATTTTTAACGTATCCATGATGACGAAAAAGATTTAAATGCGATGAAAATGTAACACTAATCAATAAACAAATGACTAATTTTGGAAAAAGAATTCCATGTTTTTAAAATAAAATTAATTTGAAATTAGAATTCTTAGCCAAACAAAAATTATTTTGATTTGAAATGGCCAGTACTGCAGAATGGCAATTTCATAGGTAAAGACCTATTATTTTAGTTTTGTAAATTGTAGTATTGATTTATATAGTAGTTGTTAAGAATCTTAGTTGAATTAATTTTGCAACCCGTTGACAGTACATAGCACCTCACAGAGTAAAAAATCACATGTGCGTAGGAAATCAAAGTTTTCAGACACATTGCAACAAAAGAGTGAAAGAGAGAGAGAGAGAGATCGCGCAAGAGGGGTGTCCATTTTTACATATCCTTCATATGTCTGATTTACAAAAGTCCTAAATTTAATTAAACAAATTACAGATATCAAAGGAAGGGCAATGTTTAGTTTTTCATAGGTTATTAAGTTCAAACCAATTTACCCACACCTATTTTTAAAAAAATTCGATTCGCTTTCCATCCTGAGTTTGGGTATCTATATAATATTATGTATGTATGTATGTTTATATATAATAAATAATAATAATAATAATAATTTTTATATTTTTTAGGATATTTTATTATTTATTTTTATATAAAAGTAATACTATGGTACTGTTTTAATAAAAAAAAATGTAAGGTATTGTAAAAAATATAAAAAATTTGTGAAATAAAGAAATATAATAATAATAATAATAAATAAATATACTCGCACAATTTACACAGCGCCACTTCTTGTGAGAGCAAAGAATAAACAAAATTAAATGTCCTAGGATAGATAAACAAATAGCAAAATACTCATCTACTATCATCATATACTATCACTAGTGATAATATTCAACATTATAAGCTGATTCAGTAGCAGAAACTTGAGATGCAATGTCTGTGATGAAAGGCACGTGTGAAGAAACATTTATGTAATATATAAAATTCATGCTCACATTGTGCCTCTGATCAGTAGTTCTTGGCTCCAGCAACATTGGATCACATTCATCCATTAGGGTAAGTGCTACAGCTGGTTCCTTTGCAGATAGGTATGCCCTGATAGCCACACATAGGCAAAGGAGATGTCGCCTGGAAATAAATACATAAAACCTGCAGATTTATACATTTGCATAGAGCCTACATTAGGCATTTTTCATATATATATTGTAAATTTGTGAACCTTTCGATTAAATCTAAGTACTGTTGAGCAACCTCAAAAACTGATTTATGTAAGTTCAGAATTTAACATGTGAGATATGCTATAATAAAAACAGACTACCAAGATTTAACAAATGACAGTATATCATCATCATCAGCCTACTGAAGTCCACTACTGGACATAAACCTCTCCCAAGGCTAACAATGGAGCCCTATCTTTCGTTTGCCGCATCCAGCATCATCACCTTGCATTTTTTGCTAGTCATCGAACCACCTCCCCACAGGGTATCTATCCTACATGATGATTGTCAAGACGCACCCACCAGTCAAGAACTTGTTTACTTCTTCTTCTTTCTTTGTATTTATGGCTCCAATGCATTTGGCATTGATTTTGCCAATGTCTATGTTATTAAAAAAAAGTGACAGGTTAAATGTAGCAATAGTATTTATTAGATAAATATGGTCGGTAAATTGAATTCTGAGATCCTGAGGACAACACAAGAAGCAAGTTAGTATTAAATATATATATGAAGCCTTATAAGTAAATACTGTTAGTAATTAAAAAGTTAGAGAGTGTATATATTAGCTTAGAGTGCACAAGTGTTAAAAGGAAATTTAAATTAATGGGGCGTGGGATTTGTTTTGGCAATAGGTCATATATAGGGGTCGATATCTTTGGACAGTGGAAGAATATATGTTCAAGGTTTCCTTCATCAAGTCCGCACTCACACAGAGAATGATCACGAATTCTAATTTTAGCTAAAAAGACAGGGGAAGATACCTGTCCAAGGCGAAGACGTATAATTGTGGATGTAACCTTTTTTGGGAGGGACTGGTGGCGTGCAAACCATGGTTTGCTAAAGTTTATATTAGGTTGCAGAGAACCATAATGCTGACCGACAGTTGTTCTACTTTTTTGCCATATCTTATCCCAACTTTTGATCATATTTGATGTTGTTAGCGTTTTTAAGTCTCTGGGAAAGTATTTGTTGTGAGTGGTTGATCCAATTGTAGTAGCCTGCTTAGCACATCTATCAGCGGTTTCGTTTCCGGCAATCCCGCAATGGCTTGGAATCCAAGCAAGGACAATGTCAAGGTTAGAAGAGTGGCATTTATATAGGATATCTTTAATCTTTAATGAAATAGGAGACAATTGTTTGCAACGGAAGGGGGATTTTTGAAGGTCAAGGAGGCAGCTTAAAGAGTCAGTGAATATGACCGATTTATATATGAGGTGGGATTCTATATATTTTATTGCCTCAAGAATGGCAATTGATTCTCCAGAGAAGACTGAATTGTGAGGAGGAAGTTGAAAATTTAAAATAATACGGTATTTTGGGATCCAAACTGCTGCTCCAATTGGGCCATTATCTGTTAGTTTAGATGCATCCGTAAAAAAATAGATGTAGTCAGGCCATTTCTCAGCTAATAATTTTGAAAAGGTGCTATTTGCGTTAATGGAGTTTTTATCTAAACCAAGATTCAGAATAATATTAGGGTTAAATAGAAGACTATCATAGTTGATTTCATATAAAGGGTGTAAACTAGATTTATAAATGTAATTGAGGTAATTTGAAAATTTATTGAAAGATTTTATTAATGTAGGGGGTGATTTATGGGACCAGTAAGGGGAGGAGGTAATTAAAGGTGACAGTTGTTCAATAATTTCAAGTAGAGGATGGTCAGAGAAAGATACAACTTTAAGAAAAAATCGGTCTGCAAGTAACTGACGGCGTAAGAAGAGGGGGGATTCAAAACATTCCACTTGTAAAGCATTTGTTGGTGAACATTTCATGGAACCTGTAATGATTCTTAAACACTTGGCTTGGATACGGTCTAATTTAGCCAATGCTAATTTATTACAGGGTTCTAAAAGAAAGGATCCATAATCAAAATGGCTTCTGATAATGGCTTGATATAAAAGTCTTTGATTGTATGGATGGGAACCCCAACCAACCCCTGATAAAGTTCGAAGAATGTTTATGTTTTTTTTAACTTTATTGCAGATGTAATCTAGGTGCCGAGTTCCTGACAATTTTTAATCAAGAGTCAAGCCTAAAAATTTGACATGATCCTGAAAATTAATTTGATCACCGTTAACTAAGATATCAGTGAGGGGAGGAGACCTTTTTCTTGTAAAAATGACAGCAGTGCTTTTAGGTGTTGAAATAGAAAGACTGTGGTCTGAGAGCCAAGAATGAAGGTAGAACAAAGCCTGATTTAAGCGGGAGCAAGCATCAATAGGAGAAGGGGATGTGGAATATAAGACAATATCATCTGCATATTGTAGTATTTTACAGAAGCTGTTAACTGAATACTCCAAGTCTCTTGTATAAATACCATATAGGATAGGACTTAAGACAGACCCTTGTGGGAGACCCTTCCAGACAAGTCTTGATGAGGAAGGAATACCAGGAGAATGGATAGTTATAGAGCGTTCCATGAGCATATTACATATCAGGGTTGTGATTCTCACCGGGATACTCAGCTGGTACAGTTTCTGTCTGAGTAGGGGAAGATCAACATTATCGTATGCTGCTGTAATGTCTAAGAAAACACCAACAACATGATCACCTTTGGAAAATGCTAAACGGATATCTGAAATCAGGGTGCTCAAACTATCTAGGGTTCCTAATCCCTTGCGAAAGCCAAATTGGGTCCTAGATAAAAGATTGCGACTTTCAACTAGCCATTCCAAGCGATTCTTAAGAAGATGTTCCATAATTTTGCATAGTACAGATGAGAGGGCAATAGGCCGGTAGGAGTTATGGTCATTGGGATCCTTACCAGGTTTTAAAATGGGAACAACTAGTTGCAATTTCCAAGAATCAGGAACGATACCACTCGAGAAGAAACAATTCATCAATTTTAAAAAATATGTTTTAATGTAAACTGAGGACTTGGTGATAAAAGAATAGGGAATTCCATCTATACCGGGAGTAGAGTCCTGTAGATGATCAAGGGCGCAACAAAGTTCTGCATAGGAAAATTCCCTGTCCATCCTGTCAGTACACATAAACGGGGCTGAATAGGGCAATATACATTGACTGGGGGGAGCAAAGGGAGGAGCTAATTTAGAAAAGAAGTTAGGAAGCCAACGGGATGTGTCATTAGAAGTTATATTATTATCAGTTAGGGATTTTCGGAAACATTTAATTTTTCTCCATACTACGGAAGCAGGAGATCTGGGGGATAGAGATTCACAAAAGTGACGCCAGCTTAATATCTTTTTTTTGTGAAGAAATCTTCTTGTTTTAGCAGAGATCCTTCGGTGTTCCAAAAAATTCTGCAAAGAAAGATTGTTTGAAAACTTAAGTTCAGCCTGTTTTCTTTCTTTAACAATGGCCGTACACTCTGAGTCCCACCACACAGGGGAAGAGATTTTATTGAAGTTGGAGTTTTTAAGAGGAATTATTTTTTCTGCAGACCACATGAGCACTTCAGTAAATTTTAAGTATAGGTGAAGGGAGTTGTCTTGAGTGACTTCTGGGAGTGGTGACAATTTAGATTCCACAAGATCTGAAAATTTGCACCAGTCTGCTTCTTTAGTCCTAAATTTCAAAAGCGGGCAGGGAACAATAGAAGGTGGTTGTGAGTTAGCTAAGGAACATAAGATAGGTAAATGATCACTACCATGAGAATTCGAAAGCACTAGCCAGGAAAGAGAGTTAGCTAAGGATGGTGACGCTAAAGAGAGGTCAGGGACACTAGGGTTTTGATTAGGAAGGCCTCTACGAGTGGGAGAACCATCATTAAGTATGCATAGATTTAATGAATCTATGACATCAAGAAAAACATGAGAAATTGAATCATTTGAATGACATCCCCAAGATGTGTGATGAATGTTGAAGTCACCTAATATAAGAAGAGGGGGAGGGAGAGAGGATAAGATAGATGAAAGTTCAGAGATTAGGATCCTATTAGGATATGGTATATATACGGAGACAAATGTTATGTTTGATACACGGACAGCAACTATATTAATTCCATAAGAATGAGAGTTAATAGGAAGGGAGGAAAAAATATGATTTCTCTTCACCAAGAGAGCACAGCCAGCCCAACCATCAGGTCTGTCATCCCGGATACAAGAATATCCTGGGATCCTGAATGTTGAACCTGGTTTGAGCCAGGTTTCTGAGAGAGCAAAAATAATGGGGGAGAAAGAATTTATTAAGTAAATGATTTCATGCTTTTTGTTTTTGATGTTTCTAGTGTTCCACTGTAGAATTTTGGCCATTGTTTATGAGAGGGGTAAGGAGGTTAGTTAATAGATTCTGTATCAGATGTACTACATTGTTCGGTATTATGTCACTAAAACGAGAAAGAATATTGATGACTAACATTGATATGATTTCTGACAAATTATCATTGGGAGTGAGAGACTGTGGGATTGTGGAGTCAAGTGCACAACCATTCGGTAATGCTGAGGGAGATCGAGAGGTGATATTATTATGAGCAACTTTATCATAAGTTACTCCTAATTGTGGTTTTTCTTTCCGTTGGATAAACACAGTTTTTTTATATGAATGGATCGCTTGGGGATTTTTAGGGGAAGATGACTGAGAGGGAGAAGTATTAGGGACATAGGGTGTATCATTTGCGTTTTTGGTAAGAGGAGGTGATGTTACTTCAGCGAATGTTGTGCGAACTGGGCGAAATCTACGTGAAGCCTCAATATATCCTATATTTTCTTCAGACATTACAAGTTTAATTGATCTTTGTCTTGAGTGTTCGGGACATTTTGGATCAGTTGCTTGGTGGAGACCGGAACAGAATAAGCATGATGTATCTACTTCATTGACATTACAGGTTTGGACATCATGGGGGCCAGCGCATTTTGAGCAACGAGGTTTTGATCGGCATTGGTCACGGACATGACCAAACCTACAGCATTTATGGCACTGGATGGTGGGTAGTGTGTATGTCTCTACAGGTATTGACATGTTGCAACAATAGATGTAGTTAGGAAGAATTTGGCCTAAAAATGTTACAACGACTGTGCCGGTAGGTTCCCAGACTGGTTTACCATCTATCCTCTTTTTTTTGTTTAGGCGACGGGCTTTAATAATTATTGTAGACTCCGGCCTACATTCAGTCATACCAACCAACTCCTCGAGGGTCCAGTCTAGGGGAATTTGCTTGACAATGCCCATCCTTGTAATATTATACTTGGGGATTGAGGCAGATAACTTTAAGGATTCTAAAAGGGGAGAAGATAGGAAACTGTTGGCTTCTGAGGCAGATTTGAAATAGATAGCAATTTTATTTCTACCCAAATTTTTTATTTCATTTATACCCGAAAATTTACTGTTATAGACGATCTGAGCGAGTTTAAGGGCACTATTTGGCGAATTAGAAGTATCATTATCTGTGCGAGATACATGGACTATATAAGAGCTTATGTCTGTATCTGAGTATCTAAGGAGAGAATTTAATTCATAACCAGAGCGCGTGTAGGTATGTTGAACAGAGGAGGAAGGGGCAACTAATCTTTTCTCAGGGGGACCAGTCGGGACATTACTAGGACGCTTTAATAGGGATCTTTCGGGAGCATTAGTTAATTCGACAAGTTCTTCCATTTCAAGATCCAATGAGGTTTTATCAGGTGGAACTTTCTCACCTACGGACGTTGGCATAGTGAAATTTTAGAGCTTACCACACAAAAATAATCACAAATAACCACCACCAAACACAAAAAGGTACAACACAAGCTTAAGGAAAACAGAAAAACAAATAAAACTTGGTAAAATATTCCAATCGCGTGTGCTAGGTTATGTGTCACCTGTCACTTTCCCAACTTGTTTATCCAAACCATTATCAGTTCTATGACAGATATGACTGGTCAACTGCCACTTCAGCTTGCTCACTTGAAATGCAATGTCTGTGACTTTAGCTCACTCGTGTATTCAAGAATGAAGTTATTCAATTGAAACAAATACTATGAAAATGCTTAACTGTTTGATTAACAGAAGTTTACTCCATACTACTAATATATGTAAATAACAGATAAATATGAACATAGTCCAATATTCATCATACTTGTTTATTGTATCTTTTGGTCTAATTAACATTGATACTGTACCTATGTAGTCCTCTAGAAGTGACTGCGTGTGCTGCTCTGTGATATTCACCCCGAGCTAACATCGCACCAGCTAACAGCCAAACATCATCACCACTAGCAGAGTCTGGCCCATTACCAGAGGCTGCTGCGGCCGCTGCATCGGCCCAGAAAAGAGCACTTGTCCATTGGCCCTAAAAATAAAATAATAAGAGTAGGCACCACTCATAAAAATAAGTCTATTTTTCTTTTTGGAGACTGGCAACACTAATGTCAATAGCTAAAATTTGGCAACACCATAATAAAGTTTGACATTTTTTAGGATAAACGAACACAATGTTTTGATGTACAAGTGCTATTTGTTTTGTTTAGTGAGTTAAGAAAATAAATTTGACCAAAAAAATTATCAGTGCAAGGGCAGAGAAAGAACACTAACCTCTGCAGCCGGGGTCGGCCTGTCGTAACAGGTGACAAAACAACCCACCCTAGCTATGTGGTAGGGCCTCAAGCCTGTCTGGATGGCGACCACCTTTAGTCTTAAGTATGCCGACATAATAACCTTTTGTGTTCTGGCATTAGTGACCCAAGTTCCTGTACCCTTATGGCACAGCAGCGTGTACGTTATGCCACTAGTGTTGCAAACACCCATAGGCAACTGTAATTGCTAAATTCTAAGCGGGCCGTCAGCCTGTCTGCTGTCTTAAAGCAATAAAAAAAATAATGAAAATTTCAAGAGAAGGTTTTCATTGGATTATTTTTCACAACTTTCAGTCCTAATTCGGCACCCAATGACTTCTTCTTGTTCCCGAATATCAAAGGTAAATTGCATGGTCAATGATTTATGAGCGCCAAAGAAGCAGTTGAAGCGTTTAAAAACCATGTTTTGGAGGTGTATCAAGAGGAATGGAAAAACTGCTATCACAAATGGTTTGAAGGAATGCAAAAGCGTATTGATCACCAAGGGGAATATTTCGAAAAACAATAAAGCCATTTTCATTTAAAATGTTTGTTATTATTTGCTATTCCCGAAATATAAATAGTACCCCTCCAACAATACAATCTATGAACACACCAGGATCACTAGCAATACACACCTGTTTTCAAATAAACTTTAAAACACATTTTTTATGCCCAATGTTACACTGAGATGGGATAACTTAGCTTTTACTAACTCTAGCTGCTGGCTGAAGCTTTTCTATGTTGCATACAATAAGTGTATGTGTGTGTAAATTTTCTTGACATACTTTGTGTAAATTATAGTGTTTGAGGATGGATACCCAGTTGATAGCGATTTTGGGACAACTTAGCACTATAGTACTAAGATATTATAACACATAATTCTTATAAATAAAATAGAAACATTTTTTAAAATTACTGTTTAAACTTTTTCTTCATTTAGCACCCAATATATGTTCTATCCTAGCTTGTTGATAAAGATAGGGCTCTAAGATTTTCACCCCTTTATCAGTCATTCTCCATTCTCAATGTCCCTGCAGGTTATATATAGCATTATTCCACCTTTTATACTGTCATCCTATTTTTCCCATCTCTTGGACACCTCTTATAAACTTGATTTAATTACCCCCATGTATTTATCACTGTTAATTATCACTCACTCAAATATAATAGTGACCAATAAATAAAACAATTTATAATATTAAAATTATAACATGACGACAACTGATGAAAATATAATTATATTGAATGGATTAAAGAGCCCCCCCCACAAAGATACTATCAAATACTTACACCTTGATACTACACAGGGAGATTCTGGGGAGTGCCCTGTGCTTACTTTGTCTGAGGCAATAACAAATAACTAAAACATATCATATTTAAAAATAATTAAAACTTACTAGTTCAGAATACTGCTTCACCAGGAAACGCATATCATCAATGTTCATCCCGATTTCCATCATGTCGCGGCCAGGAATTTCGGCATCGGCCATTCCAATTAATATTTTAAAATATAAAAAACCCAGAAAGTACCTATGAAAATTGGTTATTTTCTTGCCGAACAGTTTTATGAATCACCTTCATTAACACATTATTAATAAATGCAGTAAAACTATCAAGAAATCAAAAATGCTAAACAAATATTATTCATAAACGAAACATTTTCTTATATATACAAATTATAATAAAAATAGAAATAACTCATATTTTCAGCAACTTACAACTAGCTACGGTACGGCAAATATTGCAACTACTCAACTAGCTTGACAGTTGACTTATGACTAGCTATTTGACAGTTGTTGTTGTGTTTTTAATTTTGAATACTACACTGAATTAACCAACGTACAGACGCTATTTTATATTCACGCTATCGCTAAAATATTGAGGCAATTATATTTCACAATGACTTTGAATTAGGTTTCATGCTTTTCCATATCTCCTAATACCTCAGATATTTATCGCCATCGTGACTTAAAGTAGTGGTTAAACTCCACGTGATGTATCCGAAACTGCTAATCTCTAATATCCCGTGATGGTGCCATGCTGCTCTCCATACTATGCTGTCAGTTATAATTGACAGTTTAAAATTTGATATTTGATGACGGAAAGAAAAAGGTTATATACAGAAAAAGAGGGAATAGGCTGAATTATTTATTGTTATATAAAATAAATTGAATGTAATTAAAGTGTTTCATAGTTTTAATTGTATAGTGTTCAAATTATATAGTAGTTTACGTTTTGTGTACAGTCTGATTCGTAAACTAAAGCAACGTGTCCTAGGTTAGGCCGTTGGGAAAACATGCTAATGTTATCTTGAAATAACATGACTGACAGAAAAATGTGCAAGTTCTACAATTTAAACGTGCCTGAACGTCGTTCCGTTGAGAGTGTTCAAGGCCCCCCTCCAGGCTTAACCAACCACGGTACCCATGAGGACGAGGAGCAAAACTCAAATTCGGAGGCAGTACCGCCCCCGGTACCTCCACATGAGCACAAGCTTGAGTACAGTTATTGGATGTGGTTCTCGAGGCGGCCACCTGCCCGTGATCTCTCCGCCTCCACCACTGGTTATGGCCAGGTCAGTTGAATATTTCATCCACATATCATGTTTACTTATTTACAAGTAATTCTTTTACCACATGTTTTACTAATTAATGGCTTCTTGTAATCCTACAATAATTCATCAATATTTACTTTACTAAGACCTTAATCCAAATAAGTTTGTTTATATCATTTCATAACAAAAACACATGGTTATTTTTATGTACACTACATGATAACTTCAACTAGTATTATAAAATATAAATTGCAATAACTAAATGAAACTATTTAAAACTTTTATTAAATTTTTTATTGAATATTTCATAACTATCTTTCTGCATTGATATTTAATTATACTGTGCTTGTTATTTAGTTAATATTAAAAGTTTTTGTCATGTTTACATAAACATACATTTGAATGTTTCATAACCAGTATGTTAGCCAACTAGGCAAAGACGTAAATTTAACAAACTTGTCTTACATGTATTCTGAGAGAGGTGATGCCTACCAGTGTACTTGTGATTGAATACAATACTTAGTATATATGCATAGTTAGTTTTAATTATAAACATGTTGTTAAACAGCTCATGGTGTCCCTCCAGTTTCCGAGGCTCGGGCTACTCCCTAGACAGGGAAACAGTATACCATGCTCGTCCAAGGTGAATTGGCAGGGTACACATGAACTCAGTACCCAGCCAGGTTTCATCACAATGTTTTCCTTCATGGTTGTGTTGGTTGGTGAATATGGTTGGCAAAAATGCTATAATATGCACAGGCAACAAAAACTGTCTAAGCGGTGAACCCCACGTTGTGACTGCTAAGCCACCAGGCACTTTAGTTACTTTTATATTAGATGAAACATTTAAAAAGAGAGGGCATAACACTATCGACCGGCCGTTTTTGAGTCTGTCCCTTTCTAAGTACTGGCTTAGTTACGCATGCATTTACTCCCTGTACCAGTCATTATGTTTCAACTGAATGTAATTTTATATATATATATATATATATATATTATACTTTATTTTGCATTTATTTTATATAAAAGGGCCGTTATGAATATTATTATTCATAACATAAATTCAAGGTAATAGTAAACCGTCCTTAGCTAAAAGGAGATTAATAGGCTAGCAGTCAAGCATTGGCAATCGAAGGCTAGTGGTCGATAAAGTGTTAATATTGTGATAAAAAATTAAACTATGCTAAAGTTACCTCATAACTAATATGCAACAGTTGTAAATGTACAAAGTATACGTTGATAAATTCTAGAACCTTATCTGTTTTGTTTATTACTCAAAGATGCAGACACAAGAGGCTGCTTTACTATTGTAACATGCTTACAACATAATTATCACATACTGACAGTGAAACGAAGCATTTTGTGGAAACCTGCATATCAAAATTATGTATATATCTGCTGCCAACTTACTTTGGACCACTAAAGAGTATATCATCCATTCCCTTTAGCCAAGATTTTGGATATTATAGGTGGTTATAAATAAAAATATGAATTAAGAACCTGTACCTCCTTCTGTAAGAACCTGTCTCCACAAACCTTCTGTATATTCTAGAAACTGTAGACTGGTTTAAATTTATACCAATCGTTCATTGATCCAAGCCCTCCCGCACCAATGCTACAATATAACCCTAATAAAATCTATGGGGAACCGATTAGAATCCACATGGAGGTAATACACATGATTGAAACATAAATAAACCCTTGCATAAAGTTTGTGTCTATTGTTAAAACCAATTTTTTAATTAAACCAATTTTCCTTAAATTTCTGTTTTTTCTTCAAAAAAGTCCTTTCCAGTACCCAAACTTAAACTTAAGAATATGACCCTACGCTGTTTTAAAGTTCACAAACCAATCTAGAGGTTTCAATTCAAATCTGTATAGAAAGTTTGCATACTTGGTTAAAATATTTATTTCAAAGTCGTCTATTACTTTGATGCAGTTTATGAGTCCGTCAGTGTATATTATGCAGTAAGAAAGTGTGTGTGCAATTAACATATGGCAGAAGTGAATCTTCAGAGAAATAGCCTATAAGAGAATGAGATAAATAGATATAAAGATAGAGTATAAGGATAATTATAAAGTTTTTTTATTTTTATAGTATTTTTACCAAAATCATATGTTACATTTCATAAATATATTAGTGTATGAAAGCCTGAACAATGAGCAGGTGAAGATTATAAGAAACATTGTATTTTATCTCATTATATTTATGAATGTTGTTTGTCTCTTTTTGGTGTTGCCTTTTGTATTTATTGAAAGTTTCAAATCACAATGGTACTAATAATGTAACCTATAATTCACAGCTTCTATTTTAACTTCCATAATGCTTCTCATTTAATTGTAAATGTAGGTCATGCTGTACAATATTTTTATATAGGTCAACAAATGGAATCTTCCTGTGAATATAGCTTTATGAATTAAATATGCTGTAACTTTAACACTTTCCTAATGTTATATCTGGAATGCATTTCAAAATACCTTTTTCATTTAAAGTAAGGGTTCATTTCTTACAGTTTTTAGGGGCACTGATTGCAAGATGATTGAAATTAATTTTATTTTTATTATTTAATATCCTTTCATGTCAGATACAACAAATGATTAATACTATTCCATACATATACTTAACACTAACTTCAAATGGTGCATAAATATAACATAGAATGGCAATAGGCAGCCTCATCCCTAATATTATATGATAATATAAGAATATGAATGAAAACTAATATTGATTTTATGTATGCAAATGAATGAAATTGTATTGTTAAGTCAATGGAAACATTATGAGAAAACTATCAGCGCACCATGATTATCGATGATCTGATTGATTAAAACATTGACAGATTTTGGTGTATATCATTATTTAATGCATTATTGATGTTTCAGTTCTTTTCGTCAGCCATTTTCAAAAGATGACAATATACTTTGAGAAATAAAAATATAATTGTAGTTCAATCTCAACTTAAGAAGAAACTTTAAAAAAGTATTACTGGTAGTATTTGATTCAAAGGGATCAATAGTGCGATTCTTCTAAGAATGGTAGATGAGATATTACAGTGGCCTGATAAAGTATGTATCTGTGCAGGGGCAGAGAAAGAATACTAACCTCTGCGGTCGGGATCGGCCTGTTGTAAAAGGCGACAAAACAACCCACCCTAGCTATTTGGTAGGGCTTCAAGCCCGTCTGGATGGTGACCACTTTAGCTCTTAAGTATGCCGCGATAATAACTTAGTGTTGTGTTCCGGAATTAGTGACCCAAGTTTCTGCACCCTTATGGGACAGCAGCGTGTTTGCGATGCTGCTGGCGTTGCAAATATCCATAGGCGACGGTAACTGCTAAATTTTAAGCGGGCCATCAGCCTGTCTGTTGTCATACAGCAATAAAAAAAAGCCAGGATTTGGAGAACCATTGTTATGTGGCCTCTCTGACTCTACCAGGTGGCAGCAGGGAAAACTGTCCCTGAACTAGGTCCAGTTTTTGATCTTATGTTCTCTTTAATTTTGTATTTTCCCCTTTAATTTTTTGGTGACTGACCAGGCTGATTGGCATCTGCTACAGCTGAGTGTGGCCTGGGTGTGAATAAACGATTGGCTGCTTTTCCACGATTCCCCATGGGAACGGCGCAATGACATGAGTGACAGTCTTAATCGATATAAATAAGAAGAAATTTATAAATTACTAGCTGTGCCCGCGACTCCGTCTGCGTGGAATAGTGACCTTATCACTAAGGGGTATGAAAAATAGATGTTGGCCTATTCTCAGACCTACTCAATATGCTCACAAAATTTCATGAGAATCGGTCAAGCCGTTTCGGAGGAGTACGGGAAGGAACATTGTGACACGAGAATTTTATATATAAGATTCCTTTAATAAATTATATTATTGATATGATATTATAATTATGGCTATACATGTGTACTAATGGAATGTGGAAAAATGTAATAGAACTTAATTCGATCATAATTGAGTGTAAATTTATGATTTCCAGGCGTTACGTCTGGTGGGTCGCGTGGCCAGCGTGGAGCAGTGGTGGGGGCTGTATTCACATCTCGCGCGGCCCGCGGAGCTGCCTCCGCTTTCCGACTTACACTTATTCAAACTGGGCATTAAGCCTATGTGGGAAGACCCCGCCAACGTTAATGGGGGCAAATGGGTAATCACATATATTATTAAACCATACCTTCTAAGACATAGTATGTACGCAAGGATATTTCAAAAAGAGACCCGAGCATCTCATCACCTACAAGAGCGGGAGGAATGCTACCCAAATCGACTTCCTACTCACTAGGAGACACCACATCAGCAAAGTGGCCAACTGCAAGGTCATACCCGGTGAGAGTCTCACTGCACAACACCGTCTTCTTGTCATGGACCTCTGCGTAAAGCCCAAAGGCAAATGTGTCGACCGCCTTCAACGCCGAATCAGGTGGTGGCTGCTTGATGAAGTCAAGTCCCAGGAGTTCGCCTCTGCCATCGGCGACAAGTGCGCTGGTGGTGAGGGCGAACCGGTTCAAGCTTACTGGGACAGGATTCAGGCGGCTATCCTTGGGTCGGCGAGAGAGGTGCTTGGCGTGTCTAAGGGCGGACGCAAGTGTGACAAGGAGACTTGGTGGTGGAACGACTCAGTCCAGAGGGAGACCAGGGCGAAAAAAGCCCTCTTTAAGAAGTGGCAAGCGTCCAGATCTCCTGAAGATCGCGACGCATATAAAGATGCCAAACGCGCCACCAAGAAAGCTGTAGCCAGAGCCAGACGAGACCACTTACAACCACTTTACGATAAGTTGGACTCGTCTGAGGGGCAGAAGCTCATATATAAGTTAGCGCGCTCTAGGGTCAAAGCGGCACAGGATATCTCCAAGTGCCGCTGTGTAAAAGACCCCGGGGGCAACTTGTTATGCGAGGACCTCGCGGTGAAGGAGAGATGGCGCTCATATTTCCACGAGCTGCTGAACAAGCAGCATAAAGAGGTGCAGCCGCCAGATCTTCCTCCGAACCAAGGACTAGTGCCACTGATAACGCCTGCAGAGGTCCAGAATTGTCTTCGCCGCATGAAGAATCGGAAAGCTGTTGGATCCGATGGAGTCCCCATCGAAGCCTGGAAGGCGATGGGCTCTCGTGGTGTGGGCACTTTAACCGACCTTTTTAACCGGACACTCCTCACCGGTACGGTCCCGAACCAATGGAGGCTGAGTATCATTACTCCAGTCTTCAAAGGCAAGGGATCGGTGCAGGAGTGCGGTAGCTACCGCGGTATAAAGGTCATGTCCCACACCATGAAGCTCTTCGAGAGGGTTATCGACTCTCGGATTCGACAGGAGTGCACTGTCTCGGAATGTCAATATGGGTTTCGCCCTGGTCACGGGACAATGGACCCTATTTTCGCCCTAAGGACTGTCGCGGAGAAATACAGGGCGAAGAATACGCCTCTGCATTGTCTGTTTCTTGACTTGCAGAAGGCCTTCGACTGTGTTCCTCGCGCGATAATCTGGTGGGCATTGCGGTCCAAAGGGATTCCAGAGGCCTATATTGGGATCATCCGAGACATGTACCGTGATTCCGATTCCGTAGTTCGGACCGCTGTTGGCGACACAAAACCTTTCCCCATCACCGTCGGTGTGCACCAAGGATCCGTCCTTAGTCCGTTTCTGTTTAGCGTGGTATTAGACGTATTGTCAGACAGCATCAGAAACTCACATGAGCAGCCCCCGTGGCTGCTCATGTATGCTGATGATATCGCGCTGGCAGATTCGGACAGGGGTAGGCTGGTGCGACGTGTGAAGGTGTGGAAGGAGTCGCTTGAGAACGGTGGTCTGAAGCTCAATGTGGCGAAGACCGAGTACTTGGCCTGTAACTCCACAGATCCCACACCCGTACGCATAGACGGCAACACGGTCGAGCGCACGGACCATGTGAAATACCTGGGATCTGTGTTTCATGCGTCTGGTGACATCGATTGCGACGTCAAGGCACGCATTGCTGCCGCGTGGGCCAAATGGCGTGAGGTAACTGGTGTCATTTGTGACCCCAAGATGCCGGTAAAGTTGAAGGGACAGGTCTATAAGACCATCATTAGGCCTGTCCTTTTATACGGCTGTGAAGCGTGGCCGGTGTTAGAGCGACACAAGCAAGAACTGCGTGTCACGGAGATGAATATGCTGCGGTGGATGTGTGGAGTGACGCGGAAGGACCGCGTTAGGAACTCCCGCATTTGCGGTAGCCTTCGTGTCCGTGACATTGCAGATAAATTGCAGGAGTGTCGGCTCCGTTGGTATGGCCATGTTTTACGGCAACCGGATGCTTACGTGGGAAACAAATGTCTGGCCATGCCGCCTCCGCCGGGCCCCGGCAGGAGGGGTAGACCCAAAAAGTGCTGGCTTGACGTCATAAAGGGTGATATGCGTGCCAATGGGCTCACTACCAGGGATGCTGAAGATCGCGCGAAGTGGAGTAGAAAAAGTCGGAAAGCGGACCCCGGGCACCGAAACGAAAGTTTGGGTGGCAACCGGGACTAACGCTAGGATGATGATGATGATGATGAGTATGTACGCAAGGAAACATGCCGATACAACGTGACCCGTTCAGCGGGGGGGGGGGGGGGGGGGTATTCAAAATACCACGCTCCGTCACAGGGAGGACTTAGGTTTTCATCACGTAGTCCTACCCTTAAAGGAAGTCTCCCGTTTTTCCGAGCTATGTTCAAATCATCATTTCAGCCGGAAGACGCCCACTGCTGGACAAAGGCCTCCCCCAAAGATCTCCACGATGATCGGTCCTGCGCTGCCCTCATCCAACCTATCCCGGCGATCTTGACCAGATCATCGGTCCATCTTGTGGGGGGCCTACCAACACTGCGTCTTCCGGTACGCGGTCGCCATTCGAGGACTTTTCTGCCCCAACGGCCATCAGTCCTTCGAGCTATGTGCCCAGCCCACTGCCACTTCAGTTTTGCAATCATCCGGGCTATGTCGGTTACTTTGGTTCTCCTGCGAATCTCCTCATTTCTGATTCGATCTCGCAGGGAAACTCCGAGCATAGCCCTCTCCATTGCTCTCTGAGCGACCATGAGCTTTCTCATAAGGCCCATAGTTAGCGACCACGTCTGCGTTCCGTATGTCATCACTGGCAACACACATTGGTTAAAAACCTTCGTCTTGAGACACTGCGGTATTTGGGACGAAAAGATTTTACGGAGCTTCCCGAACGCTGCCCATCCGAGTCGGATTCGACGAGTGACCTCTTTCGCGAAATTGGACCTGCCTAACTGGATCGTTTGACCCAAGTAGACGTATTCGTCAACAATTTCGAAAGTACAGTTCCCAACTGTTACGGGGGTAGGTGCGACATGGACATTAGACATGATCTTCGTCTTGTCCATGTTCATTTTGAGACCTACTCCTTGGGAAGCTGTATTGAGGCCATCAAGCATATGGCTTAAGTCTTCCATGGTTTCAGCCATGATTACGATATCATCTGCGAATCTAAGGTGAGTGATGTACTCACCGTTAATGTTGATGCCCAGTCCGTTCCAGTCCAGAAGCTTGAAGACATCTTCCAACGCAGCAGTGAACAGCATCGGCGATATGACATCGCCTTGTCTGACTCCCCGCTGCAGTCGGATAGGCTTCGAGTTCTGATCCTGGAGACGGACTGACATGGTGGCGTTTTCATACAAACACTTCAACGCTTTGATGTATCGATAATCAATGTGGCACCTCTGGAGAGACTGAAGCACCGCCCAGGTCTCGATCGAATCAAAGGCTTTCTCATAGTCCACGAACGCCAAGCATAGTGGCTGGTTATACTCCTCCGTCTTCTGTATAACCTGCCGCAGCGTATGTATGTGGTCTATGGTGCTAAAACCTTTTCGGAATCCGGCTTGTTCGGGAGGCTGGAAGTCGTCAAATCTGCGCGCGAGACGATTCGTGATGACCCTTGAAAACAGCTTGTAAACATGGCTCAGAAGTGATATCGGTCTAAAGTTCTTCAAAAGGGTTTTGTCGCCCTTTTTGAAGAACAGCACCACTATACTTCCGTGCCAGGCCTGCGGCGTTTTGCCATCGAGGATGACGGAATTAAATAGCTTCTGGAGGATTTTAAGCACAGGAGTACCACCAGCTCTCAGAAGCTCGGCTGTAATTCCATCATCATGTTCAAATATGGCCCGTAAAGTTTAGTTCTGTATTATGTGTAAGACAAATATGAGCCAAAAAATTCCTTTAACTATATATTTGCAAAAAAAAAAAAAATTTAAAACTGGATTTATAAGCGAAAAACATCAGATGAAGATAAGTAAGACGCAATAAGTGTTGTTATTTGTATGAATAATAATTTTCGTGTGTAAAATGTATAATAATATATTTAGAAATTATTTAATAGAATAGTAAAATAATATATTTTTTTAAATATTTCTCTTCATTTAACGACCACTCTCTATAAGTGTCTAAACACACTGCCGAAATTACGCGACCAAAGTTCCGCGGTTGATTTTACGTTCCGATGTATTCGGCTGATATGTCACACATATAGCGCCGAACTTACGCGCAGAAATTCAGTTGCACTACTTTTTGTGTGTATTCAGTGTCATCCCGCGAACTACCGCGGGTGCTCGGCCGCCCCTAAAACCAAGCCCAAGGGCAAACGCCCAGCGCCGTCAAAGCGGCCGTCCCCAAACCGGTCTATGTACCGGCACCTGCCCCGGCGTTCAACGCCTGGACAGGGCTCCCCACCCTTCCGCCCCCTCGACAGGCCATTGCTGGTTTCACAGCAACGCCTGCGCCCAAACCGGCATCAGCAGCGACCTCCGCGGCACTGGTCACCGCGTCCCTCTCTGCTGCAGAGGACCTTGCATTTGCGACCAGGTTCGCAAAGTCCCTCCCTTTTGACCTCCAGAAGGTTGGTACCTTAGTGCTTAAGCTAAGGCAGGCCACATCTATTCAGGACCAGCTACTCATTGCCATAGAGCATGGGGAGCTGCTACAGGTCCTCGCCAGTCCCGCAACCCATTAATTCCCAATGGATTGCACAACTAGGGAAAAACCGCGCGCGTTGACTCTGGCGACATATAACGCCAACGGTCTTCGGAACCAGCGGGAGTTGGTTAATGACTTTCTGACAGAAGAAAACATTGATATCCTTCTTGTGCAGGAGACCTTCTTGAAACCCAGTATTGGCGACCCTAGGATCGCCAATTACAAGATCATCAGACACGACAGGCGAACCGCCCCTCGGGGAGGCACGCTTATATATTACACGCGGGGGGGCATTACTGTCTCCCCGCCGCCCCGCCCCCGGATCTTCATCGGCAATCGAACCGAACTTCGGTCGCGTATAATGTGTGCTCTACAGAATAATTTGCCGCTGAATTTACGTACGACCGAAGTTACGTTGTACGCTATAACGCAACGTAATTTCGGCATAGTGTGTTGTCACTCGTCAGTAATTTAAATATAGCATTGCAGGCGTAATCATGCCGAACTTCGATCGCGTACTTTCGGCATAGTGTGTTTAGACTTTAGACACTAACGCTGAAAAAGCTGAAAAATGCACAGTCCGTTGAGTGTTATTATATAGAGAGATTCATTACTATTGTCATATTACACTGACGGACTCATAAACTGCATCAAAGTAATAGAAGACTTTGAAATTAATATTTTAACCAAGTATGCAAACTTTCTATACAGATTTAAATTGAAAGCTCTAGATTGGTTCGTGAACTTTAAAACAGCGTAGTGTCATATCCTTAAGTTTAAGTTTGTGTACTGGAAAGGACCTTAGGACTTTTTTGAAGAAAAAACAGAAATTTAAGGAAAATTGCTTTAATTAAAAAATTGGTTTTAACAAGTGGTGTGTCTATACACAAACTTTATGCAAGGGTTTATTTATGTTTTAATAAGGTGTATTACCTCCACGTGCCCTTATTACGGATTCTAATCGGTTTCGCATAGATTTTATTAGGGTTATTAAAAGATCTTGTGGAATATTGTCCCATTCTTCTGAAAGTGCTGTTCTTAGTGCTGCCACTGTCGTGAGTAAAGGGTTTCTCGCATATACAGCTCTTTTTAAATTGTCCCAAACATGCTCAATGGGATTAAGATCCGGGCTGCGTGCTGGCCAATGCATTGTACGTATCCCAACCTCTTCGCAATATTGTCGAACTTGTGCAGCAGCGTGCGGCCGGGCATTATCCTGCATTAAAGTAAAATTTTCGCCTATGAATCCCATGTAAGGCACCACGTGATCTTCTAAGATCTCTGTTATGTAGCGATGCGCAGTCAAACCCCCTCTATTACCGTTTTGACGGATCATGTCTATGAACACAAGTTCTGTTCGCCCGTTCATCGATATGCCACCCCAGACCATACACGAACCGCCTCCAAAAGGACACGCTCCTCAATGCAACTTTAAGCATATAGCTCCCCACGTCAACGATAGACTCTTCTGCGACCATCTGCACCATATAAACATGTCCTACACTCGTCCGTGAACAATATGGAGGCCCATTGCTTTTCTGTCCAATTCAGGTGATCACGCGTAAATCTTAAGCGAGCTTGTCTCTGAGCTACAAACAACTTTGGACCATTTGCTGGTCTAAAAGGGGTGATATCCGCTTCCTTTAACCTTCTTCTTGTTGTTCGTGCACTAACGTTTACTCCACGCAATTCATTAAGCTCTGTTTTGATGTTAACTGACGTGAGGAAACGATTTCGCAGGGAAGTTGTAACAATAAATCGGTCATCACGACCGGTGGTTGCTCGAGTCCTGCCTGTACCACGTCTCCTGTAAGAACCTGTCTCCACAAACCTTCTGTATATTCTAGAAACCGTAGACTGGTTTAAATTTAAATTTCTACCAATCGTTCGTTGATCCAAGCCCTCCCGCACCAATGCTACAATTTGAGCCGCTTGTTCGAACGAAGTATCCATATTATGGTTCAAAAACTCTCGATGAGTTAAAAAAACGAACCCAACAATTCTGCTGGTAACAATAATTCAATTGGCAAAAGAATAAAAAATCAATGAGAATCAATTTAAAACTTTGCTTCTCCATATTTATATAATTTAATCTAAAAAGTTTGCATACTTATTAAAAAAAATCATTTCAAGTAATCCTGAACTTTGATGCAGTTTATGAGTCCGTCAGTTTACACTGTAATATGATACATACATACATACATATTAATCACGCCTCTTTCCCGTAGGGGTAGGCAGAGACCACTTCTTTCCACTTGCTACGATCCTTACATACTTGTTTCGCTTCGTCCACTTTCATTATTCCCTTCATACATGCCCTTCGATTTAGGGTACTCTTGACCTGGCCTTTTTTCAAGACGTCCCTGATTTGGTCTCGAAACGTCCGCCTAGGCCTACCCCTTCCAACACTTCCATTCACACTCGCCTTATATTTCGCTATATGTAATTAGATATTGTAAGATATTTTTCCTTCAATGCTTGAAAACATTTCAAATCTTTACCTATTTTATCAGGATGATCTTATCTTCTTAGATTATCTTCGATGGTTTCATAGTCATTGCTCAAAATTTTGTTGCATAAGGGCTTCTTCACACATACCACGACCACACCACGACCACAACCACACCTCAACCACACCACGACCACAACCACACCTCAACCACACCACGTGGCCGGGTGTATATTTCGTATTGAAAATGAATAGGACTGTTCACACGTACCACATTTTGCAGTAGTTATCGACCGTGTGTGTGATACCGACCACATCGCAAACACAACGTTGCGTCGACGCAACGACAGTGCGTCGCCCGCACTCTTCCCCTCCCCTGGTTCATGCATTTCATTCATACAATGCAACCACATCGACATTTTGTCGGTGCCACAACGCAACTACAAAAAGCTGCAGCGACACTATTCACACGTAACAACTGCTTGACAGCATTTTGTCGTTGCGACGTGGTGGTCGTGGTACGTGTGCAGAAGCCCTAAAAGGCACATGGGCAATCGTTTGTCTGCCTTTGATGGAAGAAAATCAAATTTTAAATAATCAATACTATACTGTCGACATTTCTTCTTAGATTCAGCCATGTTTTGTATCAGTTACCTGTAAATAAAAAAAAACTTTGTTTTAGTAATCATAAGGCGGTATTGCTCAACAAAATATGGGGCTATTTTAACCGAATAGGATTATTTAGTTAATTATTGCAATGAAATACATTAAGTACCAACGGCAAACTGATTCTAATTATTAAAAGCAATAAATCGCTTCATAAAACTCTATTGTGGATCTTAATCCATAATAGAGTTTCACGAATACGGCTGAACCGATTTTAAGGTAATGTAAAATCTTTTTCATAAATATATTTTGATATATTTCTGTAAGTTCGATTGAAAAATACTTTTAAATAATATTTTGATATCAAAACTCCGCCAATTTAATTATTTATTCATTACTTTGATGCACGTTACGGGTACGTGAAGACGCGCATTATTTATGAAAATATATTTAATTAAGTCACTCAGTCAAAATTACTAATAAAGTAGAGACAAAAAGTTCGACCTTCCTCAGCTTTCTGTTTTTATGGAAGTATCTAATAATGACTTTGTTCAGTATTTAATTTTAATACGTACCTACCACACGCAAACATTACAAATATACTTTTACAACATAAAAGTATGTATAACAAATAGGCAGGTAAATACTTACTTTTTCTGACACTGGCAAACAGTAACATCGATTCACTTTTCGAAATTCTGGAAACAAATTAGTAATGTTTATCCTCGACATTCGTATTATTGGTGAAGAATCAAACGAGTTCATGCAAGATTGCAAGCACACACACCACATGTCGTATTTCGTACCTTTGCACATCTGAACAAGCCTTGCGGACGGCGGCAGCGGCAGCGGCGGCGCTTTGCAAGTATTAACAGTCGCTGAGATTCTTAAAATATTATCTGCTTACATTGATAGGTGAAGTCAAGCCAACATTTTAGTTCTTCACTATCGAAAGCAAATAAATTTTCGTGGACCTCCGCTTACGCGCTTACGAGTTGTGAATCCCCATTTTTTTAGACCCTAACTTAGACCCCCGTCGGTCTCCCGTGTAACCCTGGGGGTCCACCTTGACCACTTTGGCAACTAAGGATTTAATTGAATGGTAACTAATGAAACGTTTAAGTTTCTAATAACGGGTTGACTCCATGATGGCTGGGATTTCGTTGCAAATATTTTTATTCAAATGCGCCAAAAAAGTTGGTCTATTGTTATATATTTAGATATGAGATAACCTGACAGTAAGTCCAAAGTCCATAAATCAGGACTGCGTGTAGGCCAATTTATATCACCTATCCTAGAGATCTATTTGCTAGAGAAAATTTTATGTACTCTTAGAGTTACAGACGTATTGGACATGTGTGAAGTTGTTCCATCCTGCTGGAACCATGTCCTTTGGTAGCCATAGAACTTACATAATGCTCTAAATTTACTGTAACTGCACGTCCTTTTGCCCAAAAAAGTAATGGCCAATCATCCTTTCCGTCACTTCGGTGAATGTAGTGGCTTATGCCATGTTGTTTCGGATTCGTCACACCCAGTTTTGGCATGTCAGTTTGGATTTAGTTACGTGCCTATTAAGGTGAAAATGAGCTTCATCTGTAAACAATATGTTGTTGAACGTCTAGAAGTGCTAAATTATCTGGTTTAGAAAGTCAGTCTTTAAAATTTTCAACCCATTTTCAAATGAGAATGATGCTTGGCACATCATTTAAGTTGCGAAAGCATCGAATACTGCATAATCTACGCGCTAGCAACGCTGAATCAATGTTTTTGTAAAACTTGCAAGAAAGCAAGCGCGCGGTCCGCTCCCTAGAAAGCCAGGCTGCGGGCAGACACCCGCTCAAGTATAAAGAAATTGTAAATAGAAATAAGACAAAAACTAAATCAAACAATAAAATGAAAAGATAAAAGAGCTATAGGGAAAAAACAGACGGCTGGGCAAAAAAATATAGACGCCGAAAAAATGATGTCCCTAATAAAACATGTTATGGCGAAAATATAATAACTGACTACTAAACAGCCCTAAAACATAAAAAATGCGTCCAGGTATCAGCTAAACAAATGTATACTTTTATTTGAGACACCTTAAGGCCGACTTGCACAACCAATCACTAAACCGATTTAGCGCTAAGCTTATTTAAATCGTCATTCTGTCCCTGTCACATTGACAACATTTGACAGGGACAGAATGACGATTTAAATAAGTTTAGCGCTAAATCGGTTAGTAGTAATACTTTAGTTTAAGATATGAAAAAATGTATAATGTTATTGAAATGTATTTTTTAGGTTGTTCGGTTACGTAAAAGCCAAACGGGTCGAGCGTGGGAAGACGTCTGTATGGCGATGCTGGGCGAACAGTTCATGGTTGGCGGGGAGTTATGCGGAGTGGTACTTTCAGTGCGGTTCCAGGTATTCAATTGTCTTTTTCTACATTACCACATAACGATGGGTACATCGATGGCGGCTACGAAAACCATTTAAAATATAGATACGCACACTTAACAGTAAGCGGTTACCGTTGTCTATAGATTTCTACGACGCCAGAGGCATTGCCATAAGGGGCCGTCCAAAATTTACGTCACACGAATTTTAGGTTAAGAATAACCCCTCCCCCCCCCTCCCGTACCGGTCACAGGTTGTCACATTTTTAGAACCCAGTGCCCCTGATGTGACGTCACACATTTTTCAATTATAGTTTCCATGGACTTGAATCCACTCCTTCATATGTATTCATATCGTGACGTCACAACGCTTTTAACGCAAATGGGGGTGTTTAACGTATTACGTAATTTATGGATGACCCCCTATACACAATACCTTTCTTTATATGTGTTTTTTTTATTTAATGGGAGATATACACCTAAAAAGGTTCATTTTTGCGAATTTTTTTGTAGTAAAACTATTTCAAATTTCGGATTAGGGTTTGTACCATATGAAAGTTATTCATTCGAGAATATGTTTAATTTTTTTTAAATATCAAAAATATATAAAAATATCCCAAGTTCCTTGGAGCTCTATAAAAAAATCTTCCTACACGGTATCCACTGCCGTTTGTTCAAAAATCATCTGAAAAAAAAACCAAAACGACTATTAAACTAGATACTATAATTTAGTTGATGTCATGGCCGATTTTGAAAATATCGATTTATGACAAAATGGCATATTATATTATATATATTTGGCATCATATAATAAAACAAACTATTTTTAGGCCAAAAATTAGTTATTATTTTGTCTATAAAAAAACTAAGCAACTTAAAAAATATCCTATGACATATATTAGATAACGGTGTATAGAATAGGCACACCAAATTTCAAGGCAATCGGTTTTCGAGAAATTTTGGGTACCGATTTGAAAAACGAGGTTTCGAGAAAAACGCGTTTGAAAATTTAACAATGAATGAATGATAAGATTTTTCAACTTACATGGACTCATCGATATCAGGCCTATAGTGCATACAAGTCGTCTACAGTCGACGAAATGCCCATGACTTACAAATGTTGTTGTCGGCGCCGTATTCGACCTTCTTTTGTTTGTAACTGCGCTTGCAACTCAGCTTTCGCTATGCGAGTTTTCATCTTCTTGCGCAGCGTTTAAGTGCGCTCCAGACCCAACCGATATTCCTAACAGAAGAAAACTTAAAGAAAATACAAAAAAAAAAAACGAAAACGGTGGTCGAAAAAATTTTTTCGACCACCTAGGTGTATATCTCCCCTTAAAGAGTGGAAGTTTGACGCTGATTTCATTTGAAAAGGACGACCACCTAGCGGTATGGCATCGCACGGCGGGGGACGCGGTGGCGGTCGGGCGGGTACGGGACGCGCTGCGGCGCATTCTTCAGCTGCCCCCCGGCTCCCCCATCGAGTACAAAGTCCACGGGGAGCGACTGCGCGCCGCACGAGCCCCCGACGACGAGCAGCGCTCCCCTTCGCCGTCCCCCTCGTCAAGTGATTCCACGCCCTCCGCCTCCGTTGAGAACCACTCCTAGCCCACGCACACGGTACAAAACTCAACGTCTACCCCACACACATACACACAATACTTGTATAACTACATGCGTCATAATCTATTTAATGATTAGGTCGATTGATAGTCCAATCCTTAGTACTTTTTGAAAGCCATCGCCCCAAGTATTCGGAATAGATTTAACGAAAATGTATCACAAATAAAATGTTTATGCAGTTAACAATTTTTTGAATAGAACCCATATCGGCCCAGGGTAGCAAATATTACGCTGTTTGGTTTCTATTAAATAAATAATAATTGTTGACTTTGTTATGCGGAATATTTAAAATTTCTACAGATATTATAACAGCTTTAAGCCACGACTGTCAGCTACATTCTGTGGCAAAAGAAAGTAAGAGGAGTAATAGATTATATGCTGTCAAATGTCAAATCAATGCTGTACTAAGATGCTGAAGACTGAGAAAAGTTGACACAATAATGAGTTACCACTGAGAACACGATCACTGAAAAATCTGAATAGACAGCATGTACAGAGCAGTAATTTTTTTTGTGATTTATAATATCTCGAAACGATAATTGGTGAAAATAATGTGTGTTCGATTAATCACAGCCTACATATATATTTTTACTTCAATAATTATCTGAAATATATTTGTAAAAATATTTATATTTAATTTAAAATCTAACCTGTTTTGTATTACACCTGTATTTTCTATTGTATGACCTACCTTATATTAATTTTTTTTGTATATCTGTTTAGTAAAATTAACTTATAAAATATAGACAAGAAAATCGTAATATTAATGTCGGCATTACAAATGTAATATTTTTTGTATAGCAAATGTTTTAAATGTGAAATCTTTTTTAGCGATTCTAAACATTGGCGCGTGTAGTTTACTTGTTTTAAACTACGCGCTGCACAGCGAAATATACCTAGTTTTATCAACAGTTTATAATTGCTTAATTTAAATATATAATAATACAATATAAAAAAAAACTGGAAATGTAATAAATTTTAAAAAATGTGACCTATCAACAATCTTCTTGTGTAGAGCGGTTTAAATGAGAATTCTCTTCAAGAATGTTTATTTGAAGTACATTGTGTGAAGTCTGGGGTGGTTAAAGATAACGCGCGTTTCACCTTGTGCACTGTGTGCTAGTCAACTCGCAAAGTACTGTTCGTACGTTACCTTTTATTGACTGAAACGGTAAGAATATACTGGTTTGCCATTTAATATTCACGATTATTAATTCAATACTTGTCTAATGTGAAATAATATGATATGCAAATAATTACACGTTCGTTTCGCGTGTTAAACGATCATTTACACGCATTGTAAAGACAACCAAGTTATTGGCTAACATGTTCGCCTGTGAAAATAAATATATGTATTTGACAAGGGACAATTAAAATGCTCCCCATAATGATCTTGTCGCTTTCTTATAAAAAAAAATAGTATATATTATAAAAGTTCCATACAGATAGTTTCGTGATCGTTTACACGCGTGATTATTTGGCAACTGTTTGGTTTCATGTGTTATGTAATTGATTACACGCCTTAAGTGGTTTTGACGTTACATGGATTTGTAATCTATTTCATTATATACATATTTATTTCCATAATTACATCCGTAATTACAATTTAATACAAAGTCATTTATACACTTAATTTACATTATTACATTAACCCTTTCCTTACCGCAGTCCATTCCGCCGAAGTGACGCTATTGAAGCGCGCTGCGAAATGTGCACATTCAATAAATTAATTGCACTCTCGGATGAATTAATCCGATATAACTCAATGCAATATAAGTGGTGATATCGTATTAATTCGGCGCTGATACACACGGAACGTCCAGTGGATGCCGGCTAAATCCGACGTTGGTAATGAAAGGGTTATTAAGGTTAACATATGGTATCAGTTCGCTTACTTAATATTATAAATGTATTGATTTTAATGAAATGGTAATTTTATTAATTAAACTTGCATTAAATGATTATGTTGTCATCAATTAGTATTGAATTTATAATTTATATAATCGTTAATTGAATATTACGTCCGTATGTCTTGAATTTGACAATGGTTCAAGATCAAACCAAGTTTTTTGGTTAAACGGACATATTATATGCATAGTGTGTAATCTATATATATTTCACGACGATGCAGTTATTATTTTTGACAGTCTATTAGTTTTGACATGCGCCATCCGATCATTTGACATACGTCATGCGATCATTGACATTCGAACTCGATTGTTGGCATTACTCGTTTGACCTAATCGTTTGTATGGTTGGAAATTCTCTTCTGTACTATACAAGAATTGACAATTAAATAGTCTTGATTAAATCAGTGCGTTACATGTTGTGTTGTTAATGTGTATTCGGATAAAAGAAGCATGTAAATAGTAATATAGTTGATTTCCGACATGCGTGTTCCCTATGAGATGACTAAGATAACCCAAGATTTGTACAGTTTAAAAAATTACTGGAAAATGATTTAATAAAATGAAAAGAATCAGAATTTGTATACTTTGAATGTTTGTTTTTATAGCCCTTAATTTAGTGTGGTCTCGCCACTAGAGAATATTGTAGCTACCCCAACCCGTTGTAAGGGTTCAGGAGGTTACCATGTTTTCGATTTAACGAGATCGCCTATCGGTAAAAGGAAAAAAAGTATGGATTTGACAATGGGCGTGGCTTATTAAATATCACCTATAACGCGTCGACGCGTACTGCCGTTGACCCGTCAGGTATTCTAAAACGTTTCCTAGAAAGTTCATAAGTTTCGGCTGTCAGCGTGACTAAAGCCAGCCTTGAAGTTTAATTCAATTAATTACTCGAAGTGTGGTGATAGCGTGATTCAGAAATATGAGTATTATGTCTAAGTACGCTGGTTATTCTTGTTAACAAAGGTAGAAAAAGAGGTACGATTTGTAGTACTTTTCGAGGGTTTTGTTCAGTCACTGTATAAGCTGAATTTAGACTCGTTCTATTTTATCGAAGTTTAAAGAAAAGGAATGTTACCAACTCCGGTGCGCATAGGATTTGCTATTATAATATGCAACAGCGGGCTTGACTATTTCATGTTCGTGGCATTGAATACTTAACGATGAGTGAAATAAAAATTGGATTAAACTAACCAGTGATAAAAAGGAGTTGTGCGTGTTGCGAGTTCTTAGATTACTCCCCCTCGCTAGCTGGGACTGATTGTTAGTAGCTTTTCGTAAGTTTCTAAATATTTTTTTTAAATAAAAAGTGTTCGCTTAAATATAAAATTATGGCGCCACCTAGTGTCCAAAGTAAGCAGCAGAAAGATTGAATAAACACCCAGATCGGGGACGAGAATCAAGCTCCCGTGACCCTCGCCGGCGTTCCGACGTGCAAAAGCTCTTCCTTCATAGAGATTGTCAGAATCACTTTAAGACGAAGTTAAAAAGGGACGCCACTTTTCTATTACAATCATGCGCATGGAGAGATAAATTAGAACACTATATAGTACATAAGAGAACCAAACAGTAAAATTACAAAATTCTATACTAATAATTGGTTCCGCACTCATGTACGGAAGTGAAAGTTGGGTATGGCAGAAGAAACATGAAAGCAGAATAAATGCAGTTGAGATGAGAGCGGTAAGAAGTATGATAGGAGTTAAACTGAGTGACAGGATAAGAAATAGTGAGATAAGGAAACGTTGTGGTCTGAAAGAAGATGTAGTGACAAAAATTGATAAAGGTATGCTGAGATGGTTTGGCCATGTCGAGAGAATGAATGAAGAACGATTGACGAAAAAAGTGTATATATAAGGCGAGTATGAATGGAAATGTTGGAAGGGGTAGACCTAGGCAGACGTTTCGAGACCAGATCAGGGACGTCTTGAAAAAAGGCCAGGTCAAGAGTATTTTAAACCGAAGGGCATGTATGAAGGGAATAATGAGTGGACGAAGCGAAACAAGTATGTAAGGATCGTAGCAAGTGGAAAGAAGTGGTCTCTGCCTACCCCTACGGGAAAGAGGTGTGATTATGTGTATGTATGTATATTAATAATATTTTTATTGTATTAAGTACTTGATTGACAAGTGTTATCACACTCTTGAGACTAACTGGTTCGATTCCCACGATAGCACACGCACCATTTGCCATTTACTGATGTTAAAGGAAAACATTGTGAACTAACCTGCATACTAATATACAGGGTGACTGACAAACTCGTCCAAATTTTTTACGCACTAAACATCATTTAAGAAACCAGGAGAGGTCATTGACACTCTAGCGCCGTATTATGTAAATTGCGAGTTCTTTGAATGACTTTGTGATGCTGATTACTCAACATTTTTGTACTATGTGATACAAAACTAAAATACATGTTTCTCATAACTTTTACTAGATTCTTCTGTGTGAATTTGGACGGGTGGGTTTGTCAGTCACCCTGTATATTCGGTAAGCGTAACCCGGCAAATCCTTCTTGGAAAAATGTCGCAGATATATATTTGTTCCCCGTAGGGAGAGTCCCAAGCCCGATATGGGATGTCATTATTGTAATAATAATATATTCGTATTAGCACGTGCACTATGATGCAGAATTAGAAAACTTGCATATCGCGGTCCAGGTATGTATGAAACCCATCACTACGCCTAAAGTAGCGGCCTATATTGTCACAGACTCATCAGTAAGACTGCGAAAATATAATAAAAAACAATTATATCTAGAAAATATATTTTAATACATCAAATTTCAACACATTCGTTTGTTAAATAAAAATGGCTACAGTCTATCCATACTTTCTCTTAATAGGTATAGAACATCTATATATATATATATATATATATATATATATATATATATATATATATATATATATATATATATATATTATGATCGCTTTTATGAGAAAAAGTTTAGATAGACGTCAGGTTTGATATTTGGATTCGCTACTCACAAACACTTAGATTTTAACGAGAAACCAATTGGTTAAATAACCAAGTACAGGCAGTGCGCACGTTTATTAATCATTAAAACATTTTTAATGCAATTTAAAAGCTTTAGGCCGACTTGCGCAACTAATCACTAAACCGATTTAGCGCTAAACTTATTTAAATCGTCATTCTGTCCCTGTCAAATGTTGTCAATGTGACAGGGACAGAATGACGATTTAAATAAGCTTAGCGCTAAATCGGTTTAGTGATTGGTTGTGCAAGTCGGCCTTAATGTTTGAATGCGCGTTTCCGTAAAAGAACATACGGCTGCGTTCATTAGGCTTTATAGTTTACGTATCGATTTTTTACACTACGTTCCTCCCTACTCTCAGATTTTGCCTTGTTAATGAGTTTAGTCATATGTTTTTATTTTTTTTTTTTACTAAACAATACATGTATTACGTCATATGTAGTTCATGTAATGTACATCATCTCTTTTTAAATCGGCGAAACAGTTTTCTACCTCGCCGGCAACAGGTGAAAGAAGTTTGTCGGTCATTATATTGGGAGACACCCACCGGGCATAGGTTAACCGCCGGCATTACACGTTAAACACCGGGTAATCACCTTGAGCCATGTTTATCATCACAGACTACTTGTAATGTAAAACAATTTGACAGCGTTTGAGGACGACACTGTCTGAAAATGTACGCACATGCCTGTAGCATGTTTAAAAGTAGATCTACATTTTGAACCACGTATAGCTACACATTTTACAACAGAACATTAAAGTTGCGGACACGGGGCCTAGCCTTCAAGTCAACTAAGCATATTTGAGGTAGATCAAGTGTTAGGTAGGCAACGGCCGTGCTATATGGCTTTTTTTATTTATTCGAACAAAATTTAATGCAAGTCATAAATCGATTGGTATATAAATAGTGAGTTATTTAGATAAATTTTAAATAGTAATACAATATTATACATACTAGCTGACCCGGCAGACGTTTTCTGCCATACAAATTTTAAAAAACAGCGCCATCTATTGGAGATTTACTCAATCCAGTCAATTAATTACCTTAATACCGCCATCTGTTAGAATCTTATCGAACTAACAGATAATTATGACTGTCATATAATAAAAAATAATTCGCAATAAAATAATATTGAGATTATAAATTGAAATATAAATTATCCTATCTTTCAAGTTGGATAAAACTGCGCACAGTGTGCAAAATTTTATTAAAATCGGTTCATTACTTTAGGTGTCTATAGCGGACAAACAACCTGACACGTAATTTATATATACCTAGTCAGGTCATAAATTCTGTCACATGTTTAATGTAAAATAATTGTAACAAGTTTATTAATTATGTAACCATTCATATACCAAAATGAACTTAACAAAACATAGATTCTTATGACATTAAAGTTTATTCAAAATGACCTCCGTGATTTTGAATACAAGCCTTCAATCTGCGCGGCCAGTTGTCTATCGCAGCACGAACGAGGTCCATGTCAATATCGGCGGCTGCCTTAATCAAGGATGTCTTGAGTGACTCCAAATTGGGATGAGGCTTTGAGCACGCCTTTTCCTCCAAGTGTTGCCATATCTTGTAATCTAACGGATTCAAATCTGGACTGGAGGAGGGCCAGTCTTCGTGCCGGATGAAGTCGATTTCACGCGCCGCCAGCCAGTCTTGTGTGCTCTTCGCTCTATGAGCTGGCGCCGAATCTTGTTGGAATACCCAGTGCCTGTTATTGAACATGGTATGAGAAACAGGTTCCACAAGGTTCGTCAGGACTGTATTTTGATACACAACAGCATTCGTTTTTACACCTTTCTCACAAAAATGTACCTCTGTTAAGCCCCAATAAGAAACCCCCAACCATACCATGAGCGAGGATGGAAAATGACCTCGTTGGACACGCGGAATACGGTTGCTCGCTTCTTCACTACTGTGTGCGTACACCTTATCATTTTGTTTGTTGTAGCTCTCTTCTACGGTAAACATTTTTTCATCCGAAAAAAGAATTTCCCGATATTTTTTTCCCGCGTACCGCTTCAACAAAGCGCGGCATCTCTTCAGTCTCAGGTCCATTAGACGAGCATTCAAACGATGTCCTGTTTTTCTTCGATATGCCCAAAGCCCTAAGTCTTCATTTAACACCCTTTTCACCGTGGTTCTGCTTAACCCCATCTGAAGGGCCAACAGTTTCTGCTTACGTTTAGGATTTCTTTGAATTCGTGCCTTCACAGCTTTTATCACTGCTGGAGTCCTAACAGACCGAGGGCGACAACTTCTTGACCTGTCATCTACACTAGAGTCTTCATTGTATCGTTTGATGGTACGATAAACGAATCTTTTGGTAATATTAAAATTTTTCAGTATGTTAAAAATTTGAATTGGCGCGTAACCGCAACGATGCAACGCAATAACTGCAACACGGTCTTCTTTAAGCGTCCACTCCATATTTAAAAATGAGTAAAATTCTAAAAGTTATACATTTTTATTTTCATGAACAATTCGAAATTCTAATTCAATAAACTTTTTTGTGGCTAGCATTCTAAAAGAAAGTTTTTACTGTGTGACAATACTTATGACCTGACTAGGTATATATATATATATATATATATATCCCGTACACATAAAGAATGGGATTGAAAATGGCGTCGCTTACGTTCACCTCTCACTCACACACTGTCGCTGTCTATACTGTTGTGGTGATCATAAGTTTTGTGATGACGCGGAAGGCCAGTTTTGATAGCGACGTCACGGCAAGTAAACTTTTAAATAAATCTTTAGTTTCTTGCCAACAACTATATGGTAATTCTTACTAATATTATAAACGCGAAAGTTTGTATCTATGGATGTTTGCTACTCTTTCACGCCTAAACCACTGAACCAAATTTGATGAATTTCGGTATTGTCATAGATTGGACCTTGGAGAAGGACATATACTACTCTTTTAAAGTCAAATGGCAAAACAACGTTTACCGGGTCAACTAGGGTAGAATATATGAGCTATAGACAAAATAGATCATGTACGCAGTTCAATATAATTAGATCAGATTCTCATACTAGAGATACAGCAAACGCTACGTTTAGGTTTCCGAAAATATGTAGGGATCGTTCCTTTAAATCCTTGTCTTGTGACGTCAATGTCCTGGTGAAATACATGCCCACAGATGATAGATGTTCAGTTACGATGAGAAAATATATATCTTTTGTGCCCGCAACCTGACATCCAGACAAAAATATATCCAAAATCTATCTTACGAACTAGAAATATTTACATTTGGCAACTGCGTTTACACTAACACGTGGTGATATGCTCGAGGCATAGGTAAATCAAATAATCCATGATTTCCCATTTGATATTTGTTCTAGATCACAATGGCTCTGATATTCTGTTCGTTTAACCTTTACGGAAACTGTTGTAAGGTAGACCGATCGTAAAAAACATTAACAAATGAGTATTTTATTTAAAGAGTATAATACAAAATGAACTGAAGGCATATTGAGACGGAATCTTTTGGCAGGTCTAAATTTAACTAAAAAATTATCTATAAGAATCTTTCTTGGGCTACTTATGTGGGGAACAAATGTCTAGCCACGTCACCTCCGCCAGACCCCGGCAGGAGGGGTAGACGCGAAAAATGCTGACTAGACGTAATAAAAGGAGATGTGCGTGCCAATGGACTGATTACCAGGGAAGCCGAAGACCGTGCGAAATAGAGAAGAAAGAGTCGAAAAGTGGACCCACCGAAGCAGATTTTTGTATTGCAACCAGGCTTAACGCTAAGATAATGGTGACATCTGTAAGAATCTTTCAAGTTATCGCATATGTTCCCATTTAAACGAAGTTCATGTATATTTTTTTTTTATCTCACCTATTCTGATAATTTTATATTATTAACTAAATAGGCAGATTTCAAATTAGTTTTTATAACGTTCTGAGAACGTAAATTGATGCTCTTTCTGCTTAGCTAATAAGGAAACGTTCCCTAAAAATAAAGGTTACCCATATATTAAGGTTTGTGTTCTCATATACTAATAGATGGTCAGCAAGGGGAAGGAGAAGGTAAAAAATGACAACATAAATCACGTGGTATGGATATGTTCCCTAAGTCAAGGAACGCATCCCCTAGCCAGTGAGCTAAGCAGGAGTAAGAAACGAGATGATAATAACAATATATATATATATATATATATATATATATATATATATATATATATATATATATATATATATATATATATATATATATATATATATATATATATATATATATATATATATATATATATATATATATATATAAATAGTTAAAGTTTAAAAATTCACTAACTTACAACAGTTTTCGAACAAAACAAAGTGCATTTATCAACGTTTACTAACTAGTCTAATTTTGGTGATGATTTTTCAATATTGTTTTTTCTGGTTATAATTAAATACGATGTTCCAAGTCATACATAGGTTTATGGTGTATATATAACGTGACCATTTTTTTTTCGTGTCAAAGCGGGACGCCTACGGAATTTCGTATATAAATAAATACATATATAGGATACATCAGTGTAAGGTGTATATTTAAGTGCAAAATAAAAATTATGGTTTAAAAAATGACTTAAAATAATTTATCTCACTGACATCTTAATTCTTACACCAACTTGCCCTAAAAATAATATTTATAAATAATTTCGCAGCAAAAAACTACTTTGCTACAGCAAAATTAGAGTTACTTTAGTATGTATTTGTAATACAATAAAGGGGTTAGGATAAGTAAGTATTCGGTAAGTTTCTAATAAACCATGCACAACAGATAAATGAACTATGTATCATATTTCGTCTATCCCGTTCTTGCATGTCAGTCGCTCGCTCTCGCTTGTTCCTGACTGTCAGCCCGCGTCTACGCTGCGCTGCTGTCTTTCGCGATATTAATGTAGGCAAGTAGTTAAGAAAGGTTTATTCGTAAAAGCGGGACATTTTTGTTCTCGTCGGGGACAGCGGGACGGACAGCCTGAAAGCGGGACGTATGGTCACGTTATGTATATATATCCTTATTTACACACGTTAATTTTCAACGCGTGTAAATAACAAGCGTTCAATTCGACCTGTATGTAAGGGAATTCTCGAATATAATTCTCACAAATTTCCATGACAATATACTTATTTCTTAAATTCGTTGCAATATCCTATCTAGAATGATTAGATAATGAAAATACAGACAAAATCGGTTATAATTACATCGAAGGGACTGCGGTAACCACCGGTGATGTTTTCGGGGTATAAACTCAGTCGGGGACCTTAGATGTTGATCAATACAATAATTTTTGAACTAGTAAATTAAGTAAATATAGAAAATACAGCCCGCTATTTTACTCTTAATTGGATTTTAAGTGAGTTAAGTTTTACTGTTATTGTATTTGGGATCATTTATATCAAAACTAATAGTTGCTATATCATTGACCTGCCCTTGATCAAATTTAAGTCCTCGGTTAAAAATTAATTAAAACAGTGCTATTTATTACTCGATCAACAAATTTATTGAAGATTAAAGCTACTTTTCAGATCCTGCAGATTTATTTGTGTAGGAATTTTTTTTCTGTGTATTAAAAAATAGACGTGTTAGCAGAACCGTTTATGTTTATACTAAACATTTGATAAATATGTGATCATTTAATCATTCTTGTTATTTAGTGTAGGATTTTTACGTATGTATCAATGTATGTCTAACAAACCTATTTAATGACGTCACTATTCAATCACAACCAGCTAAAACGACAGACTAATGTGTAATTTGATTACAATCCAACCTCCGATCTCGTAGCCTATTACGTAATTTTAAACTACAACACTGATCGCTAATAAACATTTAAATTTAGCAAACGGCAAAATCTTATACTAATTTAATTGCTTTAATTTCATATAAGCTTGAGTACGTTACAGTAAACTCGGTATTAGTAAGAACATAATTTTTTGTAAACATATATAGTACATATTTAATGAAACCTTTTTAAAATGTTGACTCATAAAATCCACATGTGGTTCTTCGTGGCGCATGATAGTTTTAAAAATTGATCGAAAAAAATGATCTCATTAATAAACTACATTTGATTATCCATTCAAGCAAACATCGAAAAAGATTAAAATTAATTTGGGTATATAAAAAAATTGGACATACATTTTATTATTATATAAAAATATTTTATTTCGAAGAAAATTAATCGAAAAATTATGGTGGGTGTAAATTGTAATATTTATAATTAATTTGCAAAAAAAAAAAAACCATAGACAAACATGCATTTTGTAGATAAGATAGATTTCGCAAACAATTGAATTAAGTAGCAACCCATGAATTACGATTGCCGGATGGAGTAGGCCACAGATCATAGAGTAGGCGAAGGAACCGATGTGTGGCGAAAACTTATAGAGGGACACTGTTTAATCATACTTGAAGATTTATAACGCGCCGACTAATACCGAGTTTACTCATACAATATCAACAATATGGCGGCCATGTAAAATAAAGCCAATTCATCAAAATAACATACAAAACAGTCTTACAAATATTCCGGGTCCGTGGAAAAAAGTCCAAAAGAAATTATTATAGATATTTGTTATTATAATTAAAAAGTACAAACATCGCGACTCAAAAATAATTAATCTAGAAAATTGTATAAATATTAATAAATATTTTTGTATAAATAAATAATATATAAAGTTGCAATCATACAGTTGCTAGAACCTTCTTTCTTCGCACGTCGGCTATCACAGTGTAAATACACAAATGTGTAAATTTGAGCGAATTTCCCAAGAAAACTTTGCAATTTCTGTATTAAGTTACTATTTTGCGACTTATAAATGGCTCCAAGCTTTTATAACATTCAATCGTTTTCAGGCAACTACACTATTGCAACTTACAATTCTATTATGCATTTTTTTTATTAAAATAAAACAAGGCAAAAAAGCCTCTTCACTGCATTATCTCGGGAGATCTTTGTACTAAAAAAAAGTAACTTAAAACTAAAATTGAGGACCCCGTTAAAACTAAAATATAACGACAAAAAAAATATAAATGATTACATTCTTATTTGCACGCAAATAATTATTGTTAATAAAGCATTAATTTTAAATTATGATATGATTTTAAAATAGCTAGAAGTAAAAACAGTACAGTAATGTACGCAGTATTAGATCTACACGCTAGGATGATTTCACGCGCGATTTCAGAGTTTCAACTAAGCTGTTGTGAAGACGCTGCCGATTTAGACTTGTACAATAGTACAGATGTAGGCTTAACTCGATTAAAATTACTAGAGTCCATTTTTATATGATATACGCACTAGACACTGAGTATTTTATCAGCAAAACGTCTGTAAATCATTGTAAACTCGCGAGATAAAATACAAGTATTTTACTGTGTCAAGTTTTACGTGTATTACATATAGCCTTTTTGAATTAATTACAATTCTGTATATAAGCTACAATTTGCTTCAAATTTCGAATTAAACTAATCTAAAATTTTATCATTCAAATATGTATTCATTGTCGACACTTTGTCACCTTTGCTCAAAAACGCGAGCTTTGTGATAAAAAGGCAATTTTTAAAGTGTAACACAAGGTGACACTTTTTGCGCTCAACATCAAATTGTAGATGTATGTCTGGACTAAGTCTAAGACCCACATTTCGGGAAAATGTTTATGCCTGTTGTCACTTTGTACCCAAGTATTTGGACGTAAAATGTTACTTCTAGTACTTAGTAACAATCTATGCAAATTTTTACGTGTTTTATACACTCGTACACAAAGATTGAATTCACAAACATTTATTTATAAATACGTCTTATTGGTGGTACTAATTTAATAATAATATTATATAATGATCCTGCTCGAAGGATCAATAATTATAAACATCCGGATTATTAAAGAATGTAGATGGATTCATTCTTTAATTTTTGCAGTTCTATTTTCATGGTCAATTTTGAACCGCGTATTCGTAATTATAGGTGATACAATTTTTTATAACATATTCGTCAATTGTTACGCGTCTAGTAAAATTAATAATTACCATTTGTGTAACTAAATATTTTGAATAGATTTTAAACTAGGGGGGGCAATATCTATGGGACTGTGTAATAGGCCTTTGTTTCTTATTTTCTAGAGTAGGGTAGGTATTTCTTCGATAATTATAAATATACGTCTACTGTCCAGAGCGTATAATACGGACAGTTACCAAGAATTTCATATGTAGTTCTTTAAATAATCATATTTTACTTAATTCGATATCACATATCCAATCTGTGTTTCTTCATGATTGATCAAAATTCCTTGAACCATAAAATGGTATAGTGGCAAAGTACCACTATACCATTTTTTCACAAGGAATAATAACATAATGCTTTGTGTCTTTAGGATATAAATATTCTCTTATGTAACGTAAACTGTCGTTGAAAAATATGTTATAATATGGACACGTTTACTAAGCGTTCTACGCACAAATATATATATATATATATATATATATATATATATATATATATATATATATATATATATATATGACAATAATAATCTGTTCGAAGGATCAAAAACTAATAAAATAGTCCATTACTATCCCGAAAATTCGATAAGGGGCAATTCCACGTGTAGTTTTTGTGAAAAAAGTGGCATTCGTCAGCATATTTGCTGTTCAGCCAGCTCGTGGATGAGAAGGGGGGTGGTATCGGGGGTGAGAGGTGCGGGTGTTGGGGCAGATGGGAGGTTGGAATTGGGCCTCTGCGCCTCAACCCGCTCAAGTACGCACGATGCGGACAGACGCGCTTCTGCGTCGTGGTCCCAACACTCTTCCATCGTGTCACACAGAACGGACATGCCCTGAAATACAAATTATTGATGTGAAACTTCTTCACCACCGTTGTGATTTGAAAAGAAGTCATAGAACCATTTTTAATGGTTTAAAATGTAACGATGTGTAAACTTTACTTGAGCTGTTTAAATATAGTCACAGTTTCCACCGCCTTCGCCCCGAGGATGAAGGCAGGCGTGCTGTTCCGCTTGCACCTATCAATATAGGATTAACACAGGAGTGCGCCGGTGGGTCAACACCCCTGGCGTTCACCATGGAAGACGCCTAACACAAGAGGCGGGCCGCCGCCGGCATAGGTATCGGCCGAGCTAACTGTCCGTTGGTCTAAGTAATAGGCGATAGGAGAACAGCGGGAGTTTTTAGTGGGTAGGCTCACGTAGTCCCACATGTACCCCGATTATGATCCTCTCCAACCAGTTTCCTAGGGTATCAAGAAACCCGCAAAGAGCAATGATAAGTCTTCCTTCAGTCGTTGAAGAGAAACATGTACTTGAGCAGAAACCGAAATTTGGTAATTTTATATTCCATCTATTTACATTGACTTATCCATGTAAGTTTGTTCCAGTCATATAAAAAGTATAGTTGAACTTACCGTATGATTTCTCCATTGTGGGGGTATTAAAGGTCTCAGTTTTCTCTGTACAACGGCTTCTTGCATCTCCTCCAATGATGGATGCGAGCCAACCTCCTCTTCCAACGGGAGACGATATTGAGCTGAAGATTCTATGACACCTTCTTTACATCTGTAGAATTTATGAAATATTAAGAGGTGACCCGGAAAATGTTGTTCTGCCATATACCATATCGTCGGTTTATTGCAAGAAGTCATTATGTGACATTTCATTATTTTGGGAAAACAACATTTTAGTTGGAATTAGTTAGTGGTTATGTCTATTAGCCAAAGACGTAACGGCTAAAATTGACCAGCTGTAATTAGTGTTTTTGCATTTTGTAGAATATGTAAAAATGAGCCCATTATAGATAAAAACGTATTTAGTGACTTTTGCAGTTAATGAGTTCTTGCAATAAGCCGACGATTATTAGTAGTCCCGTAATTCAGTAGTATGGATTGTCAGTGAAGTTATTGAAATGTTTTTTTTACATAAACATAGATAACCTCTTTGGTTAAGTTACTTAGCATCAAGTTTCGTGGTACATTCGGAAACAGTATCCAGTGCTTCCTCAGGGTATGTGTTTCCTGGAATTCGGTCCCAGAACTTCCGCTATATAATACAGTCAAAACCTGTTATAACGACATCAAATGGACTATTCAAATTCAGTTGTAATAAATATGAATATAACAATCGTCAAAATGTATAATCATTTGATATCATAATCAAGTATTTGACGGTCATTGAATCATTAGACATTAGACTACTTAAGAATACTATTTTCGTCTCGTCGCGCAAAACAATCACGTGGTCACGCAAGCAAATACTAAATATGGGTTATTCACCTGAAATGAGTTTACTCACCTCGAAGCAATCTCCCAGAGAACAAGCGCACACGCGTACATGTCGATCCTTAAGAACGCGTCCTTTGTAAAATTGATCGCACCGTCCAATACCTCGGGGGCCATGTACCTCCTAGTTCCAACCTGGCCGTGGGCGTCACCGCAAGCAATCCCAGGCACAAATATAAGCGCCAGACCAAAATCGGCGACGCAAGCGCTCAAATCCGATTTCAAAAGGACATTCTTCGATTTGAAATCGCGGTGGGCCACTGCGGGTTTGCCGTTCCCCTCTTCGTGCAAGTGGGACAGGCCACGAGCGACGCAAACGGCTACGCGCCACGCTTCTGCCCACGTGAACGTATGCGCTTTCAGGTAATCGCATAAAGAACCCTGAGGACAAATAACATGGTGGGATACTTCTTCTAATCAAAAGGTATGGAGCTGAATGAGAAATAAAAATACATTGTGATAGGGTTACGTGTTCACTCGCATTGGTGCGCCACCATGATACTCTTGTTAACCCACAGTAAATAAATGAAACTATTTTTTTTTCAGTGGCAACTCAAAACGGCGCTGTCATTGAATAATCCATCTACCTTCTTTTCCGACTTCGTAATTCAATGATAGTGTAGCCCAAATTGCTACGGGACCGACCATAAAGCCGCCACGTGGAATTCTGCCTCGATAAAAAAGTTTTTTGTGTTTTTATAAATAGACAAAGTACTCGATTGAGAATATGTTTGTATTGCAGAGGCATTTTAAGGTCATCTTTTTTTTTATTTGTAGCTCTAATTATTAATACTAGGTAGTACTTTAGGCATTGTTTTTCTCAATGTCAGAGTAATGGTAGAAGAGTTTATTATTCAAGTTCAACAGAATTTATGATTGGTAAATTATGTTTCTAAACATCTAAGGGCCTAGAAAAAATGTTAAACTAAACTACGATACAAAAAGTCGTTATTCAGGCATTTTAGGTTAGTTTTAGATTAGTAAACACTGACATTTATCATATTCGATATAAAATTATGACCCAAGAACGCAGAGTAAGACAATCCTTCAGCACTACATTATGTAACGTGTTATACTTTATCAAATCATTATTAATTTCATAAGGAGGTCTCAGGAGGTTTCAGGAGGAGGAGGAGGTTGGGTCTATTAATTTCATAAGGAGGCTTTGCAAACAACCAAAACTTGTTCAAGTTATAATGTATTGGATACATATATTGTTACAGATTATTATATGAGTATGTAATTTAAATTCACGACCTCCATTGAGCAACATAAAACGTAACGTATGTATAATATGTATTTATTTACAAAAGTATACAAGTAGTATGTCAGTTGTTTATTATCCACAACACAAGCGCGCTGCTGCGTACTTCGGGACTAGTTAACGCTATATATGAATTGTCCAAGTATATTTATTATTATATTAAATATTTTACTTATAATGTATACTATAGTATTATAATATACTGGATATTCAATGCTAAAGGTTTTGTCCTAATGCGGGCTCCCAAAGGGATCATTTCCGAGCGCGCTACTAAATATCGTAATAGAAAGAGAAGACGCTAGTTCTTCTAATTTTTTGTGCACTAACAAACGGAGGCATCCTGTGATTGAGATATAGGTGGCCCTAATATAGTCAGGAACTGTAGATTAAATTGTGAACTAAAAGTTTGATTTAATAGTTATTACTTTATAACAATTAACGGTTTTTATGTTAATCACGGCCATGTGCACGGAATGCTCTCCAATTACATTATTTATTCGATACAATAATATTCCATTTATCTCGTTATTAAATTGAAACATTTTGGGCTTGGAAATAACGCGAGTATCTTTAGCAAGCCACGTATGCCACATTCAGGCCAGAGGTTAATCTATTTTAAGCTAAGAACTATATATATTCGATAAATGCCAGATTTACTTTAACTTTTACATCATCCACTATCATGTAGGTGAAATGGCGACATATTAAAACAATTTTCTTTATCGGACCACGCCACACCTCCTGTGAACTCGTAAACATTATATAATGTAACATAACGAAATGTTTGAAATGTTTACCTTTTCGTGATAAGCTGTGATCAGCCAATATTCCGCTTGAAGGTTATCACCTATCTTGTCCACGCCGATGTAATGTAAAATGTCTGGATGATCCATCCTCGCCAGCCGGTATATCTCCTGCTCGGCCAACCATGACTGCTTATCTTGCAGAGGAAACACTTTGACGGCGACATCTTTATTGCCCAGCTTAGCTCGCCACACAGCTCCGAATCGGCCTCTCGCTCGCACTTCGCACAGAGTGACCTGACCGACGAGTCCGTTCCCCTCGTTATCCATACCCGCTCCGGCCGACGGCGGCCTCGACAAGGACGCTTCCCCGTTCGCCAACTCTGCAAAAGAACTGCCTTTCCTCTTCCTGTACAGCAGATAACACCCAACTAGGACCGCGAACAGCAGGAAGAACAGCGTAAGCGAATACGCTACTACAGCTTGTGTATCACTCTCGACAGATGGCACGTCGGTCACCGGTATACGTTGTGGCGATATTTCCGTTGGTGACATGAGCGAATCGAAGCCAGGGAACGTCATGTTCTGGTTACACATGTCGCCTTCACAGCAACAGTGCAAGAGAGGTAACTTCGAATTGTGGAGCCTGCAACTCGATGTCCTGTCATTGCATGAGACAGTGTCGACGAAACAACCCTTTACTTTCGGGTACGATGTGTTTGTAACGTTATTAAACTGCCATAGGACGAAGCAGTGTATGCTTTTGTCCGCTTCGAAGGGGGTGCACTCTTCTTTGAATGTGCACGTTGCATTGTTAGTGGGATCGCATGTGTGGGATCCATTGTAGAATTCGCAAGTGCGTGTCTGGACGCCACCTCTCGGTCGTGGTGGAATGTTTTCGTCAACCGGCGGAGCGGCCAACGCCGTCTGGATACCTTTAACAAATATACGTTTTTAAAACTGTAGAACTTTTTATTAATATAAGGTGTATACTCGCAGTCACATAAAACTACCAAAGAATATTTCAACTTCAGTATAGTATACATACCTATGATATTACATTACCCAGCAAGGGTATGGAATTAAAGAAATAATGCTAAGAAAGAGGTAAAGATACCATTTGTTATCTGTCCTAAATCAAGTTTTATGCACTATTTCTATATAATAAATTTGTCAATTTTTTTTTATTTGTGTAATGAAATGAAGAAACATTAATAAAATATTATAATGATCAGTTTCATCCTAACAAATATATAATATGGTTAATTCATTGATTGGATAAAACAATTAACAATGGGAAAATCATAGCATAAAACAAAACAACCCTAAATACGTAGTGGGGCCCCAAGCCCTTCTGGTTGGCAACCAACCTTGGTCTTAAGTATGCCACCATGATAACCTTGTATTGAGTTCCGGCATTAGCGACCCAGGTTCCTGTACCCTGTACAGCAGTGTGTTCGCGGTGCCCCTGGTGTCACAGGCCTCCACACGTGACAGTAACTGCTTACTATTACCCACCTTCCTGTCTGCTGTTTCGCAGCAATAAAAACAGATCATTCTCATATGTATAACTTTTAACCTGCTACATTTATTGCTTATAGAAGCATATACTGAGGCTTCTTTAAATGAGAGAACCTGTAGTGAGCAGTTTCAGAAATTTAAAAACTGAAATTCATGTGGATTAAGGATGCAATAGATGGCTGAAAGTAGAGGATGAATTTTTAATAAATAATAAATAAATATTTTGTGACAATTCACACAGTGCCATCTAGTCCCAAACTAAGTAGCATAGCACTTGTTTTATGGGTACTAGACAACTGATATACTACTTATATACTTCTTTTTTAAAATAAATACATATTATACATAAACACCCAGATGTGAAATGGGAATCAAACCCGTGACCTTTACAAGCGTACCGAAGTGGTGATCCTTATGCCACAAAGATTATCAATTTATCAAATTAGAATCATTATTATAGATAAATTTGTCTCAAATACAAAAAGAACTTGCACTTACATGTGACATAACAAGGAATTTCACATATTTGAAAATAAATGGAAATAATTCAAAGCATTGAACATTTACTATCAATGTGTGAAATGCTGCTTGCCAGGCCAAAAAGGCCAATTTTTGAAGTAAAACTTCTTTAGTACCGTGAAAATTGAACAAAATGAAAAAGTAACACCAAAAAGGGACAAACATAAATAGGATTTAGCTTGCGAGAGAATGAGATAGAATACAAGTATATGGTATTTCCTATAATCTTCATTTCTTCTTTGTTCAAGCTTTCATAGATTTCGCACACTAATATATAAACTTATGTACTTTTCTGAAGTTTTATTTCATGTATAAAGTTCATAAGAACAGGTAACCTGTGGCTTAACATACTGTTGAATAAACTTAGAAAAGAAAGAAGAAAACCCTCGGTGGTTACAAGGTATTGTAGAGAAGAGGGTAGGTAGGAGTGTGTAGATATCTATTGCGATGGAATGACCATCTGTTGCTGTGCCATGTCAATCAAATGCATAGCAGTGGACTAAAGAAGCAGCAACAAGAATCAGGGAGTATTAGAGCCTAAAATCACAAGAGAAGCAAATAATAGCCAAGACAATGAGGGTATTGTTATACCTTCACCAAGGGAATGGGCAGGCATAATAGGAGTGTCAGGGCCACAAGATATTGTGCCCATCTTCTTCTACCGAAGCCCATAGAAGATGGGAGAAGAAATAAACGGCTATTGTCCTAATCGCCAGAATATTCTACCTCAAAAAATAAGACCTACATGAGGATTCAGTTTGGAAGACAGTTTTTCCGATTAAAAATAATCTTTATATAAGATATAAAACCCATTATAAATAAATACTATAAATAAATGTACTATACAGGATGTCCCAGAACTCAATGTCAAGCCGAAACAAGGTGACAGGATTGAATTTAACCATCATGAGAATCCCATGGCAAACATGTCCACTATCCATCTCTCTCATCATTGTTCCGTAAAATTAAAAACCTACCAAGAGCTTGTGCGAATAAAAACATTTGAACTGAGTAAAATGGGTTAGCAAAAATCAGGTTACTTGAGGTTTTTATTTTTTTATTCATTTTTTTAGTATGAAACTAACAAGTATTGTACCATTTTACAATCCTGATTAAATGCACAAACTTTTAATGGCAGTTGCCAAGGCACTTTAGTACATTTTTTTTAAAGGAAGGCCTTTCAAAGTTGACAAATTTAGAAAATTTTAAATTAATAATTTAACAAATAGTCTTAATTCTAGAAAACTTGGGGCAATTGTGTCATTATTTTTGACTGTGGTTCTAGAAATATTATTTAGGGTTACGGTTCCAAAGTTTAAATGAACAAAAATAATAAAAATTAACCACAATAACCGAAAAATTGTTACAGTTTGACCAAATTTCTAGGTTTTTGTTAAATGCTCATAATTTTGAAACTGCATGGGATAGGTTTTTTTTCTGATTTTTCTCATGATGGTTACAATCAATCCTGTCACCCCGTTTCGGCTTGACATTGAGTTCTGGGACATCCTATATGATAATTTAATCAAAATAAAAAAGTATATAAAAAGTTTACAAACTTAATATATAACTAGTGATAATAAATAGTGGACTACTGAACTATCTCAAAGGGAAGGCATGTCATATATTTAAGTGAGGGTATTTTGAAAATACTTGTCTGGATTTTCATAACGGAGAATGTGCATTGTGCTCCCCTAAATAGTGATTGAGTATATGTATATCAGATACTTCAAAAACTCTATACTTCACAAGTCTTCATAAACTTTCCTCTATTTAGAATACTGAGTAAAAAATATAAAAGTAAAATTATCATTAATATTCAGAATTGCAATCAAATAACCTAATAAACAAATGTTAGGATTTATTTGTGCTCTAACATTAAATGGTAGTCTTAGTAAAGGTCCTAATATTAACTATATATTAACTATGTATCTATTGGGACTTAAATATCACTTGTCAATAAATAAAACTTGTTTTCTGAATGCCATTGTTTATTTAATTTTTTATTCTTTTTTATGTTATTTAACAATAACAAAACAATGTTTGGAATAAAGTTAGTCAAGTACTTATATTTTCAATTAAAATTTTTATTGTAAATACACAATGATATTGAAATCACAAAGCTCTTATTATACTATGTCTATGCGTTTTCAATAAAATTTATCATGACGGTTAGTTAAACTACATATATTATCACTTACCAAACAGAATAAGAGTCATTTGAATAACAATCCAAGGATCCATCATCAATATCATAGCGCAGACGAGACCAGCCCTTTTGACCCGATACGACAAACCAATGTTATTTTTAAACTCGACATCAAATGTCTATTCTATTTAAGAAATTCCGCGAGTACATCGTCCAAACAACGCACATCTGACGCTATAGTAAAATACAATAATGTTCTAATAGGTTCAATCACGATCACTGTATGTTTGAAATGTGCACAAAGAGTAAGTAATCAATTAAATCACGGCATCTAATTGCACCGATTTTAATTAATATTTCCGTAAATAAAAGTAGTACCTATGTGTTTGTATAGTATGCTCGAAGCTCGATAGACATAGACACCCAAGCAAAGCAAATCACCAATCACCAAATCTTCAGTCTAGTGATCTAGTGATGTAGCGATGAAGTATATTAATTCGGTTATCGTTATGTTATAACTAATTAAATAGTGACTCGAATCTCAACAATCGATTCGAATGGTACGGTATTATATTATAATATTTATTATTTACACCGCCACAGTAGTGAATTTGTCTAAAATTAGAATTGTTTTGCTAGTGTTAAGAGTAAAATAGACATGGCACCATAATAGTAATCGTTGAATGAAAATATACATAGCGTTGCAAACACCCATAAGCAACGGTAACTGCTAAATTCTAAGCAGCTCGTCAGACTCTCTGCTGTCCTACAGTAATAAAAAAAACTCATCAAAACACGCTGACACTCATATACACACCCTCACGCACAAAACTTATACACATACAAGACATAAATTAATTATAATCAAACACATGCAATTATAATACACACATCAAAAAAGTCTAAGCAACATGTACCAATTTAAATTTTAGGATGGTGGATGAGCCGCTTTATGGATGAACTTCCTGATGCACCTGAGCCTTTCCGGGCCGGTATTTCCGGGCTGACGGTACACTCGCACCCTTCGTGTATCAGGCCTAAACCCGAATCGCAACTCATCGGAAAACATAATTTTATCCCATTGTTCCTGGGTCCATGTTCTGCGTTCTCTACATCATTAATTTCGACGAGCGCGATTCCTGTGACGTATCGGTGGGTACCTAATTGGGCGTCGAGCTCGTAGGCCGTACTCATGCAGTCGATTTCGCACAGTTTGGGGACTTACATCAACACCACTTGAATTTTGTAGCCTCAATATCTAACAATTCAATTATGTCGCTAACTTTATTTAAATGGTTGGTAAAATTATAAAATCAAGACTAAACGTAGCAATAAAAATGCACTTAAATTCAAACACATTCCCTTTCATTTAATTTTATGAAAAAAACAAAACATAATCGAATTTTTTTTACAACCAGCCAGTACCTATGTCATCAATAACAAAAAAGTTTACATACCTACGCACTTTGAGCGAGTAAAAACTTAGAAACTAACTAGTATAAATAGTAAATTTTTAATATCATGCATGTTGCTTAGACTTTTTTGATGTGTATATATGTAAATCCATGAATATTAAATATAAGTATATATCGTCACGACTCAACTCAAAGGTCGTAAGGCGTCAGCAGTCATGTAGTGTAAGGAAGCGCGCGCAAATCAATGTGCGGAGTGAACTTCGCGCGCTTGACATTGAAAGAAAACAACAAACCGTTCGCTGTATATAATAATCTTTTGTATCTTTATATGTAATGGTGAACCCATTATAATAATAGTGATGACGAACTGTGTTTTAATTTGCTGTGCACTAAATACCGAATACCTGAATCGAGATATACTGGAAAGCAGTGGACCCCTCATGAAAATGAGTATATAACGCAATCAAGCGGATGACAAGAAGTATAGCGGGAGTTCTTGGTCGACACAGGCACCAACCTCTGCGTTTTCCCCCGCATCTCAATTAAACATAGATGACCAAGATCTGCCTACGAGCTCTTCGCCGCAAATGGAACTCAGATTGCTACCTACGGATTAGCACAACTTAATCTTCACTTAGGCCTTCGTCGTGAGTACCCATGGCGTTTTATCGTCGCTGACGTGAGCAAAGCCATAATTGGCGCAGACTTCCTGTCCCATTATGGCCAGTTCATCGTGACCGCCGCTTGATTGATAACCTGACGAATCTTTCGGCAACAATAATGCAAGTTCCGTTATCAGATGCCATATCTTCCGCGAAGACCACCGACAGTGAGTCCAAATACCTGGACTTCCACCGTGGATTCCCAGAGATCACTCGTCCACCTGGCATGCATCGGGTTGTGAACTATAAGACTGTAGACATAGGATACGCTGAAATCATAAAAACTAGAGCACATTCATTATTTTCATGAATATATTCCTAAACTGCGCATTTGAAAACATAGAAATTCGTAGAGATATCTAGGGCAACATAAAACATTATTATTTTTGTAGAGTCGTGTTATTTATTATTCAAACACATGCAATTATATAATTTATATAAATCTATGAAGTATATCAACACGACTCAACTCAAAGAATTGTAAGGCGTCAGCAGTCGTGTCGTCTAAGGAAGCCTCCACCGGCGTCGCGGGTGGCGCGCACGCAAATCAACATGTGGAGCGAAGTTCGCGCGCTTGACATTGAAAACAACAAACCGTTTGCTGTAGTTATAAAAACTAGTTGTGATAATCCTTTGTATCTTTGTATGTGATGGTGAATCCACTAATAATAATAGTGATCACGAACTGTGTTATAATTTGCTGTGCACTAAATACCGAATACCCAAAACGAAATATATCGGAAAGCAGTTTAAGATTAAATGTGAGGTGGGTACCGCGGTACCGGCATACATATTTCACTTATAACCCCCATAACTATATGAAATAAAAAGTAAAACGCGTATCTTGGTTTTTAGGTATTCATTTAATACCGGTCGTGATTGTTACATTGGTTAGTCAGTCTGGTAATTCAGTTTATACTGGTATTAACGTTATCTAAGTAATTTTTTACGTTGGATGTCTAGCAAGTATTGATAGATTCCTTGACTCTAAGGAAGAAATGTAATGACAAGAGCTACAAAATATTCAAATATTATTATTTGACTCAGGATACTAAAAAATGGTCAAAACCAACGAACATAAACTTAATTTAGCCAATAACAAGATAAAGAAGAATTATATTTGATTAACAATTAACTATCGATATTTTAAGCTCAAAACTATCAAATAACTGTATGTGTATGTGTCAATTCGCATTGCTTTATGTAAACAAATAAATGTCAAAGTCAATGCCAAAAGGATTGGAATCATTGTAAGTAATGTTATTTGTAAACTTAATATTTACATTTTTTATTAGACTCTAAAATGTTATGAAAATCCTGAGATTTCTTTTTGGAAATGTCTTTTTTCTATTTAAGTCCACTAAAGGGTGATTTACCACTTCATTTATTGGAACTTATTGCTTCAAAGAGGTTACAATATTTACAAGGCATATTAAATGACAATCAAGTAGAAATAAACGAATATGTTATTGAAGGCAGTATATATGATAACGTTGGACATTTTATGCTATGTGTGGCGGTGATTGTAGCCAAGAATATAGAGTTCACACAGTTTATGTTACAGTCAGAAATCGTACTATTTAAACTGCGCATATCTTCGTTGAGTGCATATGAATGTAGACAATTTGCTTGTAGATTACTCAAAAATATAAAAAATCTTGAAAGAGTACCGATTTTTATTGAATCTCTTCGACATTTATGCCAGCATCTTAAGTTAAAACATGTAGCTCAACATATAACATCAGAATTACACAGAAGTGAATGTGCCTTGCATAAATTTAATATACACTTTAAGAACTGTCTTGGTTTTGTAGCAAAGAGGCAGGTTGAAATAAGTCGAGGCATTGTTGTGATGCCCTGTGGTAAATGGAGACAATTCTTAGTTTCAATATTCAATGATCATCTAAAATACAGATTGATGAAAACTGACCTAGAGTCAATCCCAAATGATCCAAGGATAACTGAGATGATTCTAAATTTAAAAAAGGACTTTGGGCCATGTTTTATGTCTGAGAATATTTTAAAAAGTTGTGATGTTGATAATGCCTCATTAGACTTCCCCCCTTGTATGTTGAATCTGCATAGAAATTTGAGGCAAAGACATAGACTGTCTCATACACAGAGATTTTATTACAGTCTATTTTTAAAAGATATTGGCATGCCTCTAGAAGAGTCTATAGTGTTTTGGAGATCAGAATACAAGCTGAATTCAAATGGACATAACTGTTGTCACAACTGGGAAAAAGATGAAAAGAAGTTTATCTATGGTATAAGACATATGTATGGATTGGAAGGCGGGAGAAAGAATTATGCTTCTGTTAGTTGTCAGTGTATACAAAGCTCAGACATTGGGAACTCTGAAGGTGGTTGTCCATTCAAAACATTTGATGAAAAGAAAATGATAGAATTTTTGAAAAATCCTGATCAACTTTTACTAACCAATATAAAAGAATTTAAAAAGAAAGGTCAATACACATCAGCATGTATTGCAACAATAAAAGACAATAATAATCAAATCTGTGATAATTATAGGATACATTTTACACCTGTTAAATATTATGCTATTGTTTCTAAATTATATTAATATAATAATGTTTTTTTCTTTTTGTTTATTTAATTTTTATCTGTGTGAATTAGCATAGTTTGATAATACAACACTGTCTTCTTAAAGATGCTGGGGCAGATTTAGATGACTGACCCATGTTGCCGGAGATGGCCTGTCATAAAAGGTGACAAAAATCTCTAACTAAGTGGTAGGGTTCTTAGCCCATCTGGATGGCAACACCCCTGGTCTCTATTTAAGCCGCCATAATAACCTTGTGTTGTGTTCGGGCATTAGTGACCCAGGTTCCAGTTCTCCTGTTTGGTGTCACAAATACCTATAGGTGATGGTAACTATTTACTAATAAATGCACCGGCAGCCTATCTGCTGTTCCGCAGCAAGCAGCAATGTAGTATTTATTGCATGTTCATATGTATTACATATGAAACTATGATTATTGTCAGTGTTTCTCTACTGCCCGATGCCTGAAAGGCTTGCGGCCGGGGGGGATGGGCGATAATTTAGGTGGTTCCTGTTTATCAATCGGGGTCTGTATAGCTTAAACCGGCTGCCTCTGGATTCACAGATGTGAGAGTGGCGCGCAATTTTCCGCGCGCGTTTTCGGTATTTCCCATGCCGTCAGGCTGCGTGGCCGGAGCCTACGAATGAAATATGTTGTAGGAATTTAATTAACTACAAAATTAAGAATTTTTCATTACTAAATCTAAGCTATAAACTACCTCTAAAAAGACTTTTTATGGTCGGGACCAGTATTTCCAACTACACTGTAATAATGGCAGAAACACTGTATTTTCAGATAATTTATCACCTATTGTAGAGATATTACTATTACACTGTAATTCGTGGCTGCAGATTTATTAGTTTCTGTTAGAAACTTATTAGGTAAAAATATGATAGGTCTATGTTTTGACATGAATCATTACAGTTTTTTTTATCATCAAGGATCTGGCAACAATATCTCAGTTTTGATACAAAGCTTGTCTATGAAAGTTCCCATTTCCCCCCGTTATGTAAGACCTGTCACTTGAACGCTCTTCAAATGGAGCAAAAATATTCAACAGTCAGTTCAAAAACACAATTCCACTAGAAAATGTAATAGTATTTGGGTCGGACGGTTGAAATAGATAATGGGTAGCCATAACTCTGCTTCTACTATTATTTTCTTGTTTACATGCTGTCATCATTTACACAATTGAATACTTTTTTTCAAAGTAAATCTGCTGTCATCATAGAAATGGATAGCTAAATGATTTAATTTTATCAATAATTATTGCTGATTTTAATGCTCAGAATATATTTTATTAATCCAGGGCTAATTGACACAATTGATCCAACTGATGACACAAATTCAATTCAATATAGAGGAAAAGATTAAACTTTTGTTTGTTATGTTAATGTAGAATTGTGCAATCTTGATTATTTTTTTTTACCTAGGTACTTAGTTATTGTTTTAATCCCATACACTGCAATTTTGCCACGTTTTAAAAAGATGACTACACATTTTATTTCAATATTGTATTTTTAACATCGAAACACTGTAACTAAATTTTTGAAGTTGGGAACGCTAGTCGGGACTATACAGAAGCGCAATCAAAGATTCGATGCGCTGACGTCGCCACAAACTATCACACAGCGGATGTCTACATCGCGGCAAATGACGTCGAACAAAACCGAGCCTGTGCCCACTCGCAGGGAGATGTTCTGCTGGACTTCAATCTGCTTCAGTTATGCTTCCGGGAACACCGCTAGCTTGCTGGGGCGATGTAGTCTCGACCGTATCTTTGTCTCAAATACATGTTGCGTGTGGGATTTCATGCTCAACAACCTGTCAATGATATTCCCGCGAATAATCCAGTAAGGCCTACTGGTCTCACTGGATTTTTAAGGGTATTAAAGGGCTACCCCTTTATGACACGAATCTTTATTACAAATGCGATTATTGACTTTGGTACAGTGGCAGTTCGTTATTAAACGCCAGAAAAGACCTCTGATACTAGTGGTTTATTATTTTATTTAAAAAGGTAAAGAGTGAATATTTTATTAATTAAAGCTATAAAGACTAAAGATTACAAAAATAGATTAACTTTATATGTTGTAACAGTTTGCAAAAAATATATTTTCTGTTATAATCATAATATTTTAAATGTTCCAAAGTAAGTTCCAGACTTCTGAAATAAATATTTATGACTTATGTATATGCCTGTAGGGAACTGTATATTTTGGTTTTCCTGTGCTATCGGTTGTTTCAAAGTATTTAAGTTATTTGCAGGGACCTATAAAATAAAAGTAACTGATATGCCTCTAGGGAGAACTTGATAGTGCCTTTTCCATGTTATCTAGGCGTTTGCAGGCGTAATCTGTTATCACACTGTCAGACGACAGGGACGTAACGGTTTTCATAAGTCGAAATGGCTGCATCATAGATAAGACTTGTGTAGAAAATTATATAGTAGATATACAAGCTCTATGTTACTTTGGTACTAAATGATGCTGTGTGATGCTATTCAAACTGGTGAAGGGCCATCGCCTTGATTTGATCATGTGGAAACAATGTTATGTTAACCTTGGCAGCAATGCCTTATATATATATATATATATATATATATATATATATATATATATATATATATATATATATATATACTTGAGATATTTATGAACACTGCTAATGTGCAAACAATGAAAAAAAAAATGAAACTTTTGTAATATTTTTACTCAAGAAAACGTAACTTCATGACAAAACAGCAGTGTACATCGGGCTCTAAAATGTAAGTTTTAGACGCATCCGGGATTAAAAGTTTACGAGTAAGTTTACGACTGTACGAGCGTGTAAGTATTAAGAGACAAAACAAGGAGGCCATATTCTTACCATTACTTGGAACCTTACAATATTTAAAAATAAAACGTATGAAGCGAAATATATAATCGTTACTTAACAAAAATAACACGAAAAATGACGCCATCATTAATAAATATATTTTTACTTGGAAGTTATGAATTTGCGCCTTGAGCCCCACCCAGCTTCACTATACGTAATAGGCCATAAATCGTAAGTCCTCCTAGCATTGACCTAATTACACAGTTACGTCTCGACACATTGAATTCAGCGGCTATTAAATCTATTTTTCTTTTTGTTACAGAATACTTCCCTGTGATGGTGTAATAAATTATTGTACAATTGTATAAACGTATCAATCACAGTAAGTATATATTAAAGAGATGGTCATAATATATCTTATATATTCAACCGCCGGCAGTTTGTACAACTGTAAAGTTGTAGCAATTGGACTCTGTGGCTAATCAAATATTAGGTCTTTACCTATGAAATTGCCGTTTTGTATGAAAAAATTTAAACAAATTTTTTTCATGCACTATTTTTTATTTGTATTAATCGAAGTAATCACAATCAATGAATGCATCTTTGCCAACGCAGTGGCAGTTTATTGTTGTACTGGCTCTCGGGTATTGAATTTTTTTCCCGCCAAGAAGTTATCCAAATTCTGGAAAAAGTAGTAGTCTGTAGGCGCAAGGTCTGGTGAGTAGGGCGGATGACGGAGAACTTCCAACCCCAGTTCTTGCAACTTGGAGACCGTCTGCTGTGCAGTATGAGGTCGCGCGTTGTCTTGCAGGAGCAGTGGAGACGAGCGATTGACCAATGCTGGTTGGAGATGTGCTAGCTTCTCCATTATTGTGTTCAGTTCTTCACAGTACACATCTGCAGTAATGCTCACCCTGTTTGGTAAGAAGCTGTGATGAATCACACCGGTGCTAGACCACCAAATAGTGACCATCACTTTTCTAGGGGTAAGTTTTCGTTTAGAGCATTGTTCAGGTGCTGAACCAGGATCCAAACAACTTGCTGAGAGCTTGCGGTTATCAAACAGAATCCATTTTTCATCGCAGGTAACAATGCGGTTCAAAATTCTTTCATTTGTGTGTCTGTTGAGCAGTGCAAGGCACGTCTCGACGCGTACTTCGCGCTGGCGATCATTGAGTTCGTGGGGCACCCATTTGTCAAGCTTTTTTACCTTGCCAATTTGACGCAAATGGACCAATATTGTTTTGACGCTAACGTTAAAAGCTGCTGCTAATTCAGCCGTAGATTGTGTATCATCAGCTTCCACAATCGCCTTTAATTCGTCATTGTCGACCAAAGTCTTCGGACGACCGCGTGGTTCATTTTTCAGGTCGAAATTCCCAGAACGGAAGCGAGCAAACCAATAACAGGTGGTGCGTTGGTTTGTAGTGTTAGCTCCGTAAACGTCGTTGATGTTGCGTGCCGCTTGTGCCGCGTTGCTGCCACGACGGCACTCATATTCCATAATTACTCGAATTTTTAACGTATTCATGATGACGAAAAAGATTGAAATACGATGAAAATGTAACACTAATCAATAAACAAATGACTACTTTTGGAAAAAAATTCCATGTTTTTAAATTAAAATTAATTTGAATTTAGAATTCATAGCCAAACAAAAATTATTTTGATTTGAAATGGCCAGTACTGCAGAACGGCAATTTCATAGGTAAAGACCTATTATTATTGATTTAGTGAGAACGCTGCTTGCGTCCCAGACTAAATAAGAATACTATATCCGTGCAGGGGCGGAAAAAGAATACTAACCTCTGTGGTCGGCCTGTTGTAAAAGGCGACAAAACAACCCACCTACGTGGTAGGGCCTCAAGCCCGTCTGGATGGCGACCACCTTTGATCTTAAGTATGCCGCCATAATAACCTTGTGTTGTGTTCCGGCATTAGTGACCCAAGTCCCTGTACCCTTATGGGACAGCAGCGTGTTCGCGATGCCACTGGCGTTGCAAACACCTATAGGCGACGGTAACTGCTAAATTCTAAGCGGGCTGTCAGCCTGTCTGCTGTCCTACGCAATAAAAAAAAATACTATACTAGATATATGAGAATAAGAAATAATACGTCATTACTCATGGTTACATCCATCAGAATCAAATCAATTCAATGCTTGGCTTGAAGAACTTTTCGGTTTTAGCTTTCATTAGTGAGCAGCAGTGTTTTTATATAGCTGGAGGTCAGCAGACAGGTAAACGGCCCATCCGATAGCAGGTGGTTATCGTCGTCTATGGACGTTTGCAATGCGTTGCTGGCCTCTTAAGATATTCTATAGCGTCGTTTTTTAAAAACCGCATTTCGTACTGCGATGGGAAAATATTAGCCGGAAGTTTATTCCAAATCCGGAATACGCAACGTGTGTTAGCGGTTATCTGGCATGGCAAATATCCATATGCGACAGTAACTGCTTACAATTAACTGAGCCATCAGTTGTTGTTCCAAAGCAATAAAAAAGTGACGATGGAGACATCATCAACTCTAAGTTACTAATATCTCATTTGGTAACTATAAGTTACCAAATGAGATATCAGGCGCAAATTTGGCTTATACAAATACTATCATCAGTGTTTACTTGAGGAAGTAACACTTCTATCCGTGCAGGGGCGGAGAAAGAATACTGAGGCCTCTGCGGTCGGCGTCGACCTGTCGTAAAAGGCGACAAAACAAACCACCCTAGCTACGTGGTAGGGCCCCAAGCATATCGATGACGACCACCTTTGGTCTTAAGTAAGCCGCCATAATAACTTTGTGTTGTGTTCTGGCATTAGTGTCCCAAGTTTCTGTACCCTTATGGGACAGCAGCGTGTTCGCGATGCCACTGGCGTTACAAACACCCATAGGCGAAGGTAACAGCTAAACTCTAAGTGGGTCGTCAACCTGTCTGCTGTCCTACAGCAATAAAAAATAGTTATAACGATCAACGGCTAATATAACGATAAGTGGATCAAACGAGAATTCTTAATACATTAAACCAAAAAATTTAATGATCTAAATTTTGGTCTGGATATTTTACATATTAACATTATTCACAGAGTTCCAAATAATATACATTGTATCAATATTAGAGCATAACATATTGCCAATTACGAATTATTACTATATGTATATATAATATATTTTGTAGTAATAAATAACGGATTTCTAAGTTTCAACGAAATAAAACGAATAACTGTGTTCTTAGAAATCTGCTTTATGGAATATACATATATATTAATTTATATAAAATCAGTTTAACAGCTACAGTTGAATTTGTTTTTTTTACATTTTGTTTGTTTTACAAGAGTTCCTGCTGTCTTCCACTTGTCTGAAACCAACCAAGACCGTATTTTTTTAGTTAACTTAGAACAAAGATAATATGCTGTCGTCTTTAGAAGGTCGAGATGAAGTAACTTTATTTTTTCTCTGTGCGGAGTAAGAAAACACACCCCTGCGGTCGGGTCAGCCTGTCATAAAAGGCGATGTAGGCTTTCTGAATGGTAACCACACCTGATCCCTAACAATGATGCCATAATAATCTTGTGTTGTGTTCCGGCATACGCGAACCAGGTTCCAGTTCCTCAGCACGGACGGCAGTGGCAGGGACATTACCAATGACCCTGGTATCGCCAACGTATATATCGTCAATCTGACTGCTTTTTCTCAACAATAAAAAAAAATACCAAAGCACACGTTTAATGTAATATAGTAATAATATATAACATATCCGTTTACGTAATATATGGACGGAGGATACTCTTGAAGGACAAACTACACGCGTATTGCGGTAAGTCGCCACTTAGGTGCAATATCCATTAATTATTCACATGCATGGCGACTTGATGACGTCTAGAACTCCGGGAACTCAATTTGCCATTCACTGTCTTCGTTATTGTTCACCACCGCTTTTGTTCTTTTGATTAATATCTGAATATATAATTAGGCCATAATATACTAGGGAATTAAGCCTATCTAGAGATAGGCAGATTTCTAACCTAAATTAAGGTCTAGGGAAAAAGAGGTATCTATCCGTACAGGGGCGGTGAAAGAATACTAACCTCTGGCTGGGGTGACCTGTCGTAAAAGGCGACAAAACAACCCACCCTAGCTACGTGGTAGGGCCTCGTGCCTGTCTGGATGGCGACCACCTTTAGTCTTATCTTAAGTATGCCGCCATAATAACTTTGTGTTGTGTTCCGGCATTAGTGACCCAAGTTCCTGTACCCTAATGGGACAGCAGCATGTTCGCGATGCCACTGGCGTTGCAAACAAATATAATGACGGTAACTGCTAAATTTTAAGCGGGCCGTCAGCCTGTCTGCTGTCCTACAGCAATAAAAAAAAGGTGGCATCCCTAATCTACGTCTTCCACGCTATGACTTTTTCCTTTAGTTATTTTCGGCATTCTTGGTAGCTAGATTGTCACCGTTCTTTATAATGGCAGGCAGGTATTTTTTGGATCTTCCCATAGTTTAAATTATGATCATTGCGATCACATGTTGATATGACTATTTTGATCCATCTAAGGACACGACAAGGTTTATTTAATAGACGTTTATAGATGGTCATGGGATACTCATCCCAACTTACCTGTCCGGTAGTTGTAGTATAGTATACGGGTATGCGACCCCGGCTTCCCTAGCTATTACTGTCATATCCCTTGCCCTCCTGGGCGGTAATATCCTACACTAACTTCCAGTCTATCCTTCTAACTTACCAGTCTTCCTTTTCACACCACCTATCCTGCCCTTTCCTTATTCCTAACGTTTCCGCCAATCCAACGTCTGCCGCGCGGATGGATGCATGGCTAGGGGTAAGCCTAGCCGTTAGCGTGCCACACTGCCCTGGGACCGGGCGACCCAGAATTAGGCCAGCCTTACCCTGGCATGCGGGGCTCTGCTGGGGTGGACAAACCTTTCCCTTGCTATTCGTGGGAACGCAATGGATAATCATAAAAATAATTTAACTAAACAAAATGGCGGCGATGTGGTTCGCCACCCATCACGTCTCGTTTCTCGCGGGGGCGAAAAACGGCCCATGGAGAGCCGCTTCGCTACGTTGAATGTAAGAGGAGGAATGGATGGTAAGGTAGATGAAGTATGTCAGATGATGGATGAACGATGCATAGATATTCTGTGCTTGAACGAAACCAAGAGAAAAGGATGTGACACCACGGTTCTGATCCCTACACGGCATACTGGTCGGGAGTCCCCCAAACCAGCCGAGGCTGTCAGGGAGTTGGTGTGATTCTTTCTTCTCGAATAGGTGAATGTGTGATGGAGCATGAATGTGTAAGCCCAAGACTCCTCTGGATTAGGTTAAAAGTTGGACTCACTCGCTTGTTTATCCTTAGGGTCTATGCATCGACGGATCTGCGCGGAGGTGAGTCATTAAAAGCCCAATAAGAGAGAGAGAGGAATTTTGGGATAGCATGAGAGAGGTCTTGAATAAATGCGGATAAAATGAACGGATCGTGATGTTAGGGGACTAATGGGTAGGTTGGAGTAAAGCGTGATGGTTATGAAGGAATTCTAAGGAGTAAGGAGTGAAGGAGGCTACGTTTGGGGACGAGAGAGTGAATGACAATGGGAGAAGCCTGCTTGAAGTATGTTTGGAATGGGATCTTTGCGTGGCCAACACAATGTTTGACCACAAAAAGATCCATTTGTATACAAGAGATGAGAGTGAGTCTAGAAGTATGATTGATTTTGTAATTGTGGATGAAATACTGAGCAAGAAAGTGCTAGACACTCGAGCATACCGCGGTGTAGGCCTCGACACAGACCACTTCTTGGTCATAGCTCGAATGCGTGGCCTCTTTAAACGATGGCGACACCGAGGGGCCGAGCCTACGAGTATTTTGGGCAGAGTAAAAGTGGAAAATCTACAAGAAAAAGAAAAGAAAGACGAGTATGTAGAGGCATAGAAGAGGTATGCGGGGTAGCTAAAAGAAGGAAAGGAAGAAAGAACTATAATGTGTGGATGGACACAGATATACAAAAGGCTGTGCAAGAAAAGAAGAAAGCGTGGTTGGACTTGTTAGCAACAAAAACTAACCAAAGGAGACGCAGTTTCTTGGGAGCTTCCGTCTAGCAGTAGCGTTGGTTGAGTGAATGGCATATCCAAGTCTAGAATTATTACTTCTTATTATATTGTGTATTAAACGGTACTAAGTTTTAAGTTCATCTACTTAGCGTTAAATTTCGGTTGCAATCTAAAATTTCGTTCGATGACACTTCACACGGGTTTTGACGTTACTAGTAGCAAGTCTATTGACATACAGCTCCTTTAACTGTTTAGCCGGTCGCTGAGAAGAGTAAACTCTTCCCACATCATTCCAGGGGAGTTGTAAAAGGCTACTGTTGGACTAAGGTCAGCTAGGTTGCACGCAGTCAAGCACCTACCGGTTTTCCTTTAGGCTTGGAGGTCGGACCATTGTAGCTCCCGAAGAAGTCGAAACTAAATAAATAAAATACGCACAATAAATATTTTTTACTATAACACCATATATATTTTTTATATCCATAACACCATTGATTTACACTGAAGATAAGTTCCTGGCAAAACTATGTAAAATAAAATCTTCGATTTTGCTATGTAAGACCGTATAAAACGAAATAAACTATAAACAAACCCAATATGTGGTCAATTCAGTCACTTAAGTAAAACAACATTAGTATAAATACAAAATTAACTAATTTAAAAGCGAAATCGTGTAAAACAGGTTCCGTGTACATAGAGAGATAGAAAGACGATGTATTGTAAATTATAAACAAATTACATTTAAAATAGATTCAATTATAGGCTTTTATATTGTTCAATTAAGTTTGTTGTTCCAGTATAAAATTGTCATACGATTTGATTTGTTTTGATGATTAAATGATTACTTGCGCTTAATGATTATATAGAATTCGCAGTGTTACTTTCGTATACTAAAATTAGACCTACATTGCCGTTGTAGTTATTGTAAGGACTTGTATACAGGGATGCTAAGCCGTTGTAAAAGGCTGGTGCCTATGGCCGTGAAGACGTCCCTCTTGGGGCCTCCACTGAGTCGCTAGAACTAAGAAGCTGAGGAAATTAAGTGCTTCTGGAAATCAGGAAAACTTTTCAACGGACAGTAACGAGCAGCTAAGGTGCTTTTTTTATTGCTGAGGAATAGCAGACAAGCTGACGGGCCACTTAATAATAAGCATTATCGTCGCCATGGATTTTTGTGACGCCAAGGTTGTTGTGGTCTCTAATGCTAGAAAATAACACAAGACTATTATGGTGGCATATTTATGGACCAGGGGTGATTGTCATCCAGGCGGTTTTGGGGTTACCATCTATCTAGGTTGTTTTGTCGTCTTTTACGAGAGACCGTTCCCGGTCGCAGGGGTTAGTATTCTTACTCCACTCCTGTACAGAGCTATCGTATCCAATTAATAGTTTGCCAAAATTCAATGTATTTTGAAATAAATTAATATTCTGTAAAAATTTATATAGCCATCTAGTATTTAAAAAACTACTAGATCACTTGTGATATGGGTATTAGACAACTTATATGCCCTAAATACCATTCCTTTTAAAATAAATGCCTACCTCCTCCTCTCAAAACATTAAACATAATACACAACAATTACTCACAGCACACATAATAAAATACGTTTAAACATTCATCGCTCAATTCAACGGACGTGTTAACGTGTACGTGTACTGCCAGCGTTGGTTCAATGTAATTGCAACGTGCAGACTCGCAGAGCGTTGAGGGCTGAGGTCTACTCGCCGTGCGGGGAATAGAGTTACTTGCGCAAGCCACCGGTGCGCGCGCGCTGCGATCGAGTGCCTAGGGATGTAGGAAGTGAATACAAATATCGATATATCGATGTATCGATATTTATTAAAATATCAATAATGACGTCGATATCTCGAGGAAAAAATATCGATATATCGGTAATTTTTAAAATAATAGCGTATTTAGCTGAATATGTAATATCAATAGTAATTTTTATACAAAATGTACAAAAATCTCAATAAAAATGGAGGTATTTTTACCAGTATTCTTTTTTATTAGGCAATAATTACAAAAATATCAAAATCTAATAAGCTATCTTCTATAATAACTAATATTTTATTTTATGAGAAACCAGTATTTGTCCAGTAGCGAAAGTAAAAAAACTCTGCTCTTTACATGCTCCGCTGTTAGACGGCTCCTATTGTTAGGAATCGTCAAATTAACGACAGAAGCCACTCTCTCTGAAGGTATAGAGGAAGCCGTAGGTGTCAAGTATTTAAGTGCTAGAACACAATACATAACAAAAGAACTCACGTGTGAATAAACACATAGGAGTGGCTTAGAAAAAACTGGCGGAAAATAGTTTACATTTCTATGTATGTACACAATGAGATAGTATTAATGATCATAAATACTAATGCAAGATAGATTGTAAGCTATTAATAGTTAAAACTTCAACTGCTAGATGTCATGACCCAATTGGTCAGTCCCCAATACAGTTATTTTTTTCTGTTCGTTCCTATCCTTTAGGTTTTGTGTTCTAGTGAATTTAGTTAGATAAATAAAAAAATATATAGTTTTTGATACAATTTTCGATAATGGATATTTTGTATCGATATATCGGAACAAAATATATATCGGCTAGAAATATCAATATATCACATACATACATATAATCACGCCTCTTTCCCGTAGGGGTAGGCAGATACCACTTCTTTCCACTTGCTACGACCCTTACATACTTGTTTCACTTCGCCAACTTTCATTATTCAATATATTGAATTAAAAATATCGATATATCGATATTTTTTCAACAAGCCTACGAGTGCCCAGTCTGCCGCCGATGCTATTGAGACGCGAGCGTACGAGCTAATATTATCTTGAAAACAATCTCGTGAGCTATTAAACACACTGTTATACTTGTCTTCTAGCCTTCTGCATTCGTTTCATACTTCCTAGTTTAGTATGTGCTTGGTGTGTAGTTGTTAATTTTAAGGAAATATAATAGTGATACGCAACTGTAGTTTCTTTAACACGCCCGTTAACGTAACTATACCAGTAACAACCACAAAAACTATATTGGTGACCCTCGCAGTACACGCCAGATAGATAAGGATAAAAGCCCGGGTACTGTGTTCATTGCACCATCCGATATTTGTCGTGTCAGACTACGTGTGCCTCCGTTTTGGCCAGAAGAGCTAGAAATTTGGTTTGTGGAGATAGAAGGACAATTTGCCATTACTGGCATAACACCTGATGCAACCAAATTCAATTACGTTATCGGTATCGTTACCTTGACGCTCAATATTCGAAGGAAGTGAAGGATATTATAGTTTCACCACCAGATAACAACCGCTACGACAAGCTAAAGAATGAGCTCATCAAGCACCTTTCGGCATCAAAGGAGAAGAAAGTCCAGCTACTCCTTATCCATGAGGAACTTGGAGATCGAAAGTCATCCCGGTTTCTCCGACATTTACAGGGATTAGCTGGATCTAACGTGCCTGAAGACTTCGATTAATATGGAGCAGTCGACTTCCAGGCAACCTCCAAACTCTGCTAGCGCCGCAACCGCAGTCCTCGTTGGAGACATTGTTAGATCGACTGAATGACATCGTGGCACCAACACAGAACGTCTCGGCTACCTCATCAACTGCATCGACTGTTGAATCAATGGCGACTGAAATAGCGGAACTAAAGAGTGCCGTAAAAAACCTGACGCTGCAACTAAATACGCTGACAAGAGCACCTTTTCCTAGGAACAGCAAAAACAGTGATAGAGGAAACCGCTCTCGGAACCGTTCCAGTTCCTATACCGCAAATTTCCGTTATGTTGGTACCATTCGAAATACGGCAGTAAAGCATCGAAATGCCAGACGCCATGCGACTACAATAAACCGGAAAACTTGGGGCGGTCGATAATGGCGACGTCTCCGTGAAAGAAGGAAGAATTCGAATTACCAACTGACAGCTGCAAACGGAAGCATCCTTAACACATACGGCTACATACAGCTTACTTTAAATATAGGCCTTAGGCGTAACTTTCCATGGAAATTTGTAGTTGCTGATGTAACCAAAGCTATTATTGGCGTAGATTTTTTAATTTATTACAATTTGTTTATATTCGCAATCGCCGCTTATTTGATAATACGACATCGCTGTCAGCTTTAGCTTTAATTGATTATAATTGTAACAATGTTTTATCTGTTAAGGTTTCGACTGGACACTCGTGATTTCGTGCCATTCTTGACAAGTTCCCTGTAATTACACGACCAGCTGGCACAACACGCGTCATCTCACACACTACAAAGCACCATATACGCGCTACACCAGGCCCACCGGTAGTATCTTGTACCCCCCGCAGACTTGCTCCCGATAAACTAAATGTAGTTTGGGAGGAGTTACAGCAGATGTTGAGCCATGGGACCGCCCGTCCTTCAGAGAGCCAATGGTCTTTGCTTCTTCATTTGGCCCCTAAAAAGGACAACAATGGCTGGCGTCTGGGCAGTGACTATCGCATGCTCAACGCAAGGACCATTCCTGACAGGTATCCAATTAGGCAAATACGCGATTTTGCCCATAACATCGCGGTTTGCGAATTGTTTTCTACTATCGATTTGGTCAAAGCTTAACCAAATCCCAGTGTCCAGGAGGTAGATATAGAAAAGACCGCCATCGCAACCCCTTTCAGTTTGTGTGAATTCCCCTAAAACATGACCTTCAGTTAAACGCGGGGCAGACATTCCAAAGGTTTATCGATGAAATGGTACGAGGTGTACACACACTCTAAGTGTGTGTTTTGGGCATCCAATTGTTTTTTACACTCTAAGTGTGCGTTTTGGTCATCCGAGGTAACTTTTTTAGGTTACTTACTGCAGCAGGCATCAGGCTACAGCAGCCAAAGTTAAAGCCATCAACGACTGCCCTGCCCCCAAGACAGCTTAGGAGATTCTTAGCTATGTTAAATTTTTACCGGCAATTTATACCAAATGCCGCCCAGACCCAAGCCCCTCATAATGCTCTTTTGACCGGTTCGGTAAAAGTCTCCCATCCAGTTTATTTAACTAGGAATGCTCTTAAAGCTTTTCAGCTTTGCACGGAAGCCCTTAGTAATGCTACATTATTAGGGCACCCTGACACCGAGGCTAAATTAGCCCCTAACACGGATGCTTCAGACGTAGCTTTAGGTGCTGTTTTGCAGCAATACAAAGATAACGCCTGAAAACCGTTAGCTTTCTTTTCGCGGAAACTTAACACTCCGCAGCAAAAGTACTCGCCGTATGACCGTGAGCTCCTAGCAGTCTACGAAAGCGTCAAGTACTTCTGACACACACTCAAAGCTCGACACTTCTGTGTATATACTGATCATAAGCCTGCTATGAATATCATGAACGAAAGCATAACTACTTGCCTCGTCAGTATAGATACCTCGACTTCATTTCGCAGCTTACAACCGACATTCGGCACATATCGGGCAAAGACAACGTCGTTGTCGATACCTTAAGCCGTGTCGAGGCACTGCAGAAACCGGTCGAGTATGAAGAACTTGCCAAAGCCCAATCCTGACACCTAACTTCCCCAACTTCTGAATGAAGCGTCTTCGCTCCAATTCCAGAAGATGACACTCGACGGCAGTCACATACCATTGTATTGTGACGTAAGTATGCCCGTACCTGGACCTTTTGTGCGCAAAACATTGCGCACAAATGGTCTTGGCACTTGAGTTATGTGGGCACCTTGCCTACTCCTCTCAAAACACTAAACATCATACACAACATTTTCTCCCACATAATATAATACATGTACACTACCACATTCATCACTAAATTCATCGGACGTGTTAACGTGTACTGCCAGCTTTGGTTCAATGTAACCGCACCGTGCAGAGCCCTGCGGGCTGAGGTCTACTCACCGGGCGGGGAATACAGTTACGCAAGCCAACGAAGCGCGCGCGCTGCGGTCGAGTGCCCAGTCTGCGGCCGACGCTATTGATAAAGAGCGTACGAGCTAATAATACCTTGAAGACAATCTCGTGAGCTATCAACACTGTTATACTTGTCTACTAGCCTTCTGCAACCTTCTATTAATTTCATACTTCCTGGTTTAGTATGTGCTTGGTGTATAGTGTGTAGAAATATAATAGTGATACACACCTGTTGTTTAACTTTAACACGCCCGTTAACGTAACTATATCAGTGACAACCACAACAACTATACATATACATAAACACCCAGACGTGGAACGGGAATTGAAAAAGTGACGAAGGCGTTATACAAAAATGAGGGTATAAAATATGAATAAGTACTTTATAAACTGCATACAAACTAGCGGTGGGCGATAATGACATATACTAATGAAATTATTCGATTATGAAGATGTCTTGAGAAATCTCGCTTATAACAGGTTAGTTAGTTAGTAGTCGGGGTCGCGAGTCGATGAAGCGAGAGGCGATGGTCGGTCGACTGGCGCGGCAGCGCGTGTAGGTGCGTGAGCGTGGGGAGGTGACAGCACTGTGCGCCCTCCATCGCACGGATGTCGTCGCAGCAATGTACTAAGCTTAAGTGCGTCGTGAATAATGTTGTATCTGACCTTTTAAAATTAATAGCGCATATTACAACAACAAAGTGATGCATAAATAATCATGACCTCATAGTTTAAGAACATTGTTTTCATGATAAGTAAACTTACTGTTAAATGACCATCAAAAAAGCGTCACGTATCACACCACCGGAACAAAACGAAACAAAACAGACGACGTGAGTCTGTTCTAATCAAAAGCTAAAATAAAAAGCGACTCGTCTCGATTTTTTACAATAGGATTAGTAGTACAAATTAGTAACGTCATTCGATTATGAAAATATTATATATTAAAAATTACTTACTAGTTTCATAATCGATTATCAACAATTCGCCCACCACTAATACAAACTACATATAATTATTACAACGTCAGATTCGCATTTCGCAATAGTCGCTGCTAGAATTGATCACTACTTCACTACTCGAACTCGATGATCCTTTATGCGGAATGAAGACTTTAGAACACTCACCTGCTCTTTGATTCGAATATAATTTATTATAATATATTACGGAATAATTCCTAATTGTTTCCGATAATTTTTGCTTAAAGATTAGGTACATCAAATCTGGATCGCTAAAGGCTCCCACTAAATGAAAGGAGCCAACGCGGTTCCAATGTAGCATGATAAACAAGTAAGCAGGAGTCACCATCATTATAGCGGTTAATTCCGATTGCAACCTAACTTTTGAGCTCGGTGTCGAGGTTATTGAGATGTGAACTTCAGTGCACTTTTTGCATCGATTTCTATCGGTGACCAATATTTTTCTTGAACTTGAACGAGCACAAAAAGCTGGAATAGATGTGGCTAAATATAATTTTTTGCAGGAGCGTCTGCCGTCAACACTCGAACCTGAGAAAGGAAAACCAAACGATGCTCTTTCTATTTTTAAAGTATTAACAGCTTCTATTATTATTTTAGAAATCTCTAAAAGGTACTTGGACCTCTAAAAAAATATTAAATACAAACTGTCTGAGATTATTTCATCATACTCCTAGGAACTAGTACTCCTAGAAGAAGTACTTCTATCCATGCAGGGGCCGAGAAAGAATACTAACCTGACGGCTGGGGACGACCTGTCGACAAAGGCGATAAAACAACTCAACCTAGCTACGTGGTAGGGCCCCGAGACCGCCTGGATGGCGACCACTTTTGGTCATAAGTATGCCGCCATAATAATTTTGTGGTGTTCCGGCGTTCCGGCATTAGTGACCCAAGTTTCTATATCCTTATGGGACAGCAGCGTGTTTGACATGCCACGGGCGTTGCAAACACCCATATGCAACGGTAGCTGTCTGCTGTCCCACAGCAATTAAAAACAAACCTAACTGCCTAATTTTTCCCCACTCCACACGTTCGGCGTTTTTATTGAGATCATACAATAAAATTTAAAGTGTAAATTAGGGATTGGTATAAATATAATAATTATTTTGGTATTTATCAGTACTAACATCAAATCAATTAACTCCTAATTCTTTTACAATCATTTATTGTGGTAATGTTAAACTGACCGTCAAGGTAACGAGGCGCGTCTGCGGATATTCGGAAAACAAATAGTAGGCTCCGCGAAGACTAGACCATCTGTCGTATCACACAAGTTCCCTGATAACACGTTTTCGCTTTCAGTGTTCAGTCGGCAGACACCCGGACGGCGCGCCTATGACGGCAACATGGCGGCTACGCGCGAAATTTTCCCCATAATATACAACGAAAATTATTACGATGTTAGGAGATTTTTACGCGACCATCCCGGGGGTGTGAACACCTTGCAGATGTACAAGGGGAGGTCTATAGTGCAAGCAATGAAAAAGTTTGGACACAGTAACAGTGCTTACCATATATTAAAGGATTTCAAAGTGGACAGTGAGGAATTAAAAGACGTAAATTTAACGGGTGCAATTAGTGCTAACGGAAGGATTATAACGAACGAGGAAAGCAACAAGAACGCCGAGGAAATCGCATTTCTTGACGAATTGGAGGTATGTTTCTATTACATTTTATTTCCTTTAATCTGTTGCCCTAATTTTAAAATTACATTTACCGTATAGTAAATAAAATGTAAAGTTAATTCAATTGCCGGGTAACCTAATATTAAGACTACATCACGATAACATCAGTCTAGTTATTTATTACTAATTTTTACCAATTATTACATTAGTTCATATTAATTTCATAGTGAAGTTCAGTTTAAAGGAGTTTCTATGATCTATTATGAGAGCAAATTTAATATCTATTACTAAAAAATAATTTAAAAAGGAATTCACACATAAATCTGTAAATATTAAAAGTATATTTTTCATAGCAGGATTGGTTACAACATGAAACAAATAGACTATTTAAATTCTACTTAAAATTGTTTATTGCAGTTTGAATTCTAAACTACCCTAATCATGCCTAATCCTAAATAATGTATTATATCCTAAAAGAGTACTTTGTAATATTCCGCATGACCTACATATCTCCATACCAAATTTAATTAAGGTCATTAACCGTGTACCTTGAAAACATAATAAACAATTATTTTTAATGTTGTAGACTATCTGCCTATATATATTTTTTAATTTATACTTTTTATGGTCACACAAAAAAGAGTATAATATTAGAGCCTGCATAAATTGTTGAGACATATTCGATTGAATTTCAAATTCGAATTATTCTAAGGAATAGAGTCTATTGTTGGATAAATTGTAAACTACAGCTGTTTTCTTTCCACGCCAGTTTTTCATATGGGATTTGTAGCTTTAAAAAGGAATTTTCATGTTTTTGTTTAGATCCGTACTTGGGCAAAAGTATTCAGTACTGTAGTAGTTGCACCTAATAAATTGAAGAACCTGTGCTCTTCTTCGTCAGATCTAGATATTACCAGGATTACAGTCATCATTTCAGTTGTGCGTATTAAAATATGATGGTTTATCACTGAAATATGCCAATGTTTATGTAACAGTTCATAGGAACACCTTATTACCGTGAAGTTGAAATTAAGGTTCAACAGGAGTTCAAGGCCAAGGCTACGTATTGGGTGTGCTTTGGTGTCTTACGAGGTAACGAAATTGCCGTTGCTAGGCATAGGTCATTCATAGACTACCGCTGGCACTTGTAGATTGGTGTATTTTGATAGGAAATAAAACTGTAATTTCGTCTAGCTCTGCATGGTTTGCTTTGACTACATTGTTCTTCTGTAGTTTTTTTAAATGTTGCTAATTCTGTGTATTTCACTATACGAAAACACGTTAGGTTCTTCTTCTGCTTTGGCAGCAATTTTCCTCCTCGAACCACACGATGGTAACTCGTTCTTGGTTTGATTTTGAAACCGGGACATGGAGTCCGTTCTGTCGTCTAATCTCAAAAGGGTACAAGAAAAAAAGATTTTCTATGCCCGTCTAGATGATACGCTTAGCCTATAAATATATCGCCATAATAACTTAGTGTTGTGTTCCGGCATTAGTGTTACAGTAACGACCTCCGGCCGCCGTAAAAAGCGGCCGCGGGCGGCCCCTCGGGGGAGCACCCGCCGCCCGCACTATTGCCGCGAGGGAGAGGGCCGCGTGCTGTTCTGCGGCCCCCCTCAACTGTTGATCCAGGAGAGCGCCGGGGGACGAAATCCTGACCCCCGGCGCCAACAATTTAGAAGGGGCCCGCCTTAAGACAAAGGGCGGGCCGGCGCCGGCCCGGGCCACGAGATCGACAGGCCATATATCCATGGGCCCGGGCGTAGGCAATAGGAGAACAGCGGGGTTTTTTAGTGGGTAGTCGGATGGTCGAACATCTTTCTCGGAGTCCCACATATCCCTCGGTCTCCCCGGGCCGGGGGAACCCGTCAAGAGACGTTTTTCCCCGAGACAAAAAAAAAATTTGTGACCCAACTTCTTGTACCCTCATGGGACAGCAGCGTGTTCGCGGTGCCCCTAGCGTCGCAAACATCTATATGCGACGGCAACTGCTTACTATTAAGTGGGCAGTCAGCCTGTCTGCTGTTCTTCATAAAAAAAGTCGAAATCTCCTTCCTAATAATACAAAAAGTACATTTTTCATACTCCGACCCTTTCTGTTGTTTCTATTATGTAGGAAACTATTTTTATATAATACAAATTATCTGTTTGTTCTAACAATCGAATATTAACATAACCCTTAATCGAAATTTAATGATCAAATATAGTAATTAACCTATAATGCATGTCTAATGACATACATTAAGTAAATTATCATTGTATGTAAACAATACAATAACTTGCTATATCATAATAACATTTTTTGAAATGTCTTATGTAAGGCAGGCGTATATCGAATATACAGCTATATCCAGTTAAGTCCAGTGTCCGGTGTCATTTGTGACCCCAAGATGCCGGTAAAGTTGAAGGGACAGGTCTATAAGACCATCATTAGGCCTGTCCTTTTATACGGCTGTGAAACGTGGCCGATGTTAGAGCGACACAAGCAAGAACTGCGTGTCACGGAGATGAACATGCTGCGGTGGATGTGTGGAGTGACGCGGAAGGACCGCGTTTTTCTTTTTTTTTATTGCTCTAGGACAGGCTGACGGCCCGCTTAGATTTAGCAGTTACCGTCACCTATGGGTGTTTGCAACGCCAGTGGCATCGCGAACACGCTGCTGTCGCATAAGGGTACAGGAACTTGGGTCACTAATGCCGGAACACAACACAAAGTTATTATGGCGGTATACTTAAGCTCAAAGGTGGTCGCCATCCAGACGGGCTTGGAGCCCTACCACGTAGCTAGGGTGGGTTGTTTTGTCGCCTTTTACGACAGGCCGACCCCGGCCGCAGAGGTTAGTATTCTTTCTCCGCCCCTGCCCGCCGCGTTAGGAACTTCCACATTTACGGTAGTCTTCATGTCCGTGACATTGCGGATAAACTGCAGGAGTGTCGGCTCCGTTGGTACGGTTACGTTTTACGGCAACCGGATGCTTACGTGGGAAACAAATGTCTGGCCATGCCGCCTCCACCGGGCCCCGGCAGGAGGGGTAGACCCAAAAAGTGCTGGCTTGACGTCGTAAAGGGGGTTTTCGTGCCAATGGGCTCACTACCAAGGATGCTGAAGACCGTGCGAAGTGGAGTAGAAAAAGTCGGAAAGCGGACCCCGGGCACCGAAACGCAAGTTTGGGTTACAACCGGAATGAACGCTGAGATGATGATGATCCAGTTAAGTCCAGTGGCAACACAAGTGGTCTGAATATAGTCGTTTTCTTTATAGCTGGTGGTCACCGTCACCTATGAAGCAACGTTTAAAGATGTATATTGTGTTTTTGCGGGTCCATCTAACCCCGAAAGAGTCTCGTATGTCGTGGGGCACTCCAGAGTCCGTCCGTTAGTCCGTTACCCACACGTTGTCCTCCTATTAGCTACACCTTGGCTACGAGATGATATATTCATAGGTCATCAAATGCATCCCAGAAGACATCAAGATAGCGCCGCTGGGGGTTTATAGTGAATAGTCGCTAAATTGGTTCTATGGTACCCCAACTAATTGGTGCAGATTCGTCTGGGTTACTAGGTAACGCTGATAGATGACTTCCACACGCTTGTTCCTTCAAGGATTGGTGGGGTAATCCTAAAGGACTTTCCCAGCTAATAAAAGAAAGGCCTCCACCATTTGTGTTAGATTGGGCCTTTTCTCTAGTTGGCGTCAGGGGGTTAAATACTCTACAGTGATGCGGTACATGCGGTTCCTCCTCGCGGCATAAGGGCGAACGTATCCCGAAAGTATCGCCAATTTCGCTCAAGATTTCTTTTTCGCAAAATTTGAAGCCACGTTTTCCTGTAAACCACACCACATCTATTAACGGCACAATTAACAATACTAAGAAAATTATTTAATTAATTTAAATTTCATCGTAAACTATAAATTTTAAATGTAATATTCCGCATTTCATAGCATAAAAGTAACCGATAAACATGATTACTCAATCAGGACAATCTATCTAATTTAACTATGTTGCTAGGTGGTAGAATTCTAAGCCCGACTGGATGGCAACCATCCCTGGTTTTAAAACTTGCCGCCGTAATAACCTTGTGTTCCGACATTAGTAAACCAGGTTTCACGTATTCAAGGTACAATTCAATATAATAATCTTTTTTAATTTCGTTTTAATATTATCAAAACTACGAAAAAATAAATTTAAGTTCTGAACTAAATATTAAAAAAATATCTCTCAAGGTAGCTCATGTTACGTTCTCTGTGGATCTGGAATGAACTCCCGGTTGAGGTTTTCCTATCGCAGTACGATATGGGGTTTTTCAAAAAGGCGTTATAAAGTTTTTTTGAGGTCGGTGCACAATGATCTGATCTCGCAAACGCTTAGACGACGTTGGCCACCAACTATCGGATGGGCCGTTTGCCTGTCAGCTATAAAACAAAATGTTCGTATCGTGTGTACTATGTAAAGTTTATTAAAATATGTAACTCTGCCACCGGCACTTTAGAGATCATACATTAAAACGAATTAATAATCACAGACAATACTACGTAGATAAAATTGTTTATATACTATATACATTTTTTCTCTGGTGATGTATTACAACATTCTTGATGTAGATGGTGAACTATAAACGGGGCCATCCATAAATTACGTCACACGAATTTTAGGACTTTTTAACCTCTCCCATCCTTGTCACACGTTGTCACATTTTAGAACAACCCCTGACATGACGTCACACATTTTTAAATTTTTGCATGTATTTAAAAATAATCAAAAGAAATAATTTATTTTCATTTTTTTCTTATTTTTATTACTAATACTTACATAAACGCGAAAGTTTGTATGTTTGTTACTCTTTCACGCAAAAGCTACTAAATAGATTTTAATGAAACTACAATAATATAGCTTATACATCAGAATAACACATACCTACCTAGGCTATAATTTATAAAGATATTGTGAATTGTCCAAAATACAACGATAAGGAGGAAAAATTCTGCCATCTGCGAGCTATTCTGGCGTGCGTTGCAAAAATCGTTAGTTACACGTATATAATGTATAATGGATATGTTTATCTTAAATAGTCCTACAAAAAAGCCCGCGACAGCATCTATCTATATTTTATGTGTAAGCCATTATCGCCAAAATAGTGAACCATAAATACAATAAAAATTCATCATTTATTTCTAATGCGCATTTGGTAGTGACAATTCTTCTAACTATATCTTCTACTAATATAAAACTGGAAAACTCACTCCATCCGAGATTGAAGAAGAGTAAATTTCCGTTTTGATGTTAATTTGTGCTTCACTTTATTTTTATGTAGTTTATCCCTATTAATTCGTTTTCTTCGGCTTAAGTTTTGACCACATTTCACCATCTATTATAAATATGAATCTAACTCTGTCTGTTACGCTTTAATTTTGATGAATTTCGGTAATAGAGATAGATTGGACCTTGGAAAAGAACATAGTTTTTTTTTTTTAATTTATATGGCAGAACAACGTTTGCTGGGTCAGTTAGTCTTTAATAAAATCAACATTAAGTCAAATATTTTAGATAACAGAAAATAAACGAATAATTAGGAAACAATAAACGACTAATTATGTTAGTTCAAGATAATAAACTTAATCATATTGTGTTCATGGACTCTGGAACCATTCCTTCATATTCATTAATATCACAAAGCAGTTTACCTCCCCCCCCCCCTGCCCCGTGTCACATTCCGGTTATATCCCCTTTAACGTGTGTCGTAATTTTGGATGACCCCAAAGAGTTTCATTCATTCATTCATTGATTATCCAGGAAATGATACATGTAAAAGTATTTATTATTCGGGGAGACACACAAAGCAGCACATTGTACGGCATAAGTAATTTATTATATATGCCCACCACTGGTGGATATTAAGTACCTACCTAGAGTGAACTGTACAAATGTACACAAGTAAATATTTGTGAACATAATATTATGGACCGGAAGATATGAGCACAACAGTTGCACAATAAAACGTTCCGCACCGAAACTGAACTTGTGACCTAATTACGCAAGTGGTACAGACCTTGGTAATATTAACCTGTTAACCGGGTATGACGAAATATTTCGTCCTACACAAAGTACTGCAATGGACATGACGACATTTTTCAAACAAGACAAAATATTTTGTCGAAATAAATTAAAGACCATTTCCTTTTCTATCCTGAGGTATGATGGTATTACTTATAATGATGATAAAAAAACGTTGTGAAACGAGTTGAACAAAAGTTTACTCGCCGGTCAATACTGCCGTCATAACGAAAAAGGGCACAACTAAAATTTTTTTCAAAATTGAGTTATATACATATATGGAATCAGAGAAAAAAGGGGTCTATCTGCCTATATTTTGTTTTATAATTTTTCATACACGATACACAAAAGTACCATAAGCTCCGGGCAGGGGCGGAGAAAGAATACTTATCTCTGCGGCTGAGATCGGCCTGTCGTAAAAGGCGACAAAACAACCCAACCCAGCTACGTGGGGTGCCTCAAGCTCGTCTGGATGGTGACCACCTTTGGTCTTAAGTATGCTGCCAAAATAACCTTGTGTTGTGTCCCGGCATTAGTGACCCAAGTTCCTGTACTCTTATGGGACAGCAGCGTGTTCGCGATGCCAATGGCGTTGCAAACACCCATAGGCGACGGTAACAGCTAAATTCTAAGCGGGCCGTCAGCCTGTCTGCTGTCCTGCAGCAATAAAAATTACAAATGCGTGGAAAAAATTTTGAAGCCTGAAGGAAGTACTAAAGAGTTTTTTCTATACTCACTGAAATCAAGAAAACTGCTCGATATTTGCTTGTTTCCCACCGTTACATATGCTTGCCAAACTTGGAATTTTACACATAGAGTAAAAAACAAATTAATATCTTACCAGAGAAGTATGGAGAGAAGTATTATGAATGTGAAGAAAATCCAAAAAATAACACATACCTCCTTATGAGAAAAAACCAAATTATTATAATTATTATAAATTTAATTGCTTAATATTTGTATTGTTATTATGTTAAAGTCAAGTATAAATTGTAAAATAATCGCAAGAAATAAAAGACTTCTAATATTGTTACGGATCTTCTTCTCACGGTTTGTTGTTGGGGTTTTGGGGTTTTCCTTCTTTACCCCGACGCGACGTAAGGGGGCAATCACTCCCCGATGACGTTGTTCGAACAGGAGCGAACATCCATGTTTGGCGTTGGTTCGCCGTAGCTTTACGTTGCCCCATCATGGCTTGGTGGACCAATCTTGACTGTCGGTGGTCATCAGCGGATTCTATTGGCCTTTAAGTTTCTGTGGGTCGGCACTTTAATGCCGCGGTGATCTGGTGACCAGACGTGCAGTGGTGATGCCGTGGAGGTTTGTGAGCGCATGGTGAGCGAGGTGTACACGATTTTGTGGTGATCTCACCCCAAATATTGTATTAGAGAATAAAGAGAATGTGGCTGAAAAAGTTAGCCATTATTAATCCTATATCTTTAAACGAGCAATTCTTGTATATATATAATTATATAATTGGAATCTCGGAATCGGCTCCAACAATTTTCATGAAATTTAGTATACGGGGGGTTTCGGGGGCGATAAATCGATCTAGCTAGGAATCATTTCTAGAAAATGTCATTTTATTCGCTTTTTTATTGGAAGAAAAATGACAAAAATGTGACTCTTCCTGACATCTATCGGCGAATAATAATACTATTTTTTTAAATTGCTTTAACGACACAACACTAAAGCTATTCCAGCAGATGGCGTTGTTAAGTAATAAGAAGTCAATGAGTGTTGGCTTTGAGGTTAGACTAAGAAAATCAATTGTTAATTTCCAAAAAAGCACAATTTATAAAAAAAAAATACCGTGCAAAGCTCGGTCATCCGGATATTATTTATTTAAAGTACGCAATAACTTTGTCTTAAAAAATTGTGATTTGACTCAATAAGTGCGCTTCAACATATAGTCAAGTGCTCCACTGCAAAAAGATGTTTACCTATAGCGGATATTATAGGATAAGTACTGAATTTAAAAAAGTCTAAAGATATTATTTTTCAATGGATACCTTCACATGTTGGTGTGAAAGGAAATGAACTTGCAGATGATTTAGCCAAGAGTGCAATACCAGATGTTCATATTCACGAAATGCCTTCCGTTTTTGACAATTTGTCACATATTAAATATATTTGCTATGAGTACTGGAATAAATATTTTGATTTGCGGTCAAGTGAGAAGAGCATTTGGTTTAGAACAATTCAGTGTCATACATTTACATCGCCATGGCTATTGCACAACAACAATTTGTATAGACAAGACTTGATTATATTATTAAGACTTCGTTCGTGACACATTCCACTTAATAGGTTTGCATATCTAATGGGTAAATCTCTGTCTCCAAATTGTGAAGTGTATGGTACGGCGAATATGCATATCATATTATGCTGGAGTGTATTCGTAACGAAGCTGCTAGAAATAAGTTTGCTCGTTCTAATAAATTAGTTATATTCGAATGTATAGTCTCTCGCAACCACTGACAGAGTTCAGCTCGGTTGCTTATTAATATTGTTAAAGAGGGTTTAATTTCAAAAGAGAAGTTGATTAATTATGTATAAGTTTGTTTTTATAGAGCTACATATTCTATTTAAGAATACGCTCTTAAATAAATATTTAGAAAAAAATAACAAGGGCAATGCATTCGAGGTAGGCAATTACAAGGGCATAGGGTACGTAAATATACACGTGAGCGTCGAATGTTAGCAGACCTTATATCAGTATTTTCGTAGTATTGATAAGATACGCAGGTGTGGCTCGGATAAGCGCTACAACGAACGATGACTCATTCACGTCTATCAACTGCACGCACGGCTTAGCTGTGCTTAGTTGACGATTCTCTACAATTATATTAGAAATTGGATTGAATTAGGTCGTCGCCCTACCGTTTAAATGACAGGCGTGAACGAGTGCGTTACGTAATTGAGAAAGCTATTCATAGAATTGGTGGAATTGAAAGAAAGATATGTTTCAATTGGGACTCATTACTTATCCATACTAATATTATAAACTAGCTGACCCGGCAAACGTTGTTTTGCCATATAAATTTAAAAAATTGCGTTTTGTACAGGAATTTCGTAAAATCCGTTCTTAGTGAGCGTCTACATCTTAAAATGAGTAACTATACTAAATTGCAAGTCGTAATATGTAATGAATAATGAAAGTATATTTTGCTTAGTTTTGAATTTGCCGCGCTTCTCATGCGAGGCACTCGGTCTTTATTATTTTAATAGTAGGTAAGGTAGGTATAAAACAATATTATAATAATAGGTAATAGGATTTAAGATTTGAAAAACCACTAACGTGCGAAATCTAAGATAACTGATAATAACACGTAATTGAAATATAAAAGTTTACATCTTATAATTACATTGCAGTTACTATAAAAAAGTGATAAAGTGATATGTAATAGTAAACTTTAATTCTCGTTTTCTGTTTTTACACGCTTTTTATTGGCTTCACCTGTATGTTTGTTTGTATGTTTGTAACCGACTTCTTTGTGCGCGATTTTGACCCACTATAAACGAGTTATATCGAGTGTCTGTTTGTAAACACACACACCAATTTTATTTATTTGTATAGGTGATGAAATTTAAAATAATTAAATTATTTCCTTAATGTTGTTAATATTTGTCGTTAACAGATGTGGTGCGGCTTACAGGGATACGTGATTTAAAATTTTACGAAAAAGAAATCTTCAGCGAAATAGGCGATACATTCGGGATACGTTCGCCCTTATGCCGCGAGGAGGAACCGCATGTACTGCATCACTGTAGAGTATCTAACCCCCTGACGCCAACTAGAGAAAAGGCCCAATCTAACACAAATGGTGGGGGCCTTTCTTTTATTAGCTGGGAAAGTCCTTTAGGATTACCACACCAATCCTCGGAGGGACAAGCGTGTGGATATCTATCAGCGTTACCTAGTAACCCAGACGAATTTGCACCAATTAGTTGGTAGCGTTAGCGTAGAGCCCTCAAGCCCGTCTAGATGGCAACCACTTCGGTTTTAAGTATGCCGCCATAATAACCGTGTGTTGTCTTCTGGCATTAGTGATCCAGGTTCATGTACCCCTATGGGACAGCAGCGTGTTCGCGGTGCCCCTAGCGTCTCAAACATCCATAGGTGACGGTAACTACTCATGTTTAAGTGGGCCATCAGCCTGTCTGCTGTTCCACAGCTTTAAAAAAGGGGATCATATGGGGGTGCTGCCTACCCCTCGTAAGGATATATTTTAGGGCTACTTGTTAAAGTAATAACTCTGTCGGACTATTGGTGAAACTGTGTAATCAAGAACAACATATTCATGGGATTGGGTTCATTTAGTCTTTATACCTAGTATGTAATTGACAAGACAACAGGACAAGTTATTCGAAATGAGGAATATCTTGTTGATTATTAAGTAATTTCTAGATATATCTGCAGTAGAAATGTTATATTTAAAGTATAAAGATTTGTTTTAAATGAAAGTTAATATTTTTTAAGTATCAACCTTGATTAAAATTAAATATAAACGTACACTATCGAGAGTTGTAAAAAAATAAACCTATACTTGAAATGGCACTTTTTGGCTTTCATATACATGGTACAATTAATCTGCCTGGCCACAAATCAACTTACGCACTATTTTTTTAAATAAATTTTGTCACTACATGTTAGAATAATTTTCTTAAAGTTAACGTCTACGTGTCTTTAAGGCCAGGTCTTCATATTATAGTCGGGGCAATGCATCAGGTCACGATCAAGTGTCTATGTCCATGTTACATTTTAAAAAGTGTATTGTTGAAAGGATAGTCTCTTTGCACATTTTTCCTTATTCTCAACATTGAAGACATAGAAAATCCCTGGATCTGTTTGCAGAGCACTCCTATCAACGAAAAAAGAAAAAATCTATTCCGTATTTATAATACCATACTGGTAATAGAACATGTGTCATAATAATCTACAATCCTATGAAAATCCTTGTGATTTCTTTGATGACATATAAATCCTATTCGAGTGCCATTTATTAGCAATTTCAAATTTATGTGTTACCGAAATGTATTATAAGATTTATTGCTGTTGGCTGCTGACATATATTGTTCTATTTACATGGTATAACCTATAATGGTGTCTTCCTTCACTCGGATTGTTTATCGTATTAATACAAATACATTTAATTGAAGTCAAGCGAAAAGTTCTATTTATTTATTTTACAGCTTACAAAAGGCTGAATGAAATACGAGTATAACTTCCTATAGAATAAATTTTTGTTTTATCCGTGCAGGGGCGTACAGCTAAGTGGTAGGGTCCCAAGCCCGTCTGAATGGCGACCACCTTTGATCTTAAGTATGTCGCCATAATAACCTTATGTTGTGTTCGGGCATTAGTGAGCCAAGTTCATGTACCCTTATCGGACAGCAGCGTGTTCGCGATGCCACTGGCGTTGCAAACACCCATAGCCGACGGTAACTGCAAAATTCTAAGCGGGCCGTCAGCCTGTCTACTGTCCTACAGCAATAAAAAAAAAATATGAGAATCATACCTTAACTGCTACAATTCACATCAAAACTGTCTCTATTTATCGTAGTGTTAGTACTAAATATTTTCTCACAAATCACCTATATTATACCTATACTATATAATATACTATAAAATTCTCGTGTCACAGTTTTCGTTGCCATACTCCTCCGAAACGGCTTGACAGATTTTGATGAAATTTTTTGTGCTTATCCGGTATCTATGAGAATCGGCTAACATTTATTTTTCATCCCCCTAAATGTTAGGGGTGACCCACCCCCAAAATTTTTATTTTTTATTTTTTTGCATTTTATTATTTATATGGCAGAACAACGTTTGCCGGGTCAGCTAGTCTCTATATAAATCAGTACACGGCCTAAATCTATACTAATATTATAAAGCTGAAGAGTTTCTTTGGTTGAACGTGCTAATCTCAGGAACTACTGGGCTTTTTTGAAAAATTCTTTCAGTGTTAGATGTTAGATAGCCCAATTATTGAGGAAGGCGGCTATATAACATCACGCTAAGACTAATACGAGCGGAGCACCAATAAAGAATGTTTCAAAATCGGGGTTTTATTCCTTTTGAGAGCTTCCGCTGCGTGCGCTGTAGAAACGGTTAAAGTTTTGCTAAAATAATGTGTGACAGAATTGTTCCCCTTTAAAAGTTCTAAAAAAAAGTCCGCAACAACATATGTCTATCTTTTAAGATTGGTTCACTATAACCTTTTTTATGCTAACCAAATTTGTTCTAAAATAAAGCATTATTTGTGAAGGTGTTTTTATAGAGATGATATTAATCCTTATCCAAATAAATACGTTATTCATTACAAGTATTTAATTTAAAAGAAATTTGCCCTTTACATCATTTGATTTCAATGAGTATTTTAGAAGATATCGCAGTTTTAAAATAACATCGCAGCAAAATAATGATCAAGCGCGCAATAATGATGTATAAGGTGCCGGCCGGCCGGTGCGCGGCGGCGCTGAATAATACATCTAATATATAAAATTCTCGTGTCACAGTTTTCGTTGCCATACTCCTCCGAAACGGCTTGACCGATTCTCATGAAATTTTGTGAGCATATTGAGTAGGTCTGAGAATCGGCCAACATCTATTTTTCATCCCCCTAAATGTTAGGGGTGACCCACCCCCAAAATTTTTTTTTAATTTTTTGACATTTTATTATTTATATGGCAGAACAACGTTTGCCGGGTCAGCTAGTAGATAGATAAAATATGATGGTCGAATTGATAACCAAGTCAGTTAAAAAGCGTGATTTTGGTACCTAAAATAGCTCCTTCACATTCTATTATTCAAAAATATTTTCACCTTCTACGTAAATGATGTCGCGGGTAAAATTTTGCGTTATCCCGAAGTAACTATTCCACGCGGACGAAGTTGCGGGCAAAAGCTAGTATATTATATGCTATATTAAAAATAAAAATTCTAACTTTCACTCGTATAAATAACTTATACGGAATATTTTTCTCCGCACAAGGGAGGAGTAAGAATACTAACCCCTGCGACCGGGTCGGCCTGTCGTAAAAGGCGCCAAAACAACCCTAGCTAGGTGGTAGGGCCCAAAGCCCGTCTAGATGGCAACCACTCCTGGTGTATAAGTATGCCGCCATAATAACCTTGCGTTGTGTTCCGGCATTAGTGACACAGATTCCTGTACCTATATGTGGACAACGGCATGTTTCCGATACCCCTGGCGTCGCAAACATCACGTCGAACCGTCAGCCTTTCTTCTGTTACTCAGCAACAAAAGTAACTTGTGAATTGTATCGTCGAGCTATTAGATTATTATCTTCGGTTTATAAAGAAGTGTTTATGATCAAGGATTAAAGTTTAAATTGGTCTTGAACACTTCTTTACAAACCACAAATTGTTCACCCAAAAAGTGCTCAACGCGCTTAAAGAAGTTTTCACTTCAAAAACTCAACTGTATTTCATTGTAATAAAGTCGCAATTCGAATAGATATGTATAAGTAATGCAATGTAACTATTTTTCTTTACAAACCAAAAATTGTTCACCCAAAAAGTGCTTAACGCGCCTATAGAAGTTTTCACTTCAAAAACTCAACTATATGTCATTGCAATAAAGTCGCAATTAGAATAGATATGTATAAGTAATGCAATGCAATTATTTAAAAGTTACATTATAAAATAAACCTTAAGTAATTGTTAATAAGGCTGGTATTACTGAAGCAAAACTCCCTCCGTCTTATGAATTTTCGATCAGGTCACGTGTCCTGACGCGAGTTTAAAATTTTTTACCCATCACAAAAAAACTGCACAACGCCGCTAAAGAAGTTTTCACTTCAAAATAATTATAGGCATATTAAAATTGCTGCTAATTCGGAAACAATCGCTCTTCGAAATAAATAGAACACTACATCTCAGCGTTCGTTACGTATACGTGAGATCAATTTAACCACATGCTAAATTCCACCTGTTAAATATTAGGGTAATTATCGCCAGGTGAGCACCGTGGCCGTGCGTCCGCGTATCGCAAGGCTGACGTCACCTGTCTGGTGCAGAGGATGTGCGTGCGCCACGTGTGTTCAAATTCTGAATTATTCCAAGCTAATAAATATAATTATCAAATAATAAACAACTTATTATGTACCAGCGAACGATGAAACACCCAGATGAATTGTTTTAGCAATAAGGGCAGTGTTCGGTGTTGCGAATGTTGTCCGGTGGGTCTCACACTACCTCACTGAAAGTTGAATGATGCGGTGTGTATTAAGGTATGATTTTGAACTACGCTGCACGCAGCAGTGCTGCCGCGACACTGCTGTCGCGGCACTACCGGTCCCCAAGCTTAGGACATAACATTTAAAATGTCGGCAAATGGGTTTCGAGTGCACGGAACTTTGTCTAAGAATTATATTTTTAAGATTGTCTAAAATCTTATATCTTTAAACGAGCAATTCTTGTATGTGTATCTAATATATAAAATTCTCGTGTCACAGTTTTCGTTGCCATACTCCTCCGAGACGGCTTGACCGATTCTCATGAAATTTTGTGAGCATATTGAGTAGGTCTGAGAATCTGCCAACATCTATTTTTCATCCCCCTAAATGTTAGGGGTGACCCACCCCCAAAATTTTTTTTTAAATTTTTTGACATTTTATTATTTATATGGCAGAACAACGTTTGCCGGTTTGACTTTGACAAACCCGTCCAAATTCACACAGAAGAATCTTTAGTAAAAGTTATGAGAAACATGTATTTTACAAAAATGTTGAGTAATCAGCATCACACAGTCATTCAAAGAACTCGCAATTTACGTAATACGGCGCGAGAGTGCAATGACCTCTCCATCTGACCTAGTAAGTGCCCCCGCGCATTAGGCGGCCAGGCCGCGCAGCAACAATTCATCAACGGCCACGTCGGGCGACCAGATTCGTCACTCGAATTCACATCGTGTTCCAAAATGGACATCGAAGAAGAAATTATTGTTGCACTAATTTGTTCATAATTACAAAAAAAAAGGACAAAGAAAGAATACATTTTGGATTCATCCATTGTTACGGGAGAGGCTTACAAAAAGAATATATAAAATATAATTTCCTGAGAAGTCTTTCCCACAGAATATATTAGTTAGTTCCAACCATAATTGCCTTTTTAAATTTTTGTCTGAATCCGATGACTGGTCCCTTATGGCTATTCATCCTGTACACACAAAAACGCGTGGCCGCTGTGACAAGTGCGCGCAGACTGAGTTATGTTCATACAAAATGGCGTATCTCGTTGGTCGCGGCGGCCAAGTGGCCGCGTGTTGAGTCGCGATGTTTTCGTTGGTCGCGCGGCCAGTACGTGGCCGCTAACCGCTGGCCGCATAATGCGCGCAGTTACTATATATCACCTATATATCACGGAAGTTAATGGCCGCAGCGACCCTGCCGCAGCGACCCTGCCGCAGCGACCAGGCCGCGCGGCCTGACCGCCTAATGCGCGGGGGCACTAAAAGGCCGAGGACGGCGGCATTGAACCGGGCGAGCGAATACGCACTACTCATTTACGCGGGTGCGACAGAGACAGGTAATAACAGGTTAACGACGCTGTTTGCACCATATGATTATTCTGTACGATTGAATTAATGATCGTATATGAAATATTTTATGGTGAAAATTCAACATACAATTTTTTTTGCAAAAATGGGTTCCTTAAATGGTGTTTAGTGCGTAAAAAAAATTTGGATGGGTTTGTCAAAGTCACCCTGTATATATATATATATATATATATATATATATATATATATATATATATATATACCTGTAAGTATTGTCACACAGTAAAAACTTTTCTTTTAGAATGCTGGCCACAAAAAAGTTTATTGAATTCGAATTTCGAATTGTTCATGAAAATAAAAATGTATAACTTTTAGAATTTTACTCATTTTTAAATATGGAGTGGACGCTTAAAGAAGACCGTGTTGCAGTTATTGCGTTGCATCGTTACAGTTACGCGCCAATTCAAATTTTTAACATACTGAAAAATTTGAATATAACCAAAAGATTCTTGGTGACATTGCCGCTGTGCGGCAAAACCCTTTTCAATAAAGAGAAAAAAAAAAAAAAAAAAAAACCAAAAGATTCGTTTATCGTACCATCAAACGATACAATGAAGACTCTAGTGTAGATGACAGGTCAAGAAGTGGTCGCCCTCGGTCTGTTAGGACTCCAGCAGTGATAAAAGCTGTGAAGGCACGAATTCAAAGAAATCCCAAACGTAAGCAGAAACTGTTGGCCCTTCAGATGGGGTTAAGCAGAACCACGGTGAAAAGGGTGTTAAATGAAGACTTAGGGCTTCGGGCATATCGAAGAAAAACAGGACATCGTTTGAATGCTCGTCTAATTGACCTGAGACTGAAGAGATGCCGCGCTTTGTTGAAGCGGTACGCGGGAAAAAAATATCGGGAAATTCTTTTTTCGGATGAAAAAATGTTTACCGTAGAAGAGAGCTACAACAAACAAAATGATAAGGTGTACGCACACAGTAGTGAAGAAGCGAGCAACCGTATTCCGCGTGTCCAACGAGGTCATTTTCCATCCTCGCTCATGGTATGGTTGGGAGTTTCTTATTGGGGCTTAACAGAGGTACATTTTTGTGAGAAAGGTGTAAAAACGAATGCTGTTGTGTATCAAAATACAGTCCTGACGAACCTTGTGGAACCTGTTTCTCATACCATGTTCAATAACAGGCACTGGGTATTCCAACAAGATTCGGCGCCAGCTCATAGAGCGAAGAGCATACAAGACTGGCTGGCGGCGCGTGAAATCGACTTCATCCGGCACGAAGACTGGCCCTCCTCCAGTCCAGATTTGAATCCGTTATATTACAAGATATGGCAACACTTGGAGGAAAAGGCGTGCTCAAAGCCTCATCCCAATTTGGAGTCACTCAAGACATCCTTGATTAAGGCAGCCGCCGATATTGACATGGACCTCGTTCGTGCTGCGATAGACAACTGGCCGCGCAGATTGAAGGCTTGTATTCAAAATCACGGAGGTCATTTTGAATAAACTTTAATGTCATAAGAATCTATGTTTTGTTAAGTTCATTTTGGTATATGAATGGTTACATAATTAATAAACTTGTTACAATTATTTTACATTAAACATGTGACAGAATTTATGACCTGACTAGGTATATATATATGTACACTGGTGAGCCAGGAACACTTCTATGAATAAAATTTTAATTTCATAAAATGCTTGTGATGTAGCTTCAAAGAGCAGCGACTATGTTTAAGAAGTTATTAAGAAGCCCACGAATTTAATTAATTAACGGTGTATCTTAAAAGATTTGCTATTCAATGTATCGTTGACATTTCCTAAACACCGAATTTGTGGCTTTATACATTGAAAGATAGAGCAAGAAAATACGCAGTAAATATTTATGTTTACGTTCGTTCTCATTCAATTTTATGGCCTTTCGTTATTTGTCCTTCGCATTTTCTACGGAGCTGTCGTTCTCCGGTTTCATTTTCTTCATGCGAAATATACCATGTGATTGCGACGGCTTTATTACTTCACGAGGCTGTATTCATGTCCATCATCGAGTAAATCGATTTAACTGTGATTCTTTGAGATTATGTAACACAATTTGACGTAATTAGGTAGCCTTTCAAGTTACTGGAGGGTGCTAGTTCAGAGACCAAGTTACAAGTCACGGGTTCGTGACTTCCTTTTTTTTTCTGTAAGACAGCAGACAGGCTGGCGGCCCGCTTAGAATTTAGCAGTTACCGTCGCCTATGGGTGTTTGCAACACCAGTGGCATCGCGAACACGCTGCTGCCGCACAAGGGTACAGGGACTTAGGTCACTAATGCCGGAACACAACGCAAGGTTAATATGGCGGCATACTTAAGACCAAAGGTGGTCGCCATCCAGACGGGCTTCGGGCTCAACCACATAGCTAGGGTGGGTTGTTTTATCGCTTTTTACGACGGGTCGACCCCGGTTACAGAGGTTAGTATTTTTTCTTCGCCTCTGCACGGATTGAAGTTTTATCAGAATTCCATGTGCATATTATAATTATTATCATGTACCGACGGTGAAGAAAAACATATTGAGGATACCAGCATGCCGGGATCTCCGGTATGTATAATCTGTCAATCCACTAAGAAAAGCGTGGTGGGTTTTCTGTCCATACCCTCTAGGTCCGAACACAGTCGTGGGACGTTATGAGTTATTAATCACCTCTCCAAATAAGCTCAACGCTTTTGTATGCAGTTTCATTTCAGTCCCCACAGCTCTTTCCAGAAAGTACCCAGGAGGAGACGATCGAGAGTCAGATGCCTAAAACTAGATGTTTAAAAATCTAGTCTCGTCTAGGCTTGAGACCCTACCACGTAGCTACTAGGGTGGGTTGTTTTGTCGCCTTTTACGACAGGCCGACCCCGGCCACAGAGTGATGTATCTGTTACGTAGTAACTATTTATTAATCTGTGACACTACTGTAACGAGGGCACTAAAAGTCGTTAACAGAGTTTAAAATTTTGTTTCAGAGTAGGTTAGACTGGTCAAAGCCGCTGCTCTGTCAACTGGACGCTATAGCCCCCCACTACGACACGTGGGTCAACAGTGCAGTCTACAGAAAGTGCAGGCTCTTCGCTAGTCCATTGTTGGAGAGCATGACGTATACTCCTTGGTACCTGGTGCCTATATTTTGGATACCTATCATATTATACCTAGGATGTACACAATATTTGGAGAATGTCTTATGTGAAGGTTGGTCTTATTTTTTGAAGTGAAACTTCTTTGCGCGCATGAAGTTAAAAGTTTTACGGATGAAACGCAATATTAGCGTCACGAAGATGTGAAACGTCTTTTTTTCTCCAATAATACTAACCTTATTAAAAATGGCTAAAGGCTTATTCTATAATGTAATTTTTAAATGATTGCATTACTAATACATATCTATTCGAATTGCGACTTTATTACAATGAAATACACTTGAATTTTTTTGCTCTAGTATTACCAACATTATTAATAATGGCTTAAGGATTATTGAAGTGTTCTATAATGTAATTTTAGAATGATTGCATTGCATTACTTATACATATCTATTCGAATTGCGACTCTATTGCAATAAAATACAATTGAGTTTTGTTTAATAAGATATAAAATTATAATATTTCATTAAATTATCTTTTCTAAATTTATTAGAAGATTTCAAAATTAGTTTGCCAAAGAAGTTTAACTTCTGATATGTGTACTTTGAACGCACGCTCTTTTTTATTTATTTATATAATATTATTATTCACATCCTTCCGATGCCAGTGGATCTGGACATTTATTTACTTTTTTATTAACTTACGTTCTATTTATAATACGTATACATAAAAAAATACCAAATACACACATTTTAAGCAAACTAATTTATTCTTAGCTACTTAATATGAGGCTCATCCATGGTTCTTATCATTATCTTTTATCCGTGTAGGGGCAGAAAAAGAATACTGACCTCTGCGGCCAGGATTGGCCTGTCGTAAAAGTCGACAAAAGAACCCACTCTAGCTACGTGGTACGGCCTCAAGCCCGTCTGGATAGCGACCACCTTTGGTTTTAAGTATGCCGCCATAATAACTTTGTGTTGTGTTCCGGCATTAGTGGCCCAAGTTCCTGTACCCTTGTGGGACAGCATCGTGTTTGCAATGCCACTGGCGTTGCAAACACCCATAGGCTACGGTAACTGCTAAATTGTAAGCGGGCCGTCAGCCTGTCTGCTGTCCTACAGCAATAAAAAAGGCTCGTATTTCAAGTATAACACTTAGGTAATGGATCCGAAAATTAACATCATCAGCAAACTGATATTCCCTGGTAAACAACAAATGGGGATCTAATGCAAGGTTTCCTTTATGGGGTTGTGGGTCGATTATATGTAATCAAATATACTATTACTTTTTTATGCTAATTATCAAAATCTGGCATTTGCAGTTTGCTAACAATGCAATTATGTACTCTTTTATCTACTTTTTTCTTCTTTTACTTTTATGGGAGTGACTTCCGAAACTCAGTTTGGGATAAAACCCTTGTCAAGTCCTTTATTCAGGACAATAGCTGATTTCATTTCTATCCGTGCAGGGGCGGAGAAAGAATACTGACCTCTGCGGCCGGGGTCGGCCTATCGTAAAAGGCGACAAAACAATTCACCCTAGCTACGTGCTAGGGCCCCATAATAACTTTGTGTTGTGTTCTGACATTAGTGACCCAAGTTCCTGTACCCTTATGGGACAGCAGAGTGTTCGCGATGCCACTAACATTGCAAACACCCATAGGCGACGGTAACTGCTATCCTACAGCAATAAAAAAAACTAGCTGATAAGGTTTCCAAGAATCCCGAAGGTACTATAACAACACCATGCAACCACATCTTAATTGTAATGAAGGTTGAACTTGGAAGTAGACGGGTACAAGGGAAAGGGTAGACCTTAAAAGCGATGAAAAGAATCTGTGATACGTGATATGAGGGTTTGTGAAGTGACAGGTGAAGAATGCAAGGTACATAGAATAAAATGGAAGAAAAAACTTTGTGCCGACCTCAAATGATTGGGACTAGGCCAAGCTAATGGTTATGATAATGTAATGTATAACAATAAGCTTTTATTTCAGATAAATGTTTATCAACCCTTCAGTACTTATACCACATAGGGTGTGGCTTGCTGATATGGACGGCGATGGAATACTCATTACACAGATGGGTTTTTCACTTTAATCCTGGATCGTCAGTGGCTATGATTAAAGTCCATTTTTTAATACACGGGATGCATCACAAGGTTAGTAAAAATGTTGACAGTCTTCGTGTCATTGCAAAATTTCGTATGAGTATTTCTCTGTTCATTTTTCGCAAAAGGCGGCAAAATAATCCAAGCCAACTGGATGGCAACCAATCCTGGTCTCTCCAAGGTTAATATGGCGGCATTTTGCATTGTGGCACTTTGTGTTGTGTTCCAGGAGTGACACAGGTTCCCCTATGTGTTCGGCAGCGTGTGAGCGGTGGCCCTGGTATCGCAAACATCCATAGGTGACGGCAATTGCTTGCTATTAACCCCCCCAAACGTCTTATATTCATGCGGTTGTAAATTTTTTTTATAACTAGAGTTCAGCAGACAGGCAGAAGGCCCACCTTGGCAGGTGGTCACCGTCGCCTATGGACGTTTGCAGCACCAGAGGCAATACCAACGCGCTGTCGGCCTCGAAGAAATTTTATAACGCCTTTTTTGAAGAATCCCATATCGTACCGTGCTGAGAACACCTCAGCCGGAAGCTCATTCCAGATCCTGGGAGTACGCAGCATGAACGTTCTAGAGAACCGTTTCGTACAAGAAAGAAGAGGCTCCAAGAAATGGGGATGAACACCCAGCCGATGGTGAGAGAAAGAGATTAGATATAAATCTACATATAAAACGATAGATCTAGATATAAAACGCTCCAAATGTCATAGATAGATAAATATCCTCTATATATTATCTATATATTATGACATTTGGAGCGTTTTCTCTTAAGTACAATCGCATGAATATAAGACGTTTGAGGGGTTAAGTGGACCATCAGCCTATTTGCTGCTCCACGACAATAAAAATATACTATTAATAAAAACCTAGCTGTTTCATCGTGTACTTTGGTTTGAACCTACGTAGACCAAGATATTTGATTTGGACCCCGAGCATCGAAGCAAAAGCTTGGATTGCTACTCAGATTTAATTATAAGATAATGATGATGATCTATAAATATCTGGAAAACTGTTTTGGCACACTGTACATGTATGCCACTGTATGATTGTGAAAAGAAATATGCCTTTTTAAAATTGAACAAACAGTCTGAATCCAAGAAAAGCTGGCTTGCAGTCATCAAAGGATGATATGCTAGTACGTGTATGGAAATAAAACGTAACGCGGGTAGGTTGGAGTGGAGATTCGTACGAAATTGAAAAAAAAAAAGAAAAAAAAAGGTTCCAATAAAATAAAATGCAAAATTTTCCTAATTAAAAGCTATTAGATAATTGTAAATAGTTAATTTAAATAATACTCTGTAATAAACTATGGTAGATACGTTAAGTAATAATGACAGAATTAAGGAATTCTTCATTTAATGAAAAAGTAGAGGAACTCGTAAAATTTTTCATTACTTTTATGGAGAAGACACTAATTTTCTTACATATTAAGTCGTTAAACAGATTTTCACTGATCGCATACGGGTATAAAGTTGTTTATAATTTCGCAGCGTAATAAAACCAAGTACTCAATTTTATAAAATTTACGTTTTACTTTAAATCTACATAAATCTATTTTAACACTATAAAAAACTAAACTAAAATACAACACTATAAAAAAATTCTAATTTGATAGAATTAAGCTAAAGCTCTCTTATTTTCAGGTGCCGTTTGATGGACTACGACAGGTATTCCCGCCAATTCCAGCATTCCTGTTAACTTGTTGTTTTTATTCAATACTGAGATTCGTGCTGTCTTATCCACTCATCAAATTAACTGGTGGACTAATAGGTAAGAAATATTAATTATGTAAAAAACCTTATATTATTTGTGACAGATCTCCAGATATTAAGTTAACTTCATCTGATATACGTACTTGCTTGTTCAATCTAGCATCTCCGGTACAGAATAGTTGCTACTGTAAAAATATTTAATACTATTAATCATTCGTCGAAGGTTTATTATTTTAAAATCCAGACTGGCTTCTACCATATAATGCAATAAATAGTTTTAGTACTAAATCCCTTAATTATGATAACTCCTTTCACCTATTTGCTGCCCTTAATATAGTTACTAGGACTTCCTTTTTTTAATTTCCCCTGTCTGAAATCCACGAGACCTTACACCCTTTTTGTTGGTGAGGTGAAAATGTTTGATACATACCGCGCTGCTTAGGAGCTCGTAGAGGCGTAGTGTAGGGCTACTTCTATGCAATGCGCCTGTACGCTCCCACAGTTGACTAGGGGGCTTAAATTGGTGGTAAACTCTTTAAAATCACACCAATATTGATCTAGTGCCCAACGCCCGGACGGAGGGATATGTTTTGGCGTGCAGCTCCGATCCGGGCGTGAAACCCACTTCCTTACTATCCACTTGTTTTATACCATTCTCGCTGCCAATTATGATATATACCCATTCCAAGTTATTTAACGGATTGTTGAGAAATGCATAACTTAACGTTTTCACGTCAACATTTAATAAAGGTCTGACAAAATACAAAAGTTCATTACAATAATACCATACAGAATTTAAATAATATATTGACAAATAAATTGGTTATTTCGCTTTTCATACTGTGTATCTTTGAAACTCATTACCGGTACATAACCTGAACGGAGAAATTGTTTTGTCACCTGTATGTACATGTTATTTCAATTTTATTATAATTATGTATATCATTTCTTGTTTTGACTTGTTTATTTATAAGTCGTCTGGGTCTTTTTCTTCTAGCCATTTCCTTGAGGAGGATTGGGGCCTCGAGCTGGTAATCTTTACCCCGGCATAAACTTAGGAGGCAACAATCTCCCGGTGACGTGGCTCGAGCCCCGGGAGCGCACTTCCACATGATTGGTGTGGCTTCAACGCAGCTCTACGTTAACCCATCTTGGGTTGGTGGGCCAACCTCGGCTATTGTTGGCCATTAGTGGCTTCTGTTGGCCTGCCTGTGGCTTCATGGTTTTACATCCTTAGTTGCTCATCTCCCAGGTCCGACGAGCGTGTAATTAAATCTCTGGGGGTCGGTAGCCAAACAGTAACGTGCATCGCCATTATGTACTTTATATTGTTTATTGGGATTCTTATCCCAATAAGACCACCGGTTGCTTGTTTATCTTATATGGTGAACAATAAAGTGTTTTCTATCAATAAATATAGTTTTCATTAATGATAAATAATTAATTAGAAAATATTTATCATGATTTTAAATTGAAAATGTTATACAAAGAAAGTGACAGTAACTTTGTAGTAATAACACAGTAGTAATCTTATTATTCCGTCATATCTGATTACTAAAATAATAAAATATTGGTATTTTGTGACTCATATGTATGTGATCATAAAAGTGTATCAGCTCTAGAAAAAATTTTTGATGCTATCATATTTCGTTACGCTCCTCTTTATAAATTTTTATAGATATAATGTGATAAATGTAATAATTAATTTAACAAAATTGGAAGGATCGGAATTCTGGGCCCCAAAGGGGAAAGATGAAAGGATATTGCATGCTGCGAAGATACGAATATTGAGACGGGTGTGTGGAGTTACGAAAATGGATAAAATTTTAAAATTTGTGCAAGGCGGCCTTAATTCACATATAAAATATAATATTTATGAATTGAAAAAAAAAAACACTAAACATTATATACACTAACTATCCTTTGTTTTGTATTGTTCTTGGATAGGAACCCCTATTTGGGCATAGGCCTCCTCCAGTTTTATCCAGTTTTCTCGGTCTATGATATATATGAGTGAAGCACTCATCCACTGGATTCCTGTTGTAGCTACAATGTCGTCGCTCCATCGTTTGATTGGTCTTCCTTTCCGCCTTTTACCGCTCGATCCTGTCCATCGTGTCGTTTCTATGGTCCATCGGTTGTCTTTGTGCCGTGCCACGTGTCCTGCTCATCGCCATTTTAATATTATATGCTATATTGTAGAACGTCAACAAGTTTTATTCGTTCGAATGACATCACTTCTTATTTTATTTATCTTCCTTATTTTATGGTACCGGAACATAATAATTACAACTTCTTCTCAGTCGAATACTCTTGACACGTGAGTCGAATACTCTTGAGTCGTGGTCACGCAAGACGCCCAGCAGCGCTTCACCACCGCGCGCCATTTGTCCCTAGCTGAAGCCTGTCTTGCGCAGTCGTTTAGGGATGTGTGTGTCATCGACTTAATTTGGTCCGTCCATCGCAAAGGCGAACGCCCTCGCGATCTGCTGCCATTTACCCAGCCCTGCACAACGAGCCGCTCCACGGAGTCCCCCCCCCCCCACCCCGCGTCGCGTCATATGTCCAAATTACTACATATAACGGCATAAGTTAGAAGACAGAGGTTTTCCATCCTGATGTGCTTGGAGTCCTAGCTACCTAGTAAAGCATTCAGCCAGTACATATCGTCACAAGTATATCATATTTTCTTGTCATGCATTTCATTTGTGACAGTTATCTTTCATGACGTCATCATTGTCAAGAACTATCACGAAGGCCATGAACTTGGCTACATGCGAACCATGCTCATTGTGTAGCCATGACATGTCATTAAATAACGATCGATGCTATTGTGTACAGTTGAAGGTGCATATAAACATAATATTAGTTTGCAAATGCACTATAGATACACTATAGATATAGATTTTCGAAAAATAAACAATGTTGTTATTTTAAGTATTTTATAACTAAAAAAAGGGTATGTATATCTATGCACTCTACTGCTGGTATCGCTTTAAAGGATACGGACATTATCTTAATACTTCATTATAACTAACTGTTATAAAAACATAATAATTATGTCTATTTGCCTTCTTTAAGACAAGAGTAAAACTACCCGACTCTGAGTGTGGAAGTTCATTTGGTATGTCTGGTGTTAATGAAGGCGGGCGCCAACTGACTTATGTCTTAAGTTGTCTGATCAATAACTATATACCAACCAAACAATACACTTTGGTTAAATGAAAATAATTCTTATATAATATTAACATTAATTAGCTACTGGAGACCCAACGTTGGTGTAATATGATTAGTGTGGTCTGAATATAGTCAGAGATTAAAAGTCCAGTTAGTCCTATGTCCTGTACGTAAGGCTCATTTTCCTTTGAAGACCATGCTTACGATATTTTTGTAAGTGGAATGAATACAAAATAAACAAGTCTCCTTCAACGGCTGCAATACGCGCTAATTTTGATTCCACATTCCGATCAAAATACGTACTTGTCACTGTCATAACCAATGATGATAAAGTAAAAAGAGGTATTTATAGAGGTAAATATTATAACTGTTGTCGCCGCCTTCGCGACGTGATTTCGGCGGGGGTTTTTTGAAGCCAGCGGCAGGATGTTATCGCATTCCTTGCAACATAATTTCAGCGGGGAATTTTAGGAGTCCAGCGGCGGGACGGCGGGCGTCGGCGGGAGAGACGAGACACTTGAATTTGTTTGGAGTCCCGAGGAAGTCGGTCATAAGATATCTCAATAAACGTGAAATTTATAAAAATTGTAATTAGTAAACAAAATAGTTAAGAGTGTTCAAATAATAAATCAGTGTATAAGTTACTCGGTTATTTAATATAAGAATCTGTCTCTTACATAACATCATTGGTCATAACATAAACAATAGATATTCAAAATGATGTAGAGAGGTAACAAATTTAATTATCTGGTACAAAGTAAATTTCATGGAAGCGCATCGATGTTAGTTAATATATAAGTTTCGTTCTGCGACAGTCTGCAAACGAAGTAAACAATTCCGTTGCAACTTGAAAAATTTGGAAAATGTGGGATCTTAATACTTGTATCCGATAGTCTTAACAAGAATCTTAATTTATATTACGATAAGATTGTTTAATTTTGAAATAGAATTTAAATTGTATTGTAATTTGATAGGAAACTTAACACAACAAAACAACGAGAAATTTCCTAGACTCCATCCAACAGTTCGTCATGTCGACGATACCATACTCAAAGACGGTCTAAATACGCTTGGCCTTCGGGGAGATTGCGTCTGTGTTTTTTTTAAATTTTTTTTAAAAAGGCGTTATATGATTCGAGGCCGGCAGTGCGTTGGCAATGCCTCGAGGTTGCAAACGTCTATAGGCAACAGTGACCAACTGCTACCGGGTGGGCTGTTCGCCTGTCTGCTGAACTTTAGCTATAAAAATAAAATTGCAGGAATACAATCAAAATTTTAAGTTTATTTCTTTCGCCGTGTTTTATATTTAATTAGAATACAAGTAAGTTTTGTTCTCAGGTTATCTGACATACGACATGATACACTACTACGTGCACCACGCTTCGCCTAAAGATGGCACATACCTTTACGCGATGAAACGATATCATTCCAATCACCACTTCATTAACCACGATAAAGGTATGTTCTAGTTTCTTGCTTGTTATTATTTACAAATAGGTAAAGGACTTAATCAAAGCAGCCTTGTCAAATGGAATGGTAATTTATAAAGGCTGTCCAATTATGTGGGCTCTATATCGGCAATTGGTTTGTTGCCTTTTTAATTTTCAGCTTTAATATCACAGCTGTGTGTTTACGTAGTATAAATTTGAAAAAAAAAAAACGTACAGCATGGTGAAATGTATCCGCTTCCATGGGAATATATATGGTTTCACTTCAATAGATTCCGTTGCGACTTAATATCTTCACAAATCCTACAAATTACCACCGTACCGGTTATAAAATTTACTTATACAAAGTATAAGAATATGAAGTAGGTAGCTACTTACAAGAATTGTTATCTACTTATCTATACTTAACTGTATGCAGAAGAAAGGAAAATATCCGATTTGTATATTATTTTATCAAGTCTGAACTCGAACTTCTTTAAAGCCCAATGAGTATACTGCGAGTATTTGACTGACATATATATTTGACTACTATAAAGCGCGAAGTGGCAGAAGAAAAGGCACGCCTGCCCAAAACACAACTTTTAGTAACAGTAATATGAGAATTTAAAAAATAAACTGAGTACGCTTATAATTAAAAGTCTTTAACACGGATTTTAAGTGCGTATTTATTTATATAATTGTTGACTTTTAAGCTTCCTTCTTCACTATCAGATTAAATATTGGTGATGCTTCTGGTGTTGCAAACGTCCATAGGCGACGGTGACCACCTACCAGGGTGGGCTGTTTGCCTGTCTGCTGAACTCTAGCTATAAAAAACAATTAACCATCTCTCAGAAACATTAATATTACCTACGCTCAATATAAAATTACATTATTTTTAAATATATACTTTGACTTGGAAACAGTTGAAAATGTACAACGCCTTACGGTGTGTTACAGCTGAAGAGATGATAACGACATAATAGATTTTTTTATTAAAACACGTGTGTTTGAAATCTGTAAAAAGTAAGATAGTTTAAAGTGCCCTGTAAACGATCAAATTTGCTTGACAAATTTGTTGGTCAAACTTCACGTTTACACCAAACATTACCTTAAACGTTCAAACCAAATATCAAACAAATTAGCTTACTTGCCCGAACACTCGATACAGATGACGCATTTTTGGCGTTGTCCTCCATGTTGCCAACATAACGACTGAGATCTTGTTTGACAAACATCGCCGTTCACGTTCAAACTTGTTTGTCAAACACGACAACAATCAAAATTTCCATCAAACACGACAAACACGTAGACTGTTTGACAAACACGTCAAACACAGCTGCACTCTATCAAATAGTTTGACAAACACGTAAATTTGTCAAGCAAATTTGATCGTTTACAGGGGGGCCCTTAAAAGTAGTTGTAGTATTTAAGAATATATTATATTTATTATCATATTCATATAACAAAGATTTTTTAAGGCTGCGGAGCAACAGACGGGCTGAATAGTAAGCAGTTACCGTTGCCTATGGATATCTGCGACATTAGGGCCATCGAGAACACGTTGCTGTCCCATAGGTGTACAGGAACCTGGATCTCCAATGTCGGCACACAACACAAGGTTATTATGGCGGCATACTTTTACACCAGGGGTGGTTGCCGTCCAGACGGGTTTGCGGCCCTGCCACGTAGCTAGGATTGTTTAGTCACCTTTTACGGCAGGCTGACCCCGGCCGCAGTATATTTACTCTGCCCTGCACGTAAAAAAAGTGTTGACGATTACATTATTTATAAATAAATTAAATGACATATTTCTTTCCAGCTTTCGGTATCAGCAGCAATGTATGGGATCACGTGTTTCGGACTTTTGTTAATGTTAAGAAATTAAGTTTCAGTTTACGTTGGTAGATTTAGTTTTAAGGTAAAAGTACTGAAAATACAACTTCAACTGGTGTCTGAGATATCCGGGATATATTTTTTTCAAAGGGATGTCACACATTTTAAACTTCACATTTTAAAGTTTTTTAACTTCTGAGCTTAATACTGCTAGCAAATAATAAGTAACAAATGACTTTTGAACCCACCTAACCCCGAGAAAGAAAGAAATAATATGAAAGAAGAACTAAATGATGTCCTTCCCTTGCTTGTTTTGTAAAATAGTATTCCACGCATTTTCGACTCATGGAAATTATGGGGTATTTTTATTACGAAGGCCAAATGTAGCCTATTCACATAGATGTGAATAGGCTACATTTGGCAAGAAATATATATATATATTATTAATACATAAAATTACTATATATCATAATATGTGTGTAATGTGTGTGTGTGTACTGATTATGAATAATTATATATTTAAATTTTTGAAAAATATGGAGTCCTTTTTTATTTTTACAAAATTGTTCAGGTAATTTAGTGTCAAAGGGAACAATATATTCCTGTACGGAAATAAGATATTATTAATCACACTACACGTGATGACAGTGATGTACCAACATTACTTCATACAAACGCGCAAATCACTTACAGACCCTGTCTTCAACTAAACTAAACTGTCTTTAACTTGTGATATAGATAATTGTGCTGGTTTATAGAACCAATATAAAACATATCTCACAAGTATTTTGCTTTATAAGTGTTAATAATCTTATTGTTTTTTTAATAACTTAGAGTTTTTATAGAGTTCGGTTATATATTTTATTGAATTATGCAAATTAAACTGCGCGTCTAGCGGAGCATCAAATTTTGTAGCATCACACATTTTGTAAATGATCATTTATAAAGAATAGATGATTGTGGTATTACGGTAGTCTGAAGGCATTTCTAGTGAACTAATGACATATATTTTTTTATGTAAGCAGTTATCGTCGCCTGTGGATGTTTGCGACGCTAGGGTCACAGTGAACACGCTCCTCTCCTGTAATACAGGTGCCGGGTCACTAATGCTGGAACGCAGCACAAGGTTATTATGGCGGCATACTTATACACCGAGTGGTTGCAGACGGCCTTGGGGCTCTACCACGTAGCTAGCGTTGTTTTGTCACCTTTCACGACAGGTCGACCCCGGCTTTATAATTATAAAAAAATATACTTTAGTAGTAAATCATTATTTACTTCGACAATAATGATTATGATCTTATAGTCAGTCACTTAATCGATTTTACAATAAATCAGCTATTTTAGTATTACTATTATATATTGCAATAAACGGCCCACATATGTATGTAACATAGTTCTAAGCCATTATTACAAAGACAAAATATGTTAATAGTATGAATGATTTTAATGAGTTTGTTAATTTTTAATAGGTTGCTTTTGAGTGAGAAATGATGTTCTGTTTGTTTGAATCTAGAAATGATTGTAATTTATTATAATATAATTTGATTAATATTAAGATTTAATTTTACCTCATAGCGTTTAATAATATTCATGTAAAACTATTATAAACTGTATTGTTTTAGAATATATGTCATTCCTTGTTCTCTTCACAATGTTAATTAGTTAAATCGAAAAGTAAGAAATTTATTGTACTTGAATTTATTATTGTTAAAATATTGTTATTATATTATGACCTTTAGTTTAATAATGCTACATTCGCTTGTAGTTCATCACTTATTTAAAATATATGTATATGCATAATTATCATAATTTTTATCCTAAATGAAATTATGTGTGTAGTGAAGAATGAAAATATTTTTAAAGTAATACGAAATCAGGAAAAAATATAATAAAAACAATGAGGGCTATATTGTTTATAGTGACATGTTCCAGGAAACCGTATAACCCAAGCGAAAAAAAAAAATTTAAAAAAGAGATAGGTATATAATTATATATATCGTCATGATCGTAGAATAATGTCGATTTGAAAAAAATTCTTTTTCTTCTTAGTCGTATATTCCTGCCGGAGTGGTCGTGGTCTCGATGCCCGAGGTCTCTCATTAATCCAACCAAGCATCTCATTAATTGAACCTTGATGTTTTTAGTTATGCGGAGGTCTTTCCATATTTTAGCTCAACCTTCAGTATTTGTAATGGTGGATCCAAGGTAGACGTAACTCTGGACAACTTAACAGTTAGCTATTTACTATATGAAAAAATACAAATATCATTTTTTACCCTACTTGGATACTATGTCCAAATATTATTGCTACATTAAAGAAAAAATTACATGTATTTTGGATTTCAAATAAATCGTTAAAATGACGGATTCGATAGGCAATCATAGTAAAATGACTCTTGTGTATTTTTGAAATGGCTGCCCTGTAAAGTTTAATCCGTCACAATTCTACGACTATGACGATGTAAAGTTTTTAAAAATGGAACGGAATGAACATTTATTTGGAAAAATGGGTGACAAAAAGATGAACTAATAGTACAAAGAAGTTCAAATAACTTAGTACGGGTATATAACTGATATTGCTTCATATATTATATTTTTATTGTCATATACAGATACATATTTTGCCTAGTTATAACCAAAGATATTTTGTAATCAGTAGATAATTTCAAGGATAGAAATAGATTGCAATGTATGTAACGTTTTGTAACACGATTTAGATAAAAAAATATTATAATCGTGTTCACATGATTCATTTTTATTGAAACTCGAGTTTTCTTTTGCAATTCGATGAGCACGATGTACAATTATCTATACATAATACACAACTAAATTGAATAAGTACTCAATATCTCTTACTGCGAATAGAAAACTGTTTACTGCCTTCTTTTACTATCTGTTACTTATTAATAAAGTACTTTTGTTGATTTTACGACACTATAGAAATAATTGACCACTTGTCAATTGTGTAAATAAACCACCAGTTGAAAAAGACAATTCAAACTCAAAAATTGTGTTAAACACTTCGAAATCAGGTGGCCACATACCTTGACCAGCTCCTATGAGTTTATGGACTATGGGGAATCTGTTCTTTGCTCTAGATCAACATGATTTTTAATTGAATACTTGAATCAACATGCTTTTTGAATTTTCATAAGTATTGATAGCAGGGACTGCTATCAATTATGACTCATGGACTAAATAGATATAATCTCTGATAAATAATTGTAATATTTTAAAGAGATAAAACAATCGTTTGATGAAATAATGCTAGATATGTAATCACTGACGTGTTTTTTTAATTATGCCTATAAAAAATTAACGGTATTACTGTACGAGTATGGCCTTGATCAATCACCTCTATGATGTCGTAGAAGACAACAAGTACATACTACTGTGTTTCCCGCTCACTAAGCAAACGATGATATCGCTAATTTGGGATTCCCCTTTGGCAAATGTCAAATTACGCAAATCGCATCACAAATCTCATCATCACAATCGCATCTATTTCGTCTATATTGCTGTTTATCGGAACTGTATTTTGAATTTGGATTCTTTTGTCCGCTTTTGCTTTTCAAAGCTGAGTAAGCGAGTATTGAGACAATAACCACAACTAATCCTAAACAGAAAGACAAAAAAGTACCTAGTTTGTTAAGGTTCCAAGAACAGTGTTTTACATACTAGTCTTAGTTTAAGCCATATTGAAATGCTTGTATTAATAATAAGTAAAAAGCAAATTATTTTAAACTATTTTTTATGTTCGGTATAAGAAAGCATCAACAGAATATTCTTGCATATTCAATTATTACCATTTAGATACTTTGCTTTTCAAAAATTTTTGCAGTAATTGTTATTATTATTCGAACAAATTAGTTTATCTTATGCATACCATATTAAACCTAGTCTAAAATATGGTTTAAAAATATTAATGTTCTCTTTTTAATTAATATAATAAATATTTTTGTACAATTTAAGTGTTTTATTACACCTTTATAGATTATCTAGTCATATTTTAAGAGATGAAGCAGTGACAGACTGCAATATTGTGATTGGAGATGAACAAATTGAACAGGTGAATGAGTTTGTGTATCTGGGTTCAATGTGAAAGTTTACAAGAGTGTCTAACAAGGCTCGTCTGGCTGTGCATGAGGGGCTATTGGTTCCGACACTCATTACGGAAGTGAAAGTTGGGTATGGCAGAAGAAACATGAAAGCAGAATAAATGCAGTTGAGATGAGAGCGTTAAGAAGTATGATAGGAGTTAAACTGAGTGACAGGATAAGAAATAGTGAGATAAGAAAACGTTGTGGTGTGAAAGAAGCTGTAGTGATAAAAATTGAGAAAGGTATGCTAAGATGGTTGGGCCATGTCGAGAGAATGAATGAAGAACGGTTGACGAAAAAAGTGTATAGGGCGAGTGTGAATGGAACTGTTGGAAGGGGTAGACCTAGGTGGACGTTTCGAGACCAGATCAGGGACGTCTTGAAAAAAGGCCAGGTCAAGAGTACCCTAAACCGAAGGGCATGTATGAAGGGAATAATGAAAGTGGACGAAGCGAAACAAGTATGTAAGGATCGTAGCAAGTGGAAAGAAGTGGTCTCTGGTTACCCCTACGGGAAAGAGGCGTGATAATATATGTATGTATTTTAAGGCAGTTTTTTAAGACTACCTTAAAATCTGACGCCTAATGGATTAGCTAGTTCACAGGTATCCCAGGAAAAGTGCATTCAGTATTTCATTTTGGGAATCTATCATCAATTAACTGTGCTCGTTTTTATCGGAAAAGAAAAAATCAGAGAGCAGCTACTTAAAGAATTGCTTCTTTAAGTAGTCTTGTCCTGTAACGTCGACGGAACCCGGCTCTAAAAATTGACATTAGTAAAATGTTCATTATTATTTGTAGATGTTTGCGACTATACTAGTCTGAATGAAATGTCAAACGTCAAATGAAAACGTCAATCTGTGACGCACGGGGAAGCGGTAAACGTATCCTGGGCGGATGCTTTTCACCCACCTACCCGCTACGTCCTGTTCTGGCGAAGAGGATACACAAGTTGTGACCAGACCCGTTTATGCTATGCAAAATAACATAGACTCAACCAATGCATTCGTAACACTATGAAATTATACAAGATAGCTATATTTGTAGACCCTGTGCAAAAGGATCTTTTGGCGTTTATTTTTAGTATAATTTTTATTAAATATGTCACTATTATTATTAAACGATGCCGATGACGGACTACGGAATGAGAAGGATAGCTCTAGAGCAGTGGACTGTATGAGATCGCGGCGGAACACGGCACCAGCTAAACGTGACAAAGTAGACACTGAACACACAATGTTATGGCACAGCCAATTACAGTTAATTTGGAGTAACTGAAACCAATTGCGCACGACGCAGAAAGTGGTCTTCAGGGAGGTAGAACGTCGACTATCCCGCGCGTTTATAAGCTAGCGCGATACTACTTTCGTCCCACCCTCGCTTTTAACATTTACCTTACCGAAAGTGAGGGTAGATAACAAAAATCAGGAGGCGAGCTTTCAACGACCCTTTAAGCAAGGATCGAAATAGTGATGTACAGGCAAAATGTTCCTAATAGCGTCGTTTGTAAAAGTCAATAAGCGAAGAATCCACCGGCTTCTTCTAGCCGGAATATAAAACAAGATGTTCCTGATCTCTTAATACTACGTTTTTATTACTGTAGAACGGCAGACATGCTAACGGTCCACTTAATAGCAGTTACCGTCGTCTATGCATGTTTGTAACGCCAGAGGCATCACTAACACATTCCGCCATGTAGGAACTGGATAATAGTTATATAAATAGGATAATTAAAAACCTGCACGGAGAAAGACTAGCCAATTTTTAGTGTAACTGACTGTTATTGTAATACATTTTGTTAATGGCAAATACGCATATCACCCACGCTTTGGAGTATCAAGCCAATTATAAAAGTCTTACATAATATGAATCACGTCGAGAGCGTCTGTTGTTATAAATACTCCTAATGCTTCTTACTGACGTCATACGTCTGTTACGATCCAGGTTATCAGTAGTTTAGTGGCTTGGACACTTACGATAGTTTTACGAGGTAAACGTAGGTCCCAATGCCAAGTGTTTATGATTCAACATCGTGACGTTCGCTGGCCATCGTGTTGTTGATAATATTGTATTTGCATTCAACATTATATGAAATTGCTTGTATCTGTGCTGAATTGAAATATTCGCTGATAATCCAGAACTTGTTTTGAAGAGGGATGTCATTCATCTGTGTGTATTCCTCTATTATTTATGTAACATGTATATTATTGTTATTCGACGACTTCTGTAGTGTAACGGGTATACGTCGGAACGCGGGATTTATACTGTTTTTTTACTGTTGTTAATAGCAAGCCGTTACCGTCGCCATATCCGTCATATACATATTCTCTGTGTATAGTCTGCCGTGACATCATTTAAATAAGGTTCAAGCGAAAGATCGGCGCTGGCCTTATTGACCAGCAAATGCTGAGCTTGACCCTATTTTAGGACAAGCAAATATTTTTAGTGATTTTTTTTTCTTTGCCCTAATATATTAGTATTTTGTAACTAAATAATTTGTTGTTGTTGTTTATTACTTAAGAAACTCTTTTTGTAATTGTATAGCTTGTTCTGAAATAAAATATTTCTTTCTTTCTTTTTAAAGATGTTTACGACACGGGCACGCGCACCGCTAATTGGAATCTGGGTCACGTCTGCTGGAACTCAACACAAAGTTACTATGGCGGCATATTTGGAGACTAGGGTTGCTACCCAGACGGACTTGGCTTCCTAGCACCTAGTTATGACAGGCCACTCCTAGCTGCAGGGGTCAGTATTTTTACTACACCCCAGCACGAAGAGATCCCCGTCTTGAGTGTAGACTTTTATGTATAATATGTATACACATCAAAAAATTCTAAGCAACATGTACTAATTTAAATTTTAGGATGGTTTTTCACATTATAACGTCATAACTTCCTGAATGCACCTGAGCCTTTCAGTATTTCCGGGCCGACGGTACACTCGCACCCTTCTTGTATCAGGCCTAAACCCGAATCGCGACTCATCGGAAAACATAATTTTATTCCATTGTTCCTGGGTCCATGTTCTGCGTTCTCTACACGATTCATTTCGACGAGCGCGATTCCTAATTGGATCCGACACCTAATTGGGCGTCGAGCTCGTAGGCCGTACTCATGCAATCGATTTCGCACAGTTTGGGGACTTACATCAACACCACTTGAATTTTGTAGCCTCAAACTTATCTCTTGAGCGATTAACATCGGCTGGCGTCTTGCAGTCAGTTGTATGTACTGGTCTTGCCGAGTGGTTGTACTCCTTTTACGACCTGGATGCTGTTCAGCGGGTTCCCTTGTATTATTGTAGCGCTGCCAAAGACGACAAATAACACTTCTATGCATGCCAAAATGCCGAGATATCTGAAATTGATACTTCCCGCTTGCAACATCCCAGCTCTTTGCAATTCATTTGCCGTCAAATGACGTCGTTCCATGACGTAAGGAATATCTAAATTCAATTTTGTCGGTAACTTTATTTAAATGGTTGGCAAAATTATAAAATCAAGACTAAACGTAGCAATAAAAAGGCACTTAAATTCAAACAAATTCCCTTTCATTTAATTTTATGAAAAAAACAAAACATATTCGAAATTTTTTTTATAACCAGCCAGTATGTTCGCGATGCCCCTTATGTCGCAAAAATCCATAGGCGACGTTAACTAACAGTACTTACTATGAAGGGTGCCGTCAGCCTTTCTGCTGTTCCTCAATAATAAAAAAAATTTCCGTCATTGTATTTTAATTAAATAAATTTTAACAATTTAAATTTTATGCCTCTAGTTTTTCTTAATGTAGGTACTAAAAAGATTTGTAGCCACCGTATAATAGAGATAAGAAACAGGCAAAAGAATTAGCTCTGAAAAGTCATACATCAACGCCACATATGTACTTATTATCCACGAAGCATCGCCCTCAACTGCATTACATTTCTCGGAAGAGGCTTCGGGCGACGATAACAACAGCGTACATCGATCAACAGCGCGACCCCACATGCACACAGCGCGATGTCACAGCCAGGATCCAGGAATGACGGGAGCACGCTGCCAGCCCGCGTATTTACATCACCTGAGGAGGCGGCTGCGCGGGACGAGGCCTCAACCAATTTCGTAGAATTACTAGTCTCGTGTCAATCCAAACCAAATCGTGAAAAAAATGCTTGATTTCTCAGAATTATTAGTCTCGGGTATCAATATCTTTAATTGTTTACATTTTTAACGCTTGTGATTGGTCGGCGAACCCTAGCCAAATCATATAAAAATAACACGAATTTCGAAATAAAGATTCAGTACCAATTCAGTATTGATTCAGTAACCATATCTGGTGTTTCATTTATAACCCAAATGGTGACCCACTGAAGTACTGACCCCGTGTCACCAAAGATTTATATGTAGATATCAATCTTTCTTTCTTGGAAATTTCTAGCTACTGTAATAATCTATTATGATGATTAGAAAATCAATTCTGTATACTATACAGCGTCATTGGACCAATCGAGCGAAGAAATAAAGAACAAACGGCTCCACATGGCAAAGAAAAAACCACTGTTCCATCAAGACAATGCACCATGTCACAAATCAATAACTACGATGGTCAAATTACAGGAATTGCACTTCGAATTGCTGCCCCACCCCATGTATTCATCAGATTTGGCTCCCAGCGACTACTGGCTGTTCGCAGGCCTGAAAAGAATGCCCCGGGGCAAAAAATTTAGCATCAACGAGGAAGTCTTTCTTTGCGAGCAAAGAAAGACCGTTCTATAAACATGGTATCGAGAAGTTAGAGAAGCGTCGGGCCATGAATGAAAACGAATTTAGCGAAAATGTTTTGGTTTTCTTAATACTTAAATACTTTTAAACAACCAGTTCCTGGACGAAAATCAAACGGAAACCCAAGCAGCTCAGCAGAGCCGGCAAGGTTATCTAGGGGTCACCGTCTTTATGCAGCCACTAGTCTGGCTAGCCTGTGATAGCCAGTGGCTACCACTCGCATTCCCACTAATACCCCGGTAGCCACCCGTAGCCATATGTGGGAGCATCACAGCATTGACTTTTGGTCATTACACTGCGACGCCACCGGCTTATGCGTCCATCTATGGGGGTGTCCTAGGTGACATTATCCCCGACCAGGTATTAGGTTAGCACTGTGCTGACAGCTCCAGCTAAGGAGGAAGAAGGTTTGCATGGCGGCGCTTACTTCTGCCGGTCCGCCGCCTGTATATTAGTGGCGCTGCCGCATCCTCTTTCGCTCGATGACCTCCTTCTAATCGCATGATATCCCCCACAAATGAAGACCACCGCCTGTCAACAGGACTAATTGAGCATCTCGCCTATTATGCTCCGTAATGACAGATCAGATCGTATGATGGCACAGAGTTAATGTCTGTGGGCCCTTCAAGCGGCGCACTCCATCACTCTACTTATTTTCTGGGCGCCGTACTCGCAGCAGGCCATGGTAGTTACCCGCCTCGCAATCTGGTGCAGGTATTTACCGAAGCAGCCGTGCCCCGTCAACAGTTGCACCAGTCTATAGGACAAGGACTTTAAATTCGCGTGAATGGCCTCCACGGTGATTGGTCTGATTCTGGAGGCCCTATTTAGGGTCAGAGCCTCCTGAGATAGGTCCATCACTCGCTGAATTTCTTCCGTAAACCTCTCGCTCTGGCGTCAGGGTAAAAGCGAATCGCTTCAGCTAGCACGACCGTTCAAAATACGTTAACCGTGGCATGGAGGTTGTCAACAATGCATATGCTTCTACAATTTACGGACATAAAAAGCAACATCATTTGTAGATCATCTATATTGTCTTGCGTGGGGATCAAACCAACATTCCAAGCAACTCATGTCGACTAAAAAAATCATGTCGTTATTACACTTATGATTCAATGACATAATGAAGTTATTACGTTATATGATTATGAAATATTCGATAAATGCATGCTTTATCCTGCATACTATATAATTAGTGCAATTTACGTGATTTGATAAGATACCTTATTTTTTACCAGTTTTTAACTATACTTACTTAACTAATAAAGTCTCAGAAGTAACATTTTCTGAGTTAATTAATTTATATTTGAGAAAATACATTTCTATATTATAATTGTAAGAAAAAAATATATAGTTAGATTTGTTTGTAAAATATTTGACTGGTTTACGCGTGGTTGGTGTAATTGTTTGACTTTTAAATTACTGTGACACAGTGAAACGTTTATCTAACCATCTACACAATTTTAAAATGGTTTTTAATTCCATAATTACATAAATTATATCGAGGAAGTAAATTGTAAAAAAATGAGTACCAGAAACTTTTTGATTTTGATTTGTGTGTTTGGGATTGTTTTTTGTTTTTTATTAGTAAACGTAAGCTGTTGTGCTTGTGGATGGGATTTGTTGTCGGACCTCCTTCCGGCTGTGTGTCCGTTGTTGGCAAGCACTTCTGCTTTGGTTAAGGATTTACTGAAGCCGCTTTGTTTCGGTAAGTTTTGATGCTCAAATTCTCTCCGTGCAGGGGCGGAGTAACAACAATACTCGTTCCTGCGGTCGAAGGCCTTTTGATGGGCTCTAAGCCCGTCTGGATTGTAACCACCAGTGGTATAAGTGACCCAGTCTCCAGTTCCCTTACGCGGACGGCAGTGTGTTAGCGGTGGTCCTAGCATCGCAAACATCTATGGGCGACGGTTACTGCTTACGTTAAATGGCCTGTCAGTTTGTCTACTGTTCCACACCATTAATTCGACGACCTCTGTGGCGTACTGGCTAACGCACTTCGGTACGCTTGCGGAGGTCATGGGTTCGATTTTTGTCTCGCGTGGGTGTTTATGTCTAATATGTATTTATTTACAAAAAAAATATATAATGTAATTTATCAGTTGTCTAGTACCCATAACAAAAGTGCTATGCTACTTACTTTGGGACTACATGGCGCTGTGTGAATTGTGGCAGCATATTTATTTTTATTACTTATTTATTAAAATAATTTAAAGTAATTTTTTATTGCTGTATGATAGCAAACAGGCTGATGGTCCACTTATAATTTAGTTAATTTGCAACGCAAGTGGCATCGCGAACACACTACTGTCCGATAAGGGTATAGGAACTTAGGTCGCTAATGCCGGTACATATGTATGACGGCATACTTAAGACCAAAGTTGATCGTCAGCCCAACGGGCTTGAGGTCCTACCACGTAGCTATGGTGGGTTGTTTTGTCGCCTCTTACGACAGGCTAACCACAGCCGCAGAGGTCAGTATTGTTTCTCCGCCCCTGCACGGAATAAATACAGATATCTACTATAAAACATTAAAATCCAAGACATGGCTGGTTCAGCGGTTACTTAAGTGCCTACTTGTTCCGACGCACTAGGGTTCGATTCCTACAGAGGATAAACAATTTTTATGAATCGAAAATTAAAACGGTATATTTTCTTTATTGTAGAAGTTTCGCTTTTAAAATCTATATTAATTGTTTTAAATAAAGAGTTAAAAGAAGTTCATTATTATTATTTCTGTTCATTATTATTATTATTAATGATCTGTTCTATTATATATTTTATTGTGTTATATACCATTTGCAATGTAATTATAAACATATCAAAGAGTATTTCAAATTGTTTATTCTGATTTGGGTGTAAGCTGTTTTTAAACTAACTGTATTTATACAATCATTTCATTAGACTACGACAGGTCGGGTTTCCCGCTCTGGTAGATTAATGAAGAACACACACGAGTGAGCTCTCTAAGTAGATTTTCCCACAAATGTCTCCATTCTTCGATTTACTAGTGCGCCGAAATTATAATATGCAGCCTCATTACGGATGAGATGTTTTTATACAGTTATTAATTAACTAAGTAAAAATGGACATAATGAACAATAAGGAAACATTTGTATACTTCCTCATTGGTATTATATTATAATTGGAAAAAAAGTTTTTGTTTGCTGTTTTTTAACGAAGGGCCTTTCGAGAATAGACAAAACAAACGCGTGTCTTAAAACTAAGACGATGAACAAGGAGATACTATTAATTCATACTATTAATCTGAGGATAACAGGGTGAATGTAAGCCACAATATCTCAAAAAAACAAAATACGGGATCTATGTACTGAAGCGCGTTTTCGTAGACGTCTCAGCGCCTTACCAGCTTATGCCTTGCCGTGTTTGTGTGGGGGACAGCTGACCTTCACATATAACTAACGACTAAAACGTAACTGGTCAGTTCCTCACGGCTGATCGACCCCGCTCCCATGGGGTTGGAATGCCTTAACGCCCGGAGTCGCTGTCAAGTCGTCTGAGACAACAACAGCTTTAGCTTTAAGAAAAAAAAACTGGTCAGTTTCAATTTTAATTCAAAGCCTTTTGAGCGCATTTACCGAAATACATAGGTAGGTACTAGGTAGCATTGCGACTGACTTTTCTTAAAAGAAATATTACAAATATATCGACGAAGTTGCATGCAGCGTAAACCAGAAAAAGAACAAATTACTATACGTAATATTGTCGAAATATATTTTAACAAGCCGTTCCCGCCGGTTTCGCTGGTCGAATAACAGAATCGAAAAATATGAGAAGTTGCACATGTGCGCTAAACCGCTTGTCCCACTTTTGCTACAAAAATCTGTTCTGTATTGTTTCTTAAACCTTTAATAACATTATATTAAATGAAGATATCGCTATAATTTTTTTCTAGATAAGGGCCAAGTGTCTAAGAAATACAACTTAGGAAATTTAATTGAAATCTATCCGACAGTTTTTCCGTGATGGCGCACAACTGCAGACCTCTATAATTTTTTATATACAAGAATATGAAGGTATTGCAATCTTTTTTTTAGATAAGGTCAAGTGTCTAATAAGTAAAATAAAAAATTAATATCAGTACATGATAGCCGGTTTATAAGTAAAATAGATTAGGCTACATAGGTGGTTTTGTAGGGTAGCGTGGGTATCAGCATTCTGAGGCGATAGAAAATTTTGCGGCACCCTTATGTATTTCAATCTAAAATATTATACAGTAATTCTAAAGAACTTTTCTACAAGGGCATCCATTAGTCAAAACAGTTATAATCGGTCCGAATACGGGTTATCGGGGCGACAAACATATGAAATGGTTGAAAGTAAAACTATGAAGTCCCCTAAGGGCCTACGCAGACCGGGACGGCATGGCAAGGGATTTAATTTTTTACTAATGGACATTCAAACGTATCGATATAGAAATACTACATAAATTGCTATGCTTTAAAATGATGCCGTGGCATACTGCGGGTAGGCAACGGCATGCCAAGGCCTCCGGCGCTCGTTTTGACTTGATCAAACGCAACTGAAGACTAAAAGTGTATCAGGCAGCAGGAACTGTCGAGGCGTGCTTTATCGCGCCGTGGCGCGATGTGCGCTGACTGACGACAAAATCCCTTGCCATGCCGTCCCGGTCTGCGTAGGCCCTAAAGGTGTGGGGACAGCTATGCTATGCCTCTGGCCCGTCGGTTCATATCCCAGGCAGGACCAAATGTTTATGTGATCTGTAAACGCTATCATAGTCTGGGTGCATAAAGTTGTAAAATGTCCAGCGATAATTATTTTTGTTTTTGACACTGTCTTTCAAAAATCAAAATCAATTATGACGACAATACGAAGTGTCGGCCAGACCTGGGCCGATGAATCTCGGGTAAATGGACACTAAGACTTGTGAAGATAGCAATGAATCATAGTACAAAGTTGGATAAGTCATGCCCAGCGTAAAGTATTATTTTTCATTTAATTTTACAGAAGAAGACGAAGAAGAAGGTCCCATACCACCAGAACTGATTTCCGAATGTCTGCGCTGCGGCCGTGAACTTTCCAGAGCAGCGGCAAAGCGCGGCAACCAGCTGGTACGGAGTGGCGTCAACTTGGATGCATGCTCTCCTTCCATTCTCCATTTTTTCAGTGGCAGTGTACCTGATGACTTGAAGAAGGCCTCCGACAGGTCCCACGAACTGCTGAGTGCAACGAAGTTGCTGCAAATAAAGATGTGTACTGGGTATAGTATTAATTATCTCTTCTTTCTGCCACATTATGTGGTAGTCAACATTTCTTCTCCTTCCACTCTCCCCTGTTAGCCGTCAACTCACTATACGTGTTGTACTTGAAGTTTTGCCTTAATTTTTGTGATCGTCATTTGGAGATCTAATAAGCAGCGGATATATATATATATATATATATATATATATATATATATATATATATATATATATATATATATATATATATATATATATATATATATATAATGGTTTAGATTCACAATTCAGTCCACTACAAAATGTTCTTTTTTAAATTTATATGACAGAACAACGTTTACCAGATTATTCTGATTTCATTCAGTTCAGTTCAGTTTTTGAAGGTGTGGCTCCAACGCCCTTGGCATTGATTTTGCCAATGTCTAAGTGGAATATAAAAGTGACAGGTTTAATGGCGAAAAAAAAGGGTTAAACGTGGTGATCGGTTCGAAAGCTATCTGTAAAAAAACTCTGATTTATATATTGACAAATAATTACATACTGATAAACTTTTTCATAATGACAAATTAAAACAAAAAAGGTTATTAAAAAACTCGTGAATCGGTTTACTGTTGCTAGTATATTTGGCTCTAAATATAAGCTCGATTAATTGTCCGCCTTAGTTCATCAGCTTTATTACTCATGTATCTCAAGATCTGTAAAATACCTTTTTATAACAGTAATTAAATTACTTATAAATAATAAACATACTGTGACAATTCGTCTTCGTTATTTACTCACAAAGCAGAGCATTTGTGTTACGGGTACTACAACTTATCTTGTTTTCTTTCGTTAATAAATACATATTATATAAATGCTTGTTTTTTCCCTATATGCAATTAAAATTCAACGCGGAATGTTTAGAACGAATATAATCAATAGATTACCCGTATTTATAGAGTCAACAACAATGTGTATCCAATTAGATGTTAAGGAAATTGTTATAAATCTATAACCACAAATGTATCAATATCAGAGCCGCTTGCTTCGTTTAGAGCCACAAGTTATAGAGGAGACTAAGTGATATTCATTTGGAAATTTGAGATAATTTAGATTTTAGAACGCAAATTGGGGGGAGAGGATATCTTATAAAACTTACGACGCGTTATACAAGGACGGGTTCGAACAACGCGATGTAACATTGTTTTTTATTTAAATATAAACTAGGGAATTAGAATCTAATCTAAAAGTTTTATAGGAACCTCCAGATTGTATTTAACCAGATTGTATTTAAATTTTTATGTTATTTTAATTTTTTTATTTGAGCATCACAAATGTAAATTTTAGGTAAAAATAGTTACTTGTGTTACGTTTCGTTGTGTTACGACGAATAAAAAAAACAAGGGGGGGGGGGAGGCTCAAAAATCTTCAAAAATTGCCTTGCGTTATTACTTAACACCCCATACTTACAGAGCTCATATGTTCCTACAATATTCTCACGATTGTATTAAGTTGAGTACATGCATAGTTCTGAGCGTCTGTTTATCTTTTTTAAATTGACATCTCTGAGTAGTCACAAACTAGATAAGGTTAGATCTGTTATTATTAGAGGAATATCTATTTTACACAAGCGAATATCGCCTGTATTGTAACGGAACGTTTCAGATATTCCAGTTTTTGTAGGTGGTTGTTGAATTTATCGGTTAGTAAATTGATTTGTTTCCACACGAAGTCGGCTGCGTCACTATAGGTGCAACCGTACATTTTGCATTTTTACATTTTGTTAAATTCTGATATCGTTTAGCAGATTCAATAGTGTTTAGTTCTTGTACACAGTAAATATAGCAGAAACAATTATAGTGACTTATTTTTCCCGATTCGGAAACTAGACCCGCTAAGAGGATAAGGAAGACCTGAGAGAGGACTACCCATACTCACTAAACGCTGCCTACTATGCCTAGCGGAAATTGACTGGGGGAAGTGTGGTGAATCAGACCTCTGAGAACGGAGCCTATCCTAAGCGAACCTTTTTTTTTACATTTTCTCACTACTTTCTACTCTTAAGAATAAATTTATAATCATTTAATATAGTTTAAGTTATTTTTTTGTTTTGTTCACATCTTTCGATGTTCAAACAGTATGCCGCCTCTTATAAAAATAGACCAAATATTTTTTCAATTATTACTTTTGCCTTCTTGGTAAAGATAAGGAGACTCAATGTGAGGTGTCGACGTAAAAAATCTGAAGGTATAACCCTAGAACTGTGTAATAAACTCAATGGCTACGCTATGTACGCTATTTAGATGTATCCGGGATGAATCTCGATGATAATTATATATATATATATATATATATATATATATATATATATATATATATATATATATATATATATATATATATATATATAATGGTTTAGATTCACAATTCGGTCCACTACAAAATGTTCTTTTTTAAATTTATATGACAGAACAACGTTTACCAGATTATTCTGATTTCATTCAGTTCAGTTCAGTTTTTGAAGGTGTGGCTCCAACGCCCTTGGCATTGATTTTGCCAATGTCTAAGTGGAATATAAAAGTGACAGGTTTAATGGCGAAAAAAAGGGTTAAACGTGGTGATCGGTTCGAAAGCTATCTGTAAAAAAACTCTGATTTATATATTGACAAATAATTACATACTGATAAACTTTTTCATAATGACAAATTAAAACAAAAAAGGTTATTAAAAAACTCGTGAATCGGTTTACTGTTGCTAGTATATTTGGCTCTAAATATAAGCTCGATTAATTGTCCGCCTTAGTTCATCAGCTTTATTACTCATGTATCTCAAGATCTGTAAAATACCTTTTTATAACAGTAATTAAATTACTTATAAATAATAAACATACTGTGACAATTCGTCTTCGTTATTTACTCACAAAGCAGAGCATTTGTGTTACGGGTACTACAACTTATCTTGTTTTCTTTCGTTAATAAATACATATTATATTGCTACATTATACCAAATCATGTGATGGCTTTCGCACGTCGTTATAAAGCTTATGGGGTCCTTGCTTAGGTTAGCCTAGCCTAATTAGCTGCAGCTGCACCTATAACACAAACGCTGTGGGGCTTCCTTTGGAACAAGATGGCACTGAGTGTAACATATAAATGACGTGTCACGTTGTTTGTCCGCTATGGACTCCTAAACTACTGAACCGATTTTAATAAAATTTTGCGCACTGTGTGCAGTTTTACCCAAACTGAAAGATGTGATAGTTTATATTATCTCAATTTATAATCGCAAAATTATTTTATTGCGAATTGTTTGTTTATTATCTGACAAAGAGTCATAATTATATGTTAGTTCGATAAGATTCTAACAGAGGGCGGTATAAGTTAATTAGTTGACTGGATTGAGTAAGTAGAATCCAATAGATGCCGCTATGTTATAATAATATAAATGTGAATGTAACTCTGTCAGTCTGTCTGTAACATTTTTACGTCCAAGCCTCTGAACCACTTTTGATTATATTAGACCTTGCAGAAGGACATAGGCTTCTTTTTATCGCGAAGTTTCATAAAATTTTTATGGCAGAACAATGTCTGCCATGCAGGTCAGCTAGTATATTTATTAATTATTATCATTTTCAGGACCGATATAACTCCAAACACATTCATGTCGTTTCTCGAGAACCAAGTGATTCGAGTTCATGATTCTGCCTTTTGTACACCAACAAGCATATTGTGCCCCAAAAGTAAATACAGGTCGATTGATGGCTCTTGTAACAACTTGAAACATATACATTGGGGACGGAGGGGAGCGCCGTTTACGAGGATAGCTGCACCCAAATATGCGGATGGTGAGTATATGATGGCTTCCTAAACATGCCCCCAGACAGACCTTCAACTTTATGTAGTATCCTTTTACGAGTGGATACTTACAAAATGAGCGGTAAAGTTGATTGGAGAGGAAGCGTCAGAGTTTCGTGCGCCCACTCACGCAAGTAGGAAGTAAAAAGTGGGAGCTTTAATTGCCCCCAGGTCATGGGATCTCTTATTTATTGAGTAACGCCCAAGTCGGCCACTTTTCATGGCTAATAGGCGGCTTTTGCATTCGGCACCATGGTTGTCAGGCAGGAAAATATTGTGAGGCAACTTGCACACCTATCTCACTGGTGTAACCCGTAATCCTGCCCAACTGTGCTTGGACTGCCCAACAGTAGGAAGTAATGCATATTTGAATTTGCTAGGAATCTACACAATGCCAGTTGCCAAAAGTGGACGCCCACTGCCAAACCCTCGTCTGATATCCACCCGGCTTTTCAAGGACAGACCAGTCAACAGTCGGGTGCTCACATACCTAAACATGCAGTGGGGGCAATTCGTCACTCATGATCTTGTCTTCCAAAACATGGAAATTACAGGTAAGATCTTTTTAAATAGTGATTATTATTATTATAAACCGATTCGAACTCGTTGCACATGTTACACACGAGAGGATTTGAACCCTACCATTTACGGTTTTTAAAAAACATTTAGATAAAAAAACAAATATTAAAAATAAAGACTGCAACGAAAGAAATTTTCTTTTGAAACTGACAATGAGATATATAATCTCGAAGAAAGAAAGAAAGAAAATAATTTTTATTTAAGACAATTAAACTAATATAAAACTAAGTGTTATAATGAAATTGAATTTAAAACAAAACTTGTCCTAAAAGGGGCATCAGACTCAGCATAATGCTGGTCAGTTGACCAGCGCTGATTTTCCGCTGAGCTCATAAGGCACATAAGGCCCATAAGGTAACGGTACGGCAGACATTACACCTTAACTTAGCACATAGAACAAAACAAACAATAATATAATCTTATACAAATAAATATATATGTAGTATATGGTATAAAATTGTAAATATATGATAAATATAAATGCAATAACTAATAGTAATATTAAGAAACAGTGCGAAAATTTAATGAAACATTAGACTCATTTAATTCCTGCACTTCTGCATCTAAATTTTAACTGTGCCGAATTTCATACTGGTCTGTCCACGAAATTTACGTAAAAGGTTAAAAGCAAAAATTATTTTGATCAAAGTTTTTGCTTCAGGTATTAATATATTTATTTTGTATAAGAAGTATATTAGTTACCTAGTACATGTAACATAAGTGCAACATGCCGAGGACTGGGTGCTACGGAGTTCCGTGACCTCAACCTACGTAAGAACGAAGATTAGGGTCCCATCTATGAAAAGGCTTGCGAATGCGAGTAGTGGCAGTAGGGGTCGTGATCAGACTAACGTTATGCCCTGCAGTCTTTATATCCTCTATCTATATCGCTACCTCTTTAATTATCTATATCTCTTTCTATCCGTGCAGGGTCGGAGAAAGCATACTAACCTCTGCGGCTGAGGTCGGTCTGTCGCAAAAGGCGATAAAACAACCCACCCTAGCTATGTGGTAGATAGAGCCTCAAGCCCGTCTGGATGGCGACCACCTTTGATCTTAAGTATGCCGCCATAATAACCTTGTGTTGTGTTCCGGCATTAGTAACCCAAATTCCTGTACCCTTATGGGACAGCAGCGTGTCCGCGATGCCACTGGCGTTGCAAACATCCATAGGCGATGGTAACTGCTAAATTCTAAGTAGGCCGTCAGCCAGTCTGCTGTCTGACAGCAAAAAAAAGTCTCGACACTCCAGCCGAACTCTACACTCCAACCCTGGTTTTAGTAGGTATACCAGTGAGCGTTTCCACATCGAAAAAAGCTCATGGTGGCTCAAGGCTCATCATAAAGGTACCTGATAGCTCAGTGATTTTAAGCTTGGAGATCAATCCTAAGGTTCCGGGTTCTCACGATAGTGTGCACCGCTTAGGTAGTTTTCCTCACTTAATGAGCATATTGCAGCATAATTGCCTTGTACCGACCGTGAAGGGAAACGTCGTGAGGAAATAGCCAGATCGGTGTGTGTAACCCGCTAATCAGCCTTGGACAAGCGTGGCGGGTATACTGTCCTTCATCTCTTGAAAGAGGCCTGAGCCCATCAGTGGAAAGTTTTTAGGCTGTTGGTTTTTGTTTGTATCATAAAATATCGAAATCTTATCTTGATAAAATTTCGATAACCCAAACGGATAGCATAAAATAATAATAAAATAGAATGTCACAGGTACTTTTTCAATTACAGAACATAATGCGACTCAGTGACGCACAATGCCCAATTATGCTTATGGTAAATTGGAACGTGAATTAGTTTTCAAATGCACCACCAGAGTGCACCGTCCATACTTATATTTGTTTTTTTTAACACAGTTTGAATTAACTTTGATTATTTCCAAAAAACTACGATGAAACGAAAGCTTTAAAAATTTTTTCAACAATAAACAATATTACTAACGATAATATATAAATAAAATTTCGATCAATGCTAACTTTTAAGTTAGCATTGATCGAAATTTTATTTATTTTTTCTTTAGAAAAAACATTTGTTAATTTTCTTTCACTGATTTGGTATTCGATTGCACGCATCACTTTTGAGAGTGGTCGATTGTGCGAAGCGTTGCTTTTGTTGAAAAAACATTCAACGTTGATCAATAAGTCGCATAATGCACTCTAGTGCTGTAATTCGAAAACATACACAGTTGGTAAAAGACGCACAGTATAAGCGCTTGCGATGATATAGGTATACAACTGATCCTGGATTTCGCATTGAATGCTTGGAATACGGGTAGAATGAACTGCGTAAAAGCAGAAAGATCTGGCTAATATCACAAAAACGTTTAATATTATTATGACGTGTAGGCGGACTTAATAGATTATCAAGAGTTCATACATTTTCATTTTAAAGTTGGCAAGAGTTTGCTTCCTCATATCCCAGTTATTATAGACCTAAATATACGCACTGAGTTATTTATAAAGCTTAGGACATAACATTTAAAATGTCGGCAAATGGGTTTCGAGTGCACGGAACTTTGTCTAAGAATTATATTTTTAAGATTGTCTAAAATCTTATATCTTGAAACGAGCAATTCTTGTATATATATATATATATATATATATATATATATATATATATATATATATATATATATATATATATATATATATATATATATATATATATATATATATATATATATATATATATATATATATATATATATATATAAAATTGTAATCTCGGAATCGGCTGCAACAATTTTCATGGAATTTAGTATACGGGGGGTTTCAGGGGCGATAAATCGATCTAGCTAGGAATCATTTCTAGAAAATGTCAAAAGGTGGCGTTTGAGTAGTCCCAATTTAAACTGAAAAATTACTCTTCCTGACATCTATCGGCGAAAAGTAACACTATTTTTTTTAAATTGCTTTAACGACACAACAACACTAAAGCTATTCCAGCAGATGGCGTTGTTAAGTAACACGAAGTCAATGAGTGTTTGCTTTGAAGTTAGACTAAGAAAATCAATTGTTTATTTATATTATTTATTTTGTGTCTTCTTAATGCACGTGTTCACTTAAAAATGCCTAAACGATCTTGGAAAACAACGCTTATAAACAATCTAACTTCACGAAGCCGAAAAATACCGAGCAAAGCTCGGTCATCCAGGTACTATAACATAATATGAACTGATATCGTTCAAAAGCTTGTATTAAGTGAATTTACGTCTAATGCTAGTTAGGTGCCTGATAGCTCAGTGGTGTTTTACGCCGACACTATTCTAGAAATCAAGACGAAGGTTTTTAACCAATGTGTGTTGCCAGTGATGACTTACGGAACGCAGACGTGGTCGCTAACTATGGGCCTTATGAGAAAGCTCATGGGCAATGGAGAGGGCTATGCTCGGAGTTTCCCTGCGAGATCGAAGTTACCGACATAGCCTGGATGATTGCAAAACTGAAGTGGCAATGGGCTGGGCACATAGCGCGAAGGACAGATGGCCGTTGGGACAGAAAAGTCCTCGAATGGCGACCGCGTACTGGAAGACGCAATGTTGGTAGGTCCCCCACAAGATGGACCGATGATCTGGTCAAGATCGCCGGAATAGGTTGGATGAGGGTAGCTCAGGACCGATCGTCGTAGCAGAGTAATGCCAAAAGGCGATCCTGCGAAACCCCCTCTAAGGCCAAGAGTGACGACCGGGGTTTTTAGTGGGTAGGACCGGCGGCCTTGGCCCCCGGTCCGCCCGAGGGGAGTAGGCAGCCCCCTCGGGAGGTAATCCTACATACCCCACCGGCCTTCCCCCGGAGGCCGGTGGAAACTGTAACAGTTTTCCTCGGTATAAAAAAAAGGACCGATCGTCATGAAGATCTTTGGGGGAGGCCTTTGTCCGGCAGTGGGCGTCTTCCGGCTGAAATGATGATGATGATGAATCTAGAAATCCAAATCCTGCTGCCATGTGATGGTGAAGGAAAGAATCGTGAAACCTATTATATGTACATCTCCGAGATTAGCGGTTACGCATTAACTTGCTAATCCGACTTGGACAAGCGTGGCGGGTATATGTTAATGTCCGTGCTCTACAGGGCGAGGTACGAGCGAAATTACGAGTATTATTAATTTTGTACATATCTCTTTTACATGTTTTATACGTCTTCTATTACACTAGCCGCTTCCGCCCGCTACGATGGTCGAATAACAGAAAAAAATAAATCGTAAAACATGAGTTTTCGTACGCATGCGCGCTACACCGCATGCCCCATTTCCCAGCGGCAAGAAAACATTGTTTCTTAAAATTTTAATAACTTTATAAATAAATGAAGATAAATGAAGATATCGCAATGTTTTTTTTTAATTTTAAAAGGGCCAAGTATCTAATAAATTGTACTTAAAAAATTGAATTGAAATCTATCCAATAGTTTTGCCGTGATGCGCGCACAACTGCAGACCGATTTTTTTATTTATATAGATTGATTACTACATATATGAATGAACTTATTAAAGTGTAATAAAATATAGCATACTGTGACAATTCGCACAGCGTCATCTAGTCCCAAAGGAAACAGTAGAGCACTTGTGTTATGGATGGATATGGATTCAGTCCGAATTGTGAATCTACACATTCTATCTGCACCATTCTCGAATCAGTTCAGTCGTATTTCAGTCGTTCAGTGTGTATGTACACACGCGCAGAAGTATTGTTACAAATATAGTATTTACTTATATACTAAACACTCAACCCTAATTTTGTATCACAGACGAGGGTGGCATTCAATGCTGCGTAGACAACGGGAATGATGTTCTTCCCCCGGATCTCATGAACGATAAATGTATACCAATTCGCGTCCCTGACGATGACCCTTTCTACAAATACCACGGCGTCAAATGTTTGAACTTTGTACGGAGTATCACCGCACCCAGGGACGACTGTAGCTTGGGACCGGCTGATCAGGTTTTTGACATTTTTCTATTTTTCTTTATTTTTTTATTGCTTTAGGATAGCAGGCAGGCTGTCGGCACACTTAGAATTTAGCAGTTACCGTCGCCTATGGGTGTTTGCAACGCTAGTGGCATCGCGAATATGCTGCTATCCCATAAGGGTAGGGGAACTTGGGTCACTAATGTCAGAACACAACACAATGTTATTATGGCGGCATACTTAAGACCAAAGGTGGTCGCCATCCAGACGGGCTTGGGGCCCTACCAGGTAGCTAGGGTGGGTTGTTTTGTCGCCTTTTCGATAGGTCGACCCCGGCCGCAGAGGTTAGTATTCTTCCTTCGTCCCTGCACGGATATATTTAGGCATATATAACGATTTTTAATAGAGAATCTATTTGTTTTATAGGGCCACCTATAATTTGTTACCACGTGGAAAAGTATTATCGTTTCAGAATACGATCACTTTAAGATGTTGTAAAAGATCGAATGTAGCAAAATAAGAAAAGTGTTTTTCTACGTGGTAGGTCCCCAAGCCCATCTATATGACGCAGCGTGTTTGCGGTGGTTTGCGGCCGGGGGCGCCCTGCGTAGGTGCTAGGGACCCAAGCACAGATCAATAAATAGTTACTACGTAAACCCAAGTCCGTCTGTATAGCAACCTGGTCTTTAATTATACCGCCATACTAACTGTGTTGTGTTCCAGCAGAAGTGACCCAGATTCCAGTTACCTTACGGACGGCAGCGCGTCTGCTGTTCGTCTGCAATAAAAAAAGATGAACAATAATAGCAATCAGCGATGGTTATTGTCACAAAGTTAGTTCTTAAATCTCAAAAAGACTTCGTCTGAAGTGGAAGTTTCTGGAGCTTGAAAACTAGAAATTACTTTGAATAACAAAATTAGTTTGAACTGTTATGAAATGATGAAAAAATAAAGCAATATTCGACTCTTCGAATAAAGCAATAGTCGATCTCGGAAGTTAATAATGTTTAAGAATGTGTAATAGTGTGTGGTAAGTTGCCATAAAATCTTAATAGCACAAAACATATTATGTAGCTCAGTGGTAGGTAGCTTATTTATATTTGGTGTGTAATCTAGGGGTTTCTGGTTCGAATACTCGGCGGGATACACCGCTTAGCCAGTTTTTATGGCATGTGTATTTATAGCATTGCCTACCTACACGACCTACAGTGAAGGAAACATGGCGAGGAAACCTACATGCCGAGGTCAGCGGTGTAACTCATCAATCCGCTTTGGATAAGCGCGGCAGACATACTGTTGTTCCCCTAGGGGGAGGTCCAAAACTAGCTATGAGACGTGAGAGGCTGTTATTATTATACACACTAAAGTATTGGTAAAACTCTGCAGACTAACACGGTGACCAGTTTCTTGGACGGGTCCCCAATATATGGATCTGACAAAAAGTTGGCTTCAAAACTTCGAACTAAAATTGGTGGGAAATTAAAAAAAGAAAATCGGAAAGGATCGTTGAGAGGATTTTTACCTTGTGTCGATGACAAATCAGCCGTTTGTGATTTGAGGAACTCCTCAGAGCCTTGCTATTTGGCAGGTAAGGGCTACTTTAATTCTTTTAGTTATATAGGTACTTAAACATTTAGGTTAGATTTGTAATTATTTTTAATATGCAAAAATATTAACCTGTTAACCGAAGAATTAACTTTTGTTCAATTCATATAACAACTGGGATTTTTTCATCATAATTATAAGTAATACAACACACCTCAAGTAATAAAAGGACTGGAGGCGAAGGTCTTTAATTATTTAATAAGGATTTTATTTACATCCATAAAAAATATGTTTTCTATTGCTGTAGGATAGTAGACAGACTGACGGCCCACTTAGAATTTAGCAGTTACCGTCGCTTATGGGTGTTTGCAACGCTAGTGGCATCGCGAACACGCTGCTGTCCCATAAGGTTACAAGAACTTAGGTCTAATGCTCGAACACAACACAAAGTTATTATGGCGGCATACTTAAGACCAAAGGTGGTCGCTATCTACACGGATTCGGGGCCCTACCACGGAGCTATAGAGTTGTTTTGTCGCCTTTTACGATAGGTCGACCCCGGCCGCAGAGGTCAGTATTCTTTCTCCGCCCCGGCACAGATAAAATTTTTATATTACGGCAAATTTCCATGACAAAAAATGCTGTCATACCCATTGCAGTAGTATGTTGTGTATGACGAAATATTTCGTCATATCCAGTTAACAGGTTAAATAATTTCTTGTAAAAGTTATAGTCAGTGAAATCCGTTGAAAAATCATTATATCCTTTTTTTCAGGCGACAGTAGAATAAACCAAACCCCTACATTGGCTATGCTTCAAACATTGTTACTTCGTGAGCATAATAGGGTAGCAGACATCCTGAGCACTTTGAACCCGTTGTGGAGTGATGAAAAACTTTACCAAGAGGCAAGGAGGATTGTTATAGCCGAAATACAGCACATCACTTACCAGGAGTGGTTGCCGCTTAATTTTGGTAACTATAAATTGAACATAGATCCGAAGGTCGTATGATATTGCAAAATAAATTTCCTTATTCGAATCTATACTAATATTATAAATACGAAAAATAAATAACATTATAATCTGTAATATTATTTATCCGTGCAGGGGCGGAGAAAGAATACTAACCCCTGTGGCCGGGGTCAGCTTGTCGTAAAAGGCGACAAAAAAACCCAAGCTACGTGGTAGGGCCTCAAGCGCGCCTAGATGGCAACCACACTTGGTCATGCCGTCATAATAACCTTGTGTTGTGTTCCGGCATTAGTGACTCAATTTCCTGTAACCCTTATGGGACAGCAGCGTGTTCGTGATGCCACTGGCGTTGCAAACACCCATAGGCGACGATAACTGCTATATTCTAAGCGGGCCGTCAGATTGTCTCCTGTCCTACAGCAATAAAAAAAAACTTAATGCCGTTCACCATCTCGAAACGGCAAAGCCGGCTTTACTGTTTTTGACGGAGACGCAGATACTCGTCCCGCCCCGGCCAACTCATCGTACCTTTGCTACCCCGGCTACAATTTGGAACATTTGTTCCTTTCAAAAGCTGGGGTATGCTTGTACGTCCGGGATGCTATATGCTGCCGCCGTCTTCATGGTCTCAAAGACAGAGACCTTTTTATCCTATGGGTGCGAGTAAATTTCGGTGATTCCACCCGGGTGTACTTCTGTATCGGTCCTATGACAGAGAGTGCGAAGGGACTGAAACGGCTCACTTTTTCGGGCGTGTTCAAGACGCTACCGACAAAGTTTTTACGCAGTATCCCGCCGCGGAGGTGATCGTTCTTGGAGACTTCAATGCACATCATATTGAGTTGGTAGGCTCTGCAAAAACTGATCTGCCGGGGATTACTGCTTTTTTTAAATTTTGCTCTTGCCCATGATTTCCCTAAGGTGATTGAAGGGTTTACTCACATACCGGATAGAGTGGACCATCCGCCGTCTTTATTGGACTTTCTGCTGACCACAAATCCGGAAGATTATCGCGTCTCGATCAGGACTCCATTAGGAACTTCTGATCATTGCTTGATATCTTCCGTGATGTGCCCTCCGATTCCCGAACGGGCTCACCCCACCGCAAAGCGGAAAGTGTGGCGCTATCGGTCAGCAGATTAGGATGGGTTGCGCGAATTCTATGCGTCCTACCTATGGGGGCCGCTGTTTTTCGTCGGGCAATCCTGACACCTGTGCGAACTCGATTGCTGACGTGGTGGTGCAGGGAATGGAATATTTTATTCCTAGCTGTAGTACCCGTTGGTGGTTCGGGAAAGCCATGGTTCGATAAGCTTAGTGCTGAGGCTGTGAAGGTAAAGCAAGAGGCCTATCGAACCTGCAAAACTGCTTCTAAACAATGTGCAATAAAGTGCAGTAAACAATCTACTCGTATCTACCTATCTATACGAAAGTAACTGTATCTGTTACGTTTTAACGCCTAAACTGCTGAACAATTTTTATGAATATCGTTTTAGAAATTGATTGTACTTTGGATTGATACTACTTTTTATCGCGAAAATGAAACTAGAAGGGGGAGAAATAGGCGTGATCGTAACTAAGTTCTGTTTTTTTTTTATAAATTTGTATGGCAGAACAGAATTTGTCGGGTCAGCTAGTTCTAACTAATATTATAGTGAATTTGTTTGTTTGTTTGTTACCCTTTCACGCCTAAGCCGCTGAACCAGTTTTGATTAATGTCGGTGTAGTCATAGATTGGACCTTCGAGAAGGACATAGGCTATTTTTTTAAATTCATATGGCAGAGCAACGTTTACCGGGTCAACTAGTATTGAATTAAAGAAAGGGTTATTCGTTATCTTTTTGGGATGGAGTCAGAATGTGGTTGAGTTTGTATAATATATATACCAAATTGATCCACATTTAATTCTTTACCACTCGAAGAAAAGATGAGTCGAGGAAAGGAGCCAAAAATTAAAATAGACATTGTAAGCAACTTTTTTTATATTATCTGATTGTAGGCGAGGACTACCTCCGTTACTACCGTATCTCTACATCAAGTCTTTACAATCGGGATTACAGTGAGGATGTGAACCCAGGGGTGATTAATAGCTTCGGAGCAGGAGCCTTCAGGTTTCTGCACACAATTGTTCCAGACACTATCATGACCTGCCCGGCTAGTTACAAAGCTGCCTATTTGTACAAGTAAGTAAATTACTTTCCATAATACCACCATTGTAATGGGTGGGCTTATTGAGGTGTCGTAGAGCAATAACCAGAAGTCGATCCTGTGACCCCCCACATATGGGTGACGATCAGGATTTTAGTCGGTATACCGTTATAGCCGCTGCTAGCCATCACATCTCTGCCAACAGCACCACGCGGCCGTGAACGATGAGACCGACATAACCACGTCGGCTTACTCCAAGAATCCGTCATGGTATTGGTTATTCGGTTTCCTCGAGATAGAGAAAAGGGGTCTTTGAGGTGAATCCCACTCAAACTTCACATCGGTTTTATTTAACTGATTCAATAGTTGTAGATATTTGATTATTAAATTATTCTTATAGATTTATATGTCCATTAAAGTTGTATATCGTCAATTAATATTCACTTATAAATAAAAATACTGTAACAAATCGCACAGCGCCTCCTAGTCCTTTAAACAAGCAGCAGAGCGCTTTTAATATGGGTACTACACACATTTTAAATCTTACAAATACGTGTGGGTCAAGTATGGCCGTGTGTACGTAAGACGACCACCATGCGGCTATTAATTTTGAGAATAACTTAGATTTGAATAAGTTAATGTAATGTAGTTTTTAATTAGAGTGTGCTTATACTCTGTCTTACATATTTTTACTTCACTTATGGAAATATTTTATCAAAATTTGAATTCGACTATATTTATATATTTTACTATTTTCAGAGTTTTTCTTAACACATTCACTGCCAAGCAGTTAGTTTTTATTAGGATAATAGTTTTCAAGTGGTCCTTTATCTGCTACTAAAAAAAATAATATAATTTCCTACATTTCTTTTAAACTGCCAATTATTAAACGAGAAAACCCAAAAAGTATCGGTCCACAGTGACCAACATGGCGTCGAACGGTTAAACGAATCAATGGTATATCTTTAAATTTGAAATACATAATTACATTTTGAATTGTGATTTAAAATACCTACTAAAAAGCTATAATTCTGATACATTTTGTGAACAGACTTAGTGACCACTTCTTCAATCCGAGTCTACTAGAATCCACGCCTCAATCTTTCGACGATGTCGTACGAGGCGTCCTAGCACACTGTGCTGCGGAGTCCGATCCTTACATGAGTGGAGAGATAACCAACTTGCTGTTCAAATCTGACAACCGATGGGGCATGGACCTCGTTACTATGGACATCCAGAGGGGGCGGGATCATGGGCTCGCGTCGTATAATGACTATAGGTTTGTTTTATTTTACAATATGAAGGAAAATAAGCCTAAAATTAGTTTATACCCAGGGTTTCTTTCACAATAGTTTCAATCCTTTGGAAACTATACTTTTACTGAATGAAGGATATCCAGCTTTATTCTTATGACCTCTGGTAACTACTTACTTGCGACGTAAAAGCATAAATACCCCTATGAGGTGCGTGTTCGCGGTGCCCCTAGCGTCGAAAACATCCATAGGCGACGTGTTGTGTGTGGACGTGGCAGGTGGTGTCTGCTGTTGCTCAGCAATAAAAAAAATAATATTTGTATGCAATGTAAATAATTTTAGTATATTCAATATTAGCGTGCGTATATTTTAGTAAGATATATGCTTCATGAATATCATGTTAATTCGTTATTACAACTTAAATTCCATGTATCAAACTAATAAGTAATTTATTTTTTAGTTTCTGTATGACAGCAGACAGGCTTACGGCCCACTATACAATAGTTAGCAGTTATCGTCGTCTATGGATGTTTGCGACGACGCGAACATGCCGCCGTTTAGCGACGCCGGTGGTTGCCATCCAGACGGGGCTCCAGCCCTACTACCTTTTTTATCTGGGTAAATCCATTGCGGATACCCCGCCGAGGAAGGCTTCTGCCATGGTGGGGCCCTAAAGGGCAATAGTGCAATGCTGGCTAAGTGTACTCACTAAAAACTCAGTAACCAATCCATGCCATCGAAAGTAGGAGGCATCACAAGGCTAGTCTTGCTAAAAGTGAATACTCATTCACTTTTAACTCCCCATAACGTTACGTTAGTTCATTTGGCTGTGTGTTAGGGGAGCCCTACCTCCTCCCCTCTCTCACCTCTATGTCCAGAGGTATCTGAGGTAAGATACACATAACCCGGCCGACACTGGAGAGGCCAGCTAAAGTCAACATGGCCGGTTCAGCAGGGGGGCACGCGAAAGCATATCCCTCCCTCCCGGGCTCCAGGCTAAGGGAAACACTGGGGTGGCTTTTAGTGGATAACCCAGCGACGTGCGTCCTCTTTCTCAAGCATGGGGGGCGTGCAGCCTCATTGCACGGGATTCCCACACTACCCTGCTGCCAGCCCTTAGGCAGCAGGGTGTGCATTAAGCATTTTCCACCTCAAAAAAGGGTAGTCCTACCACCTAGCGAATCACAAACTATCACACAATAGAACTTATACGTAAAGGCTCATAGATAGAAATCTATTTGTAGTATATGAGACAGTTTTGTAATAATGGAAAGTACATATAGTAATTAGGTACCTACGATCTCTTTTTAATTACATTAATTTTGACTTTTAGAGAAATTTGTGGTCTACGAAGAGCTAGAACATTCCAAGACCTAGCCGGGGAAATTAACCAAGATGTAAGTAACTAAAATTTGTTATCCAAACTAACAATAGTAATTTTTTACACTGTTCTGTTCTCTCGTATAATATTGACTGTAACAGTCCATGGCATTCTACTGCTATGACCTTCTCTAAGGGTTCGAAGATCGTACGCTTGCGTAGGTCACGGATTCGATTCCCGTCTCGCGTCTGGTTTTTTTATTTATAACTAGCCGTTCTCGCCTGCTTCGCTAGTCGAATAACAGAAAAAAAATGTAATCGAAAAAATATGAGAAGTTTTAGTGCGCATGCGCGGTACACCGCTTGCCCCCACTTCTCCCCCCATAAAAATTGTTGTTTCTCAAAACTTTAACTTTTTATTATATGAAGATCGCAATATTTTTTTTAGAAATGGGCCAAGGTCTAGAATTAAAACTTAGAAAATTTAATTGAAATCTGTAGTATTGCCGTGATGCGCGCACAACTGCAGACATCAATCATTTTATTTATATGTATGTATTTATTTACTATACAAAAGTATGTATGTAGTATATTAGTTATTTAATATCCATAACACGAGTGCTGTGCTACTTAGTTTGGGACTAAATGGCGTTGTGTGGATTGTCCCAGTATGTTTATTTATCTATTATTTTTAGTTTACTTACGTGGATGGCAGCGTGTTAGCGTAGCAACTGGCGTCGCAAACTAATAAGGAGGCCGTTAGCCTGTCTACTGTTTCACAACAATAAAAAAATGCCGAGAGAAACGAGAATAGCTTGAAGGCTACCTGTTAAAAGTTTAAACTTCGCGTGTAATAAATAATACTGTTTTATCTCCAACAGCGCATAAACACATTAGCTCACTTATATGAATGCGTCGACGACATAGACCTAATAGTCGGTGGGGCGATGGAACGCGATGTTCAGGGTTCGATCCTTGGCCACACGTTTCACTGCATCGTAGCTGAACAGTTCTACAGGACCAGAATTGGCGACAGGTTCTTCTATGATAATGGGGAGATGTCTCATTCCTTTACAACAGGTAAATATTTAATTTTTCTTAAGTCTCTACTTACGTAACTTTTAGGAAATAGGAATCCTTATGATTATCTAGGGTGTATAGAACTTCAGATGTTTGATATAATTTTTTTTATAAATATGTTGAGTGACATTTTCATACAAGGTCATCTAATCCCAAATTAAGTTGCATGGCACTTGTTATGGGTACTAGACAACTAATAAACTACATTATATACTTTTCTTTTGTAAATCAATTCAAATATCGTTTATTCATTAAGTTACAAATTACAAGATTATCCACTCGGCACCAAACTAGGTACAGCATGTATTTTGGAAACCGGTTTATATTAAGTATATTGAAAATGAACTGAGTACATTAAAATTTAATACAATCATAATAAATACGTATTATACATAAAGATCCAGATGCTGGACGGGAATCGAACCAGTGACCTCCGTAAGCCACCGACATGCGCTAGCCGTTACGCCACGAGTACAACTACAGGTCAAATAATTCCCGTTGACCCCCCAAAATGTGGTAACGTTTAGGTGGACAGTACACATCTACCTTAATCCCAGATACAGACCTGTTGTCCCATGTATAGCTGCCTATCCACTATCCAATGTCCCATCACAACGTAAATAGAGTTTATTAACAAATTATGCAATCCTCTTATACGACTGTGAAACGTGACAGGTGCTGGAGCGACATAAGCAAGAACTGTGTGTTACGGAGGTGAATATGCTGCGTTGGATGTATGGAGTCACGCGAAAGGACCGCGTTAGGAACTCCCGGATTCGCGGCGGCCTTCACGTCCGTGCATTGCGCATAAATTGCAATTGTCGACTTCGCTGGTATGGCCACGTTTGACGGCAGCCGGCTCCTTACATCAGGAACAAATGTTCCATGCCGCCTCCATCGGTAGTAGGGATAGACCCAAAAGTTCCTGGCTTGGCGTTGTAAAGAGTGATATGCGTGCCAACGGAATGACCACCAGAGATGCCGAAGACCGTGCGAAGTGGAGAAGAAAAATCGGAAACCGGACCAAAGTGGAAGTTTATATTGCGACCAGGATCTAACGTTAAACATGATAATGAATAAATGATCCAATAAGATCTTATTAACGGTTTTTTTTTATTTGAAAATTCGGAAATTTTCAAGACTGTTTTCAGTTTCATCTAGGACTGATTACAGATGTAAATACCGTCGATCTTCTTTTATGGGTTGAAATCATAAAAAAAAAAACTGTTTTAAAAAAGTATCAGAACTTAATCATTATTCGGATTCTATGACTCACTCAGAATGAGATAGAAGAAAGAGGAATGAAAAGATATGAAGCTTTTATTCTTCTTTTATGATATTGTTTATTTTTCCAGATCAGTTGAAAGAAATAAAGAAAGCCTCCATGGCCCGTCTCATATGCGACAACACAGACGGAGTCTACTACGTTCAACGCAAGGCTTTCGAACTGGAATCGCCCTGCAATCCAAAATACCGATGTGACGATTACAATGCTATCCCTTACGTGGACTTGACTGCGTGGAAGAAACCTGATTTGATCGATTGAAGATAACCTCATAAAATTGTTCCCAACTCTTCAATTGCTTGCGTTGAAAAGACGTGCCAAGTACGTCATGATGCTTTGGTCGCATAAACAAAAACGACGTGAGTCTTTCCAACGGAAATGGTTAACAAATAAATATTTAAGTACATTTGTATAATTTTATAATCAATTGGCGCTCTGTATTCCCTTTAAAAACTATTGAGTTCTAGAAGGGAAATAAATTAGTTTAGAATATATAAATTATCTTCCGATTTCTCTATTGCATCGAACGCTCTGTGACACTTCTCAGCGAGTTACCGAACGTATCCTTACTAGACCACGAGACACCACACGACCTCCCAGTCCTCCCTCTCAGTCATCATAATACCACGATTGGTCACAGAAGGTTTAGGTTTTTGTCCCGTAGTCAATGATGTTCAAAGAAAATTTGCGAAAAGCTATTTTCAAATATGGCATAGCATTTAGAGATTTTAAAACATATGTGATAATTCAATCATCCGATTGATATTTTTCTGTTAGCAAGAAATGATTGAAAACCGTGTTTATGAAATATTACTAAAACTACAGAGGGGGTCTTTTTGTATACTACGATGTTCACCAAGGGCCCTCCCATTAAAGGGGGGTAAATGTTGACAATAGGTCAGTCACGTGGTAGGTTATGTTACCATACTACGCTCGACCGTTTTACTGCACGCGTCGGTGAAGTGGTTAATTAATATATAAATATATCGAGACATTACACACAGTGCTGCAGCGCCATCTAGTCCTAAATTAAGTTGCATAGCTTGTGTTATGTGTACTAAACAACTAATATAATACACACATTCTAATATTAATCTAATATATAAAATTCTCGTGTCACAGTTTTCGTTGCCTTAATCCTCCGAAACGGCTTGACCGATTTTGATGAAATTTTTTGTGCTTATCCGGTATCTATAAGAATCGGCCAACATCTATTTTTCATCCCCCTAAATGTTAGGGGTAGTCCACCCCTAAATTTTTTTTAATTTTTTGACATTTTATTATTTATATGGCAGAACAACGTTTGCCGGGTCAGCCAGTAATATTATAAATGTGGAAGTAACTCTGTGTTACGTTTTTACGCCTAAACCACTGAACTAATTTTGATGAATTTCGGTATAGAAATAGATTGGACCTTGGAGAAGGACATAGGCTACTTATTGTCGCAAAAATGAAACTATAATAGGGTGTTAATAGGGGTAAACGTAATGAAAATCCTTTTGAAATGAAACTTTTTTGGGCGCATGAGGGTAAAATTTTTAAGGATGAAACGGAAATTAGCGTCACGTTATGGATGAAACGCAAATTAGCGTAACGAAGATGTGAAACGTTTTTTTTTAATATTTATATGATCGCTCTCTGTGATAGCTTTCGAATGGAATGTCTGAATTGAATAATTCAAAAATATATAAAAAAGTGTTGAAGCAGTCTTGAATATGAAGTAATTTATTTTGATAAGGATTAATACCAAGGTACAAATAAAGAAGGTTTTCTAGCGGCGGCATTTCAATTTAATTTTTAAAACAAAAGAACACTTATTGTGGCAAAACTATAATAGTTAGACATATGCTGTCGCGACATTTTTTTTGTAAATAATGATATGTTCTGCAAAGTCGTAGTACATTATTTTATTCTATCATTAATAGTTTTCGCAGCGCACGCGATAAAAGAATATTTTAGGTAATTTTTGTACACCTTGGGTTACATTATTGAGTTTTAGTAAGGATCCCTAATTTTTTTTAAATATAATATAGCCTATGTCACCGGGGGATGATGTAGCTTCCCAACAGTTAAAGAATTTTTCAAATCGGTTCTTTAGAGTTGGAGCCTATTCAATGCAAACAATTAAATCTTTCCTCTTATGCCAAACATTTCCGTTCGAAGCGCAGTCCATTTATTAAACTTGGATTATAGAAATCTGTAGGGCGCCGATTCAAGGCCGTCTAAGGCTAAGTTCAGATGACCGCGCGGCGACGTGCGCAGCGCGATACAGCTGTCTAGATGGCGGCGGCTTGCGCGCGGCAATCTAGCGTCAACATTCAGTGATAACGGACGTGGAGGAGGCTATTTGGTTGTAGGGTAACAATATGTTGTTTATGAATGAGTAACGAATTGTATGTTTTTATAGTTGTATAATGTGTATTGTTCATTTATTGTGAACTGCAGCAAAAAATATTCCTTTGCTCAATGAGTCATGTCATTCTTGAAGGTCTCTGCGGAAGACCAGCGTTGGTTTCTTATAACTAACTATGCTGAGCGGAAGACCTTTTAGCGCACTTGTATTTGTAATGCGATTTTATTTAATGTTATTATTTACTTATTTTGTGCTCTAAATAAACATTTTTTCTTTCTTTCTTTCTTTTTCTATTTTGAGTCAAAGACTTTCTTTAAGCTTATTTATGTCTTTATATCCCACACTAAGACTACACGAAGATCGATCAGAAAATCAATAGATGGTAGAAGTAAATCAATAGATATCTCGTCCACCATTTTCGTAGCTCCGTGCGTCCATCGCCCTCAAACCGCGCGGGTCAACTGAACAGGAGAACAGAACAGGTCGATACAGGATTGTAAATCTAAAACCGCGCGTCATGCCTCGGTTTAAGATCTTGCGCGCGGTGCATGGCAGTGCGCGCGGGCACGCGCGGCATGTACACAATATTGATTTGTTACAATCTCAAACCGCGCGTCGAGCCAACCGCGCGTTCATCTGAACTTAGCCTAAAGTTCACTAAATTAGTTTGCCAAAGAAATTTCACTTCTGACATGTGTACTTTGTATGCACGCACTTTTATTGTTTTAATTTACATGGCAGAACATTTGTTGGGTCACCTAGTATTGATATACTTTTCTTTTGTAAATACACATTATACTTAAACATCCAGACGCGGGATATCATCCGCACCCATAATTTTTTTTTTGCTGAGGAACAGCAGACATACTAACGGCCCACTTAAATAACAGGTCTTGCGCTTCCTATTTTTTATTCGCGTCCATGGTGATTTGGCAAAACAGACTTAATAAATGACAACTAATTTGACAGATGTGGCTTCAACAAAATGGCCGTTATCAACTGTCAAAGTTCGGAAATCCCTGTTGGAAGACCCTATAATAGGCAGTTAACCTCGCCTATGGATGTTTCGCTAGGGAAACCGCGAACATGCTGTCCCATAGGGTTACAGGAACCTGGGTCACTAATGCCGGAACACAACACAAGGTCATAGACCCAGCGTGGTTGCCATTCAGGCGGGCTTGGGGCTCTACTACGTAGCTAGGGATGTTTTGTCGTCTTTTACGGCAGGTCGACCCTGGCCGTAGGGGATAGATTTCTTACTCCGCCCCTGCACGGAGAGAAATTTTGTTTCGCCATTTAAAACTTCTCTACATATAAATATAAAAGTGCTCACACATTTTTTTTACTTCATTTTAATATTTGGATAGTATGAAATTGTTTATACCTATATTATACATTTGGATAAATTTTTTTTTTAAATAGACTATAATTTCCTCAAGCCACCTTACTTTTTAACACATATTAAATACATAACAATTGCGTACATTATTTATATATCAGAATATTCAGATACCCTGTTCGTAAATACTTCAATAACTGACATTAAATATCAAAAAATTCAAAAATCTTTTATTTCGGCACTATGCAATTTAAATACAGTAGTAGTACAGGAATATCGTTGCTACGCAAAAGTAAAAACATACTGTGCTGCAGTAGAAACGTTCATCTCAGTTCATCACAACTACATTGGTTTTATAGTACATTTATAGAAAATATATAATATTAAATTCTACAGGCTACGAATCAAGGCTCTACCTGTTGGTAGGCGCAAGAAAGCTTGTCTTTGCCACGCTGTGGCAGTATTTATTCGCCGAGCGAAAAGTGAGTCAGTCCTCTGTCTATGGTATTTAAAGAGCTTCTCCCAGATTCTTACCATAAACAGACCCCATATTTCGTTACTACATACATAACCCTATTCTGAGGCTTTATGCTTGCTTGAGAGCTTCAGCAGCTAAGGCAATGCCAGTTTGGGTCTTCTTCCCAGCAATATTTTCCTGGCGAGGTTTGGAGTCTCGAATTGGTACTTTTTACCCCGGGATAAACTCAGCAACGACCTTCCGGTGAAATGGCTTGAGCTGCGGAAGCGCCTTCTCGATAGGCGTGGCTTCATCGCAATTCTATGTAGGATAATATTGGCTTGGTGGACCAATCTCGGCTATTTTTGGCCTTCAACTGCTTCTGTCGGTCTGTCTGTGGATTGATGATTTAGCTCAGTCACACATCTTCCACGTCCGACGAGCGTACTATTAAATTTCTGAGGGTCGGTAAACGCCACGATGATATGGTGGGGGATGTCATGGAAGTATGTGTGGGGGCCATTAGTGAATCACCGACATCGCCACAAATCCTCATCAAGTAGCCAGAAATTATAAAATTAAATTAATAGGTTCCTGTTATCCTTATCCTTTCCTAACATAGATGTCAGCTTCCCCTGGAAATTGCTCCATGTGACTGATGAGTTGACAAACTGTGAGAAACCCCCTGAGCCTGGCCTGACGAGGCGTTCTAAAAATGGCCGTTTGTACAATCTTTGAGCTTCTAAACGCTGGTCGTCTGTCACCTTCCTGTCGTCCAAGTGGTTGAGGGATGGAAACTGCGATATCACAAATAGCCTGAAAATTTATTGACATTATCACCATCTTTACTGCTTACTGTCGTAGGCAAAAGCTTTACTTGTGTAATATTTCTTTTATATTTTGAAAAATAGATGCATTTTGGTGTGTCACCGAACCGTCTGAATGGAAAGGATTAGACCTATCAGAGCCTCATCCATTGCTTAGCAGTTAGGGCCTAATTCAACCTCATCTACCACGAGACCTACTTACTCCGCTAAGTACCACAAAAATCTATTCTTGCAGGGGCAGAGAAAGAATACTAACCTCTGCGCCCGGGGTCGGCCTGTCGTAAAAGGCGACAAAACAACCCACCCTACGTGATAGGGCCTCAAGCCCATCTGGATGGCGACCACCTTTGGTCTTAAGTATGCCGCCATAATAACCTTGTGTTGTGTTCCGGCATTAGTGACTTAAGTTCCTGTAACCTTATGAGACAGCAGTGTGTTCGCGATGCCACTGGCGCGTTGCGTACCATAGGCGACGGTAACTGCTAAATTTTAAGCGGCCTGTTCTGAAAGGGTTCATTATTACGACATAACATAAACTTGAATGCTGAGTGAAGCGACAGTGAACTTAGCCAATTCAACGTGTAGAACAGGCTTGACTGGCATAATACCACACTTCAGTAGAGACATTCTGTGAAATAGATTTTATACTGTAAAACATTATTTTCGTAAACATTATTGCCCGTCTGGATGGCGACCACCTTTGGTCTTAAGTATTCCGCCATAATAACCTTGTGTTGTATTCCGACATTAGTGACCCAAGTTCCTGTACCCTTATGGGACAGCAGCGTGTTCGCGATGCCACTGGCGTTGCATACACCTATAGGCGATGGTAACTGCTAAATCCTAAGCGGGCCGTTAGCCTGTCTGCTGTTCTACAGCAATAAAAAAAAAATCTCTCCACACTCTCCTGTCCTTGGAGTGATTCTGTACAGAGCGGTTATGTATTTGGATTGTATGACTGTATTTACTTTTTCTCCATGCAGGGGCGGAGTAAGTATACTGACCCGTAAGGCTGGGGGTGGCTTGTAGTAAAAGGCCAAAAAACAACCCTAGCTAGGCATAATAAACCCTGTTCCGGCACTAGTAAATCAGGTGCCAGTTGGTCTTCGAGGCCGGCAGCGCGTTGGCATTGCCTCAGGTATTACAAACGTCTATGTCTTCTGGTAGGTTTCTAAATATACTGCCATAATAACCTTGTGTTGTGTTCCGGCATTAGGGACCCAGGTTCCAGTTCCTACGCGAACAGCAGTTTGTTAGCGACACCCCGAGCTTCGCAAATATCCATAGGCCAAAAAATGTTTTCTTCTGAGCCATTCTGTAACTTCATTTTTCTTAACAGTAACCACAAGACTAAAGATCTTGACATTTGACGGGAATTCATAGGAAAGTGATGTAGCCTCATACAGCCTACGCAATAACTTACCTGTATTGTAAATATTCATAAAAAGTTCCACCATTAAAGTAGCTTGGTGCAGCCGGGTTACCCATCAAACAAAGGTACTGTAAATTCGGACACGACTCCTTTAGCTTGCTTACCCATGGATATAAGGACGTGATTTTGCAATGATTTAGCCTGGAAAGTTTACATATACCTATATATTATCACATCATCACATATCGTTGGCAGATCCATAGACATACAATTAGGAAGTGATTTTTTAATCAATAAGGACCACATCTCTGCTCTATTGAAAGTCATCATCATCCTAGCGCTATTTCCCGGTTGAAACCTGCACTTCGGACCCTGGAGTCCGCTTTCCGACGTTTTCTTCTTTACTTAGAATTTCGGCATCCCTGGTAGTGAGTCCATTAGCACGCATATCACCTTTTACGATTTCAAACTAGCACTTTTTAGGTCTACCTATCCTGCCGGGGCCCGACGGAGGCGGCATGGCTAGACATGTTCCCCACGTAAGTAGCCGGTAGCCGTAAAATGTGGCCATACTATCGAAGGCGGCATTGCCGCAATTTATATCCAAAATCACGGACTGCTGTATTCAAAGTATATTCATGAATACGATGAAAAAATGATCCCATGAATAGATCATGGGTCTTCTAGTGATATCCTTAAAAGCAGGAGTTTGTTATACAACATAAGAAATACTGATTAAAAGACTAGCAGTGGTAACCTCTCTGGGGTCGGTCGCTCGGGTCTAATGATCGTGGTCAGCATCAAAGTTGCAGAGCAGATAGATAAAATAAAGTGGATGATTTTTCTCCACTTGTTTCTGTCCAGCGTCTCCTAAGACCATGTAGAATTTGGAAGACAATGACTCTTTATCTTAATCGCTCCTTTCACCAGCGAGATCTTTTACCTTCTGTGTTCCCAACCACAATGGAACCAGATTGAGCAAATTAATAAGAAAGAGTAATAATATATACTCTGGGGACTACAGCTGTTTAAAATGCTATAGTGTACAGCCACTGAAACAAGTTGTGTTGTTCCATCCCCATACTCATTATATTTTCAAATATAATGAATTTTGCTGCAAATATAATGTTTGGTCTAATGAGTATGTTTGTTAATGGTAAATTATAAGATCAACAAAGGGATTGGAGGCACAAAGCCAAAAATAAAGTCGGCAGGTTGTTTTACAATACAGGTTTCCACATAATACTAATGCATTTTTTAGTCATTGTAAGCATAAAAAAAAATTATTTGGATAGGTCATAATTATTAAAGATACTTACCACAAGAGTTGCAGTTTAGGTAAAGGTGGCAGGTGACAATTTTCGGTAATTGGATTATGGTCAGCGATTAATGATGTTAAATGCTTGAAGAAAACAAGAGCATCCAAATTCCTGAAAAAAAGATGATTTCATTGATTTTGGAATCCTCATACAACAATAAAAATTACATTAGAAAGCGTAAGAGTGACCACATAGCTTTATAAGTGGGAGATGCAGCCACCATAATGCTATATAACAACTCTCAACTACTTCTTAATGGTTTAGTGACCAATCACAAATGGTTAGTAAAAAGAAAGAAAGGAACAGATTGTCGTAACACTTATTATAAAAAAAAAATTTGTTGCTGTAGGACAGCAGACAGGCTGACGGCCAGCTTAGAATTTAGCAGTTACCGTCGCCTATGGGTGTTTGCAACGCCAGTAGCATAGTGAACACGTTACTGTCGCATAAGGGTACAGAAACTTGGGTGACTAATGTCGGAACATAATACAAGGTTATTATGGTGGCATGCTTAAGACCAAAGGTAGTCGCCATCCAGACGGGCTTGGGGCCCTACCATCTAATTAGGATTGTTTTGTCATCTATTACGACAGGCCAATTCCTGCCTCAGGAGTCCGTATTCTAACTCTGCCCCTATATGGAGAAAAGTTCATGTTTACTTACGTAATTTTGTTATGACTGATATCTAGATATCTTATATGGTCAGAAAATCTTTCCACTATTGTTTTAGGTAGTTCGTACAGTCTTTCATAGGCCAAAGTGAGTTTTCTAGATTCATCTTCATTGTCTGTGTTTATATCTGCTGGTCTGAAAGAAAATATTTAAACCATTTTCATTTATAATAGACAATTTTGTTTCTTTGTACAATTTTTTATTTGTCTGGTCTTAAGTTTTCCTCCATTTCCCATTCGTCACCCTCTCCTCTTTTGGAGCAACAACCTAGACTTGATAACTTATTCATTAACTTATTGTATACAATTATATATTTTAATTTCAAATTGTCGCAGGATTAGATACTCCTTTTTTAAAGCTGGAATTTTTCTATATGAGTATACTTACATACTTAGACTTTATATAAAGCTATCGAAGCTCTAAGTATATACTTAGAGCTTCGATATTGGCTATGAAGCTATATAGAATAGCTACTATATAACTATGCTCTTAATCAAACAGAATAAGATACAACTCTCATTGTGCTTGTCTTCTTAGTTTTACTACACAAAATAACCACTCATTAAATTAAAGGAATGAGGCTTCTATTTGAAACAGAATTCAAAAGATCTCTATTTGTAGAATTCTTTATTAGTTAACATTCTTCATTGCTCTTAAGTCAGTTGTAATTCAAATACTAATGTTAATTACAAATTTTACATATTTGAGAACGATCCGATTATTCTCAAAAACTCTTTTACAATTAGGGAGTGCCCTTGCTCCTGCAACTTCCCTAAAAGGGATAGTAATTTTATTGTTGTTTAAATTATGCTAACTCTGCATGTACCATGGTAAAGTGGATTAAGTTATGTCAGGTTTTGTGGTGCTTTACAGCATCTCCTGCCACCTTTGTCCACCACTCCAGATATGACCTGGTCTTATTGGACATGATTTTGGGTAATGTCTGAAAGCTAAAAGCTTTGCTTTTCTTTTATGCAAGGTAAATTTCATTTTTATTTTGTGCTCGCACCTGAAGTGGTCTTGCACAGGCCATTCTTGCAGAGATGCTGTATCATTCTGATGATACTGCAGCTACCATACCTCGTTACTAAATTTTTACCGAAAATGGAACTCACGAGATCAAACCAGCAGCCAATACTGTTTCAGACATGTCAGTCATCGAATCCACTATAGCATCGCTAGAGACGTCCACCGAGATCACACCACCTTCACCTTCGTCAGATCGGAACCCTGATGTGCTGGGTAACCTTAAAAGAAATGTTTTTAAAATGTCACTTCGAGTTTAAATTCTTGTTCACGGAAACCTGTTAACCTTGAACAGTATCAATTTTTTAAAAGAAATAAAACGATTCAAAACTACGTTTTGTTTTGTTAAAAATACAGGAATATTATAAACAAACTAGACGTAAGATAAAGTTTCAAAATTTGCGCGAACGAAGATAAGTTATACCACAGAGTCCACAGATGATTATAGACTCAGTCTCACTCAGTTTCACAGAACACTATACTATACTTCTAGCGAAGCTCAGTTTATAATTTCGGACTTTTTAATCAGACCACAAACGTCAAAATTATCAATTGCATTTAAAATCTTTGGCATGTTTTGAAATATCAATGTTTGGAAGTATGCAGGGCCCAATAAGTCCTATATCCTGAAAATATTGCTGAAAGTATATTTAACTGCCGTGAGATTTTCGCGGAGCTCCACCCGCTTAACCTCGATTTCACGAGGCGTGGAGTAAAAACCCCGGATGACGACCTCCTTACGCCACCGATACAGCGACGCTAAGAACCGAGCTTTCAGATCCCACGGCATGGATCCGGTGAGGAGGGAGACCGCCTCGAAGGACACCGTGCGTGCGGTATCCTCTGAATGGCCCTGACAGCCAGTGTGCGCTACGGTTTTCGCAGCAACGCAGTGTTCTTGGCCGTTAGGTGCTTCGCCCAAACGGGGGTCCCGTAAAGGGCCATTGACCGTACGGTTCCTTCCACTGAGTTTGGTCCCCCGATGTTGGGCAGCAGTCGGGCGAGTACCTCGGCCGCTTCCGTGAGTCGAGGGGCCAGCCGCTCAAAATGTGCCGAAAAGTGTTGATTGGTAATCTCAGACTAAATATGATTACGTTTCATCAAAAATAAATTCAAAATGTTAAAGTTAAAATAAATAGTTTTCCATTCAGTCCTTAGGTGTCTTTTTGTTTTGGAAGTGATCTCATTAGCCACATCTACCATTCAAGAGGTTATGGGCCCAGAATATTATATTCAAAAGGAAACAATTGAAAAAGAAACAATTGAAGAAGTAGTAACAACGGTGTTGAAAATGAAGAGGTGCAGTTGTCGGAGGAGGCACACTTAACGGAGGAGGTTCAGTTGTCGATGGAGGCGCAGTTGTTGGTGGAGGAGCAGTTTTCGGAGGAGGTTCAGTTGTCAGAGGAGGTGCAGTTGTCAGAGGAGGTGCAGTTGTCAGAGGAGGTGCAGTTGTCAGAGGAGGTGCAGTTTTCGGAGGAGGCGCTGTTTTCGGAGGAGGCGCAGTGGGAAGTGGAGGAGGTTGTGGATGTTTTTGTGATGCTGGATAGAATGGAGGATGTTGTTGTTTTTTGGTGATGCTGTATAGAGTGGAGGAGGTTGTTGATGTTTTTGGTGATGCTGAATAGAATGGAGGAGGTTGTTGATGTTTTTGGTGATGCTGAATAGAATGGAGGAGGTTGTTGATTATTTTGGTGATGCTGGATAGAGTGGAGGAGGTTATTGATGTTTTTGGTAATGCTGGATAGAGTGGAGGAGGTTGTTGATGTTTTTGGTGATGCTGGATAGAGTGGATGAAGTTGTTGATGTTTTTGGTGATGCTGAATAGAATGGAGGAGATCGTTGATGTTTTTGGTGATGCTGAATAGAATGGAGGAGGTTGTTGATGTTTTTGGTGATGCTGGATAGAATGGAGGAGGTTGTTGATGTTTTTGGTGATGCTGGATAGAGTGGAGGAAGTTGTTGATGTTTTTGGTGATGCTAGATATAATGGAGGCTTTTGTTGGTGTTTTTAATGATGCTAAGGCATGATGACTGGTGCGTGTGTGGTGATGGAGTGATTGTGTACCGAAGGGATGATGATTGGTACATTTGTGGAGATGGTATAGGTAGGAAATGAATTAAGTTACTAGGTTTTTAAAGTGATTGGTGTTATTGTTTTGTGATAGACGTTAAGACTTTTAGATATTTTAATTCTAAACCTTTTAGTGAAGGTAGTGCTAGTGTAAGGGGGTGTATTAACACCCCCTTACACTAGCACTACCTTAATTAAACGTAATAATGATTACGTTTCATCAAAAATAAATTCAAAATGTTAAAGTTAAAATAAATAGTTTTCCATTCAGTCCATATGTGTCTTTTTGTTTTGGAAGTGATCCCATTAGCCACATCTACCATTCAAGAAAGTCCCATTGGGGATCGAGGACAAGGCCCAGAAACTTAGATCATCATTGAAATACATTAAGTATATCGGTTTATTTTTTAATATTAGCAGTAAAAAAAATAGCTGTCATAAGCAAATTTACAATTTTTAAATAGTACGCTAACACATTTATGATGATAAAAATAATTTTTTTCATTACAAAATCTATACAAACTAAGAAGAGTCATTGATTTTAAACCAAGCTCAATTATTTAGAAATTAATTTAGGACGATTAAGCAGTTTCGAAAGTTTACTTACGAATATGTCTCATGTTTATCCATTTTATTTTTAATTTCTTTATATCACAAAGGATATGCACATGTCGTTTCCGAACCAAGACTAAATAATTTAGTTCATATCCTTATCAGTAAACTCGGTGAAGACATACAATGATAAGGAGAATATTTAGGTTTATTAAGATTGACATCGACCTGCAACGTACTTTTCCAATACATGTATGTATAGGTATTATAATATTTATTGCATCGGACAAAACCGTTGTAACAGAATGTTGAGTGCCAATCTCATTTGAGCAAACAAAAAATTGTTTTGTTCATGTTGAAACTTGCGTATATATTATTTACTAGCTGACCCGGCAAACGTTGTTCTGCCATAAAAATAATTAACGCCCCCGCAACTCCTCATAAGGGTGGAATTTCGTAAAATCCGTTCTTAGCTGATCTCTACTTGGTGAAAAGAATATTCCTACCAAATTTCAGTCTGTCATGTCTTATTAAATACATTCTTTATAAATCTGAATCTTACAAATTTTAATTATTTTAAAGAATTAATTCTTAAACAGCAACTCTGTGCTCTGCATGTACAGTTCATTGTGCTATTGTAATTTATATGGTTTTTGCTTCAAATAAATTGTTTTCTTTCCTTCTTTGTGTTATACGATGTAGTTAAAATAAGAAAAGAAGACAAATAAGAAAACTTTATAAAATTGTGGTTAAGTACCCAGAAATGTTTGAGTCGTCGATTCGGTATGACTGTTACTCATATTTTTGGAAGCATTAACATTATATTTTTGATAATTCACGATTAGAAAAAAAGAAATTGCAGAGCTCCGCTGTAGCCTTGCGTTTTTAGGAGTGTATTTTATTTTTGATGTATTTATTTTCCCAAATAGTCCGTTTTTTTATTTTCTCAAGGCGTAATTTTTTTCCCTCACGTCTTTTTTTTGATTATTTTTTAACGCTTACTTTCCTACGCTCTAAACTGTAAAGCTTCGCTTCTTTCGGGCGTCCCTAGACGGCTCTGTTTTGGACTTGAAGAGGTGTGTGAATCAGCTTATTTTACCTAAGGTAGTTGAAAAATTTGTAGTCTAACATAGATCTTAATGTCAGAAACATTTCTATGTAGCTTCGTGCTAAAGGTATATAAATTTATAAAAATATTTTTTTACTACCTGAAAATTGGTAATAATAAATATTTCTATGGCTGATCAAATTTATTTAATAAATATTTATGACATTTTATTCGAGAAAATTCCCGAATATATATAATAATACATTAAGCACATACTAATTGTAAAGCTTAATTATAACGAAATTTGGGGAATTGTTCACATATCCGAAAACAGAAATTAAGGTAAAAGCAATCAAAAGAATAGTTGGCCACTCCACTTAATTTTTTTTATACTTCAAGATATTTTAAATACTAAAGTTGTTTTAAGCTATATTTGAGTACAGGTTTTGTGCAGGGTCAAGTGAAAATAAAAAAAATCTAATTATTTTTCCTTAGATTTTTGTAGGAGTCGTTAATAGTAAAGTAATTAATAGACACTAACTTAATAGCATCGATACTGATACAAGCAGTATGACATGTAATTGCGGTACGATTCCAAGAGAGAATATGTATTTTCTTGATATACAAATACCTAAATACAGATTAAATATTATAAAAATATAATATGAAAGAATGATTAAAACATGTTTTGATAATCAATATTTTTATTGGTATATTTTCCCTGTGCAAAATGGTATATTTCTGCATTTTTAAGGTGCTTTGGTATTTTGTGAAATTTAATCTGGTCACACTGGTGTTCAGTTAGCTTCAGCAACACAGCAACACTGATCATTAATCAATGTCAAAATTTGGTAGACAGTAGGCTGTATGGACCAAGTCCTTTGCCTGCCAGATTGGCAAATTAAAACAACAACAACAACAATTGGTAGACAGTAGTCATGGCAAAATAACTCACCAAGAAGAAAAGAAAGATATATATCTTTTGGATATAAAGATATATATCATTCTTTTATATCTTTAACTTTATTTTACCGTAAATAATATCAATTGCAGACAAGATGAGTTAGTGATATTAACTCCTTTTTTAATTTAAATATTAAAACTGAAACAGCGGTCTGATTTTCCTTCATACTTGATAGGCTTAGGACTGTCAACCTAGTTACAAAAGTCCGAATAGGTCTAATAAATCTATTTTTTATTAATCTTTTGGAACTAAGCTGGCGTAACTAATACCGTAAACTAAATACAAATTTTAAGAATATACGAAACAATTACAATAATTTATCTATTGCAAAAACAAGATGCTTTACTAAGCTGAAGCTGCTCAAAACTAAACCGAGTAAAGTATTAAAACAATATTTTTAAACATGTGTTTGATATCACGTATATTCAAACAAAATTAAACGATAACACCATAGCAATACGATTTATATTGGCTTGCTACTATACTCGAACTCATTCTATTATAAAAAATACGCGTTGCACCCGGATAATCACTCTGTCTCGTTTCTTCTCGATCTACTCAGTGTGAAGTGAGATATGTTATGAAATGTACCGAAATATGTACTGTAAAGATAAAGATATGAAGATACAGTTTGAATACAAGAGATATAGAGATAAAATAACTCTTCACTTGGGATATATATCTTTTGAGTTTATCTATCCTGCGTTACACGTTCACGTTACCAGTGTGACCATATGTGGCAGTTTCCTGCCATTTTGGCAGGATTGAGCCCTTATTTTAGGCTGTGGCAGGATGTGTGGCAGTATTTCAAAATTCGGCAGTATTTGGCATTATTCGGAAAATATGTTATTTATGACAATACTACATCGCTAGTTACAGATATTCCCCTAAACCTCTCTTAGAATTTTTCTGACAATCATGAACTCTAATGATTCATCTATACGGTCCATAAAATAAATAAATTTGAGAAAAACTTGTTTGTATCTCTTACACCTAAAAACGACCACATCTACTATACGCTGTGGTCGAACGGCAGTAGCGAAGAAAGGTAGTATTATTACAAGTCTTTAAATTTAATAATCAACCATCAGTCTACTTAACTGCTTCGTTACATCAACGAGGCAGACTTTACCAATGAGCTATGTGGCGATCACAATAGTTCATCAAATTGGACGCAGTGATACTAGGTTCGAACAAACTAGCATAGCCACCTTTCGTAATAATAATACGGTCTATAACTATAAAACTGATATTAGAGTGTTAATTCTTCTTGCAATGTTGTTTGTACATTTCAATCAAATCAACCATATAACTTTTGTCTTTTATTCTGAGTACACGAGTTTAAGGAGTATAAATATATAATTTGAGTGTGTTTTGGTAAAATGAAGCGAAAGTATGAAACAGCATACATAACAGGGCAGAGTGGGAGCAAAACCTATTACTGTCATCATGACTTACTAAAGCTAAAGACAATCCTGACAGGGCATTTTGTAAGGCATACAATTGTAAATTTCCATCGCATCTATCTGCCCTAAAAACATACAGGCACTTAAAACAAAACAAGAAAAATATGGAAGGGTATCACTATAGGGGGTAGGCAGTCACCAGTAAATTATCTTTTAATTAATTAATTTTATCGTATCAAACTAAAAATGTTATTTTTTGCATTAGATGTATAATAATTAAGGTTTAATAGTCATTAAAAAATGTTATTAATATAGTGGCATTATTCTGGCATTTTCATTATAAACGTTGGCAGGATTTGGCAGGATTCTAGTCAAACTAAGGCAGGATTATAAATTTTGAGTTGGTCACACTGAAAGTTACACACCTTTAGTCTTTAGTAGACACGTCGCGCGTCGTGAGACGTGAACGTTGTGAATGAATGAACTTTGGCTTTAGTTATGTAGGTACTTTAATAACAGCTGGATAATTTTAATATCATAAAATTCATTCATCAAGAGTTTTATTGCTTTTCATAAACATAAAATGGATGTAAGTATTTATGAAATTGTTTAATTGAATAGGAAGCTATGGTTACTTCATATTAATGTTCTTTTCAGGAAAGCAATATTCCGATTGACATAAATATAGGCAAACTGCAGGATTGGTTAATTAGCAGACGTCATGTAAACAAAGAATGGCAAAAGAGTATTCTACCTGTAAGAGAGAAGATAAATAATGCCATACAAGACATGCCAGCTCACGATGGCATTGCAGCCCTACTTTCAGGAAGTTACATCAACTATTTCCACTGTTCAAAGATCATAGAGATCCTTAAAGAAACTGAAGCGGATACTAAGAATCTCTTTGGAAGATATGGCTCCCAGAGAATGAAGGATTGGCAGGATATAGTTAAGAATTATGAAAAAGAAAACTTGTACTTGGCTGAGGCAGCTCAGATTTTAGTTAGAAATATTAATTACGAGATTCCAGGTTTGAAAAAACAGATAGTCAAGGAGGAACAAATGCAAGCTGTGAGTATGTTGATCATTTTAAGTGTAAAGGTCTGTATGGCTAGACTAATTCATTTATGTGCTGGAAGTAAAGTTAAACACAGCATATAAACATCTATTTTATCCATGCAGGGGCGGAGAAAGAACACTAACCTCTGGCCGGGATCGCCCTGTCGTAAAGGCGACAAAACAACCCACCCTAGCTACGTGCTAGGGCCTCAAACCCGTCTGAATGGCGACCACCTTTGGTCTTAAGTATGCCGCCATAATAACCTTGTGTTGTGTTCTGGCATTAGTGACCCAAGTTCCTGTACCCTTATGGGACAGCAGTGTGTTCACGATGCCACTGGCGTTGCAAACACCTATAGGCGACGGTAACTGCTAATTTCTTAGTGGGCTGTCTGCTGCTGTCCAACATGATGTAGTGTTAAAATTGTCCTCTCTTACAATACCCAACACATAGGCTTGAAATGTTTAATTTAGATGCAATTAAGAAATTAAAAATGAATAGAAAACAGTTTTTTTATTTATTAAAAAATATAATTAGCTTAGGTTGTTTGTAACACTAAAGTATTTTTAGATTATGAAATTCAATTTGTTACAATTAAGTCAAAAAGAGAGTAAATAGTGAAAATTTATACTTAAATATGTGTGAATTTGGTTTCAACAAAATTTTATTACTTGAAGTTTAAATTTTTTTATTTCAGGAATTTGAAAAGAAACATTCAGATTTATTGAAGAATGAAGCATCTAGTAAATCAGAGTTTCACAATTTATGCAAACAATTGGGTATAAAGGGTGAAAGGATCAAAAAAGAACTTGTAGACCGGCTACAAGAGCTTCCAGTAATATATGATCAGGTAATTAAAAAAATATTACAAAAATTTACCTATATGTTTTGTGCAATCACATCTTTGTAAAAGAAAGGCAGATAATTGATTTTTCTAGGTGGAAAATGATGACTGTCTAACTAAGTAACTTCAAAAGTTTTATTTATAAGCCTTTTCCGTTATTGAGTAGGTGCACTAATGTGTAAGTAGGAGGTTAAATTGTTATTTATTTATTGCTAGAACTGTGTACATTATATGTTATATATTGGTTAGTATTTTGTATCAACAGTTTACCTTTTTAAGATTTATAATACCTATTTAAAAATTTATTTTTATGCTTCAAATTATTAGAAAATAATAGTTACATATTCATTATAATTTTATTATATTAGGTAAACTATGAAATTGCAGTTTTGTATGAAAAAATTTATACAAACTTTTGTCATGTGTTTTTTATTTGTATTAATCGAAGTAATCACCCATGCAATCAATGCATCTTTGCCAACGCAGGGGCAGTTTATTGATGCCCTTCTTAAAGAAATCAGCGGGACGGGAGGCAACAAATTCCATTTTGTACTGCCTCTCGGGTATTGAATTTTTTTCCCGCCAAGAAGTTGTCCAAATTCTGGAAACAGTAGTAGTCTGTAGGCGCAAGGTCTGGTGAGTAGGGCGGATGACTGAGAACTTCCAACCCCCAGTTCTTGCAACTTGACGACCGTCTGCTGTGCAGTATGAGGTCGCGCGTTGTCGTGCAGGAGCAGCGGAGACGAGCGATTGACCAATGCTGGTTGGCAGCTTTTCCATCATTGTGTTCAGTTCGTCACAGTACACATCTGCAGTAATGCTCATCCTGTTTGGTAAGAAGCTGTGATGAATCACACCGGTGCTAGACCACCAAATAGTGACCATCACTCTTCTAGGGTTAAGTTTTCGTTTAGGGCATTGTTTAGGTGCTGAACCAGGATCCAACCAACTTGCTGAGCGCTTGTGGGTATCAAACAGAATCCATTTTTCATCGCAGGTAACAATGCAGTTCAAAATTCCTTAATTTGTGTGTCTGTTGAGCAGTGCAAGGCACATCTCGACGCGTACTTCGCGCTGGCGAGCATTGAGTTCGTGGGGCACCCATTTGTCAAGCTTTTTTACCTTGCCAATTTGACGCAAATGGACCAGTATTGTTTTGACGCTAACGTCGAAAGCTGCTGCTAATTCAGCCGCAAAATGTGTATCATCAGCTTCCACAATCGCCTTTAATTCGTCATTGTCGACCAAAGTCTTCGGACGACCGCGTGGTTCATTTTTCAGGTCGAAATTCCCAGAACGGAAGCGAGCAAACCAATAACAGGTGGTGCGTTGGTTTGTAGTGTTGGCTCCGTAAACTTCGTTGATGTTACGTGCCGCTTGTGCCGCGTCGCTGCCACGACGGTACTCATATTCCATAATTACTCGAATTTTTAACATATCCATGATGACGAAAAAGATTGAAATGCGATGAAAATGTAACACTAATCAATAAACAAATGACTACTTTTGGAAAAAGAATTCCATGATTTTAAAATAAAATTAATTTGAAATTAGAATTCTTAGCCAAACAAAAATTATTTTGATTTGAAATGGCCAGTACTGCAGAACGACAATTTCATAGGTAAAAACCTATTATCTAATTGTTTTATTAATTTTAAACACAAAAAATATAGCGTTAAATTAATTTTAACAAACAAGAAAAAGAAATTTAGAAGTCATTAGAATTAAATAAATAAAATAATAGGTATCGATTTTTTCAGTCAATTCCATAATAATTTACCCTTAATTAAGAAACATGTCCTTCAGGTATTCATCTATATTACTAGGTGGGCAACAAATTTTGTTTTGATGACGATTCATTATAAACTTATTAAATATATAATATATATTTATTTATTGGATACAATTTTAAACATAAAAGATACATAGTACAACAGTTCATGTACAATCACACTGGCCGCTAAACTAGTGAATACTGTATCTCAGTGGGCCAGTATTCTTAACTCCATACCATTATATTAATAATTAAATAATATATAGTAGTTAAATTAATAAGATATAGCATATAAATAGATGTATATTATTTCTTACAAACATTATTACTTCATAGATATATAATCATTGCAGAGTAAAAGCATTTAAAATAAATTAAAGAAAGTAAGGCTGCTTTTTAATGTAATTTGCCTCTAGTTTCTTCTTCTTCCTGCCCTTATCCCAATTTATATGGGGTTGGCACAATATAAGCCGTCATCCAACATTCACACCCTTTTTTACCATATTATTAGCATTAGTTATGATACATAGTGTTTTATTTTGAAATTATTTCAATATTTGAGTGACACGCTGTTTCCCAAAGTTGGATTCTGTATGTCCATATGGGTTTTAGTATGGCTTTATAAAGCGGAATTTTTTCTTAAGAGGGATTCCGACCAGTAAGCCAGTATACTTTACTGGTTTGTTTGCCAAGTTGTTTTCTCTTAGTGAAGCTGTGTTTTTGCCATGTTACTCAATTTTAAAACTGATCTTGAGGTGATTATTTTGGATGCTTATCTCCAATAATTTTTTCGGTCTTCGTGATCCCCAGTTCTTCTTCCCACAGTGAGTTGTCGAGATTTGGGGTTTAAGTTAGCAGTCTTTACCTCGGTGAAAACTTAAGGGATGACACCTCTGTGTTGTGGTTCGAGCTATAGGAATGCACATCCGGTTTTGGGTAGGCTTCACCGCAGTTCTATGTTGGTTTATCTTGGATTGGTTATTTCGCAACCTCAATTGGATTGTACCGTCCGATGTCTATAGTCGACGAGTGTACTATTAAGTCTGGGGGTCGGTAGTCAAATACCGCAGTGATCAAATGGCCGGACAAAGCTGAGGAACAATGTTGTGGGGCTGTTTGAGTCTAATCCAGTGAAGTCCAGTAGCTTCTTTAATATCGTCTTCCAATCTTCATGTATACGTATATAGCCTTGTCAAAATATAATTTAAACCATTTTATAACAAAAATATTTTTTTAGATAGGAAAATCTCTAAAACCACTTCAGCCAGCAATCAAGCTATATTCTGGCTTTACGAGATATATCCTCGGGGATCGAGCATCGGAGCCATTCCCCCTACTCCAATACATAGTCAACAATGGCAACACAACAGTGTATGAGTGGCAGTATGGTGAACCTCCTTTGAGCATCGAACCAGATCCTATTCATATAGAAATAGATGACGAAGACCAGAGTGCTGGAGACCAAGTAAGCTATAAATTAGATTTACTAAAAAAAATCACAAGGAATATTTGTATGTATATGTTGTATGAATTTTGAGTTTTTTTATTCAAAGGAAAAAAAAGAATAAAATAATTTAAATATCAACAATTCTAATCTATTGTTATTATTTGGTGAACAATGGCCTTATAGAAAAACATATCAAATTCAACATGCATTTAATTGCCACTTATGTTTTTAGATTGATTTTGGTGAGAGTCAAGAAATTGATTTTGGTGCGATCGACTTGTCTGCAGGTGCCATAGATTTCGGTGATGGCGACGCGACTGTTGAGATCGATTGGGGCAACATTGACAGTTCTGCACCTGCAGATATCGTGAGTAACATATTCTTACAGTTGATATTTTTAACAAACATATTATACCCGTACGTAATAAGTTGAGACCTGGGGCCGGTGACGCCACAGACGCATCGTTGTACTGTGCACTAAGAGTACGAGACTAAGATGTTAAAAAAAATGGCGTTGCCTACAGTACAACTTGAGGGGAAGTTACAGGGGTAGCGGGCGGAGGGTTGCATTCTAGGCGAGTCTCAACTTATCGCGCACGGGTTATACGTGTGATTTTTACAGCTATTATTTCGGGAGTCTTTTTTATTGCTGTAAGACAGCAAACGGGCTGACGGCCCACTTAGAATTTAGCAGTTAACGTCGCCTATGGGTGTTTGTAACGCTAGTGACATCGCGAACACGCTGCTATCCCATAAGGGTACAGGAACTTGGGTCACTAATGCCGGAACACAACACAAAGTTATTATGGCGGCATATTTAAGACCAATGGCGGTCGCCGTCGAGACGGGCTTGGGCCCTACCACGTAGCCAGGGTGGGTTGTTTTGTCGCCTTTTACGACAGGCCGACCCCGGACGCAGATGTCAGTATTCTTTCTCCGCCCTTGCACTGATTATAATTCAGTCTGTGTTTGAACTGCACTAGGTAAACCATAGCTTAAAGCCTCGTTCATTTAGCAAGGTGCTACAATTAGGATAGTTATACTTTTGAGAACTGTCCTTTAATTACCCTGAAGACCAAAGATAGGAGGATATGAAGAAGTTTACTGAGGGTAAAAAGGTGTGCCAGCTAGCAGGGAAGTTGACTTAGATCTGAATTTCTTAATAGAGGCTCTTGTAACCCTGTATCACATACAATTATTTGCTTTTCAGGACCTTTCTGCAGACATAGCAGCGGTGTCTTTAGAAGAATTGGGTATTGTAGTTGAGGAACAAGGTGTGGCTGGTGGCATTGCCAAAGGTCAAGACGCACTCACATTGCTGGATAATCCGAGTACGAGGAATCAGATTATTGATCAGCTGGTTGAGGTATGTCCTTTATGGTAGACATTATCAAGGTTACCTAGACTCGTGATGAGTTTGTTACGCAAAGACAAATATAATTACCATGTACTGACTCCAAAAAAAAAAAAAAAAACATGAGGATATATTTAATTGAAGTAAAATTGGTTATGGTATATGATAGCCAAAATTACACTCAGTCTAAGCGAGGCTACAAGCTTCATTGCTATGGGGGCATGCACCTCTTAGGTAGTTTTCCTAGCTTATTGTGTTTAACTTTCACATACTTTTCTCTGTGTAGGTGAGGAATAGGAATACTAACCCCTACGGCCGGAGTCGGCCTGTCTTAAAACGCGACAAAACAATCCTAGCGACATGGTAGGGCCCCAAGCCTGCCTGGGTGGCAACCAGCCTTGGTCTATAAGTATGCCGCCATAATAACTTTGTATTGTGTTCCGGCATTAGTGACCCAGGTTCCTGTACCCCTATGGAACATCAGCGTGTTTGTGGTGCCCGTAGCATCACAAACGTTCATAGGTGACGGTAACTGCTTACATTAAATGCGATGTCAGCAATAAAAAAAATATTGATACAATGAAGAAATACATGAAAAAACTTAAAATCATCGTTGTATGTTACTGCCAATCTACCTACCTGGGTCTGTGATTGACCATGGGGATGCTGAGTACTGAAAAATTGGATATTATGAGGTTTAGGGGTCCTTTTTTTGGCCAGAATGTAATTATAGTACTACTACAGTAGGTACTACTATGTCATAATGAGCCCAGTGGGAGATAACTGCTGATTTTATACAAAATTGTTTGAGCGCAGACCCATGTTGAATCTATGTGTGCACATGCATTTATGTGTACACATGAATGTTTTTCTCCATGCAGGGACGGTGTAAAAATACTCACCCCGCGGTCGTGGCGGGCCTGTCGTAAAGGACGACAAAACAACCCTAGCTACATAGTAGGGCCCCAAGCCCGTCTGGATGGCAACCACATTGGGCCTATAAGTATGCCGCTATAACCTTGTGCTGTGTTCTGGCATTAGTGACCTCGGTTCCTGTACACCTATGGGACAGTATATTCGCGGTGCTCCTAACGAAACATCCATAGGCGATGTTGTAGGATTCCAAGCTTATCTGGCAAACCCGTGGTTTCTTAATATGTCTTCATTAGTAAGCAGGTTATTACACTGTAATGTCCAGAACATTAAGCGGTTCATGTTCCAGTTTTTTTACTCAGGCTACAGTGTTCGTGTAGCTGCCGTCAGCCTGTCTGGGTATATTATCTTTCTTTCACTTTTATGTGTCGTATTATGATGATTTTGTATTGCAAATGTGGTCGCCATCTAGACGGGCTTGGGCTTTACCACGTACCTAGAGTGGGTTATTTTTTCGCCTTTTACGATAGGCCGACTGCGGCCGCAGTGGTCTGTATTCTTTCTCCGCCCCTGCACGTATAAAAAGCCGCCTACCGTAGATCTTTCAGGTTTTTTTTAAACATTATCTTTCTATTTTAGTTGGAGTCATTTTTAAAAATGCGTATACATGAAACTAAATCGAACGATGACAATAGCAAGTTCACACTACTCCAATACATGCCCACCGAGAGTGTTGAGGAGTTGGTGGTTATGTTGGAAGCAGTCCAGGGCGCCACCGCCAAGTTGACCACCCCCGAAATTAATCATTTGCATAATGTCAAGCATTCACCAAGGTAATATTAGATAAAACTAGCTGTATCCACGGATTTAATTAAACAATAGAACATCGATAAGTCGATTCTCCCAAACTCGAATAAATGTTGTTTTCCCTTCATCATCATCATCCTTGCGTTAAATCCCGGTTGCAGCCCAAACTCTCGCTTCGGCGCCCGGGGTCCGCTTTCCGACTTTTTCTTCTTCACTTCGCACGGTCTTCAGCATCCCTGGTAGTGTGCCCATTGGCACGCATATCACCCTTTACGACGTCGAGCCAGCACTTTTTGGGTCTACCCCTCCCGCCGGGGCCTATTACGACTCTTTCTACGCCTTCACACAAAACAAATGTTGTTTTCCCTTCTCTTCCCTAAACTTCCGTTGATCGGAATTATTTCTGCATTGAAGTTGTTTGATTTATATAATGTTACAAAATATTTTGTCTAAATACGTTATAGACGATTTCCTTTTATTACTTGAGATGTGATATTTTGAAATAAAGTTTATTGCCGGGTTAACAGGTAAAAATATTGTATCGTCGACGTCAGTTGTTCATTTTCCACTGCTTGACATAGGCCTCCCCGAGTTTCTTTAGTTTTAGTACTTTTTAGTCTCTTACTACTTCCAACCAGTCCACTGGTAACCTTGCGCAGGTCATGGGTATCGTGCCTCACGCCCAGCCCGATGGTCTGATAAATGTTTGTGTAATAAACAATTTTCAGATATGTGGACGTGTTAGCAGCTCAATTAAAGCAGAAATTAACTCTGTGTGATAAGTTGTCAAAATTGGCTGCGCGTGCGGCGGAGCAGAGGACAGCCGCCAACGAGAGGGCGGCGAATTTGAGACCGGTTTTGGCCAAAATCATAGAAAAGACTAAGGAATTGCAGGCTCAGGTATGTTTTTAATAGAATTATGACATTCTATGGTGGTTGAGGTACATGGATGTGTGGTCCCAGCCGATAAGAAGAATGGGGCCACCCCATCTCGTTCCTAGGGTGACGGGGATAGGACGATCAATACCCTCCAGGTGTTCCCGCTTGCATGTGCTCTGGAGTGCCGAGATCTCATTACCATTGGCGAACCAGACCTCTCGTCCCGAACGTCATTAGATGGGACGCCGTCGCCTATAAGACAGTCCGTGAAAGAGGTGGCGGAGAAGGAGCGGGAGTGCGTAGCCTCCCCTCCATTTTGCGCATGGCAGAAGATAAATAGTTGTTTTTTTAACAGTGTCCAGAACCTGGTGTAAACCTGTATTGTAGGTTCTTTTAAACTATATTATTTAATTATGTTATCCTTCCTGGTAATGGATACGTGTGACGTTCCTCGAGCACTGAAGTTAAAGCTTTGCAATTAAATGTTTAAAGAAGGTTAATGTTTCTCCGTGTAGGGGAGTAAGAATGCAGCCAGGGTTGGCCTGTCGTAAAAGGCGACAAAACAATCCTTAGGTGAGCTTCAAGCCCTTCTGGATGGCAACCACCACCACTACCATAGCACAAGTGACCCATGTTCCAGTCCTCTGCACGGAGGGCTTGTTACGGTGACCCTGGCGTCGCAAACGTCGCATACTGTTTAGTGGGCTGTCACCTTGTCTTCTGTCCCTCAGCAATAAAAAAGGTAGCCAACTTCTATGGTATTAACTTTTTAAATAATTCCAGATCGAAAGTGAGATCTCGAAGAAGTACAAAGGCAGACCCGTCAACATTATCGGAGGAGTTAAATTCTTATAAATATATTAAGAGATAATTATTGTATATTTTTGTATTGTAATTTTATTATAGGTAAAAATATATATTTCAAGGGAATGTGTATATTTTTTATTTTGTGACTTCAAATTAAAATAGCTACTATACCGGCACGCTATGATGGCCGATTTGACGTTTGTCTACTCCATGAAGTTTCGTATTAATTAGTAATTATATTTGAAGGAGCAAATTGCTGTTCTTTATTGTCAATAACTGCACGTCGCTATTGATAATAAAGAACAACAATTTGCTCCTTCAAATGTAGTTACTAATTAATACGAAACTTCATGGAGTGGACAAACGTCAAAACGGCCATCATAGCGTGTCGGTAGCATAGTGTGAATGGGTTGGTCACGTCTGTCGCAGGACCGACGGGATGGTGCAAACTAGTCTTGGAGCAGACACCGCGTCTTATCAACCTGCGTAAGGTTGCCGGATGTAGCTTGATAGGAAAAGAAAAGAACAGGGATTTGAGGTGCAAACTTGGGGTCAGGAATTGGCTGACGACGAAATAAAGTAGCAGACAGGCTGACGGTCCACTTAGAATTTAGCAGTCACCGTCGCCTATGGGTGTTCGCAACGCCAATGGCATCGCGAATACGCTGCTGTCTCATAAGGGTACAGGAACTTTCACTGATGCCGGAACACAACACAAAGTTATTATGGAGGCATACTTAAGACCAAAGGTGGTCGCCGGGCGCCATCCAGACGGGCTTGGGGCCCTACCACGTAGCTAGGGCGGGTTATTTTCTCCGCCCATGCACGGATAAAAATTTAAGGTTTTCTCAATGAAGTGGATTCATTTTTGAGTAGTACTACCTGGATACTCTATCAAATCTATATACAAAAGCCCTGTTGATAACTACCTCATACACAGACACAGGTAGTTTTTGTACACGCGGAGCTGCGTGCGTGTCGTATGAACCGCCGTATGAATAACTTATAAACATACCCAGGAAATTTTTTTACTCTAAAGTTATTAAACGCTATTATAGGTCCTTAACTTATATTTTGCACACCTCTACAGAAATATGTACAATCATCACTCAACTTCGTTTCACTAAGCATAGACACACGTGGCGCGTCCCGGGTGGTCGGGGCAGCGCAGTGTTCATTATCATCATCTTACCGTAAAATCCCGATTGCAACCCAAACTTTCTGCTTTTTGACTTTTTCTTTTCCACTTCGTACGAACTTCGGTATCCTTGGTAGTCAGTCTATTGGCACGCATATCACCCCTTACGAAGTTAAGCCACTTTTTGAATCTACTTTTCCTGCCCGGCTAAGGTGGCGGTGTTCATTATATACAAATTTTTCATATAATACATATTATGTATTATATGAAAAATTTGGCAAAATTTAGTTTTCACGTCGATAGCTGCTATCTGCAGGCTTAAATTTAAAAGAAATCTACTGTCAAAGTCTCATTCTTTACTTAGCAAGGTGCACCAGCATTAGACATCTTCATCAGGTGTTTTGAATCACGAAGGTCTTGTTAAACTTCTTACACCCCATGTGTTATGTATGTTGTGAAAATGTTAAACTCTTAGCTTGTGAAAATGTTAAATTCTACAGTTGTTTCTTTTCTTTATAAAGACATTAGGGAATAATATTGAAACAGTTTTTGCAAAAATTGGAAATTCGGAAACTTATTTATTTTTGAATTATTTTTGGTTTTATTAATAAATAACCTTTCCTTCTTACATTATTATATTAATATACATAAAATTTAAGTAATAACCTAAGATTTTCTCAAGTTAAACAATTTCAATATTAAATAGTTCAAGTTAGATTAGTTTATTACTTCTGTCGGGCATCCAGAGACGCACTTGTTTTTTTTATTTAATTACTGAGGAGCAGCAGACCGGCTGGCGGCCAACTTAGCAGTTACCGCCGCCGGAACTTTGGGACGCCGTACAAGAACTTGGGTCACTAATGGCAGAACACAACACAAGGTTATTATGGCGGCGTACTTAGACACCAGATGGTTGCCATACAGACGGGTTTCGCTACTGCGTAGCTAGGATTGCTTTGTCGCCTTTACGATAGGCCAGCCCTGGCCGCAGGGTTTAGTATTCTTACTCCATCTCTTTTTTTTTTGGTCTCGGGGAAAAACCCTCTCTTGACGGGTTCCCCCGGTTCGGGGGGACCGAGGGATATTGTGGGACTCCGGGAAAGATGTTCAGCCATCCGACTACTCACTAAAAACCCCTTTGTTCTAACGCCTACGCCCGGGTACACGGATATGTGGCCTGCTGAACTCGTGGCCCGGGCCGGCGGCGGCCCGCCCTTTGTCTCAAGGCGGGCCTCTTCTAAAGTGTTGGCGCCAGCGGGTCAGGGTTTCGTCCCCCCGGCGCCTGTGTTGACTCTAGGAGGGGGCCGCGGAACAGCACGCGGCCCTCCCTTGCAGCAATAGTGCGGGCGGCGGATCCTCCCCCGAGGGGCCTTTATACGGCGGCCGGACTGCATAGTTCTAATCTACAGGTACAATTGTCAAAGAAAATATTTAAGTAAGTTGTTTATTTTTAGCGAAAATTTATCGACATTTCTGATTGCTTCTTCATCACGCCATTATTACCGGATAGTCAGTGCTGGATTAAGCAAGCGCGGGGCCCTTAGCAAATCTTTTCAAAGGAACCCGCACCTGGGCGCAAGTGGCTCACAGCAATCTTCCTCTTAGCAAGTTAGAATTATTATTGAATTAGCCTTGAATCTTGCGGCTTCTTTCACAACAATACATAACCTTCGGAGGACATCGTGGCAAGCAGGGATAGCACATAGGTGGATCTTCACAGCACGTTGTTGGACAAGGGGCCACTAACATCGGACATACTGCAAATTGCTCGCAGTCTTCAGGATAAAAGCACGCCATTTTATTTAGATTTTACTTCTTTTTCTGTTGTAAATTTTATATCATAATAAATAAATTTCCGCTAGAATTTTGATAATTTTCACGGATTTAGTCGTAGTGATAGAGTAATAAAAAAATTGACATGGGTACCTATATAGTATATTAGTTTGTCAGTTCGCATTATGATGCGATGGAAAAAATATCCACATATAAATATGAGGGATATGAGTGTATTCAACGTACAGGGATGGATTAGGAATATTGACCCATGCAACCGGAGGCGGCTTAAGGTAACAGTCGACTAAATGACCCCAGTTAGGTGTTAGGATTCCAGGCCTAAGTATATCATGAGCGCCCTTGGTCTCTAAATATGCCGCCATAAATTAGCCGTGTTAGCAGTGCCCCTGATTTCGCAAATATGCAAGGCGACGGCAGTTGTTTACTATTAAATGGGCCGTTAGTATGACTACTGTTTCAATAATCATGTAACAAGGGACCAAGGAATTGTGTGAAAGGTTAAGATAGGCGTGAATTATTAGAAAATAACTCCCGTGTTCCATATTCAATTTACAAACTTAAATATTAAGTAACTGCTTAACCATTTAATTATTTACTTTCATTTTATATAACCGTCAACGTAATTTAAACCATTTATTATGATAATATAAAGCAATGACTTGCGTGTAATCACTTAAGTGAGTTCTGTAGTGCCGAGAGAATGCTATAAGCATTGTACATTTATAATAGTATTTTTCTCATTAAACTATTTTACACACTGGCGTAGTTATTAACTGATAATTATCATCAGTCGGGAAATAGTCAAACAATTTTATTTTTTAATAAGCTTTATTTCACAAGTACATTTTATTTTCCTTGCAGGGGCGGAATCGATACTTACCCGTGCAGCTGGAGGCGGTCTGTCTTAAAAGTCGTCAACCCTAACTGGAAGGGCTCAAGTCCATCTATATGCCATTATTGGTTTTTAAATATGCCCCATAATAACTTTGTGTTCTGTTCAAATAAGTGAATCAAGTTCCAGTTCTCATTCGCGAATACAGCGTGTTAGTGTCCATGGCGTCAGAAACGTCGTGTACTTATTAATAAATGTGTAGAAATCTACACATGCGATCATTTGCGTTAGTTAAAAAAAATCTCCAGACTATCTTTTTTATTGCTGGATCACTGTAGAAATTTGATGACAAATGGTTCTGGACTTTAAGGTCATAAAGGACACTGGCAACATACCACTGTCTTCGAGAAAATTCAATGACAAGTTCTTTAAAATGCCCATATGGCCAGTGCCGGATTAACCACGTAGCAACAGTAGCAATTGCTACGGGCCTCGCGCAAGAAAGGCCCCCGTACATTTAAATATACGGGGGCTTCTGGTTTAAACCAGATCATCTCAGCCTAAATATCTAATATACAAAAACAAACAAAACGCATAGACGGCAAATAAACGATTGAGGTATTGAGTATCGAATGGTTTTTTTTTCCACTTTAGTTACTTAAGAACCCCTAGCAGATCAAGGGCTTAAAGGCCAAATAGAATTTGCTACGGGCCCCGCACTTGCTTAATCCAACCGGTGATAAAACCTGTGTTCATTTCAAATCCGAATTGAACCCAAAATAAACTGTCAAAAAAAGTACAGCATCGAACTCTCAGAATATGGACATTTTAGTAGATTAAATTACTGAAGGTAACCACACGTTATATTTTAGTGAAAATTGCTAGCTAATTGTAATTAAATAGGATGATGTCTTATATTTTACGAGGAGATGAAAAATAAATAATTAAATTATTATAGATTTGGTTGGATTTAATTTCTTTAGTTTGTTTTAGTAATTCTCAAAAGACAAACCGAATTGTTGTGATTCACCTTTGCTCTAATCTCCGTTATCCTAATAATCCGTTTTCCTCCTTTTCCGATACCCTAAAAGAGACAGGATGATATTTCTTAGAACTACACGATCAACAAAGCGTTAATGTATTCTCGCCTTTTTATTTGTTGAAAATATGAACAATGTGTCTATTTCAAACAGCAATCGTCTATCTCGTTTCTGGCTGACTAACTTTGAACAGATTGGCAATAGATTTGCGATACGTGTATTTACACACTGATCCCTAATTTGGAAGGGATTTCCCACACAACTATATATAAAAAAAGTAGATCCAATGTGTGTTTGCTAATATTAAATACAAACACACATGTTTATATATATTTACCACAACGTACTCGCCTGTAACTTGATGGATAAGACTTCCAGCACTAATAACAGAATAAAAAGAAAAGCAACCCCCCAAGATAAAGTCTTGACAACAATAAACTGGATTAGTCACTGGAATAATTTCATTCAAGACGCATAATCTCTGGCTAAATGTTTAATATTTAGGAAGATTGCAAGATAAAATATCCCATTAGTATTTATTGTTCAGGTTCCAGCTCATGGCAAATGTTCATAAACTTTCAGGTGGTGCGATGGCAGTCGAAATGCATCATGATCGATACGCGGAACAGGAAATTGTTACTCTATATTTGTCTCTATCGAATGACTCTTAGAGACATAGTTTGTATACAGAATACATCCAGTAATATTATAAATGTGAAAGTTTGTTTGTTTGTTACGCTTTTACACCTAAACCGCTGAACCAATTTTGATGAATTTAGGTAAAGTCATAAATTTGACCTTGGACATAGGCTACTTTTTTTAAATTCATATGGCAGAACAACGTTTGTCGTATCAACTAGTATGTATATAATGATTTTTAAGTCATTTATTTCGGTACTATGCAATTTAAATACAGTAGTACAGGGATATCGTTGCTACGCAAAAGTAAAAATATACTGTGCTGCAGCAGCAACGTTCACCTCAGTTCATCACAAATACATTGGTGTTGTGTATGCGCGTGTATGTGTTTGTGTGTGTATACTTAGGGTTGTGAATTCATTATATATTAACCTTAATAATAGACTCGGTTTCCTCATAGTTAAGGGAGTGTAATCATGTTATAATTTTAACTTTGCACTGATACAAGGTGATCGGATAAATATTCTAGATTTTATTACATTTATTACATAGTATAAATATGTTGGAACTAAGGTGATGGTAGTGTCTGATGCTTTAGCTGTGCGCCTAGGTTCAAATTTACATACTCCGTCAGAACTCCGTTTATTTGTATAAGAGGGGGACCATAGGGCAGTTCCTTATGTTTTTTAGTACTACTGCCAATATGAATAACAGTCTAACAGTTAGTATTTCTTGATATTTATACAATTGAGTAGTAGAATAACGTCGCGGATTACCACCTAGAATTTTGAGCACCGTACGCTGTGCTTTTTCTAGCTAAAGCATGTGGCTAGTAGGTACGGAAGATACTATTATGCAATAAGATAGTACGGAATGTACGAGAGCTAAGTAAACTTAGTAAATAGTTTTAAAGTTTTTTTGTCGGGAATATCTCAAACTTTTCTGATAATATAGTTAGTTAGCGAACTTTTTTAGAGTTTAGGTTTGCCACACTTTTTAAAATTTTCCACTTCCATATAAGTATATTAAATACTAAATATAATAATCTTTCCGAAACAAGATGAGAGTCACTATTGGTAAGCATAGTTTCGCGGAAATGTGACGCGCCATAAATGTTAAGAAGATTGTAAGATTACAAGGCTGTATTAATTACAAATTCTATTGTTTTTGGATTTTTATCGAACAGTTTTATTTCTTCAAACATTGTATCATAATAAATAACTACGACGTTACATTGCTGCCAAAGGCACGTCACTAACCGCAAGACTATAGACTTTTTTTCTTGTGTAAAATTGTCTAAGAAAGTAAATAAAATATATCAGACTGCTATTAAATGAACAGTCCTGTATTGTCGTATGACTCCCTAACTCCTTAAGGAATAACAAATGATGGTTGCCTGTGAGGTAGTAGAGGAGAAACCAATTTCTGCATTTATATGCTGCTATAATAACACTTGGTCCCTAAGCGAAGTCATGAAGAATAACGAAATGCCTATAAAAGAAAAAAGGAAAGATACATGCATTCTACCCTGCTTAACATATGGATGTCAAACGTGGGCACTTACAGAGCAATTAGCTAATAAAATAAGTGTCTGCCAGAACAGCATGGAACGAAGCGTGATTGGAGTTAAGAGAAGAGATAAAGTAAGATTGGACAAAATAAAAGCAAAAACAAAATTCAAGAATGTCAATACAGTTTATAAACAACTCAATAGGAGATGGACCGGACACATGATAAGAGACAAAAAAGAGAAATGGACTAAACTTAAAATCGAGGTAGACAGAGTAAAAGATGGGAGGACGACATTAAAAAAGTTTCTGGCCCAGCATGGAGCCAAATTGCGAAGGACAGAGAAAGATGGAAGTCTTTGGAGGAGTCCTTTGTCGAAGGACAAGCTGTAGTGGATAAACCGGATGCCGACAACTAAACACTTATAATAAATATAATAAAAAATAGATGTAAATATAATTCTACAGTAATAAAGGCTTATTTATTTATTTATTTATTATAATAACACTCTAGTAAAATAGGGCAGCTCGTTGGCAATGCCTCTGGTGTTGCAAATGTTTATAGGCGATGTTAACCATCTACTATCGGTAGCTCTACCTGACGATCTCTGTAATACAAAAATCTTTCACTCATTTATTAATATTACAAGTAATCGTATCTGTTTGTAAGTAGTATATGTGTAACAAAAACTACATATTATGTTAGACAAATCAGTAGATCGATCCTGGTCCATAAAATATCTAATATATAATGTAAAATTATGTTTTTCTACTCTTTTAAGTGTAAAAAGGTTGGATATGATACTTTAGCTAAAATTTACTGACACGAAAACTATAGGGCTTAATAAAACATCTTAAGATAATATTTTGATAAGAATGAATCTTGACCCTTCTGAACCTTCCTCTTCATTCGTGCGAGTATTTTGAGGATAGCGTAGGGATCTTTTCATTACCATAATATAAAATTGTGCAAATAAGATAACGTATGACACTCGAATCTACTAAAATAAATTTTCACCGCTTAGTTTTTATCTTCATTATAAAATAATTACCAGATGCTAACATGTTTTGTGGTAGGCACCTGGTAGCTGGAACCAATTTCGATTCAAATCCCACGAGAAGATGTACCGCTCAGGAAATTTTTCTCTTTTTGGTCTCCGAGTATCAGGTGCCTATACGTATACGGCATAGGTTATATTCTTACTATAAATATGACAAGTGTATCTAATACTGACCTTTTTTGTATCTAAACCTTTTTTATCCGTGCAGGGACGGAGAAAGAATACTGACCTCTGCGGCCGGGATCGGCCTGTGGTAAAAGGCGACAAAACAACCCACCCTAGCTACGTGGTAGGGCCCCAAGCCCGTCTGGATGGCGACCACATTTGGTCTTAAGTATGTCACCAAAATAACTTTGTTGTATTCCGGCATCAGTGACCCAAGTTCCAGTACCCTTATGGGACACCACTGGCGTTGCAAACACCCATAGGCGATGGTAACTGTCCTACAAAAAAAAAATCTCAGGAAAACGACAGTCGCTCGGACGTAAGTAAGAAATGAGGACGCCAGTTAAGTTACGCAGTTCCAGTGTATCCAGCTTCATTGTTGGGTGCAGAAGACTGATTTAGAATGAAGTTATAATTGTAGCGAGACTAGGATAAAATGTTTAGTAGCCCCTTTTAGTGCTATTGAAAGTCCCACATCATTATTAATACAGCTAGCATTCATAGTCTATTTAGCAGCAGATATGGATAGAATAGAATCGATATCTATAGAATGATAATAATATAAAGATTTTCACCAGAGCTGTTCGTTGCTTGGCAGCAAGAATTATCAGCTGGTTCATACTGATAGAGCTGAGAGTATAGGAAACTAGTTTCACACATGCTCCGCAGAGAGGCTGGCTTAGAGATAGTGGTCTCCTGCGAGCGAGTCATGCGGCAGAAGCAGACCGCCTAGAGAGCTAGGGATGATGATACGCTGGCGTCATCTATTTGTCGACGGAGAACGAATAGAGGCAGACGTCAATACGCGTATCTCATGTCTCCCTAAGAGAAGAAGGCTGCCTGTGACTTTATGTCACCAGTCGGTAGGGCCGGGGGGCCTATCCGGCGAAGGGGTACGTGAGAGTGTCCTTTTCCCGACCGGGTGCTTCTCACTCAGGGTTTTAGCACCCACTAAATGGGCATGTCATTGCGATCATCCTGGTTATTCGTTGAATGGTTGCATTAGTGGGGTGGAGAACCCCACATACCCACGTCGGATTCTCCTAGGAGATCAGACGCGGCACTGTAAAGTGTAGTTTTCCCCGGGCAAAAAATGATCTACATTTATACGTTACATAAGAAATGACAACATAAATTGTTTTTTAAAATACATTTTAAAGTAACTGTAATTTTAAATTTGTGGTTCAGATTAACAGATAGCGTTGTTATTCAGTCGTGCGTTTACATTCATGTTGTATAAACTGTATAATAAATACATTGTGTAATACTTTGAAAAATAAATACTCTTTGGTATAAATGTAGAGAGAGTTTAAGGTTTGTTTGTTATTTGGGACAAATTATAGTTATGTAGTTAAAATTGGAATGGATTATACCATGGATATAACCAATGCATTTTATTTATGTAAAGGCATCGCGAAATTGTTTATTTTTATTTTATAAAATCAAGAGGTTCCTCTTAATTTAAAAGTTAGCAGTATAAAAGACTGTACTACAGCTTTTTTAACAAAAATATAATTGATTAATCTCTTTGTAGCATTAGGTCCAATTACGTAGATATCGCGACTGTGTGTTTATCGTTCAAATTCAGGCCGGTACTGATTACTGCGATTACCTTAGCCAATGTTAGTTTAACTTGACTTTGACTATTTTAGAATTAGTAATCAATCTTCTCGTCAGTCACCCTACAGTACTTGATGCATGTCTTGGAGTACATACGGGCCGAGGCTTGGTCACTACTGAACTCGTGCGCCAATCCCGATCCGAGAGGAAAACATCCAGAATCAAAGTGATTACCATAGCTCGCGAAATAAAACCAGCAGTGTGCCGGTCACGTCTGTCGTAGGACCGGCGGATTGAGTTTACGAGTCATAGTGGAGCTGCGTCTTGTCCAAAGGAGTGTAACTGGAGTATGCCTCCGATGAACTGCGAAAGTTGCCTGTTGAGGCTGGATGAGAAAAGCAAGGACTGAGATTTGGAGCGCCAGTTTCGGGAGGGCTACCATCTGTAAGAGATTATTCACTGACGACGGCTTTATTTGTTTTATTTTTTATATACCGCAATCTCATAGTACTTCATAATATAGCTTAATAAACTTAAATAAAACGCTCTAGAATATGTTAATAATTTATTGCGTTAAGAGGGTTATATTTTACATAAAAACAACATTCCATAGGAACGAATCAATGACGCAGTTACACGTAACACTGTCCACAGACAAACGGAACAAAAATTCGCGAAACTTAATTATGTACAGTTAATTTCACTTTCGCTCTAAACTGGTTTAAGAATTATTATGATAAAATTTATATAATTAACCATAATTATATAATATATGTTTAAAGTTATGATAACCACTATGAAATTACCTCATTTTATCTCGACTTAATGCAAAATTCGGCACTTAAAACGGAGACCAATCGAGGTGGCTTGCATCGCTTAGGCAGTTTTGTCATTGTCAATTGCCATGTATCGACGGTGGAGGATAGTAAAGTTATGAAATCTGCATACCGACATCATCGGCAAAAGGTGTGAATTATTAGTTGATGACTAATAGAGGAGAGTGGAAGGAGAGAACATGATGACTGACCGCACACAGTTGAGATGAGGACAGAACAAAGAAGTAGATCCAATATTGTTTGTTCCCTCTAACTAAGTTCACATGGGGCTGTTATTATTTGATACATCATATAATTTTTTTTTTGTGTTTATTTAGTATTATAGAAACTGCAATACCACTTTTTTGCGGTGTATTTAATACTTAACAATGTATCGATTATTCCAAAACAAAAGTACTATATTGCAAGAGCGGTTAATTTTTTTAAATAATATCTATCATTTATTAATGTTCATTCAATAATCACGGTCATCGTAACATTAATACGTTTTGGAGTAATCGTATTGGCGAAGACCTGCAAAGAGCTCGACCTCTTGGACAGGAAAATCTTCTAACGCACATCGCGAAGAGTCTGTAAAATGAAAGGATATATTAACTAAAAAGTCTGTATTATCTAAATAATTCAATATAGAGTTTCAAATGCAAAAACAGGGAAGAAAATTAGATTCTTGGGAGGGATAAGAGAACAGGAATTAAAGAAAAGGAATACCATCCAGGCGAGGGGGAAAGAACATGGGCCACCGGAACTTTCATTTACCGTACAAAACACGGACATATTCGTAAAGTTAACGTTTCACGCTGAGCGTAGTATCTTACTCAGCAACTAAACCGATGTCTAGGAAGCGGGTTTGTTTTAAATAATACTCCAACAACTACTTTGACTTAGTACTTTTTGACGACTTTAGAGGTGTAACATAGCTCGAAGGACTGATGGCCGTTGGAGCAGAAAAGTCCTCGAGTGGCGACCGCGTACCGGAAGACGCAATATTGGTAGGCACAAGATGGACCGATGATCTGGTCAAGATCGCCGGAATAGGTTGGATGAGGGCAGCGCAGGACCGATCATCGTGGAGATCTTTGGGGGAGGCCTTTGTTCCGCAGTGGGCGTTTTCCGGCTGAAATGATGAGAGGTGTAAGGCATAACACACGTCGGAACGCCAATGGAAGTCACGAGTGCGATTCCCGCCCTGAATCTTTTATGTATAATATGTATATATTTAAAAAAGAAAAGTTGAAGTAGTACGTCAGTTTTATACGAGTAGTATGCATAACTTATGCGCTATGCTACTTACATTAACGAGATGGCGCTGTATGAATTGTCACAATATAATATAATTAATTAATTATAATTTAAATTTAATATTTGAACACTTGCTAAAATATGTGGCATGACGGTATTATTATTGTAAGATTTTGACTATGTCATAAAAAATTCATTTCATTTCATATTTATAACGCCACAAGACACCTTGTTACGGATTTAAAAAAAAATCTATTTTAGTAACATTACAAAATACACCAAATAAGATCAACGCAAACAAAGTTAACTTATTAAGTGAAAAGTTCCACATTAAGCTCTCATAATTTCATCACGGGGGTGGGCTAAAATGTAGTAAAGTTTTACGGAATACAAAAACAACCTTTCCAAAGGTATTAATGAAAAAACAAATTGACCTACCCACTTTTTATAACATTTTTGTTTCAGTATTAATAATCGGTTTAACTACAGAGAAATATATTTTTTATTTCGCTCGATTTTTTTCATCGTCTTCTTTAGAATTTTTCTTTCTTTGCTTCGAAGCCTGAGGTATTGTTGAGTCCACTAAAGTTCAGCCTTATTACGTCAGTGACCTATCGTTACACTTTTTTTGTGAGCCAGTATTGCTTTTTTTATAGCTAGAATTCTGCAGACAGGCAAACGGCCCACCCTGGTAGGTGGTCACCGTCACCTATGGACGTTGGCAATACCAGAGGCATTACCAACGCGCTGTCGGCATCGAAGAAATTTTATAACGCCTTTTTTGAAGAACTCCATATACTACCACGATGAATAAACTTCAGCTGGAAGTTCATTCCAGATCCTGAGAGTACGCAACATGAACGTTCTTGAGAACCGTTTCGTACATTAACGAAGAGGCTCCAAGAAATGTGGATGAACACCCAGCCGATGGCGGGCAGTGCGGTGATAGAAAGACGACGAGAGCACCATTCTAAATAGCTCTTCAGAACACTCCCCGTTGTACAGACGGTAGAATATGCAAAGAGACGCAAAGTATCTCCGAAATCCAAGCGTGTCTAGACTGTCTGCGAGTATGGGATCGCCGACAACACGAACTGCGCGCCGTTGGATGGAGTCTAGGGGATTGAGTTGACAGGCGGGTGCTCCAGCCCATAAATATGAGCAGTACTCCATATGTGGTCTGACCTGTGCTTTGTATAGCACAAGCCGTTGCCTTGGTCTGAAATACTCTTTGGACCGGTTTAGCACATCCAGCTTTTTGGAGGCAAGTTTAACTTTGCACTCTAATTATCCCCTAAACTGCACATCATTCGTGATGTTGACACCAAAGATCCCAATACTGCTTGAGATGGAAAGAGGGGTTCCTTGGAACTGTGGCGCAGGTGCGAACGGGGTTTTCTTGGCAGAGAATATGCAGACTTGCGTCATCGAGGGGTTGAACTGGACAAGGTTTCGTCGTCCCTATTCAGAGTCTCTCTCTAGAGAGTTTTCTACTTTAGACACAAGTCTGACCCGATTTTCTTCTAAAACCGCAGGAGAGAGGTTTACACGACCAGTGCACCGTGCATCGTCTACGACTAATAACCATTGCACCAGCTAAACTATCTCCGTGGCTTAGCGGCTTTCGTGCCTCGGAATGCCTGCGGGAAGCACTGATTCAATTTCCATATTTACAATAGAAAATTTGTATATAAATTAGTATATTAGTACCTATAGCTTGTACTATAGGTACTAGTACCTATAGTACAATAGTACCTATTGTACTATAGGTACTAGTGTCTAGTACCTATAGCACAAGCGCTCTGCTCTTACTTTAGGACTAGATAGCGATGTAAAAGTGTCATTATATTTATTTATGTATTTATAAAATATAATTCATGTAATACAATGGGGCCGACTTGCACAACCAATCACTAAACCGATTTAGCGCTAAACTTATTTAAATCGTCATTCTGTCCCTGTCACATTGACAACATTTGACAGGGACAGAATGACGATTTAAATAAGTTTAGCGCTAAATCGGTTTAGTGATTGGTTGTGCAAGTCGGCCTGAACTGAACACCTATTGAAAAGATAAAATAGTGGATGGATACAGGAGGAGAGGTAGACTAAAAATATGGATGGATTGCGTAAAAGATGATAAAAAAGGCTAAGATGCCGGCTAACAGATGTGGCAGTATAATATGGGATAGGGGCAGGAATAAGAAGGATACAATTAGAATGTGTTTAGTAGTACCTACCTGTCACATTCGCACAGCCTTCCAGCGCATCCATTGACGAACTGGTGCCGTGTTTGCCAGTTCTCCAACGCGCAAAGTGGTTCCCCATGATAGCATTTCCAATAATATGGCTGAAAATATACTGTGTAGAACGGACAGTATATGTTTTCATAGCACTGATCGTGCATTTTGCAGCATCTGAAATGTATACCGATATCATAAAAAATAATTAAAAAATGGCGGATAAATACTGTCATTTCTTACGTCAGTAAATGGTATCATTAAGACTTGGTGACTGATTTTATCTGAAAGCTTTGGTATCAACTAGTATAAACACAACGACAGATAACTTGCGTGTGTGATCATATAGGGAGGAAAAATATACAGGTTATAAACAAATAAATAAATAATGTCCAATGTCGAAGATGCATTGCTCTTGTTATTAATAGGTCTTTACCTATGAAATTGCCGTTTTGTATTAAAAAAATTAAACAAATTTTTTTCATGTATTTTTTATTTGTATTAATCGAAGTAATCACCCATGCAATCAAAGCATCTTTGCCAACGTAGTGGCAGTTTATTGATGCCCTTCTTAAAGATATCAGCTGGACGGGAGACAACAAATTCTTCAAAGGCAGTTTATACTGCCTTTCGGGTATTGAATTTTTTTCCCGCCAAGAAGTTATTCAAATTCTGGAAAAAGTAGTCTGTAGGCGCAAGGTCTGGTAAGTAGGGCGGATGACGGAGAACTTTCAAGCCCAGTTCATGCAACTTGAAGACCGTCTGATGTGCAGTATAAGGTCGCGCGTTGTCGTGCAGGAGCAGCGGAGACGAGCGATTAAACCATCTTGTAAAAAGTTTAGAGCGCTATAATTAAAAACCTATGCGTTATACAAAAAAAATTTTCAAATAAACACGATGGCAAATATTATCATCTACAATAATGATCTCTACGATTTTTGTCGTACGATGCGCGGTTCGCGAGATTTTCGATAAAACGTGTTTTCCAAGATGGCGGCTGAAGTGAAAACGCCGCGCCCACTTGGATTTACATTTAGGGGACACCCTTGAACATATTCCAAAAATACCAGGTCCCGTACGTTGCATTACAAATCTACTTTTTTTGTTGCGGCGCTTGGCCTATGTATATACCTGTCAATTCCATCGGTAGGCCTTCCGGCACCTAAAAACCCGCAATAGCAACCATATCCCTTGTAGGAAAGTGGATCGCATCCAGTGGCGCAGGTCAACATGTTGTACAAATGAACGACACCGCGCTTTCCTCTGATGTCCCCCTTGTTGGGAAACACTGGAGGCTCCATATATCTGTAACAGAAATGACCTAGTTTAGTTTCTTTAACGTAGCTATATTCTCTATTTAAAACAAATAATAAATGCAACTAATGTGTTCTTTAACTTAAAAAAAAAACTGTAAAATTTTCTTCGCGCTAAAATCAAGACGTTTGCCTATTTAAATTAATTTATTCTTGGATATCTTATCGTTTTGAAAGGGTTAACCTTTGCCTACCTAGAACTGCAATAAGTTTTATTCTATCACAACTAACTAAAATTGCATTGGTAGGTTCATTTCTCAATGCACTCTGGACTAAGAATACTAACTTTTGCTGTTGGGTTCAGACAAAATAACCCTAGCTCCGTGTCAGGGCTCCAAGCCCATCTGGATGGTAACCACCCCTGATCTATAAGTATGCCGCCTTTCTTTCTTTCAACCTTGTGTTATGTGCCGGCTTTAGTGACCCAGGTTTCTGTATACCTATGGGACTGCAGTGTGTTCGCGATGCCCCTAGTGTCGCAAACATCCATAGATAAGTGTAACTGCTTACTATTATGTGGGCCGTCAGACTGTCTGCTGCTCTTCAGCATTAAAAAAATATTAAGCTGGGCAAGAAGAGTACACAAGTAGTGAAGGTTAGTGTTGGTGTGCATCATAAAGGAGCCTTTTAAAGCCGGTGCAAGTTTTCGTGTTATAAGTCTTGGGATCTATTTGGCAATGAAACAGCGAATCTGTGGAATTCTAATGTTGTTCTCTCACTTAAGAGGTACAATGTAACTTAAGAGGTTTGGAATATTTCAGGTTGTGTCGGTCAGGAATTAAAAATGGTTACCTACACTCATATTCGTGGAAGGAGAAACGGTTTTTCTTTTGCAGATTTTTTTAATGCTGTAAGACAGCAGACAGGCTGACGGCCCGCTTAGAATTTAGTAGTTGCCGTCGCCTATGGGTGTTTGCAACGCCAGTGGCATCGAAAACACGCTGCTGTCCCATAAGGGTACAGGAACTTGGGTCAATAATACGTGTTTTACCGTACCGGAACACAACACAAGGTTATTATGGCGGTATACTTAAGATCAAAGGTGGTCGCCATCCAGACGGGCTTGAGACCCTACCACGTAGCTAGAGTGGGTTGTTTTGTCGCCTTTTACGACAAGCCGACCCCGGCCGCAGAGATTAGTATTCTTTCTCCGCCCCTGCACGGATAAAAACAGATTTTGAAGTCACATGAAAGCTGCTTCTGTAAAAACCAAATGCTTTTATTTAAGTTCTGGAATCTTTTTGCATTCTTTCAGTCGAGTAAAAGAGCAGTCATAGAAAGGTAGTCAATAGTAGATCATGAGCTCGATATTCTTGCTCTGACTTTGACTTCGGATATTATGGAAACTACTTGGATGATGTTCATGGCATATCATTATCATGCTTGCACTATTCTTCTACTCTTCTTATTATTTATTTGTTTTTCGACGTTTTATTTTGTTTAGCACTAGACTGCTGTTGATACTCAGTACTCATAGGATAAGTAATATGCATAAATTTAGGACTGGTACGATAAACTTCATATCTTTCGGACTTCTCAACTCTTGTAAAAAAAGGCCAAACTTTTAAAATTAAGAATCAGATGCCCATAGGCAACGGTACTGTCGTGGTTCGTGTTCATGTCTGGTGATTATAATAATAAACATGTAAATATAATATACTCACCTTACTCCTTTCATATAATCATCTTCGGGTATAGAATACCTATATGGATCTCGTGCAAATCCAACCAGGAGTGTGCTTTTACTAAGAAGCCCGTCGATTTCGTCCTCCACTTCATTTCCTTCGAAATCTTCAGATTTGGTAACATTGATATTCTGGCTTTTATTAACTCTGTTATGCGGTCTTGGTGTATAGTTGTGAATTTGAGCATATTGTGTATTTTTGTATATTTCTTCGTATGTAAGGTTTCTATGTTTATCTTAAACAAAAATATGTTCGATGAAATTACGAGTATCATTCTTAGTAACGTAATATAAAAGTTTTTTTTATATTTAGATATTTTTATATAAAAAGAAGGAAGAAAGAAAAAATTAATTTTATTGGTGACAAGAATGACGAATACATTAAAAATATTGTAAAACACAAGCAATTATAGTAATAAATAAATGGAGAAGACATTTTCATCAACATTCGTCGCCTCCCACCAATAAGGTTTGCACTCAGCACTACGCCGTATCGTAACTAAATATCTTTAGTGTTTAAGTTTTCAAGGACCATACTCGTATATATCGGAAAGATCGTTGTCGAATTCACCCTTCTGTAGTAACCGGGACTGTGAGTGAGGTAACTCGGAGCATAAAATGGTTTAACTATTCGAAAGCATAAATCGTGGTTTTATTTTGAGAAATTATTCCTTCGTTCCTTCAATGGGATGACTGGCGCCTAATAGTGGAAAATAACATACATTTTAACATATATTCAAATTTGTTTAAAACTTTAGATCTCATATTATTCAGCCATTTAATTGATGGACTAAAATTAGCCAGATCAAATCAAAAGTGCCAGATTTTACGCCCTGAATAACATATTACAATACGTATGGCTACATCAAATGGCCGTATTAATTGAATAGGCCCTTCAACAATGACGATGTGAGGCACGATATGTACAATTGTATCGGAGTTAGCCGCCTGTAAAATAAACTTCTATCACATGTGAACAACTGCTTTGTTGAAAAGTTTTTCTATTGCGATATAACAGGTGTTAAGAGATGTTACAATAGAATCCTATTCAGTTCGCGCATTCTATTATAGGTTGAATGCGCGACAAAGTTATATGCTATTTCTTCGTCCCTGCGGCTGAGCTCATCGTAAAAGGTGACAAAACAACCCTAACTAGGTGGTAGATCTTTAAGCTCGCCTAGATGATAACCACTCTTCTTCCCCGGCACAACATCTTCTCTCCTTCTACTCTCCTCTGTTAGCCGTCATCCCAACATTCACACTCTTTTTTGCCATCATCTTATCTTTTTTTGGTCTACCTCTACTCCTGTATTCATTCACCCACATATCATTTTCCTTGTTATATGGGATTCTTCCCTGCGCATTACATAGCCAAACTACGCTAGTTTATTATTTTTAAGTTTTTCAATAATTGGCGCTACTTTCACACTTCCTCTAATATACTCATTTCTAATTTTATACATTTTCGTAACTCTACACATCCATCTCAGCATTCTCATCTCCGAAGCATGTAACACCCTTTCGTGATCCAACATTCCGATCCATATAATACTTCAGGCCTTTCCACGGATTTATAAATTTTACCTTTGAGTTTAAGTGGTACTCTTGGGTCATAAATTGATCCTGAGACCTGTCGCCATTTCATTAACTGATGAAAATATGGCAACCACTCCTGATTTCTGAATATGCTTCTATAAATAACCTTGTGTTGCGACATGATCGACCAGGTTCCGTTTCCCCTACGCAGATAGCAGCGTTTTAGCGTCACCGATAAAACGTAACCCTGACGCGGCTAACATTCATAGGCAACGGTAACTGCTTATTTTTAAGTGAGTCTTTAATCTGTTTGCTGTCCCACAGTAATAAAAAACGTGACTTAAAATTTGATCTGGCTTAATTTCGTCCCAGTCCCCTTCTAATCCTGAAAATATAATAGGATCCTTCTTTTGCTGTCTTTAAACTAGCAAAAGTAATTCTTAATTTTCAGAATGTGATAGGGTAGTTTTGTTCGCATTCTTGGCCTAGACTATTCTTACACAGAAGTTTTAACCAAACTGCTACATAATTTTTAATTCCCAACGCCGTAATTCGGACTCCAGGTGAAAAAAGAAAGAGATGCAAATAATTTCTATCCGTGCAGGGGTGGAGAAAGAATACTAACCTCTGCAGCTGGAAACGGCCTGTTGTAAAAGGCGACAAAACAACCCTAGCTACGTGGTAGGGCCCCAAGCCCGTCTGGACCACGTTTGGTCTTAAGCATGCCGCTATAATAACTTTGTGTTGTGTTCTGGCATTATTGACCAAAGTTCCTGTACCCTTATAGTAGCATGTTCGCGATGCCGGATGCCACTGGCGTTGCAAACATCCATAGGCGACGGTAACTGCTAAATTCTAAGTGGTCCGTCAGCCTGTCTGCTATCCTAAAGCAATAAATAAAAATTGCAATATAATTGAACATTTTTCCTTAATTATCTATCCATATTCATACATATACAATACAGGAACTGGAAAATAAATAAATAAACTGATATCTGAGCGATTGATGATAGCGGAAGCAATATATAAAATACACATTGAAGATCATCCTTAATGCACAATAAAAATGAATTTAACGTACAATCAGCTAGCGGCCTCGATTTATTGCTTTATAAGAATTTAAATTGTCCCATCCTAAACTTATGATGACTGTATATTCCTTGACATTATGTAAATAGAAGCGTATCGACAAATATATAGTGATTGCCTAATGTAATTTTATTTCTCAGTTATTCTCCAATTCTATTTATGATTGAGAATCGTTTATAATGTTAATGGCAAATTATGTGGCACATTCCGGACTACAGATCCATTTTTGTGAAGACATTTGAAATCTAGATATATCTATTCGAAATTTAAAACTCATGCTTAATGTTCATAACAGGTTTTTTGAAATGACAAAAAGGTGTGATTTCGAAAGTTTGTTTAACCACATAACTTAATAAACTAGTAAGTTTATTTAAATAAACTAATAATTCAGGATAGTTTAAAGGTAAGGAAATTTTCTCTGTGTTGGACAAGTGTACATCAAAATGCATTAAATTAAGATGGCGCCACAATTGCAACAGGGTAAATGTTGGAGGAAACAGCCAATAGTTATTAGAACGGAATAAATAATTTTTAACTCAGTATACTTCATTTCATTATCTACAGCTACATTCTTAGCAATCACTGTAGCTGCTCTAGCGCCAAACTCTGGCTGGTCTTTGAACTATTATTTACAATCTACAGCTGGGCACTTTTTCAACTATTTCCCCATATGAGATGACTCTCCCTCTACTCTCCATACTACTAATTTAACTATAAATTTCAGGTAATAAGACAGAAATGGTGTTAGAGGAACTTTATTAGATAAAAGGATGAAATTTAATACATATTGTTTGTTTAAGACAAGAAAAGGGCCAATTTATCTCGTTCCTATATTGTAGTAAAAGAAACAAAGCGATTAATTTCTTGTTCTACTTGAGAGGCAGCACAAAAAGGTACCACTTTTTTTTACTTTTAAATTTATAGGACTAAAAGACAATCAACGATCTACTTTATTGTGTTTGGATGGAGTTTCATATACCTATATGTACGTAAGATTACAACAACGCCAAACTATCCCAATCTTATAAGCGAAACCGTCGGTTGAAACTAGAATGAAATTTTAATATGTAGAAAGAAACAATATTTATTTTTCTTTGTTAACTATTCGTAATAAATGAGGAATTGTTCAAATGAAAGTACGAACGTGACATAACATGATTTGGTAACGTAACCCACAATACAATTTTTAAAAGAATAGCCCTTAACCCGCATGAATAGTTCCGGATCTTCAGATTCTATTATCTGCTTTATTAGGAGCTTGCATAAGTACACAAATGAATGCTTACACTGTAAACATTTCTAGAACTTGGCCCGAATCATACATATACGAGTGCAATATTTAATAGATCGAAATGTTATTGTGTCAGTTCAAGTACAGTTTTCAAATGTAGTAAATTGCTAACATGTAATCATGTTAGCAATTTTATATAATATTAGGAATCTCGTTAAAAGTTTAAAGGCTTTACTTATGGAGTTAATTATTCGGTATGTATTGAATATTCAGACTCACACGTCCCGAGATCCCGACGCTTGAAACGTCTAGAGGAACACAGGGCGCAGTGAAATGCATGTGTACCATGACAACAAGAAAAAGGAATGATTTCAAGTCGGACGTTAATTACCATGATTTCATTCTACGCCTTATAGACATGTTCCCATTATTGGTTCTTAAAGGTTTTGTTTTTTTTTATAGGCCCTACAACTTAGTAAAACATGTGCTTTTTATATTTGGTTACAGTTTCACGTTAAGGATTACAATTACGTTTACTTACGATTTTGCTAAATTTGGGAATACTAAGTTTTCATGAGCATCTAGTAGATGCTAGCTTCTAGGGAGAAGTACTTGTATTAGGTCATAATTAGCTTCAATAAATCAGTTAGTGGGAGATAGGATGTAAAACTTTCTGGGTTATTAATTTTTCCATTCCAATCAGGGTTGCATAGATACGTCATCAAATATAATGTTAAAAAATATATTTGATTTTGTTGAAATTAATTGATTGCAACCGATCCGAAAGTAAAAAAAATACGAAAGCAAACTCGAAAATAATACTGTTGGTAGATCCAGTTAACTATGTCCATGTTCAGGAGGCTACAACTGCGAAACAGGTTTGAACAAAACACCAATTTGGAAATTTACTCGAGTGTCGAGGAATATGTTAATTAGGTAATGTCAACAGCTCTTAAGTTACGGAATATCAATTTTGTTGTTGGAGACGAGTGGCTTGGGCGTTGCTGCTTGCTGGCCTCCCTGATTACTACAGACCGATGATAATGGATTTAGAGAGCTCTGGTGTGTATATTACTGCTGATTATGTAAAAACTAAGTTGCCACAAGAGGTCAAGGTATCAGATTCTGTTGCTTATGTCAAAGTCAACACCGAAAAATCCACATAGCCAATCACAAGAAAAAAGGCATCCCAAAAGCACACGGAGCTGTGTGTACGAGTAATAAGTATGGGCACATGAGCAGGGATTGCTATTTTGAAGATAAAAAGAAGAGTTCCTTAAACAATGATAATTAAAAAAATTATGCTGCCTTTCCAGTTGCTGCTGAGTTGGATGATGTTGATTCTGCAATGTCATTGCATATTTGCAATAATAGGAATTGGATGTATGATGTTTCTCCATCTAACTACAACATTAAAGTTGCAGACAATAAAACAGTAGCAGTAAAAGGCAGTGCCAAGGTAGATTTTCAGAGAAAATGGAATATTTATGAGGCATTTAAGAACAGACTACGATTTAATTTGTGACATAATATATTATATACACAGTCTTTTTAGAGGTTAATTAAAAATTGGTTAGAAATTCAGAAATTATCATAGTAAGTAGAATGATAAATTTTAATATGCAAGGAATTACATAAGAGAAAGTGTCCAAAAACTCGTAATAATATCGAGATTACAGTAACACTCAGCCGGTTGACCCTCATTGAAAGTCGTTTTGTGCATTTCCACTAACATTCGATTTAGATTTCTTTTTAAATTTAATTTGTTAAGAGTAAAATCTGGTTAATTTTTTAATTCGTAATAAAGAACAATATGTTCTTTTCAGAGTAAGATGGTCAAATGTAAAAATTGGAAGAAAAAAAAATTATTTGAAACAAAAACAATACTACAATAGTACAAAGAAAATTATTATATTTACATTTGCTCAAATGAGGTTGGCACTAAGCACTATGTTGCAACAGTTTTGTCCGTTACAACGCTGATTTTCAGTGGCAACCTTCTTCGTGCCTGTTTTATGTGGACCCAGACATAGAGAAAAACAAAATATGTTGGTTGTGAAAATAATATTAATAATAAGAGTATATAACAGAATATCATAATATGCTAATTATTGAAAAACTAAACATTAATAATAATAAGACAATGGAGATATAAACATTAATTAAGTAGACGTACATATTGAGAAAAATTGTGTATGCAATAATAAAATATGTTTAGTGAAAAACCTATGTTTAATCTATTTATACATATAATACAAAAAACATGAAATACCATTCATCACAAGATTCCCTAAAAGACTATACTTGGTTCACCTAAAATTTAGCATAGTTATCCATTTTGCGATTCAGACGCCCACTGAGAATGAACGGATTTATTGATTTGAGTTGATACATTGTACTTTTGATGTATTCAAATATTCGAAAAAAATACTTTGTTAGTATATTTTTTTAGTATATTTTTTTACATCCGACATTCGGACGATAAAATGATTTTGTTTAATGGAAACAGATTTTTGGGTATTGCAGTGATAAGATTCGCTTGTTCATCGTCATTTATATTTCTCTTCAAGAGAATTTAGAAAGTGAAGATATCAAGATGATTGGGCTATTGTCAATACCTAATCAGTATATTATCAGGATTTTTAGGTTATGTTGGTCAAATCAACATGATGACGTTAAAATCATATATTTTAAATTTTATTATTAAACCAATCAACAGAATAACGTAAAATACATTTTGCTAATCAACATGATGATGTCAGAATCATATTTTATTAACTTATTATATATTTAGAATAACTTTTTTTTAATTGTTTTAGGGGCAGTTTTCTTATGGTTGCTGGTATTTTATTATATATTTTATTTGTGATTATTAGTGTATTTATATGACTCAATGTTGTCTTACGTATTGGTAATAAAAAATTCATTGGATATCTAATTTTAAATTTAGACTGTAACTGATCCTTGAATGCAGAGAATCTATCTTTGTGTTTTTTTACGAACACGTATAAAGTTATTGTTCCAACAATTTTTTATATTGCGTAGGACAGCAGGCAGGCTGACGGCCCGTTTAGAATTTAGCAGTTACCGTCGCCTATAGGTGTTTGCAACGCCAGTGGCATCGCGAACACGCTGCTGTCCCATAAGGGTGCAGGAACTTGGGTCACTAATGCCGGAACACAACACAAGGTTATTATGGCGGCATACTTAAGTATTTGAGGCCCTACCACGTAGCTAGGGTGGGTTGTTTTGACGCCTTTTACGACAGGCCGACCCCGGCCGCAGATGTTAGTATTCTTTCTCCGCCCCTGCACGGATAAATACCAAGATGTTTTATGGAAACTAATAGACAGTAAATTACAAAGAAGATATGAGGTGTGTAGTTGCAAAACCCGCTATAACGTTTTTTTAACAAAATGACGATATATCTCGATAGAAAACACTCTAAATTATCTATATAGCCATCAACTTTTTATTGCGCAAATGCCTCTCTCTATATTCTATAAATTCCAATAATACAACCTTTTCATTTCAAATCAAATCTCACAAAATCAGCATTAAATTTACGAGTTACCAAAAAAAATGTTACAGCGGGTTTTTCAACTACACGTATGTTATGTGCTCGGTGAACAAGCTCCTTGAAATTGTCGTTTGGCATTTATCTTGTAGATCAATGTAGGAAGTACATTATTAGGAATAATTTATCATTGTCTTGGCCGGTCATTAAAAATTACTTTGAATTGAGGATACTCCTTTACTTGCGATGACGTACGTAATATTTCTGGGCTATTTGGTAGCGTAAGCTGGTTTACATATTTAAAATGGATTTATAAATGTTATAGTTTACTAATTTTTATGAATTTAGTGAACTCGGTACCATTGATAATTTATTAATAACTGTAATTTATTTAAATAATATAAATATGTTTGTTCTAGAAATTCCTATTATAGTGTTTTTGTTTTAGAGAAGGAAATTATCTATCTAATTGAGTGCGGTGCGGAGTCGAAACTATATTTTACGACGTTATCCTCAATTTATGACAGATTTTTTCCCATGCTTCAGGGAGATATTGGCAACCGTCATCTCAATTAATTTGTTTAATATTAAAGGCATATTGCACATCAATTATATTTCACGACAATAGTTATAATTAAATTGAAAAAAGCGATAGTAAATACTTATCGAAACAAATATTATAGACCAATACTACAGAGCCAAAAAGTTTTATAATATAAAGTTTTATACAATATTTAATTATAAATGTGTTGTTGCAGGACTTCCCTTCCCTTCGAGGATGATAATAGGCAAAAATAGTCTGGAGTTCTGTATACATAATACCTTTTTATACAATTCGATAAAAAATTATTAAACATTTATAGCCCTAAGAGGAATTGTTCATCAGATCAGTTTAGAAGACCAGCGGGCCTAGTCATAATCCTCGCTCTATTTCTTTACGCACACTGGGGTTTGTTTCTATTTTATAAGAAAGCGACACCAATATTTTGGTGGCCTTTTAATCAGTCACGCCCATTGTCAAATTTGTCCTTTTTTTCTTCTCTCAAATAATCATCAAATAATCTCTCTAATAAAGAACACCATTTAGCATATAAGGTTTGCTTTGATTTCGGAATATTTATACAGTAGAATCTCTAAGTTGTACTTAAGAGGAGACGCTAAACATTCTAGTTATAGAGTTTTCGGCTAGAGGATTTCAATCTAACCCAATTATGTTTATAAAAGTAAGAAAAAAAAACCAACGTGAACGTTAACCACCACAAATATTGAAATCTCTAATATTGAAAAAGCACTTTCACTTATCAATTATTTTTCTTACACTGTTCATTTCTAAGTATTTCACCGTCTTTTATTTATAATCCTGTTGCTAGTTTTCCTATCCAGTCGACAGGTGTCTCCCTGCCATTAGCCAATAACCAAAATTAATTATCTACCAAAATATTTATAACAGAAATAGAAACAATTCCGCTGGTTTGCATAATTCTTTTTCATAATCTATAGCAAAATTATGACATTATAATATTAAATTAAAAATGTAAACATAAAGTTATTTGGGAATTATTTATTATATTATTCCTATAAGTATTTTGTATTAATTTTGGTTATTGCGTTTCAAACATTTACAAGCTTCCGGTTAGTTTTTGGCGAGGACACCTACATTCGGTTTTTAAAAATCACATTATAAAATAAATGTCAATACTAGAATGATGCTATTTACATTACACTTGAATCTAACATGTAAGGGAACATTCGACATGTAAAAGTTGATTTATTTCAACTAATTTTGAGTTAGAGAGGTGAAATAAATAAAAATCCTAGTTGTAAGAAACAATACTGAACATTATCGATATATTCTTAACGTTGGGTCTCAATTAATCGAGTTGCATATTCGAGATACAGATGTCCAATTTTTTTTTTGAGTTATAGAGAAAAAATAAGTACTGAATTTGCTTATAGAAACTCACTAATTAATTCGAATTATAGAGAGTTTAGATTTTGAGCGATGGTGGTTTAAGGAGTTAAAGGGAAGGGACACTACATATTTTGAGTTAGGGAGGTTTTCGACTTATCGAGGTTCGACTTGAAGAGTATATGAATAATACAAATGCGGCGAGTATTCGACGGTGAAATAGGTACGCATTGTCTTCGAAGGCAACGGAAGACCGATCCAGATAATAGTTACCCGAGCATTACCTCTGTTATACAATGCTTATTCTATTGTTCGTAACCGATTGCGGGACGAAGAGCACGTCTGTTGGTTTACATGTTTTTAGTAGGCCATTTGGTTTCATGTTTATTTATTGCTGTTGAACAGCTGATAGGCTGACAACCCATTTCATGCAAGCAGTGATGCTATCCGTGCAGGGGCGTAGAAAGGATTCTAACCTCTACAACCCACCCTAGCTACGTGGTAGACCCTCAAGCCCGTCTCGATGGCGACCACGTTTGGTCTTAAGTATGTTGCCATAATAACCTTGTGTTGTGTTTGTTCCGGCATTAGTGACCCAAGTTCCTCTACCTTTATTGGACAGCAGCCTGTTCGCGATACCACTGGCGTTGCAAACACCCATAGGCGATGGTAACTGCTAAATTCTAAGCGAGCCGTCAGCCTGTCTGTTGTCCTATAGCAATAACAATAGTGACTGTCGCTTTTGGATGTTTGCGAAGCCAAGGATACCGCTAACACGCTGATATCCGTACTGGAATTCCGGTCACTTATGTCGAAACATAACACAAGGTTTTCAGGGCGGCACATTTAAAAACCAGGGGTGGTTGCTAGACGGGTTTGAAGCCTTACCACCTGTCTAGATGGTTTAATTACTTTTTACGACAGAGCTCCCCCGGATGGAGAGGTTATTATTATTCAGATTACTCTGCCCCTACACATAGAAGAGAGTTTATTATTAAGTCTCCGCTTGATTTTATTTATTTGTCTATTGTATTTTATTCATCTCATCCATTCACATCGTATAATAATTTACGACCAGTTAAAGGAATATTAATAATGAATATGACTAATACAAGCATCATCGGAGAATTTATTTCGCCGTTTCTTCTCTTCACTCCGTTTTGCAAACGATGGTAAACCTTCAATAGGCAATTCTTATGATGTCATATAATAAACGGTTTAAGTATCACGCGTAGGATATATTAAGACGCAATACGTTATCGAAAGCTGTCAGTACGAGATTTAACAGGTTGTCTTTTATATGATAGATATGTATAAATATAAATATGTTTCATCACATACAAATAAATTACATGTGAATATACATAAATGAGAATGAGTCCGTTAGTGATTGATATCTCACAGATAACTGTATTGTTTGGATAATTTAATGCCAATATATATTTTATTTAATATAAAGGAAAATAAATTAAAAATTTAACAACAATATTTCCTATATCTTTACAAATAAATAAAATTGAAGAGTCTGTTTGTAATATTAAAATAACCACTTTTTACTAAGGGCAATTCGGACGTATACACGGTACATATACCAAAACAACATATTTTACAATTTTTGTTTGTCTTCTGTCTGTTTGTTCCGGATAATCTCTGAAATGGCTGCACTGATTTTGACGGGACTTTCACTGGCAGATAGCTGATGTATCAAGGAGTAACTTAGGCTAGTTTTATTTTAGAAAAAAAAATAGTTTTTGTTAAAAATGATAAGTTTAGGAAATATTTTACAATTTAAGTTGACCTCTGATTTATATCATCAATCACATGAAATAGGGTTTAGCTTAGGCTAAACTTTGTAAGTTCGAACGTACGTATTCCGGAGGCGCATGGCGTAACAGTTGCATTCGATAACACTGACTGTTTGCATATTTCATTTATATTTTAGGGTTTATAGAGTTTGTAATCCAAAATAAACCATAAGATATATCCGAAAAATTCTGCCCTAACTTACTATTCCACGCGGACGGAGTCGCGGGCACAGCTAGTCTTCTATATAAATAAAATGATAGAGGTCTGCAGTTGTGCGCGCATCATGGCCAAACTACTGGATAGATATTAAATTTTCTGTTATTCGGCCAGCGAAGCGGGCGGGATCGGCTAGTAATAAATCTAAAAGAATTAGAAATATAATGCGTCTGAGATCACTCTCGCCCGAAAATATTCTCAAAACACTGAACGTCAAAAATTATTATGTATATAATATTATATTGGGTATAATGTGTCCCCAATATTTACGATTTTAAAGTTATGGACATACAAGTTATTTTCATTTTATTCTACATTCATTCATTTAAATTTTATTTTTAAAATACAATTATTATTATACATAATTACATTATATTACAATTAGAAATGAAAAAGAAAGAAACCAAAAACAATTTAAAATAAATTATTATTCTATAATAATTCTTGACATAAACTTGTTCAGGTATTAGTTACATATTTAAATCATACCTGTTTCACATAAGATAGATGGCACAATCAATAAAAATAAACAACTGTATATTGTTTTTGTAGAAAATATCACATAAAATTCTTTAACATAACTTTTCACTTCATTTATTTTATTATTTTTCACTATTCGCCTACAATTTGCAACCATAATGAACATAAAATTTAAAAAGTAGTTCTCATTTACTGTTTATGTACACATTTATATTAATATCACAGATAAAGGTATAATAATTAAATTAACCAGTTTTTAAAAATGGCGGACTTAAAAACCGCGGCAAAACGCCCGCGGAGCATGCGCGTTTGAAGTATAGTGATCGAGTTATTTTTTCTCTCAATGAACAGAGACTTCTCGCTGTACTGTCTAGGTTCAATATAATTTTAATGTAGAATTAAATGATGATAATTAACCTCCCACGCATGTGAAATTACATATAAATTAAATGTCTCTGCAGTTTTATATAACGTATGATTAATATGTACACGTATAAATTGCATAAAATAATAAATCTTCTTTAATATCTTTATTGTAAGACATTATTATAATACAATTAAATATATAGATATATATATATATATATATATATATATATATATATATATATATATATATATATATATATATATATATATATATATATATATATATATATGTGTATATATATATGTGTGTGTGTGTGTGTGTTATTGTAAATTAGGGTAAAAAATAGGGTAGCCCCATTTACTTTTGCTCTTAAGGTAGAAAAGCATCATGAAGTTTTTTCATCCTAGTGTGTGTGAGTGATAGCATGATATGCGTGCCAATGGACTCACATGGGACCTTGTAGTCCACGTGAAGTGAAGAAGAAAAAGTGGACCCCGGGCGCTGATACGAAACTTTGTGTTATAACCGGGACCACTATTATAATAATAGATAGATCTATAATAGTTACCCTAATAAAAACCTATTTTAGATAAACTTGTCCAATCTATGTTTGTAGGTGTTTTTGTATTGGACAATAGGCGTTGTTAGCGCTATAAGAAATACAGCAGCGTAGTGCGGACTAGAATAAAAGTATCCTTAGAAAATTATTGATAATTTAAACTTGTTTTTATTGCTGTGGGACAGCGGAAAGGCTGATAGTAAGGCCACTTAGTAAGCAGTTACCGTCGCCTATGGATGTTTGCGACGCCAGGGAAACTGTTAAAACGCTGGCATCCGCGTAGGGGCACTTGAGCGTGGGTCACTTATCCCAGAACACATCCCAAGGTTATATTTAAGAACAATAAACAAGGTTATATAATGGTGGTATATTTAAAAATCAGCAGTGGTTAACTTCCAGACGGACTTGGAGCCCTACAAGATGGTAGAGCTAACAACAACACTCTAGCTATCTAGGCCAGCTAACTAGCTGGGGTTGTATGGATGTATCGAAAAAGTTTAGTTTTATGTTACTTAAAAATTCCTTACTTTGAATTACGATTAACTATGATATGTACTTATCACGGCCAACTTGATTCTAAAGGTGGATTTATATTTGTCTGAGGTGTCGTGTCGTGACGCGCCAGAAGCATTTTGTTTCATATATTTAGGACAGACGACAGAACGCGTCACAACATACAAATGTGTCCCTAACCATATTAAATGTATGAAACCGATATGCTTCTGACGCGTCACGACACGACACGTCAGACAAATATAAATCCACCTTTGTATTATATTAGATTCAAAATCAAATTTAAAGGGGCGCGCGTCATTAAGTTGGTGTTTGTTAATTGTATTGAAATGTACATTGTGTTTAAATAGATTTATTGTTATTTTTTAATATATGAATTACCTGTTTAATTATATTCTCTTTTGACTGTATCGCCCCACAATTGTTTTGTTGCATTTTACGCCAGAACGCCTCCGGCCGCAGACGACAATAATCTAACTCCGTCCCTGTACGAAGAGAAACTAATGAATGATCTCTTGATTCTAGAGCACAAATAACAAAAAATTATAATTTTGGTAGATTTTTAAAGATGTTATTCATTCAAGTAATTTAATATAAACTTTCTATTTTTAATATTTTTATTATTTTACATAATGCCGTTGCATAAAGTAAACTAAGTTTAGATTACTGTTTTCGTTTTTGATGTTTAAATAAATAAATATTTCATGGTAAATCGTCGAATCCAAAAGTAATCGCACAAAACCTAAGTAATGTTTTATGTCTCCAAAAGCCATAAATATAAAAAATCAATATACAAGAAAGACACTTATGTAACACTCGTAACGATAAAATATGTTTATATTATGCTTATGTTTGCACCTGGTTACATGTCGAGTGTTTTTCTGATATTAAATTATAAATATGCCTTTCAGTAAAGCAAAAACACAAAATATTTAAACTAAGATATAAAATTGATTTATGTGCAAACTGTATTGGAATGTTTAAAATAATTATTTAAAAAAAGAATACAAATTAAAATTCAGTTTGTAAATGGAATTTATTAAATATGTCAGGAACATGGTGGCGTTTGGTCACCATCGACAAAATTTTCTCTGGGTTTTTTTATTGCTGTAGGACAGCAGACAGGCTGACGGCCCGCTTAGAATTTAACAAATACCCTCGCCTATAAGTGTTTGCAACGCCAGTGGCATCGCGAACACGCTGCTGTCCCATAAGGGTACAGGAACTTGGGTCACTAATGCCGGAACACAACACAAGGTTATTATGGCGGCATACTTAAGACCAAAGGTGGTCGCCATCCAGACGGGTTTGGGGCTCTACCACGTGCTAGGGTGGGTTGTTTTGTCGCCTTTTACGACAGGCCGACCCCGGCCGCAGAGGTTTGTAATCTTTCTCCGCCCCTGCACGGATAAAACGGGTTGCGAAACCAACATCAACTAAGTGATATTTTTTCTTATAGAGTTGTATTTTTCAACAATAAAACATACTACAAGGCATGTGATATTATGGACTAGTAGCAGTAAGTACTTGTTTTTAATTATTATGTACTCATTTTCCGATAACTTTATGTTCAAAAGGCGGTCGCCTGCAACAGCTGTTTATGTTTTTAATCTTTTTGTATACTGAATATTCAAAAATAATTCTTCAGGTATAAAATATTACCTATATTTTTGTATTACTGTACACAACTAGTTGTTCCATGATGAACTGGGACTTTTTTCCTGTGCTGAGTGTGACCTTAAATAATAAATTTAATGCCAGGTCAGTCCATAATTACTTAGGATGTTTATTTTTTAAAAGTTCTCTATAATATTTTAAAACCTGGGGTTTTTAAACTACTCCAATTAACCGATATATAAACGCAAACCAGGAGAAGCCTCTTCCAGATCATATAAATAGTCTGGAGTAGGGCCCATTACATGGTAACTTGTAATGTATGCGTGTAATACCATCGTAATAACATGACGGTGCGAAGTGGACAAGAAAAAGTCTAAAACCGGATCTCAAGCATCGAAGTGGGGGTTTAAGTTGCGACCATTGTCTCTGAAGGGTGCGGCCTGTCGTAAAAGGTGACAAAAATCCTAGCTGGGTGTAACACGTCTGGATGGACACCATTGGTCTATGAATATATCGTCATAATAACCTTGAGTTGTGTTCGTAAGGTTTCAATATCCATAGGCGACGATAAGGTCTTCTTCACACGTACCAAGACCATACCACGTCGGTGCAGCTTTTTGTAGTTGCGTTGTGGCACCGACAAAATGTCGATGTGGTTGCGTTGTATGAATGAAATGAATGAACCGGGGGAGGGGAAGAGTGCGTGCGGCGTGCGCGCACTGTCGTTGCGTCGACGCAACGTTGTGTTTGCGATGTGGTCGGTATCACACCCACGGTCCATAACGACTGCAAAATATGGTACGTGTGAATAGTCCTATTCATTTTCAATACGAAATATACACCCGGCCACGTGGTGTGGTTGAGGTGTGGTTGTGGTTGTGGTACGTGTGTAGAAGCCCTAACTGCGTACTATTAAGTGGGTCACAAGCCTGTCTGCTGATTTCCATCAATAAAAAAAAACAGGATTTAACGCTTAGATAATGACATAGCAGATTGAGTAAATAGTTTAAAAATAATGTAGGAAGATATATTATAACAAATGTTTATTTCAGAAATGAAGTTCCAAATGCTATTAATATTGATGTCCCTGTTATATTCATTAGCAGATAACAATTTAATCGATTGCGAAAAAGGTAAAGAAAAAAAAGAAAACGATAATAAGGGGATTATTATGTATTTGTATCCATTTTTTTATTACCAACCGGTTTATTACTGGCCAGTTTATGCAATTGGCTAATTTTGATACCGTATGTTTCAAGCATTTACATTGTCAAGTTCCAAGAGCTTAGTATTGTAGATATAATTTGGAATTGTTTCTATAAATTTGTGTGGAAAATATATCTTTGATATTCTATTGTTATATAAGGCATTTTACTTAAATATTATAATGTAAAATAAACAAATTATTGAGTTTAATATGTTTTTTCTTAAAAATGATTTGTCAAATAATTTTTTAATGTACTAATCTACTATCGCAACAGATTGGAAGTTGATATGAAAAAATAAAAATCTATTTTCGTTGTAGTATTTCTTCTTAAATTTACTTAACTAAGAAGTAGACAACTCAGAGACCACCCTAAAGTGAGTCTTTTTAATTGCCACGTGCCGACGGTAAAAGAAAATAACGCGAGGAGATCAAGATGATAAGATTACTAAAAGGGCTAGCTCGTCTATCCGCATTATTATCACTATTTGGTATATACAATCTTATATAGAAGAGTTTTGATAGCATCATATTTTCCAAGAAGCCACAAGAAGACAATTAATATCCACTAATTTCGGCTCTGTACATAATCAAATCTAAAGAAATAAAATACAATACGGTCACTGAGTGAATTTGGTTTATGACTCCATTTTAAAACACTTTGAAGTTTGTTTTATCACCTTAAATATGGATGTTCATTAATAACTTGGATGATAATGATAGGTGTAGTTTTTTATATTTAATATTTTAGGTTGTGTGGAATCTCTTCCAATTTATTTTTGTAAGTAAATTTGTAAGAATAACAAGTGTTATTTGCGATTTAAAAATACAGCATCATAGTGCAGATTAGAATAAAAGTATCCTTAGAAAATTATTGATAATTTAAACTTTTTTTATTGCTGTGGGACAGCGGACGAGCTGATAGTCCACTTAGCAGTAAGCAGTTACCGTCGCCTATGGATGTTTGCGACGCTGACGGGCACTGCTAACACGTTGCCGTCCGGGTATGGGCACTTGAACCTGAGTCATTTATCCCGGAACACATCTTAACCCGGAAGCAATCTCTTGCTTCCTGACAATAAAATCATCGATTTCTTCTTAATTTTGAATGTTTTTTATTTAACAAAATGTACGTATTTTATAACTTTTGTAAGAGAGCCTTCTAATTTTATAATTAGAACAATATTTAGAATCTAAAAATATTTCGGCAAAAAGAGAGCTACAACATGTTCATAATCTTTCTCTTCTGTCGGTTATATGAATTAGCCGAATCTTTCTTATTATGTATAATGGAATTATGATATAAGCGAAAGTCTTAATGAATATTCATTTTCATTGGTCTTATTTATTAGACAGGTACGCAAGCAACTGCACAAAGGCATCAGAGCGATGGGTTAGTTATGCGGTTTTTCCGTTTTTATTTTAATGAAGCCATTACCATTATTAGATTGCATCCACTCATCAGCATAGCCTCACCGTTTCTTAGGATGTATTGTATTCTTATTTACTGAACTATCTGTCTTTATTTTTTAAGATATTCTGTGTCTTTGGAATTATGGTTCCATTGCGTTTAGATTGATTTTGATGACTGATTTTGTCAATATCTACGTTATTTAAAAAAGTTTTAGGTTAACATTTAGGTTAACAGTTAGGAGAACACAAAAAGCAAGTTTTAGCATTAAATATACATGAGTATATTATTTACGGGCTAAAGTATAAAAAAAACATATCAATCAATTGTAAAGTACTTACTTGAATACGTACGTACGTATGTATTCAAGTACGTACATACTCACGTTATGGAATAGCTTTTTATATCATACTGATCAGCATTACCTACTGGGGGATGGAAGGTGACCGTAAAATAAAGTTTAGATGCTACACATTTTTTTATCATATCTGTTACGCAGACGTGGAATTGACAGCCATACACACTGAGTAGAAGAATTTCAATAACTCACTGTAAATAAACATCCAGATGTGAAAGAGACAGAATTTGCTAGTTTTGTTTAGTGCTTACTGTTAAACGTTATTTACGTGATGTTGTTTGTTGTTCATCGTTCGTTAATTTTTAATATTTTCTGCGACAGAGAGCGTTTTACGAAGCTGACACTAGGCGTTGTCTTGGTTAGCTTGAAAGTAGATTCGAATCCCTAAAAGGAGTTTCCCGTAGGGGCTTCATAAATAATTGCAATATTTTCGATAATTTTTATCGTGTGTGGAGTTCTACAGCAGTGGCCAGGGATTAATTGAATCTACTACGTACAGGAGAACATGCACCCTACATAATGGATTTTGTCCCATCCTCGTCGTCATATTTAGTGTTCCTATGGGTACCTCACGGACAAAGTCAGCCTATACCACTCGCTGATGTATATCTGTATATAACCCACACCTGCCCATGGCTCTTGTGTCTTAACAGTGACATTTTCATCATTATACATTGACAAGACAGCGTAGGTATGCTATAAATGTATAGCATATACTAAATCGCGAACACTACAGAGTTTGGTTAAGACCAAAGAGAGTTTGTTACTTTCATACACCTTTGCTATGATGATTGTAATAGGAGTTGAATGTAGCGGCTAATTGTGCTTCTCTCTCTTCTGTGTAATGTGCCAAATAGTATTGACGTGGTGTACGGTCCTGCAGTTTTTTCGGAAGCCAGCTGTTTCCTGTGGGAACTCGTCAAGTCTTCTGGCAAAATCTATGACAACTCGAGCGAACAGCTTGTAGACGTAGCTCCAAAGCAGGACGGTGTGGTTCTTCAAAAGAGTTGTGCTTTCTTTCTTGAAGAACAAAACCATTACTCTCAGTACATTAGTGAATGACGAAGTCAAACAAATCAAGGCTTTTAGGATTGGCTTGCTTTTAGCTTGTTATCCATCATCAAGTTGTCGAAGATTCGTTCTAATCTCATTAACGTCGACCTGCGGGATGTGTTCCGTATGTGAACTGCGGATTAATTTTAATCGAAATCGAAAGGCGAACTAATTTTAGTGGATATACCAGTGACGGGAATCTCCTTGTCAATACTATGGGCGTTAGGACATAGTAGCCTCGCACTATTCCGCTGCGCCCGAGCGGCGGCGTGTGTATTTCCACCAGGAAATTAAAAAATACTAACAGATATACTAACATTTTAAAGTATAATAATAAATTGTAACACGATGAAAAAAAATTTTAACGGATAAATATTAAGAATTTGTTATTGCCCGTAACAGACATAAAATTAAACGAACTATTTTTTACCCGACTAGAGTGAAATGGAATTTATATTTTGTCTTTAAGACTTAGTTTTCATTAATATTTTACTCTCCCCAGGTTAAAGTCATTCCTGGAAACGTAATCATAGCAAGACCCTATCTTGAAATCTATCAACCCATTAAAATATATCTATACATAACGGACTATATATAATAACTATATAAACTAAATAGCATAGCACTTGTGTTATGGGTACTAGACAACTAATATATTAGTTTTCTTATGTAAATAAATACATATTATACATAAACATCTAGACGCGAGACGGAATCGAACCTTGGTGACCTCTGCAAGCGTACTGAAGTTATTCGTTACGCCACGGCGGTCGTCATCATTGACGGTAGTAGGCTCGCGCCATTTTCCGACACCTAGAACGTGAGCAACGAAGAGGAGTCGGGGGAGGTTTTTTACTGGGTATACGACATGTTAAAAAAATTGTGGAATTAAAAATGTTTTACAGCACCACTTTTTAAAAATCAATTATTTTAAGTAGCCATTTTGCATTTCATGCAAGTATTTACTTAGTACACAAATTGTCAAAACCTTTTATAAAAATCAATCAACGAGATTGGGTTGGTTAATTTAATGGAATCTGACAATGTGATGTCGGAGACGGTTTTGCGTATTCAAATAGTCAATAATGACATTTTTTAAGTAACCAGACACAAAAAGCTCTGGCAAACATTTTCGATTTTGTATTTTAGGTGCGTGGTAATCAAGTGGCATCCCACTCGGGATGAATTCAGGTTGGATTTCCTTCTCCAGTTTTCCCGCCTTATATTATAACAAGTGCCACGTTCCGACGGTGAAGGAAAATATGGGGTGGGGGGGAGGGGGTCACCCTCATAAAGGGGCTACTCATAAAGGGGCGCCAAATGAACCGCAAAACAAAAAATTGCTGGATAATTTTTATTTTTATTATAATTGATTTCTGGAAAATATACTCATCAAACTGTAATCATATTATTCATAATAGAAATGGCACGTCTTTTCTAATTTCTCTCTTCTTTGAACTAACTCTAGATGATCATCTACACTCAACTACATTTTTTGGCTCAAATTTAAAGCCTTGTTTGACTAGCCTATGACTTTATTTTACTTTATTTATTTGCGAATATATTTTACATATAATTTTAAATGGTTTTCGAATGGGGGGGGGGGGGGGGGTTGGGGGCGCTAAAAAGGTATAGTGCCCCGGGCGCGAGTTAAGCTCGCTACGCCATTGTTCCCGCTAATCCACTTTGAGCAAGTATGACGCGTGTACTCCCTATAAAAGAAGGCTAGCAGTGAAATTTTATCCGTGCAGGGGCGGAGAAAGAATACTAACCTCTGCGGCCGGGGTCGGCCTGTCGTAAAAGCCGACAAAACAACCCATCCTAGCTACGTGGTAGGGCCTCAAGCCCGTCTGGATGGCGACCACCTTCGGTCTTAAGTATGCCGCCATAATAACCTTGTGTTGTGTTCCGGCATTAGTGACCCAAGTTCCTGTACCCTTATGGGACAGCAGCGTGTTCGCGATGCCACTGGCGTTGCAAACACCCATAGGCGACGGTAACTGCTAAATTCTAAGCGGGCCGTCAGCCTGTCTGCTGTTCTACAGCAATAAAAAAAAAAAAGAAATATTAAGCGCTAATTGTTATTATGTTATTAGTTTATATACTTTTGAAGTCTCAAGTCTTATGATGTTCTGTGAATTCTAAATATTTTCCGTTAGCGTTAAGCCGTAAGTTCGTAAGCGTTACAACCCAGTTGTGTCAGAAGCTTATACTTGGGAATTCAGGGCCAGATGTTTATTATTAGTCACAATAAAATATGCCTTTAGATCTTCTTCTTCCTGCCCCTGCATGTAGGAAAAGGTCGGTCTCAAGTCCGATTCCTTGTAGTCCGGTTCTGAGATTCAGCACTATTATAATTTTATAATTTATATAACTGATTGTGTGTCGATTATTATTATTATTAACTTATTATATGATATAACCCCATACATGTTGGTAATATGATTGAATGAAGTGCAATTATCTAGATAAGAGTTGCCAACTCACACTCAAAGCTTGTTTTCACTTATTATTCAGTTTTTCATAAGCAAAACAAGTCGATATAGCCATTGATATTATCACGTTATCACGTTAAACGTTGTTTACTACTTATTTTTATTACAACGGATAAAATAGTTTTTGAATTCCAAATATTTATAGTGTTCAAAGAATTACAATTTTTTTTGTATTTTTAATTATTTTCTCCGAGCTGTCGTAAAAGGTGACAAAACAGACCTTCTAAATGGCTGCTATCTCTGCTTGAGTAGTAGTGGTCTGGGCTGCAGTTCCTCATCTTTAAGGCCGTCAGCACGTTGGCAATGCTCCTAGTATTGCATTCGTCTGAAGTATTCCGCCATAATAACCTTGTGTTGTGTTCCGGCATTAGTGACCCAAGTTCCTGTTCATGGGACAGCAGCGTGTTCGCGATGCCACTGGCGTTGAAAGCACCTATAGGCGACGGTAACTGCTAAATTCTAAGCGGGCTGCCAGCCTGTCTGCTGTCCTACGCAATAAAAAAAATACTAGTAATAAAATAAATATAATTATACCCTATATTTTATTTTGTTTACAAAAGGAAAAGTATTTGTAAAGTATATATCTGCTAGACAGCGTTGTGTGAATTATCAGAGTATTTTTTTTATAATTCGGACTGTTTAATTTTAATCCTTTTAAATTTTGTATTTCTCTCATTAAAATATAATTTGTATTTTATCAATTTCATGAAATTCTTTGAAACTAAATTACTAAAATTGTTCTTTTGACGAACTTATATTGATTATGAACTCGGGTGCACAAATAACTTAGGTTTAGATTTGATAAGTCCTAAATTGTTTACAAAATAATGATTATTTCCTTTGTGCTACTATTCACGCGATAGTGGCTGCGTAGGCACGAGTAACATGCGAGTGCTATGGATTTTTTAATAATTGTAAGTATTGTTTAAAGTTAAGTAAAATCTTGTAAATAGATATTTTTGGTTTATGTTGGTATATTAGCGACTATAGTACTTGTGTTTAAGTCGGTGGATCAGGGTTGCGAGCAATACCTACCTTTTTTGCGAACAGTTCCTAACATTACCTTGTGAGGTACTGTTGGAAAACAGTTTAGAACTCTACAATTAGAAGCTCAAGGTACACTTTGCATACTATCCTAGGGATTTAGTGCACCTATTTGCATTGATGCCCTTTACCACATTTTATTTAAGTTATACTTTATTGTTAAAACAAGAAAGTATAACTTAAATAAAATACTTGCTAAAGCAAGTTCAGTAAAATATATATTGTTCTACGGATACAAAAGCTCTATCATTGTATCGTTCTTATAATATATGTATATTCTTTTTACAGGTAATAATAACCGTGCAAATCACAGAAATCTATTCGAAAAAAAATAATTTTCTCCCAGAATCGGATGAGAGCGTCGAGAACTTTATCTACTACCAAGACTGTACGCACAAAAAGGAATCTACCACCCAGTCTCCAAAACCAATACCTCTTCAAGCTTATATCACAGAGCAACCAAAACGGCAACCAGATTGCCCGTTCCCTAGAATGTGCTGCTCTCTAACCTGTGGGAACGAGTGCGAAAACCAGCCCCACACCGGCCGACAAATGGAACCTGTTCTGCCGGATCAACCCTTGCAACCATTTCAACCTGTAGTTCAACCCCAAGTGTCCCAAAGAGGTAGAAACAAGAAATCTAAACCGTTAAAATTAACACCTATTGGTAGAAGGTATTTTGGTTTCACAAAGGAAAAGATCAAAAACCTCATATCTCATGATGATGATATTAGGAAGATTTTAAAGGATCTAGTGAGAGTGACCATGCAAAAAGTTGATGTCATGGAAATGATCAGTGCTCAGAAAAATGATATGACAACAGAGAATACATTTCTTACCAATAATAACGATGATTATGAATGATTATCATCGTTATAATATAGATGCTTATAAATTATTTTGGTTCTATTCATCACCGTCGTCCTCTTAGCGTTGAATTGAAGACCTTTTTCCTCTCCATTTCACGTGGTCTTCGGCATCCTTAACAGTGAGTCCATTGCCACGCATATCACCCTATTTGACGGTACTGGCTTAGAGTACTTCTTGGGTCTACCCCTCCGGCCGGGGCTCAGCGGAGGCACTATGGTTCGACATATGTTCCCCACATAAGTAACCTTGTGTTCTATCTGGGTCTAGACCTAGTGTCTTGTGCTACACGTTTCCATTATGTGCAGGAAAACAACTTTAAAAAATGTATAAATATGTTCATGTAAATTTTTTTTTATTAATTTTTTTTTTATTGCGTAGGACAGCAGACAGGCTAACAGCCCGCTTAGAATTTAGCAGTTACCGTCGCCTATAGGTGTTTGCAACGCCAGTGGCATCACAATCACGCTGCTGTCCCATAAGGGTACAGGAACTTGGGTCACTAATGCCGGAACACAACACAAGGTTATTATGGCGGCATACTTAAGACGCCATACGGTGGTCGCCATCCAGACGGGCTTGAGGCCCTACCACGTAGCTAGGTTAGGTTGTTTTGTCGCCTTTTACGACAGGCCGACCCCGGCCACAGAGGTTAGTATTCTTTCTCCGCCTCTGTACGGATACAAAATATTATATATAGATAATTTTCTTGAAACTGTTTATGAAATTTCATCGCAAACGCGATAAAAACTAAAATAATCCTGATTTAATTTACATTTTTCTATGAAATCCCTTCGCCTAATAGTTGATCAACATTCATTTGCAAATAAAAGCAGAATTAGTGCAATATTTATGCACCAAAGCATTCGAATACATTAATATTAAATTGAAAGAGGGAAAACGAGAACAAATAGAGGGCAATTTGTATCTTTTCTTTTTTTGTCATCATTGAGAACGTGCTTTATAGCTAATCTATTCTACGGACGGAATACAAGCAAATAAATTAAAATATTCTGCTTTCATATTGATTAAAAATATAATAATAAGTATGCTGCATAATAAACTTTTGTTCCGGCATTAGTGACCCAGGTTCCTGTATCTGTGTATTCGCGATACCACTGGCGTTGCAAACACCCATAGGCGACGGTAACTGTTAAACTCTAAGTGGCTCTGTCTGCTGTCCTATAGCAATAAAGAAAATTTAAAAAAATTAAGGAATGATGCATAGAAAGAGCATGCCGAGACTAAAGAAGATTAAAGAACAAGTGCGGACACAATTAGGAAAATTAATGTGTAAGAAGAAAGAGAGAAATTTCGGCGAATTTTGAAAAAAATTGTCGAGGCAAATAAATGAAAAAGTAATTTAATGCGTAATGGATAAATGTGCATATATCTATTAGTAAGTAAAGTAAAAACTTTTCACGAAAATAACGCGGTTTGAGGAACAATAAATATGACATAGTTAAAGTTGATATGGAGAAGTGTAAAAACTTAATATTATGATAAAAATACATTAAAAATTTTTGAAAAAATGTTACACACACTACCATTTATAACACATGGATCAATAAGTTCCAGCACTGAAACGTGGCGTTGCCAACAAAAGTTCCGTATGATTTTTTAGGAGTTCAACCTTCAAAAGATACCTGTCAAAATTTTATGACATTCTGATGTTTGGTCCACGAGTTACAGAGATTTAAGTGACGCTAGTCTTGATATTCTCAAAACAATGAATTCGAAACAATTTCGTGTGTTGATTTATCATTGTTTATTGATGAAAAAAATATAGTGCAAGCCCAGCAAAGTAGAGTTTTGCCAAAAAATGTGTTTTTCTTAGTTAGTCCCGGGACTTATTAATCCACGTGTTATTTATATGCGTTTTTGTTTATGGTTATTATCTGTGGTCAAACTGAAAAAAGTACAAAGTATTTCAAACCACTTTTATTTGCCTCCTAAAATCTGTCATCGGTCTAAAAGAGTACCTACATTCCATCATCTATATTAAAATAAGATCTACAATGTAAATGAAGCACAATTTGTTCAGATTTACATTTCATTGTAAGCAAATTCGGGTAGAAATTTGCTGCCGGCTAATGCATGCAAATAGCTGACCGAAAGTTTTGCACATTGCCGTTTTCCATTCCAGCTATAACTAGCAACAAAGTATTTTTAGTACTATTATATTAAATCTTTATTATTTCATTTATAAGGTTCATGTTTAATTAACTTTATCTGAAAACAGTGGAATTCTTTTTGGACAACAGTCACACGTGTAAACATTTACAAAATATATTATTTGAATATGAAGGATAAAAGAGTGTCATTTTACCAGGAAATAGGAGTGGATAAATACAAAAGGAGATGTAGACCAAAGAGATAGAAGCCTAATCCATGATATGGCGAAAGTGTTAATGTTGAGGTGAAGGCTAGCTTGCTTCTAGTAAAGGAGAGTGGAAGGAGAGACCATGTTGTGTCGACCTCAAATAATGCAAGAAGAAGCAGTTTTGGTGAGATTTTGTCCGGGAATAGTAGAATAAAAATATCTATATATCTATACAAATAAATAAAATTGGAGGGTCTGTTTGTAATATTAAAATAACCGCTTTTTACTAAGTTCATTCGGACGTATACACGGTACATATACCAAAACAACATTTTTTAAAATTTTTGTCTGCCTGTCTGTTTGTTCCGGCTAATCTCTGAAATGGCTACACCGATTTTGATAGAAGTTTCACTGGCAGATAGCTGATGTATCAAGGAGTAACTTAGGCTATTCTTATTTTAGGAAAAAAATAATAGTATAAAAATAATATAAAAATGATAAGTTTCGGAAATTTTATATTCCAATTTAAGTTGACCTCAGATTTATGTCATCAATCATATGAAATAGGGTTTAGCTTAGGCTGGACTTTATAGGTTCGAACGTACGTATTCCGGAGGCGCATGGCGTAACAGTTGCATTCGATAACACTGACTGTTTGCATATTTCATTTATATTTTAGGGTTTATAGGGTTTGTAATCCAAAATAAACCTTAAGATATATCCGAAAAATTCTGCCCTAACTTACTATTCCACGCGGACGGAGTCGCGGGCACAGCTAGTCTTCTATATAAATAAAATGATAGAGGTCTGCAGTTGTGCGCGCATCACGGCCAAACTACTGGATAGATTTTAAATTTTCTAAGTTTTATTTCTTATACACTTGGCCCTTATCTAGAGAGAACAGTTGTGTTATGGGTACATGACAACAGTTATTCTACTTATAAACTTTTATTGTCTAATATGTGACGGGAATCGAGCCTATAACACAGACAGGTTTTGCAAGGTTAGTTATTACGCTACGGAGGTCGTTAAATTATAACAATAGCACAGAAGAAAAACGACGTACATTTATTTTATTCTTGTGGAACAGCAGAACAACAGATGTTTGCGACGCTAGGGTCGCTAGGCTATGTTTGCGTCCCATAGGGATACAGGAACCTTGGTCACTAATACCAGAACACAATACAAGGTTATTATGGCAGCGTACTTAGGACCAAGGGTGGTTGCCATCCAGATGGCCTTGAGGCCGTACCACGCAGCTAGGGTTGTTTTGTCGTCTTTTACGATAAGCCGACCCCAGCCGCAGAGTTTAGTATTTTTAGTCCGCCCCTTCACTGAAAAAATTACAATTATGAAATTCACAGCAAATGTAAATTCAACAGAAATTTGTAAGCTGTTATTAAAATATTCAGATTCCGTAAAGTTCTTCAAGCAGGTGTGGAGTAAGAATACTGACCCCGGAGGCCAGGGTCGGCCTGTTGTAAAATGCGACACAACCCTAGCTACGTGGTAGGACTCCTGGCCCGTCTAAATGGCACCCACCCTTGGTCTATAAGTATGTCGCCGTAATAACCTTCTGTAGTGTTCCAGAGTTAGTGACACAGGTTCCTGTACAGCAGCGTGTTCGCGACGCTAGTCAAAACATCCATAAGTGACGGTAACTGCTTAATTAAGTGGACCGTCAGCTTGTCGGCTGTTGCTTAGCGATAAAAAGTACCTCTTTGCTTTTGCAAGAGATAGTTTTTCAGGATATCGTATCTCTTTAATATATATATATATATATATATATATATATATATATATATATATATATATATATATATATATATATATATATATATATATATATATATTAATGGCGTTTGAGTAGTCAACACTAAAGCTATTCCAGCAGATGGCGTTGTTAAGTAACACGAGGTCAATGAGTATTTGCTTTGAGGTTAGACTAAGAAAATCAATTGTTAATTTCCAAAAAACACAATTTATAAAAAAAAATACCGAGCAAAGCTCGGTCATCCGGATATTATATAATAATAACAGCTCATAAGATCCCATAGCTGGACTCGGGCCTCATCTTGGAGGACTGAAGGTATACCTGCCACACTTGTCCAAGGCGGACTGACTGGTTATAGATACCGGTGGTATTGGTGTGAAGGTTTCCTCACAATGTCTTCTTTTACCGTTCAGTATATATCAATTGTGCTATAATATTAGGCGAGAACAGTTGCCTATATGGTGTATGTTATCGTGGGAATCGAACCAGATACCTCTAGATTAGTCTCCGAGTATAATACCACTGAGCTACTAGGTACCTTAACTAACAGGTTATTTTTTTCTCTAGCTATCTAGAGTTCAGCAGACAGGCAGACAGCCCACCCTGGCAGGTGGTAACCGTTGCCTTTGGACGTCTGCAGCATCAGAGGCATTACCAACACGCTGCCGGCCTCGAAGAAATTTTATAACGCCTTTTTTGAAGAACCCCATATCGTACCGTGCTGAGTAAACCTCAGCTGGAAGCTCATTCCAGATCCTGAGAGAGTTCATTTACTCGTTGGTTAATTGTTGAAAAAATAAAAATGTAGATTAAAAAAATTATAATGCAACACAGGAGATATTAAGCCAAAAATACCAACACGTGTTTGCTATTACATAGATTCGATTTCTAGGTATTATTTGTTTGCTACGTATAACGTAGCGTACTGTGTATCGACTTAAAGCCTCTTAATTGGTGTTATGTCAACAGAGCTTTTGTTTGTTTTGCGTGTAAATATTAGGGACGCTTTCATGTATTTTGTTATGAAAGAGGATGAGTCTGTATTGACACACAAGAAGATTTTACAGAAGAAGGTTTTTTTATAGCTAATTTTGCTTCGTCCTCACAGAAGCAGTAGTTGTCTGTGTGATGGAAGTATGTTGCGATGTTTGTGCAGAGGATCTTCCGCATTCGTATTCTTCCCAATATACGTCAAGTAAGTCCACTGATATATTACGTATGCAAATTTTGCCATTTTAATGACATCAACTTGGGAATTTTTTTTTATTGCTGTAGAACAGCAGACAGGCTGACGGCCCGCTTAGGATTTAGCAGTTACCGTCGCCTATAGGTGTATGCAACGCCAGTGGCATCGCGAACACCCTGCTGTCCCATAAGGGTACAGGAACTTAGGTCACTAATGCCGGAATACAACACAAGGTTATTATGGCGGCATACTTAAGACCAAAGGTGGTCGCCATCCAGACGGGCTTGAGGCCCTATCACGCGTAGGGTTGTTTTGTCGCCTTTTACGACAGGCCGACCTCGGCCACAGAGGTTAGTATTCTTTCTCCGCCCCTGCACGGATAAAAGCGCGCGAATGAAAAAGCGCTGATCTGATGTCGTTAGGTATTGCACACATACGTATCTCAGTATCCGAATATCCTCACGATTGCCTTCACAGTCAGTACGCGATAATATATCTAAGAATTTACGCTATGGTGGAAATCGAACTCATAATTTCTGGAGTGGACCTTGAGTATGATATCCCTAGAATACTACAACTTTTTATAGTAATTAGTGTATTAAGAAATTACTGAAAAAAATAAACTAAATAAGATTACCATAAGATTCATCGCTTAAAATAATATAAAAAACACTGTACATTCATAGCAACCATATTTGTGAAATACGAGAGAAAGGTTTTTGTAACTATATATAGCTGAAAAGAAATCTTTGTAAGTAACATTGCTTTTACTTTCAGAAGTATGGCCCCTAACAGTTTTCATGACAACATAATGTACATGCTATCATAATATACTCGTATACGTGCCCCATAATGAGAAAGCCGTGGAGTGCTTGCCAATAAAGTTGTAAAAACAACTACAATCAACTGATTGCATGTTTAATAACTGGCGTGAGTGCGTCAAGTTTGGGTACACAGTATTGTCGAAAACAGTAGACAAACTGACGATACCTTTAGGGTGAGTGGGGGGAAGATGAAAAACGGGGTAAGACAAAAAGGCATCAATAAAGACAGATTTTGTGTAATTTATCCAATGCAGACCCACACCTCAGTCGGCACTTGTCGTTTTGAGGGATCGGTTGTGTGTTTAGTTTAGTTAAATTTAGTTTAAGTTAATATGTAGAGTTCTACAAGACGTCAAACATATCACTGTTCATCTCATCAAAAAACCGTTCGATCTTCCCCCCACACACCCTATTTGTTTTTTTAAATTGCAAGATTCTGTGGTGCTAACAATGTCAGATTTAATTGAAGTACATGTGTTTTTTATTCAAACGATATAATATAAAAGCTAGTTTGTATTTAGGGTAAAGGCATATTATTGTCAATAAGTGTATCCATCAAATGTGGTAATGCAGCATGCGTTTTGGGAACGATTCCCGCCGAAAGCGATCTGGAAACTCAAACTAAGGAGCGTTGCACTTGTGTTATAGTACTAGATAACTAATGTAATATGTGCATATATAATTTTGTTTTGTAAATAAATACAAATTATAGATAAATATCCAGACGCGGGACAGGAATCGAAACCGTGACGACCGCAAGCGTCGGTATACTGAACGACACACGTAACAGTTAACGTACTTCGGCAAGTACGTTAGCTGTTACGCGACGAAGTTCATTTTGATAGTGTATTTTTAAGGTTAGGATAATAGTTTGTATTTAAATCAAAATTTATTAATGTAAAAAATAGGAAAGTATAACCAGTACATGAATATTGTAATAAAATTTCACACTTAATTTAATTTAAAAAAGTGTAAAAACTAAATTCAAATATTCTTCTACACCATATACTGTGTACTCAAGTTTAGGAGGAAAGGAGAACAATATATGAGATTCTATTGCTTTCCTTTTCGCACACTATTCAAGTTGAAATCTGTGTTGCGAATGGTGGAGAAACGTAGGGCGGGCGGACATAGAGATACTATTCAGTAGACCTAACAGAAAATTTATTTGTAATTTTTTATGTAATTATTTCTGGTAATTGATCTTTGTTAAAACAAATTATTTAATTTTACAAATATAACATAAGCAAATTAATATAGAGGCATAGCTTTTATGATATTACAAGAAAACAATCATTTTAATAATGTCACTTTGAATAAAGTAAAAATAACCTATTTCTCAAAAGAATCTAAAAAAGCCTAAATTTATAACTCTGTTAGTTCAGAGATAATAAACGAAGCACCGTTCATTTTATTTTAATATTTTCAGTGTTTTGTCGTCCGGGTAAAAAAATAATTAATTTGTCACGTAGTCTGTACTAAAATAACATGAAACCTGGTATGCATAGAATTCAAAACCTCTATCGTTGTAGAAATTTTATTCGAACTACAAATGTTCACTGATTCCTTATGCCAATGGAGTTGTAAACGTCTTCCTTCTTATTTTAAGTACATATTTCTTCTTTTGGAGGAAATAGTCTAGCCTACAAGTTAAATAAATTTGTCAATATTTTATATTTGTACAATAACTATATACAGCCCAAAATTCTCCGCGATCGGGAAGCACAAAAGTTCTGGGTAAATCCTCTACTGCTACCTTTTTCATTGCTGAGGTACAGCAGACAGGTTGACGGCCCACTTAATAATTAGCAGTTACCGTTGCTTATAGATGTTTGCGACCCTAAGGGCGTTGCGAACATACTTCTGTACCATAGCAGTTCCTGCACCTCTAGGCTATAGAGGTAGGATTAATGAAATTTGACTATGGGGATCTGAGGTTCATTTTGGAAAAGGGGTCTGTCTCTTGCTGAAAATAGTTTTGAAATCCCTGCTCTAGAGACACTTAGAATAAAAATAAATTTTGTATGCGATTTTCTTTTAGGGAAAATGTGTTGAAAAAATAACTTATACTTAAATAACTCTATATCAATATAAAAGGAATAATGTCCTATAGCCCGGGTTGCCTGGAAGAGATCGCTCTGTAGCGATAAGGCCGCCCATTATAAGTCAAGTAGATATTGTGTAAATAATTTTCATTGTTTTTTTAAGTTGTTTGGTTTACAATAAAGTGTTATCTATCTATCTTATCTACTATCAAGAGAGTTAATCTACATTTTATTTCTAAATACAGAAAGCAAGCAATTGTAACGTTGCCACTGTCGCCTATAAACAACCCAAACAAAGTTTCATACTTCTTAAAATCCACGAATGCTAGGAAAATTAAAAATTGAAAACACCAATTAATTAGTGTTTACGTCACGCACCCACGCATCCTGTCTACGCCTGTTGTAGGTCTACGTGCTGCGTTTAAAAGCCGCCGCATGTGCCGCCCAACAGCATTTACCTGCCGAGCCGTTACGTTTGCGGGCCATCCTTTGATCGTCACGCTGACCATTGCACTTTAAAGTTTTTGTGTGTAACTGGTGTATTGAATTGGTAAGTAGAAATATTTTTTAAACACAAACAAATAGATTTTATTAAATGTTTTAGATTTTTTTGTAAATTCACGTAAATCTCTCTCACGTAAATAGCAAAATGAAAATAAAGGCAGAATTAAGAGTAAAATACATAAACTATTGGAACGGTAAAATTAAAATATATCAATATATTATTTTAATCTCGTTAAATTTTACTAATGAATATATTCCACGGCTAAATATTTTCGACACAAAATAAATTAAATTAGTAAATAAAATTATTATCACCAAATAAGTAACAATAATATTTGAAGTAACTTTTTTAAACAGAATATTTTTTATCATAAACCCAAAAAATAATAATATATATTATTTAAATCGTGTAAAGTAAATAGTGTATAACTAATTTAAAAGAAAAAATTAAAGATTAGTTTTAAATAGTTCATGCAAAATTTAATAAATCTGCGCCATCTAATAATACTAAGTCTAAACTAAAACTTAGTTAATTACAATAATTTTCTGTATTTTGTGCTGTAAAAATACCTAAAATATAAAAGATATTATTTAAAAAACTTATAAATTGAATATTAATTAACAATACGTTGTTATTATACATTTTTAAAGTTGCTACCACTTTGATTTTGTTCTGCATTTAATTGTTTTTTAAAGTTAATTTAAAGAAATCTATTAGGTTGTCTTTACCGCTCTGTATACGAATAAGCTTGTTTTATCCGGCAGAATCCTAAAAAATAGCTCTTTATTGAAATAGTAACATTATTAGAAGCTTTTAGATTATACATAAGATAATTAAGTAAATATATTCAAGTAAATTGAGAATATGAGTTTGACTATTGTTAACATATACAAAAAAATTAAGTATTTATTTCTTTTGCTATTACTTCGTATTTTAATAAGTAAAATTTTTTAAACATAAATATAAGTATATAAAATTCAAGTAGCTGCTTTGTAAATATTCTTAGTTTTAAATGTATATCGATTATGCGTCGTAATTTTTTTAAACTAGTAGACAAAAACAGAGGCAATCAATTCGATGTTAGATGTCAAATATTTTAAAACACAATATTTTATTACGGCTTACAAACGAGTGTATGTAACGAATAATAACGATCTTCTATTTTGCTTGTCAAGACGTCGGGGTCACAGGTACAATTCCTGTTCCGAGTCTAGGTGTTGTGTTTTTACAATGTGTAGAACATCTTGTTTTGTGTTGTCTAGGACCCATAAAATAAACCTGATACTTATTTTGGGATAGACGTTGGGTAAATTGGTAATTTAAATTTATTTTTATTAAATTGTATATCCGATTTGTTCATATTTAATATAACTTAGTGGAAAATAAATGTTAGTTTCATGAAAATAGTCACTGTTCTAACGTATGATTATCATCATTTCATTAATACTTTTTTTAATAGGGCATCAGACAGGCTGAAGGTCCACTTAGAATTTAGCAGTTACCGCTGCCTATGGATGTTTGCAATGCCAGTGGTATCGCAAACACGTTACTGTCTCACAAGGGTACAGGAACTTGGACCAGTAATGCCGGAACACAACACAAAGTTATTATGACGATATACTTAAGACCGAAGGTGGTCGCCATCCAGATGGGCTTGGGGCCCTACCACGTAGCCGGCCGCAGATGTTAGTATTCTTTCTCCACCCCTGCACGGATAGAAAATTTCTATCAAATTCTATAATAAGAACAGCCAATATCATCCTACTGCTGCACTTTGAACTCTCCTTAGAGGGACCGAACGTTACACCCGTCATGTTTGCTTAAGATATATTGCCGGGTTACACATATCGCGGCTCTTGGTTGCGATGTTTACCTGCAAAGTAGGTGATATACCTTATACGAAAAAATCCCGAAGTGGCCCATACCATTGTGGGATTCGAACCCGTAATATAAAGGTGATACCACTTTGCTATCACTTTAATTACCATAATTCTAGATACATCTATTTTTTATTAATTATATATTTCAATCCAGTACCAATTTTCGAATAGTTTTCATACCTACCCGGATAGGCAGTGTTCATTCTAATGAAATATGACAATAACCGGGTAGTTTGAGTTAATGTCATTGTTTTAATGGGCATATGAAGTTCCTGAGTTGGCGTGTCAAAGTTTCAAATGATAAATTGCTTGGAATTATAATAATTATTGTACACGATGCTGGTAATGCGCGGCGTGATTATCACAATTTTTTAACACTTTTTACGGATTAGGGCAAGTACAATGTTCGCGGCGCGGTTGTTCCGAAAAAACTGGCACTGACGGTAGTTTTTGGAAATATCCGAGCCGAATATATCTCAAATATAGGGTATTTATTTATAATTTTTTTTTATATTATATATGTACATTTTTAATTTATTTTATTTTATATTTTGGCTTGGCACATCGTCTACATCCTCCGCCCGGTGTCGCTTCGGGGACACTCGTCAAATTTCGGGAGCAATGCCAAGCGTGTCACAGGTCTGATAAGAATACCGGTCTTCGTTTCCACCTCCACAGTTCTCACTCGCCCGTCCGCTCCAGGAAATACTTTCAATATTCTGCCCTTTAGCCACGTGTTGCGAGGTAGGTTGGGATCTACAACTATGACCACATCATCAGGCTGTAGGTTATTCCCTTCCTGATACCACTTTTGACGCGGTAGAAGTGTAGGTAAGTATTCTTTAACCCAGCGCAGCCAGTACATATCTGCCAGTCGTTGTGCGGTTCTCCACATTTTCCTCAGGTACAAGTCTCCATCATTGAACACTCCCGGAACAGGCAGACCAGAAGAAGACCCGATCAGGAAATGATTAGGGGTCAGGGCTTCCTCGTTGGCAGTGTCTACAGATACATGCGTCAATGGTCTGCTATTGACCATATTTTCAATCTCAGCCAGCAACGTTGAAAGGACTTCCTCTCTAGGTGCTCTTTCGCGGAGGACAACTCTTAAAGCGGTTTTGACGCTTTTTATTAATCGTTCCCAGGCTCCGCCCTTATGTGGGCTGTTGGGTGATATGAAGGACCAATTAATTCCTCGATTTGTCACCTCGTCTTTAATTTTTACCTGGTCCATGTCTTGAAATGACTTCCTTAGTTCAGCTTCGGCGCCGCGCAGATTAGTGCCGTTGTCGGAGTATATGCATTGCGGCCAACCACGCCTGGAAGCCATACGCCTCAGCGCCATTATGAACGAATCAGCAGTCAAAGACGGAACCAGCTCGAGGTGGACAGCTCTCACTGTCATGCAAGTAAATAATACGCCGTATCGTCTTTCTCGGCGTCGTCCAACCGTTATTTCCATCGGTCCGAACAGATCGACTCCACAGTGTGTAAATGCCCTCTGATGATGAGCCAGTCTGGCCTGCGGTAAGTCTGCCATACGCGGGATTGAAGGAGTAGCTCTTTTGATTCGACAGTAAAGACATCTTGAAGCTACCGAACGAACAGTTGGTCTCAAATTTAGGATCCAATACTTCTGTCGCAGTTCGTTTACAACGGTTTCGTTATTCCCATGCGCCATTTTTTCATGATAACTCTTGGTAATTAGTCTAGCCACTGGGTGGTGTCCATCTAATATTATTGGATGTTTCACTTCAGATGCAATGTTCTTCACCTCATCAACTCGTCCAGCAACTCTGATGATGCCCACTTCATCCAGATATGGTGTTAGACTGCGAAGACGGCTATTTGACGGAATAGTTTTATTATCTCGAAGCAAATAAATTTCTGAAGCGAAAGCTTCAGATTGAGCGGAGCGTAATATTAATATTTCAGCTTGGTTTAATAGTTCTGCGTCGAGACCACATTTGTTTGATTTTCTGCATTTTTCAATGAACAATAGTATGGTAGCAGTACATCTCAACAGGCGGAGCCACGACGAAAACTTGTGAGGATCCGGGATCGGTAAATTTTCAGATATAGTTATATGATTTACGATCTCCAAATTTTCTAAATTGATTTTCGTGTTTTTGTTTCCAGATGCGATCGCTGTCCAAGCGGCTTCCTCGCTGTACAAGAAGGAAGGCCCCCGAAACCATTCACAGTTATTGTGCAATTTATACGGTTTATTTTTTGTGGCTATGTCTGAAATATTTTTATCTGTAGATATGTAATGCCACTCGTTTAAATTGCTCAATTCATCAATTTCTCCGAGCCTGTTTGCAATAAACATTTTATAATTACGACTTTCATTTTTTATCCAGTAGAGCACTGTGGTCGAATCGGTCCAAAAAAACCTCTTTACTGGCTTTATTCGATGTTCGCTTTGTATCGTTTCAGCGAGACGACAGGCGAGAACGGCCGCTTGAAGTTCCAGCCGAGGTATCGACACGGTCTTTATAGGTGCGACTCGAGCTTTGCTTGCTATGAATGAGACACACATTTTATTCTCGGCTGCGTCAAGGGTCACGCGCCAGTATGCGACAGCAGCATAGGCGGCTGGAGAGGCATCACAGAATACATGAAGTTGCAGTGTCTCGCTTACTCTCGATGAATGCAAAGCAGCGCGCAAGTTATCGGGCCTCGCCGCATCGTCATCACCTGCGCCACACTCAAGCGCAGCTCTAAAATACCAGCGTGGTATGCGGATTTGTTTCAACTCACTTAATTGCGATATCCAATGTTGAAAATCGTCCAGTTGCTTATGGGGTAATTTTTGGTCCCAATTTATATGATTTTTCCAGGTATTTTGTAAAATTATTTTAGCCTTTATGGTGAACGGCGTAATTATGCCATATACATCGAATATGGACATAACCAGGCGCAATAATTCACGTTTAGTCGGGCACTGTTTTCCTTTCAACACAGCCTCTGGAATTCGGTGTAAAGACAAATTGAACCCTAGCGTATCTGAGTTCGGAAACCAAAGCAGACCAAGAGTGCGTTCACCTTGGCTATCATCGTCTAGTTTAAACCTAACGCCATACTCACTCAAGCCGTCTTTTGACATATTCTGGCAAACCCGTAATTCGTTTGAGGTCCAATTTCTAATTTCAAAGTTGCCTTGCCTGTGTATGTAGGAAATTTCTTTTAAAGTTGTCATCGCTTGGTTGACGTCATCAAAACAATCAATATAGTCGTCCATATAGTGATTGTTCATTATAGCTGCAACGGCTTCTGGCATTTGTTTCACAAAGCGAAGAGCATTTTTGTTTTTAATATGTTGCGCAATAAACGGAGAACAATTCGCCCCGAATATGAGTGAAGTCATCGCATATTTCTTAACAGGTAAATCTGGGCTGTCCCTCCAAATAAACCTTAGGGCATGTTGATCTTCGGGCTTTATTTTTATTTGCAGAAAAAATTCTTTTATGTCACCTGTTAATCCGATTTTACGTTCTCGAAAACGAAACATAATACCCAGTAGGGACTCCAGCAGATCAGGGCCCCTCAGTAAGTAATCATTGAGGGCTTGACCACCCGACGTCGCGGCGGCGTCGAACACAACGCGAAGCTTTTTCTTGTTAATATTATCGACGCCGAAATGCGGCAAGAACCATACTTTGTTTGCGTCTTCGTCGGTTTCTAATTCACGGGCGTATCGATTGACAAACAAATGATTTATCCTTTCCCGATATCTGATACCGAAGTCTGTGTCACTCCTCATCCTCCTCTCCATCGCCATCAAACGTCTCCAGGCGTTGCCGAAGGAATCAACCATACGTGCCTTTTCATCTTTCCACGGTAATCCAATTTCCCATTTTCCGTTTATTAATTTAGCAGATTTTTCCAATATTTCGGTGGCACGTAAATCATTTTTATTACATCTAGGTTTAATGTTAACTCCTATACTCTCAAACATAAAAAACTTCCGAACAAGTTCGTGAAGCTGTGCGTCATTCTCCGGATCCGTGTGTATCGTATAAGAATTATTATTCGAGACGGAACAGGTGGCCGGCGCGAGCGCGCTTGTAAACAAGATGCCGTGGCTCGGTGAGTCATGCGTAAGTTCGCATGCGTCTGTGTGCACTGTCGACAGGGGTATAATGGTGTTGTCGGCAGCGCGAATGCAGGCGTTGCGAGGTTCGAAGCCAGTAGCGGCGGCGGGAATCCGCTGTATCGACGACAGCATGATCCGATCCGATTGCACAGATCTCGGGCAAACACCATGAACACACCATCCCAGCGGTGTGAGAGTAGCGCATGGTTCGTTCCTTTTTCGAATAATAGTCTTTATCGGGGCGATTAAGTCGTAATTATCTTGTCCGATTAGGATCTTTGGTTTGACGTTTTCTCTGCACACAATAGATTTATTTAATTGATTTAAATGATCATAACTTTGTATTTGTATATTAGATAATTTTTGTAGCGGCAAATTCAACTCGCTGATTTTCCTGACATTCAATGCAAATACTTCGTTGTTTTGATTTGTTATTTTACAATGGACTAGTTGACTTTCACATGTCAGTTTGGTAGCCCACGCACCCTGTACTGATAATACTTGTTTGCGTCCGTGAAGGCCGACGCGCTCCGCGACGTCCGCCGCCATAAGAGAAACGGTGGCGCCGTCGTCTAAGAGTGCATGTGTCAATATTTTACCACTAGGCCCGTGGATGGTAACAGGCACTACTTTTAGGAAGACACACGACCTTTCCTTATTTATGTGTGTGACAGTCTCGTTGCTCTCTGTAGAATTGGAAGAACACGGTTCGTTGACATTTATTAGCACATTGTCGTTGTTATTAGGGAGCTCTTCGTTACTTTGAATCATCGCTTGAACATTACTTTTGGGTTTCCAATGTAGGAGACGGTGGTGCGGAAGGCCACACGTTTCGACGTCACAGGGGGCGGCGGAACACGTATCGCGATCGTGGGATACCACCAAACACTTGTGACACAATTTGTGTGTCCTGACGAAACGCCATCGGTCACGAGTCAACGCGCGCTTGAAGCGTGCACACTCAGACAGCTTATGAGAACTCAAGTGGCAGAACTTGCATTTGCTAGTGACATCGCTCGCCTTCGCGTCTTTATCGTTGAGTAGTACCGAGTGCGACCTGCGATCTTCCGGCCTCTTTTTAGTGTCCGCTTGACTATAAATATGACTTAAACCAGCTATTGATATTTTTTGAGCCTCGCTGTATAAAAAATCTGCAATCAACTCTAATTTAGCCTTTTCGGAGTATTGATTCAAACTATAATAGTCAGCCCATTTGTTAAGTAGTATGCTAGGGCATTTCGAAAGCACTAAAGTCACAAGCTCGGGGCTACACAGGTACTCTTTTTGTTGCACTGACTGCGTCACGGCTACGAAATTCTTAATTTTTATTGAAAAGGATACAATGTCTTGATGAAAATTATGTGATAACGATGGCAACTTTTTTAACTGCTGAGTAATCCTATTTATGATTATTTCAGGACGGCCGTAGCGCAACTCCAGGGCTTGGATGACGGTGTGCGAGGCCGTACTACCGATCAGTAGTGAAGAAACCGTTTCTTTAGCTTCGCCGCGTAACGACTTCCGTAGTCTCCATAAATTTTCGCTTTCGCTATAATTGCAGACTCTTGAAGATTCGTCATACGCTTGTTTGAAGGCTAGCCACTCAAGTGGGTCACCGTGAAACTGTGGGAGGTCTTTCGACGCCGCAAACCTTGACAGGAATTGCTTATTTTGAAGATTAGTTTCATGTATAGCACTGACAAGGTTGTGCATATTGAAGCTGTTGCTGACTGCATGCTCTGGAGGTGGTGCAGGATTTCCCTCAATGTGGCTGCGATCTAGCCACTGCTCCACCTTTTCCTTAGAGTTCAGGGGAGAAACGGAATTATTATGCTCGCGTTTTGAGCTACGATCGCTCCTACCAGATCTACTCTCCAAGGCTGCGATGTCAGCGGCAAGCTTTTTCTCTAAGAGTTTCTTGTCAATAGCAGCCATGGCTTTTGCCGATTCGTACTGCAACTGCTTTTTGCGGGCCTCTACTGACATATTAGAACCGGTATTTTTTGAACCGTGCAAACTTTTTTTTATTGTATTACAATCCGTTTTTGCTCGATCCGGAGCACACTTTTGTGCAGGGTTTGTTTTAATTACATCGGATTTTATTTCGCACACTTGTGTATTAATTAATTGCTCTAAATTCCGTCTGTATGCGCCGCGGGTGCAAACCGTTTTTTCGGGCAAACGGTTGCTACACGATGGCGGTGGCGTGTTAAACATTGCGATATAGATCACGTATTATCACTTCACTACGATTATTCGGCTCAAGGACCACTTTTGTACACGATGCTGGTAATGCGCGGCGTGATTATCACAATTTTTTAACACTTTTTACGGATTAGGGCAAGTACAATGTTCGCGGCGCGGTTGTTCCGAAAAAACTGGCACTGACGGTAGTTTTTGGAAATATCCGAGCCGAATATATCTCAAATATAGGGTATTTATTTATAATTTTTTTTTATATTATATATGTACATTTTTAATTTATTTTATTTTATATTTTGGCTTGGCACATCGTCTACAATTATTATAATTGATAAACTTCGTTATGTGGGCATGATATAAAATAATTTAATTTATTATCAATACATCTATTACAAATTGAGACTGTTTAAAAATTAATAATTGATAATTCAATATGAATAATAGAAATGATAAGATTTAAAAATTGTATAAATAAAACTAACAGGAAATATAAAATATAAATTAGAACAAAAAATAATATTAAGAAAATAAAATTACAACCAGCAAAAAAGTCTTCACAAGGCAATCAATTAAAGAGTAAGAAAATATAATAATAAATAAGAAGTTGTTATAAATAAATAAAAAAAATTAATTTGTTATATTACTACATATATAAATTTATATGTTTATCTTGAACAAGAATATACAAAAACTGCTCAGTACCTTACCTGTTACAACTTAAAACAATTGTAAACTAACTCTTTATCGTCTTGCCAAAAAAGCCGTACAAACATTCTACCGTCAATTATATCGTCAGTCATAAATATATTGGTAGAACAATAATAGGTAGAACTAAAAAATACAATATCAATCATACATATTATAATATACTAGCTGTGCCCGCGACTCCGTCCGTGTGGAATAGTGACTTTAGGCAGCATTTTTTGGATATATGAGATTAATTTAAATTGGAAATTCAACCTACTAAGTCCAGCCTAAGCTGAACCCTATTTCATATGATCGATCATATAAATCTGAGTTCAACTTAAACTGGTATATAAAATTTCCGAAACTTATCATTTTTAACAAAAACTATTTTTTTTTCTAAAATAAAAATAGCCTAAGTTACTCCTTGATACATCAGCTATCTGCCAGTGAAAGTCCCGTCAAAATCGGTGCAGCCATTTCAGAGATTAGCCGGAACAAACAGACAGACAGACAAACAAAAATTGTAAAAAATGTTGTTTTGGTATACGTACCGTGTATACGTCCTAATGCACTTAGTAAAAAGCGGTTATTTTAATATTACAAACAGACCCTCCAATTTTATTTATTTGTATAGATACTAGCTGACCCGGCAAACGTTGTTCTGCCATATAAATAATAAAATGTCAAAAAATTAAAAAAAAATTAGGTGTGGACTACCCCTAACATTTAGGGGGATGAAAAATAGATGTTGGCCGATTCTCATAGATAACGGATAAGCACAAAAAATTTCATCAAAATCGGTCAAGCCGTTTCGGAGGAGTATGGCAACGAAAACTGTGACACGAGAATTTTATATATTAGATAAAATAATTATATACGAGTATATAATAAACCGTTATTTGTTTTGCGAAATAGTCCTGTAAATGAATATCTAAGAACGTGCTTACTGTAATCCTCTGAAAGAACACTTCCAACTCCAAAGTACAAGCAAAAATGGAAACAAAGATAAAACATCCGAACGCAAAATTTCTTAATCGTAAAACTTTCAAATCCATACAGTCACGCTGTAGTTGTTCTAGCAAAAAGAAAATGTGACTACATCTAAATTTTCTTGCTTGCCTTCAGGCAGAAAGTGTTTTAGAACGGCACCGATGCAAATAGGCACGCAGAAATGTTGTCTTTTGGTTTTACTAACCCAGGTCTCCGATATGAAATGTTTGGAAGTAGTCGTTCATATAAGTTATATTTGGCAACCAAATGAAATTCCTCGCTTAACATGCGTCAAAACACTCTGTCGTTTCAAGTGACGTAAGTACTTTGGAGGTACGGATGCTTCAGGTGGTACCTGCGTCGCGTCGCTTAGAATGAGCAAACGACAAAGTCCTACTGTAGCGCTAACGACGAGGATTAGCCGCTCCATAACCTCCAGACACGTCTGGAGGTGGGAGGTCAGGGAGAATCTGAGGAGGTGTCAGCTTATACAGATTTGATGTAATGATACCCTTAGTTTAGTTTTTATCCGTGTAGGAGTGGAGAAACAATACTAACCTCTGCAGCCGGTATCGGCCTCTCGTAAAAGGCGACAAAGCAGCCCACCCTAGCTACTTGGTAGGGTTCCAAGTCCTTCTGGATGGCGACTACCTTTGGTCGTAAGTTTGCCGCCATAATAACTTTGTGTTGTGTTCCGGCGTTAGTGACCCACTTGGGTAAAGGAACTTTCCTTTACCCTTATGGGACAGCACCGTGTTCGTGATAGTGATGATCAAAATCTGTCTTGTTCTTGCAGTCTTGGTCTTGCGATTTTGCAAGACCAAGACCGTTACCAAGACTGTCTTGATCTTGGTCTTGGTCTTGCTTTGCTCATCACTAATTCTTGGTCATCAAATAAAATATAATAAATATATGCGTATAAGTAATGCATAATAATATATAAGTATTTAAACTAATAGGATACGGTAACATTTATTGATTATTGTAAAATAAAGCTTAATTAATTACAGAGATTGATTGTTGATCATTTATAACTTATATCTATAAAAAGCGTTGAAAAATGTTCAAAACGAACTAAGTAATAAATAACAGACTATTTGAGCAAGACCAAGACTGAATACGCAAGACCAAGACCGTTACCAAGACTGTCTTGGTCTTGCTTTGCTCATCACTAGTTTGTGATGCTATTGGCATTTCAAACACCCATAGGGGACGATAACTGCTAAGTTCTAAGTGGGCCGTCAGCCTGTCTGCTGTCTTACAGTAATAAAAAAAGTCACTATCGGTCTTATCTTCCGACGATCAAGAACGAACGAACCCATATGAGACGCAGTCATGTCCTTCTCTGAGAATGTTTATAAAAGAAGCTGCAAAGAGGGAGCAACCAGCTCTCGTATTGCACGTTTGCTAATGCGGTTTATAGAACATAAACCGCATTAGCACCCTGCAACTTTAAAAAAGTCCGCGAATGGAAGTCGGCATCAGTCGAAGTAAGATGCTAGTCTTACCCAAATCATATCTCACGGTCCTGGCGCTCCAAGCGTACGAAAAACCATGTTTTAGTTATATTATACTAATAAATACTGTATATTCTATGCTAATTATGCGACTGAAGATGACATATAATAACTGTGCGATGTATCACGTCAAACGAGTTGCTGTTTTGTTTCGTTGGCCAAATATTTTCTTGGATTTATTGAAAGTGGAATAGTCATAACAGAACAGACTTATATAATACTAGCTGTGCCCGCGACTCCGTCCGCGTGGAATAGTGATTATGGCAAGCATTTTTTGGATATATTTTATGGTTTATTTTGGATTACAAACCCTATAAGCCCTAAAATATAAATAAATGAAATGTACAAACTGCGTTCGAACCTACAAAGTCCAGTCTAAGCTGAACCCTATTTTTATATGATTGATGGTATAAATCTGAGGTTAACTTAAATTGGATAATAAATCCGAAACTGATCACTTTTAACCAATACCATTTTTATTTCTAAAATAAAAGTAGCCTAAGTTACTCCTTGTTACATCAGCTATCTGCCAGTGAAAGTCCCGTCAAAATCGGTCCAGCCGTTTCAGAGATTAGCCGGAACAAACAGACAGACAGACAAACAGACAAAAATTGTAAAAAATGTTGTTTTGGTATATGTACCGTGTATACATCCAAGGGATCAGGCATCAGGGAGGCGGCCGGTTGTAAAAAACAAGCCAAAACTATTAGTACAACATGTATTCATTCAATTGAAAGCGGAACGCGAGTCAGTGAAATAAAAATGATATGCAAGTTAGTATATAGGTACTATGATTGGAAAAGGAAGAGAGATTGCAGATGTGTTAGAAAGGAGACGAATATATATAGCTTGCCTGCATGAGACGAAGTGACCATTCACTTTGAACCCATGTTCAAGAGCTCTAGAGATCGGGGCGGGGTATAAATTCTACTATTGCGGAAGTCTTGGTTAGAGAAATGGTGTGGTTGTGGTATTAGATAGTGAATTGAAGAAATGTGTGACTGATGTTAAGAGGATAAATGATAGGGTGATAGTAATAAAGTTGTTGGTAGGTGATTGTACGTTTAACATTGTGAGTGTGTATGTCCGGCAACCTGGATGTGACGATAGAGTGAAAGAAAGATTCTGGATGGACTTTGACACAGTCATGGTCAATATACCAGATACGAAGACGTATATGTGGGTAGTGATTTTAATGGACACGTGGGAAGAATGAATGGAGAATACGAGAGAGTACACGGGGGACTAGGATTAGGAAATAGAACTGAGGAAGGGGAATCCTTGTTACAAGCTTCATCCGCATTTGACATGGCCATGGTGGATACGTTTTTTTCAGAAAAAGAGAGCGACATTTGATTACTTATAATAGCGGAAACCACAACACACAAATCGATTATTTTCTCATAAGAAGAAATATAATCAAATCAGCCAGAGATTGCTAAGTGATTCCTGGTGAAAGTGTAGTTTCTTAATACTGACTCCTAGTTTTAAACATAGCTATCTTACCAAAATAATAAAGCACAAAACAAAGACACCCCCAAAATTAAATGGCACTTTTTTAAAAAGGAAGACTATGCGAGCTAATTTAAGCAAAGTGTGGTAGAGATGGATGAAAAAGTTGGAAAATCTGTAAATGAATGTTGGAATGAAATAGCGTAATACATTAGAGGCAAGGCCAGTGAACATGCCAAGCTGTATGAGTTTTTAGGAAGCTGTGGTGGCCAGAAACATCTTTATAGAATGGTGAATGATAGAGAAAATAATGCAAAGGATTATAACTCATATGAAATGTATAAAAGATGATAGTGGAAGGGTCTTAACAGACAATGAAAGAAAAAGAGCAGATGCAAAATTATTTCTGTGAATTGATGAGTAAAGAGAATGTTTGGAGTAGAATGTTAGAGAAGGCACCCGTTAACATGGGCATTGTAAAATAAGTGACTATGGCTAAGGTTAGATTGGCTGTAGATAGGATTGCAAAATGGCAAGTCTGTAGGGCCGGATGTAATACATGTGGAATAGAAGTATGGACGTTTGTATGGAAGTTTTTGAAAGCAGATGGATGGAAGTAGCTGACTTTGTTCTTTAATAAATTGTTACAAGACGAAGCGATCCCTGATGAATGGTGCAACAGTACGCTAGTGCCCATTTTTAAGAACAAGGGGGGTGTACAGGTTTGTAACAATTATAGAGGAATAAAGCTCATGTCGCACAGCATGAAGATTTGAGAGAAAGTAATAGCTAGGCGACTATAAGAGTAGAGCGAAATAAGGGAGAACCAATTTGGTTTCATGTCCGGGCGAGGGACTACGGTTACTATATTCTCACCGCGCCAACTGTGCGAGAAATACAGAAGTGCACATAAGGACCTGCACATGGTATTCATTGACCTTGAAAAGGCATATGATCGGGTTCCTAGAAAGGTTTTGTGGTGGGCTATGAAAGCAAAAGGAGTGCCTGTGAAGTTCTTGCATCTTATTCGTGTGATGTACGATAAGGCGGTATACACACATCCGGTCCCAAGTTGGCGTCACAGGCAAGTTCAATGTTGCGGTGGGCTTACACCAAGGATCGCAACTTAGCATTTATCTGTTCTTCCTGATGGTAGATGCAGTAACATCAGAAATACAGGAAGGGGAACCTTAGTGTATGCTCTTTGCCGGTGACATTGTGCTGGTTGGAGAAAATGCTCATAAGGTCCAGAGCAGATCGGCTAAATGACAAGAGAGATTGGAGGGTGTTGGACTAAAGATTAATAGAACCAAAACTGAACATCTATTTTCCGACTTTACCCCGATTACCTTAGGCGGCGTGTCTTTTTTTTTTGGTCTCGGGGAAAAACCTCTCTTGACGGGTTCCCCCGGCCCGGGGGGATCGAGGGATGTGTGGGACTTCGGAAAAGATGTTTGGCCATCCGACTACCCACTAAAAAACCCCGCTGTTCTCCTATCGCCTACGCCCGAGCCCACGGATATATGGCCTGCCGATCTCGTGGCCCGGGCCGGCGCCGGCCCGCCCTTTGTCTTGAGGCGGGCCCCTTCTAAAGTGTTGGCGCCAGGGGGTCAGGATTTCGTCCCCCCGGCGCTCTCCTAACAACTCTAGGAGTTGAGAGGGGCCGCGGAACAGCACGCAGCCCTCACCCTCGCGGCAATGGTGCGGGCGGTGGATCCTCCCCCGAGGGGCCGCCAGCGGCCGCTTTTTACGGCGACCGGAGGTCGTTATTTGACCTCCGGCGCCGCCGACGTGGCCTGCCTTGGCGGGAGGGGAGTGTGGTGGTCGACTCCCGCTCCCGCTCCGCCGCCTCCTTTGCGGACATGACTGCCTCGCAGAAGGAGGCGACGGCCGTCCATCCAGGATCGCTCCCGACCATGGACAGAACCAGGGCCGGGAGCGACAGGTCCACGCCGATTTGGGCGACGATGGTGTGGTGCTCCTCGCGCCACGCAGGGCACACGGCGACAGTGTGGTTCACCGTGTCCTCCTCGTCGCCCGCGCCACAGCGTTGGCACCCCGACGTCATCTCCCGCCCTATGCGACACAGGTACCTCCCGAAGCAACCGTGCTCCGAGAGGACCTGCGTCAGGCGGAAGGTCAGGGCGCCGTGGCGCCTTTCCAGCCATTCGGCCAGGACGGGCCTCACCGCTTCGATGGTGGCGAGGCCCGCGTTGGGGTGCGCGAGGCGCTCCTTCCACTCCACCATGAGCACCTCGTCGCGCAGCTTCGCCCGCTTTACCTCAACTTCGCGATGCGCGGGGCGAGAGCCACGCTCGGCCGCGTCCCGGCGCCACAGGCGCCGTGTCTCTGCCAACTTGCTCCAACTTTCGGTACTTCGGATCATTAATCCAGAACGACGGTGAGATAGGCCGAGACGTAAAAAATATAATGAATGCAGGATTGCTGAAATGGCGACAGGTCTCAGGAGCAATTTGCAAACATCAGTGCCGTTTAGGCTTAAAGGTAAAATATATAAGACCGTAATAAGACCTGTCATGTTGTATAGATCAGAATGCTGGACCACAAAGAGAAAGAATGAAAGTTATTGCATGCAGCAGAGATGCGAATGTTAAGGTGGATGAGTGGAGTTACAAACATGGATAAAATTAGCCTTTTAGATTAATTTATTAATATAAAATTATTAGATAAAATTAGTAGATAAAAATAGGCTAGCCTGGTGTGGCTATATAATGTGAAGAGAAGATTGTCATATAACAAGGAAAATGCAATAAATGAGAGTGGATGGATGCAAATGGAGAGGTAGACCAAAAAAGATGGATGGATTGTGTAAAAGATGATATGGCAAAAATAACGTAAATGTTCAGATGATGATTTATAGAGGAGAGTGGAAGAAGAGGACATATTGTGCCGACCACACATAGCTGGGATAAGGGCAGGAAGAAGTAGTTACACTAGTGATGATCTCTTTGCCAAAATGTGGCTACGCATAGGCGCATTGCACTACCCTCAAAAGCGTTTCCCAAGTCGCGGGGTTGAAAGAAAAGCATTTCCTCCTTGGAAAAAATGGCAATCAGACCAAATCCTAGGAAGTAGTCTGTTATTTTTACATCTTATATCTCATTCAAAACACGAACATATATTCAAAACAGTTTTATACTAAAAGACAATCTCGGGAAGTGGTGTCTCGTGTTCAGGTAATAATCATCTCAATACGTAATGTGTGTACATTTTTATGACAGCATAAAAACTGATTTAGCCTGTTATTGTCTATCGCAATGAGCTATGCATTCTTAATTTTATGTACCATTTGTACAAGTATTAAAAATAAAACTTTAATTTTAGAAAATTTATGTTTTTGCTAGGATAAAAAATACCTATATATTATATCTTTTTACTTGCTAGTAGCTTTTTTAAATCTGAAGTTTTTGGCCTTGTGGTGCCGGTCAGAATTTAGAATAAGGCTACTTTAACACTTACCAAGGGGAACGTATTGGTATCAAATCATTTTTCTTATTAATTTAGGGACAGAAGACGATGATGGATTTTAGCAAGGTGGGTATCACGTGGAACTGAAAACTAATTTTAGCAAAATCTTCTTTAGCTTTTTTGATGACACTTTTGCATAGCGACTTTACTTAACAGTAGACTGAGAGTTTTGTCTGCAACCAGTATTAACCTTAATACGAATATGATAAATAATTTTTGAGTTTACTGAAACTTTAGTAGGATCTCTTATTCTGTATTAATATAATAATAAATACCAAAACATAATTAATGATAACATATTTTATGCAAGAAATTTGAGTATGATTTACATTTATTAATCCCATGTATTTTTCGTTTTTTAAAGTTAAAAATTAAAATTGAAATTGAAAAAAAGTAAAAAAGTTAAATAGAAGCAAACAGTCTGATTAAAAAAAAAGAGATTTTTAACAGTTGCTAAACGAATGTCTAATCAAGATTACTAATTAGAAAGATCATATTAATTAAATAAAAATATTTTTGACATGGCGTTTTAAACAAGTAAGTTAAGTTAACCTTAAGTTAGTTAATTTACCTAAATCAGAATGAAATTAATAGTTAATGGCAGGTGTCGAAAACTTTGTGGACCTAAACCCACTGTTGCACAGTTAAAAGACAAGTGATCCAGCTCGACGTTTCTGTAGAAGGCTAAAAATGCTTTAAAAGTTGTAAGCACCTAAAAATTATAAGTTCCGAAATTGAAAGTAGATTTTTGTCAATATCATGGGATAAGGACGGGAGGAAGATCATCTTAGCAACAAAACTCAGTTACATTCCGTTTAGTATCTGAAATCCACTTTGCTATATTTTCTTCTCAACTTTACAGTTTTCGACTATTCTGTAATAACAACTACTACCCACCTAAAATAGGCCAGTGGGAGTAAATAAGCAAGGTTAACATCCACCTTTTTTATATTGCTGTAGGAGAACAGACAAGCTTACGGCCCGCTTAAAATTTAGCAGTTACCGTCGTCTATGGGTGTTTGCAACGCCAGTAGCATCTCGAACACGCTGTTGAAGGGTACAGGAATTTGGGTCACTAATGCCGAACACAACACAAGGTTATTATGGCGGCATACTTAAGACCAACGGTGGTCGCCATCCAGACGGGCTTGGGGCACTACCACGTAACTAGGGTGGGTTGTGCTTTGTGCTTTTACAACAGGCCGACCCCAGCCGCAGAGGTTAGTATTCTTTCTCCACCCCTCCACGGATAGAAGCTTATTTACTCCTGTGTGTCCTATATCTACTCTGATTGAAAATTAATGAAAGCTGATTCTTAAGTCCAAAGCAGCCTCCATGATCCAAGGTTATATCATAGCTACTCAGTTAATTTGCGATTTTTCTAGATTAGTTTGAACAGCATCGGGGTGTAAGGGGCCCTACCAACATCTTCGGGGCCCAAGTCAACCTCACCTGCAAATCGGCGCACCCTGCTGAATAACGGACGAGGCTCTGACGACGGCTTTCCTTTTGGGGTTGGGGGGTCAGACGGCAGTCGCCCCCGTAAAAGCCAAAACCTGCCAAATCGATGGAAAGAATGAGGTTACGGGATTATGTAAGGGCTAGGGCGCCGCCGCATAACGGCGCGCAAGAGCTTCGCCCGGCTCTTGTGAGAAATGGACAAGGGCTACCGTGTCATGGGCGGGCACGGCTAACGACGTTAGCCCCAACTCACGCAGCCCAAACATCTCGAAAGATCCGCTTCGCAACATGGAACATAGGCACGCTAACCGGACGCGCGAGAGAATTGGCCGATGTGCTCTCCAGGCGGAGGGTGGCCGTGGCGTTCCTGCAGGAGACTCGGTGGAAGGCCAGCAGATCCCGGTTCATTGGGAATGGCTACAAGCTGATCTACACAGGTGCACCTGGTGGGGAGAATGGGGTTGCCATAGTGCTCTCGGAGGAGTTCCAGAACGACATTTTGGAAGTGCAACGTCATAGCGACCGGCTTATGGTCGTTAGGGTACTTATCGATGGGGTAGTTACCCACTTGATAAGTGCCTATGCGCCACAGGCCGGTTGTGACGACGCCGATAAAATGGCGTTTTGGAATCAACTCGGAGAAGTGCTCCGTGGAATCCCATTATCACAGGGGATCGTTTTGGGGGGTGATCTGAACGGTCATGTGGGTGATGAATGTGGGGAATTTGAGCGTGTTCACGGGGGATTTGGGTACGGTGGCCGCAACGCGGAAGGGGAGGACATCCTCAATACGTGTGCGGCTGCCGACCTTGCCATCGTGAACACGTATTTCAAAAAGAGACCCGAGCATCTCATCACCTACAGGAGCGGGAGGAATGCTACCCAAATCGACTTCCTACTCACTAGGAGACACCACATCAGCAAAGTGGCCAACTGCAAGGTCATACCCGGTGAGAGTCTCACTGCACAACATCGCCTTCTTGTCATGGACCTCTGCGCTAAGCCTAAAGACACGCATACCGAGCGCGTTCAGCGCCGAATCCGGTGGTGGCTGCTCGATGAAGTCACGTCCCAGGAGTTCGCCTTAGCCGTCGGTGACAAGTGCGCCGGTGGTATGGGCGAACCAGTTCAGGCTTACTGGGATAAGATTCAGGCGGCTATCCTTGGGTCGGCGAAGGAGGTGCTTGGAGTGTCTAAGGGTGGTCGCAAGTGTGACAAGGAGACATGGTTGTGGAACGACACAGTCCAGAGGGAGACTAGAGCGAAGAAAGCCCTCTTTAAGAAGTGGCAAGCGTCCAGATCTCCTGAAGATCGCGACGCATACCGGGTGGCAAAGCGCGCCACTAAGAGAGCTGTTGCCAGAGCCAGACGAGACCACTTACAACCACTTTACGACAAGTTGGAATCGTCTGAGGGGCAGAAGCTCATCTATAAGTTGGCGCGCTCCAGGGTCAAAGCGGCACAGGACATTTCCAAGTGCCGCTGTGTAAAAGACCCTGTGGGCAACCTGCTATGCGAGGACCTCACGGTGAAGGAGAGATGGCGCTCGTATTTCCACGAGCTGCTGAACATGCAGCATAAAGGGGTGCAGCCGCCAGATCTCCCTCCGAATCAAGGACTAGTGCCACTGGTAACGCCTGCAGAAGTCCAGAATTGTCTTCGCCGCATGAAGAATCGGAAAGCTGTTGGATCCGATGGAGTCCCCATCGAAGCCTGGATGGCGATGGGCTCTCGTGGTGTGGGCGTCTTAACCGACCTCTTCAACCGGACGCTCCTCACCGGTACGATCCCGAGCCAATGGAGACTGAGTATCATTACTCCAGTCTTCAAAGGCAAGGGGTCGGTGCAGGAGTGCGGTAGTTACAGGGAGGTTAAGGTCATGTCCCACACCATGAAGCTCTTCGAAAGGGTTATCGACTCTCGGATTCGACAGGAGTGCACTGTCTCGGAATGTCAATATGGGTTTCGCCCTGGTCACGGGACAATGGACCCTATTTTTGCCCTAAGGACTGTCGCGGAGAAATACAGGGCGAAGAATACGCCTCTGCATTGCCTGCTTCTCGACTTGCAGAAGGCCTTCGACTGTATTCCTCGCGCGATAATCTGGTGGGCATTGCGGTCCAAAGGGATTCCAGAGGCCTATATTGACATCATCCGAAACATGTACCGGGACTCCGATTCCGTAGTTCGGACCGCTGTTGGCGACACAAAACCTTTCCCCATCACCGTCGGGGTGCACCAAGGATCCGTCCTTAGTCCATTTCTGTTTAGCGTGGTATTAGACGTTCTGTCAGACAGCATCAGAAACTCACATGAGCAGCCCCCGTGGTTGCTCATGTATGCTGATGATATCGCGCTGGCAGATTCGGACAGGGGTAGGCTGGTGCAACGCGTGAAGGCGTGGAAGGAGTCGCTTGAAAACGGTGGTCTGAAGATCAATGTGACGAAGACCGAGTACTTGGCCTGTAACTCCACAGATCCCACACCCGTACGCATAGACGGCAACACGGTCGAGCGCACGGACCGAGTGAAATACTTGGGATCTGTGTTTCATGCATCCGGTGACATCGATTGTGACGTCAAGGCACGCATTGCTGCCGCGTGGGCCAAATGGCGTGAGGTGACTGGTGTCATTTGTGACCCCAAGATGCGCCGGTAAAGTTGAAGGGACAGGTCTATAAAACCATCATTAGGCCTGTCCTTTTATACGGCTGTGAAGCGTGGCCGGTGTTAGAGCGACACAAGCAGGAGCTGCGTGTCACGGAGATGAATATGCTGCGGTGGATGTGTGGAGTGACGCGGAAGGACCGCGTTAGGAACTCCCGCATCCGCGGCAGTCTTCATGTCCGTGACATTGCGGATAAATTGCAAGAGTGTCGGCTCCGTTGGTACGGCCACGTTTTACGGCAACCGGATGCTTACGTGGGTAACAAATGTCTGGCCATGCCGCCTCCGCCGGGCCCCGGCAGGAGGGGTAGACCCAAAAAGTGCTGGCTTGACGTCGTAAAGGGTGATATGCGTGCCAATGGGCTCACTACCAGGGATGCTGAAGACCGTGCGAAGTGGAGAAGAAAAAGTCGGAAAGCGGACCCCGGGCGCCGAAGCGAGAGTTTGGGCTGCAACCGGGAATTAACGCAGAGATGATGATGATGATGATGAGTTTGAACAGCATCATTGTAAAACTTCAAAATATTTCGCATTGCAAAACTTGCATTGTAAATCCGTTTCGTAACCATATATTCACATTTTGTAAACACTATTCTTACAAATAGGCAAGAGGAAATCAATTCAGATTACTTATTCACTATTTTTTATACTTGAGCAAGATGTATTTCACAAATTATAAATGATTATATAAATAAAAATAAATCCAGTTTCATTCCTTGTTATTGTCAATTTAAACATTCAATAAGACCAAAAATAATATAATCACTCAAGCCTTTTTTTGTCTCGGGGAATTATTTAACTATTATTATTTAAATATTGTTATTATTTATTTATAAATTATTTAAGTATTTACTAATGTATATTATGAATTTAAATATTATTGTATTATAAAATTAACCTTAATGGTCTTTACCAGGCCATAAACTCTTATAAAAAAAAATAAAAGCAAGTAAAGTATGTATTATTCAAGCAATAGTGTGCGTAGTATTTATTTTAATTTTAAAGTAGTTTTAATGGATTTTAGGCAAAAAATAGCTTTCTGCACTTCTACTAAATATAAACTTTAACTCTGCCAAATCTCATACTCCTCCGTCCGCGCAATTTTCGTAAAAAATGGTACAAAGTTTTCGCTTCACGTTATAAAGATATATTATTATAGTTAAATATTCATAAATAGTTATATTGTGACTTGTTAAGTTATTCAGCAAGTGGAATCAATTGGAGATGTTTCTCTAAGTTTCATCCTTGTAATTTGAACTATGGATACAAATTAGCTGAAGAGGGGAATGGGGCGCAGGTTGTGGCGTATTTTCGTCTAGTTTGCTTTTGTAATTGAATGTTTAGCTCACCGAGATATAGCAATAATGGGTATAGCATAAACGGACGTTTCTGCTGTATTTTATAGTTTCTGATTTCGACTTGCTTAGTATTGAATAAAATGGTTTTGCTACGGTTCATGTAGACGTGTCTACGGTTGTAGCACATGCTCTTCTAACCGTAGCAATAAAGATAAGAAGTGTAGATGCATACATATAAAAGTTATATAAAGTGATGTACCACTTTATATAACTTTTATACAGAATAGAAGTACTGGTTTATATACAATAAAGATGGATAATGATTTATAGTCACAAATAATAAATTATTATAACATTTCACACAACGCCAGTACAGTACGCAAAGTAAGTAACATAGCACTTGTGTTATGGGTACTAGAAAACTAATATACTACATATATATTTATATTATGTAAATAAATACAGATTTTACCTAAAAACACCCAGACGCAGGACGAGAAAAAATCCGTGACCTCCATAAGCGTACTAACGTGCATTAACTATTAGGCCACATAGGTAAATATTAGGCAAGCTAAATCTCAATACATTTTTAAGAAATTACTATACAAACATTACCTGTCCATGACATATGATGATGATTCCTAAATATATAAGTTATATTGTCATCTACAATTTTTATAGTTTTGTGAACTTAACTATTTATATAACATGGCAGGTGTGCATGGATGTATATGTGTATGTGTGTATATATGCGTATGTAATTTATGTGTATGTGTATATATGTATGTGTGTGTATGTGTATATATGTAATGTAATTTATGTATATATGTATGTGTGTGTATGTGTATATATGTATATGTGTGTATTTATGTATATATCAATCTAATATGAGAACATATATAGTATGTATATTTGATTAAATTTAATGTGTCTCCTAATGTTTTCATATCAAAGCATAATCCACGTCTGGGTTGTCTGGAAGAGATCGCTCTCTAGCGATAAGACCGCCCTTTGTGCTATCTACTTTTATATAGTTTTTTTTAATACGTGTTTATCTTTTTTTTTAGTACAATAAAGAGTTTTCTATCTATCTTCTATCTATAGGTCGTCAAAAATATTAAAGTACATTGAGGACAATGGGCAGCATGAAAGATTCTCAAACAGACACACTAGTCTTATGCTAGTCCAGTCATTACGACAAACGGCTTAGAAATGCAAATGAACCGAGAAAGCTGTTCACCATTAGTATCTCAAATGATCATCCTGTAGATGTCGTATTGGTCGCCAGCGATGATGTTCACAGTCTAGTCACGTAAACAAAATAATTGTACCTATATATAACTCCAATGTATTTATTTACTGAGAAAATGTCACGCGGAATGCATACGGGAATACATTGTTGAAATTGCAGGAAAATATTTTAAACGACAGTTAAAAGTTCGTTTCATCCCCATCTGTTCTCAACTTTACTTTCTAACATTACATTGTAATATACGACAATTTTATCTCCAAATGGGCCCCTAACTGACGGCATTTGAGTTTGCTTTAGCGCCAATTGTAATTGCTTTAACAAAGTAATTTTAGGGATGCGGTTTCACTGCAAGCGAGTTTTGGGGAATGGACAGTGATAATAATTAGTCGATATTAAGAGGATAAGGGCAAGAAGAAGATAAAATTAAACCATTTGCATTTATATATATTTATTCATTAAATCATAATGACAATTGGGGTGTTATGTTGACTCCACATAATGTGGAGTAACTCCACATAAGAAAACCTTATCAGTTCGTATTATTAATAAGGCTGCGTATTATAAGCTGTTATAATAATATTAGCTGTTATAACATAGTACACAGTTACCGTCGCCTTAGGATTGCGGCGCCAGATGGGGCATTGAAACCTGGGTCACTTATGTCGGAACAAAACATAAGGTTTTTATTGCGACTGAAAGAACTAACAAAAATTCTCACTCAAGACTACTATTTTATAGGATTTTCAGGTGATTGGTAAAATGCGATAAAAGTTGTTGATATATATCACTATAATTTACAAAAAATCAGAAAATCAAAAATTATGAAAGAAAATTACTTTAAATATATTTTACTTAGAAATTTAATTAATAATTGTGATGTTTCAATAAAACCAACGTAATTAATTAATACGGATTTATTGGAACGCCCCGCGAGACACCGTTCTATAGGTCCGAACAATAGAGAGCGACACACATAGAATAGAGAGCGAGTGAGGCAAAAGCTTGCGTTCCATAGATATCGCGTTCTATATACCACAATAATCATCCAAGTACACGTTTTCACTTAATTTGTGGAAGTGTTTTATTTTTTTATGGTTAAAAATTATTGTTAACCGTACCATCAAACATTTTGTGTTAACAGTCACGCTGTAAGTTTGGACACAGCTTAAAACTAAAATGAATTTTTTCCAAGACACCGCCAGATAAACCAATTATTTACCGTTGGGCTCCCGAGTTTCCTTAATGGCGATTTCAACAATTTGTTGCTTATCATAAAAAGTATGGTATTACTTTGTTAACGTGTTATTTTCATCTAATCTTGTTACTTCGGAAGTTTTATTTATGAGGTTTCTAAGAAACTTTTCTACTTCGTGGAAGTTAAATATTCCACCAGTTCATTTGTATATTTTTTAACATTATATTGAATATTTTAAGTAATGGGATACTTATTCTTAATTAAAATTATTACCTTCCTAGACCTTTCCAAATGATTTTTTAAAGATAATCTCATTTCCGAGCCCCCCCTTACAACTCCCACCCACCCGTGAGGGAGTCGGAGGGTATTTAAAACTACCCATTTAAAAATCCCCGCTATTATCATATCATCTATTGACTAGGCCTAAGCCTCTGGGCCTAGCCTCTGGGCACACGGCAACCGTGTAGTTCACTGTGTCCTCTTCGTCACCCCCACCACAATGGTGGCTGACGTTGTAACAACCATACTCCGGCCTGCGTAAGAGTGGGGTTATCTTGGCTGGTGAGCGATCCGATCATATGAGAACCCCGTGGAGCGTCATGGAGAGTTTGTAGCATACAGAGCCCGGCCCACTATTGTTAGGCAGCAGGCGAAAAACTCGGGTTATTTAAAGTGAGTCGCATAGTCTTATTGGCCATCGAGAACTCAATGATATTTCACGGCCCGCTCGAAGTCCGAATCCTGGTGACAGTCGGTGCCATCTCTACCGTACCTAAGATGCACGCTTGGCGGTGTGGTTCGATTTTTTTAAATTGGGTAGCTGTAACATTTATATTTTCTATATTATTTATTATATAGACTTATAGCAGAAACTCATTTAATGCTTATAAATTAGCAAATTGAGTGTATTTTTCGCATCTTATTGGCCTCTATTAACAATAAGCGCTATTTAGCCTATCTGCCTAGATCACGTAGTCAAGACAAATCAATTGTATCCTCATATAATGCTGTTTAGGAGAAAAAATAATATCTTGTGTTTGATAGAGTACACAAATACTGTATATATACTACACTTTATTGACAACGATTAACTTTAGTAAAAGGATTTCCCAGCCTAAAGACGCAGTTATTGTAAAATATAAGCTTAAAAGCAAAATATTAAACTATCACGGTTATTATAATATACGGGTTTCAAGGGACTAATATATCTAAATGAGGAGGCGTTAGTTTGTTCAGAAAAGCCTTATGGCCGGAGGACTTTACAAACTGTTCGATAACTTAGTTTCTTGTCGACCAACTACTTCTGGTTAGGTAAACAAGATCTTTGTCAGTTGGATAATCATTAGATAACTATCAATTTTAATATCTATATAATTTATAAGTAATAATATACCAGTTATAATCCATATTAATATTATAAATGTGAAAGCAAACTATCTGTCTGTTACGTTTTCACGTCTAAGCCGCTGAATTAAATTTGATGAATTTCGATTGAGATAGGTTGGACCATGGAGATGGACATAGACTTTTTTTTGCCGCGTCAGCTAATACAAATTATAAATGCTTGGGTAGTTTTAAGTTAAATGAAAACAATCAGTTCGTGCGATGTCTAAATACACCTTCTAATATTCCATGCATCGATGTTTCGCACGATCAATCCTTAATACGATTGGCAATTTATAGCGCAGAGACGCAAACTCTGATCTGCATATCTCTTCGAAAATCGAGCTACGGCAAATCGGATTGGCGCGGACTGCTTCTGTCGGCAGGTCTCCGATTTATTGATAATGCAGTTATAGGTCGTAAAATACACGTTACTTCGAACTTTGACAAATATATAAACAAATATTATAGTTAAAAGCTTACAAGACCCTGAGATTTTACTTCGAAGTAACTTATAAGGATTTTACAGACATATTATTTATAGATACATACACACAGACACACGTACAATTATATTCTATTTTTAATGGAACTGAATGAATGTATAAGCTGCTACCCCGCTACCCCGTTTTCTATTCTGACTATTTATAGATCTTAGTATTAATTATCCATCTAGTATTTTATTAGGCGTTAGTCAGTTTAGTCTAGAAAGACTAAAACTAATTAAATATTTCTTATTATTTATCTTATTCTATTACATTAAACAAAATTTTTACTTTCGAGAATTTATGTGAGTGACTAAGGTACATTAGTTTCGCAAGTGTTAGATGAAATAACAAAAAATATTTGCTTAGGCCATAAAGAACAAGAATAACATCGTACATAAAATCTATAATTGTTATTTAATAGCCTAAGAAGGACCCCTCTTAAGAACTCAGCACAGCCTCCGGGGGAAAGCCGATGTGGGTATGGAATTACCTCCCGAAGGGGGCGCCTGCTGCTCTCGGGCAGATTGGGAGCAGAAGGTCGCCACCCTACCCACTGAAAACCCGGTCGTCTCCCCTCAGCCTTAGTGGGGGCTCCGGTGGGTCAACGCTTTGGCATTGCTCTGCTAAGCCTCCGGAGTTCGTTAGGATTTCCACTAACGAAGGCTCAAAACCGCTTATACGATAGTGTAAATGATAAAGCAAAGAGATCAAGTTGTTATTATCGGGGATCAACATACATTGGTCGGAATGCAGGTGTTTCCGGATGTCCGTTTCGTGTAACTAAGTTGTGTCCCCAGTAGTATTCATTGATTACGACCGTGGACCGACTATTAACGATCTGGTTCACACTGTCTAATTATTCTCTAAACATCTGTTTGAATCTCTCTCTCTCTTCAATCGGTCCCTCATAGCTGAGGATCGTGACTCCGTTTGATTCCGTCAACTAGCTGTCTCCATCGATCCCGTTCTGCAGCTTGGTGGAGTGCGTCGCTGACAGGTATTTTCAGCTCCTCCGCTATTTGGTCCGACCATCGTTTGGGACTTCTACCCCTAGGCCTTTTTCCCTCGATTTTACCGGTCACCACAAGGCGTTCCAAATTGCTGGTATCCCTGCGTGCAACATGACCAAAATACCGCAATATTCTTTGTAGGCAAGTTGTGGATAGACGTTGAGTCTTTTCTATTTTCAACTGCTTGAGAATAGAGATGTTGGTGCGGCGGGCCGTCCATGGTATTCGCAGCATACGTCGCCAGCACCACATCTCAAAAGCGTCGATTCTCTGCCTATCTGCGGCTTTGAATGTCCACGTCTCTGCACCGTATAGAGCAATGGAGAAGACAAGGGTGCGGACCAGATGTATTTTAGTCCGGTGGGTAATATTACGGTCTCTCCAAATTTTGCTCAGTTGGGTCATTGCAGATTTTGCCATGCCAATCCGTCTCCGTATTTCAGGTTCGCTACTTCCTTTGTTGGTAATCAGTGAGCCAAGGTATTGGAACTGGGTTACGGTTTCGTAGTCATGTAGGAGATTGTTGCGTTGGATAGCTGTGAAACGGTCAATGATCATGAGCTTGGTTTTGGATTTATTAATAGCAAGCCCCATTTCCATACTGATGGTTTCCAGTTTGTGAAGCAACTCCGCCATTTCATTTTCCGATGATGCGAAAAGGGTGGTATCGTCCGCGTACCTGAGATTCGATATCTTTACTCCGCCTATCTTTATGCCACCTTCCCAGCCATCTAGAGTTTGTCGCATTATATGTTCTCCATAGATATTAAAAAGGATGGGAGATATCACGCATCCTTGGCGAACACCCTTATGGAATTTGAAACGGCCTGATGTTAAATCTCCTACAGTCACAGTGCCGTATCCCGACTCATACAGCCTGCGAACCAGCATTACGAGGTGGCCCGGTACACCTGTCTCGGAAAGAACTTTCCACAGTCTCTCCCACCTAACACAGTCGAAATCTAAAATAAAATCTAAAAATGTATGGTGAATTTGTTTGTTATTAAAAATAATGTATTTTTTGCTAAAAGGTTTGTCATTTATACTTAAATTTTAGTTATTTATAAGTAATAAGTATAATTGAACCCGATGACAAAATTGGTGTTCCGTACATTTGAATCTAAATTATATACTTTAAATAAATAAATATGGGACTGAGACAATTCACACAGCGCCATCTAGTCCCAAAGTGGCCATAGCATTTGTGTTATAGGTATTAGACAACTGATGAAATGAATATATACTTTTATTTTGTAAATAAACACATATTATAGACAAACATCCACACGCGATACAGGAATCAAACCCGTGACCTCCGCGAGCGTACCAAAGCGCGTTAGCTGTTACGTCGCGGAGGTCGTCTTTTAATATCTAAATTAATTGCCTGACGGTTCTTTATACTTTGTTCATGACTTACCTATAACAAAATATTCAATTGTCAACAAACTGATTGGATGGATGGATGGGAATCATTTTGTCCTTCACATAATTTCATATAACAATAGCTTTATCGCTAAAAGCGCTCTCTTCCAAAAAACCTTATTAGGGTTACATTGGAAAGTATGTACGTAATAGAGGTGTACGTTGATAATATAACAATGATTATAAAACATATAAAACATGCAATGACATACACCATAATTAGATTTATAGCAGACAAGAAATTTATATGTTGAAGAAATGAAATTCACTAATTACACAAATTAAAATATTTACAATGTCATTAAAAATACTATTTATGATAATAATATTGCAGAGTAAAATAAGGCGTTCCCGCATCCAAAAATATCATTAGAAAATAGACAAAAACATTTTTAGAATTACTTGTACTTGATAATCAATGGATATATTATTACAGTTTATTTAAAAATTTTAAGAGTTCTTTGTGATCTGAGTATTTAATGAGTCGTAAATTACCAAAAGACTTAAAATACCAATTATTTCCAAAAATACGTGACTGGAATAGAAATAAAGTCATTCAAAGTTACACATAAAAGAAAACAATGGCGGAAAGCTTTGACGGTGGCGGACCTTAACATGCTTTATTGTTGTGAAGCCTTTGAAAATGGGAAAAACAATACCTGTTTTTGTCTACGCGTAATTCGTTATAGATTGGTTCTTTTACGCAGTTCCAAAAATAATGAAAATGTCTTATTTAATTAACGAACTAAGTTCTTTATAGCGCTTTAAGTTATATATGTATGTAAAACAGGACAGGACATATCAACACCTTTTAATTATGTAAAAATATATTTGTGGCACTTTTACTCAGTACGTTAGATAAGAAGCTATTTCGTTTCCATCCGTGGGTACCATACCAACCATATTTGTATGTATGTTTTTTTTTAATGTTGTAGGACAGCAGACAGGCTGACGGATAGCTTAGAATTTAGCAGTTACCGTCGCCTATGGGTGTTTACAACGCCAGTGGTATCGCGAATACACTGCTGTCCCATAAGAGTACAGGAACTTGGGTTATTAATGCCGGAACAAAACACAAGGTTATTATGTCGGCATATTTATGACCAAAGGTGGTATGTTGATAAATAAAAAGCAATATGAAGAAGTAGTAATAATATTGTATTTAATATATTGATATTTGATAGATTGGATCTTAGAGAAGGACATAGGCTACTTTTTGTCTCGAAAATTAAACTTGAAGGGGGTGAAATAGGGGTGAACGTAATTAAGTTCCATTTTATTTTTAATTTATATGGCAGAATAGCGTTTGTCGGGTGAGCTAGTTAGCTATATTTACAATTCTTGACGAAGCAATTCAGAATTTAAATATAAGACAGTAAATAAGGTAATGATTCAATTTTTTTTCAGATTTGACTATGGCTCACTTCGCGCTAGCCCTCGCCTTCGTAATTTTGCTGATAACGTCGCAAGGAGTGAATGCTAAACGTGAGTATATTTTATAACTATCTTTTTATCAATACAATTGAATTTTAAGTAACATTTCTATGTATGATTTACTTCGCAAATTTGTACCTTGTAAAAATATTTTTGTCAACAATATATTTCTATTTCAATTCAATTTAAATGGAATATAAATTTAAAATAGTAATTTGATTTTATGATACTTTTATAAAAAATATATTTTATATATTTATGATATTAATAATAATTAAAAATATAATTCAATATTTTTATTTACTTTGTGCCTTTGTTTATTATTACTTTTGGAAATAGAAAGTTACTGTAATTTTATTCGTGATAGCGTGATTCTTATTAAAGTACTTAATTTTGTACTTAGACGTTTAAGTATTAAAAGTAGGTTTATAGATAGATAATTTTCAGGCCGACACGTCTGAGGTGGTTATGGGGTATTAATGTATAACTAGCTGTGCCCACGACTCCGTCCGCGTGGAATAGTGACTTTGGGCAGCATTTTTTGGATATATCTTATGGTTTATTTTGGATTACAAACCCTATAAACCCTAAAATATAAATAAATGAAATATACAAACTGCGTTCGAAACTACAAAGTCCAGCCTAAGCTGAACCCTATGATTGATGATATAAGTCTGAGGTCAACTTAAATTGGAATAATAAAAATCCGATACTGATCACTTTTAACTAAAACCATTTTTTTTTCTAAAATAAAAGTAGCCTAAGTTACTTCTTGTTACATCAGCTATCTGCCAGTGAAAGTCCCGTCAAAATAGCTCCAGCCGTTTCAGAGATTAGCTGGAACAAACAGACAGACAGACAAAAATTGTAAAAAATGTTGTTTTGGTATATGTACCGTGTATACATCCAAATGCACTTAGTAAGAAGCGGTTATTTTAAAATTACAAACAGACCCTCCAATTTTATTTATTTGTATAGATATGAATTTATCATTATCATAACTGAAGCGCTCTGCTGCTTAATTTGAGACAAGATGGCGCTGAGTGAATCGTGGCGGTATATTTATAGTCCAGTTATATCCGATACTTATATTTTGCATCCCGAAGTACGAATTTGTCACAGGGTTAACCAGAGAAGGATGACAATGCTAATAAGCGAGTACACGTTTAGCTTTGTGGTAATATATTTTCTAGCTACGTGGTAGGGCCTCAAGCCGTCTGGATGGCGACCACTTTTGGTCTTAAGTATGCTGTCATAATAACCTTGTGTTGTGTTCCGGCATTAAGACCTAAGTTCGTGTACCCTTTACCACCGGGCATTATTCTAAGCGGGCCGTCAGACTGCCTGCTGTTCTACAGTCATAAAAAATATAATATATCTATATATACTAACGTAAAATACACATCAAAAGTGTATCTTAAAATTCTTAGTAAATAATAAATACTAGACTGGGAAAATTCAGATATTGGCATCTAGACTCAAAGTAAACATAACATTAGTGTTATGGGTACTAGACTACATACGTCAGTGTCATCCATCGAAATATTTATAAATTTAACTTAAATTATCTGTTCAGAATTATTCCACACAAACTAAATCCCTGCACTTAAATAATTGCGCCGGATTTCAACGTTTCTTCATAAACGTTCCAACGCTTCCAACGAACGCTCCGTCAGAGTGACAGCTTGTCGCCCTAATCTGATGTATGTTGACAGCGACTTTCTACTACTGACTATTAAATATGGCGTCGTCATATACACTTTTTTTTGTAAATAAATCTTCTTCTTCTTCCTCCTGGCCTTATCCCACATTATATGGGGTCGGTACAACGTGTTACATGTTGTAATAGTTGTGGCTTTGTTTTTACAACCGGCCGCCTGCCTGACGTTAACCCCTTTTTGGGAAAAATCTGTCATCCTTTTTATTTAAATTATTTTTCTTGTTTCACATTGAAAGCAGGACACGAAATTTCGTTGTCAATCATCTAGTATATCCTCAAGCGACACTTTTACCAGGTCGCCGACTTTTACGGAGTCCGCACACAATTCACGAGGGCTTCTAAATAGGAAATTCGCAGTGCCGATCGTCTTCGAATGCTCTTGGTCCTGCATTCCGTTGCGCTTGTAAATAAATACATATTATTAATAAACACCGGGATGAACCCATGACCTCCGCAGGCGTTCCGTCATGCGTTTCCCGTTATGCCACTGAAATAATTAGCAAGCATAAAAGCAGAGGAATTGGGTATTTTAATTTTCAATGTATTGTATACAGTAGAAATAAATCAAAAACCACCAAGAATCATGTTTTTGTCTGCATTCCACACGATCGGACCCTTTTTTCCACGTATCAAATTACTTATCCAACCCAAACCTTGAATGGTTGGCAACATGCCATTTTTATTCACAATGCCCTTTCAGCAATTGTTTTCTTTAACTTCAGCAATTGAGTTTTGGACGGACCTTTTTGTCTGAAAATTGTTATGAAAATTTCTATATTGGCCAACTAGAATTTCCTTGTAAAATTAGCCTAAGGAGAATTGGAATATGTCAGGAAAATTTTAAATCACATAATTACAAGTCGTCAATTCATTTTGGTCACGTTTTACGGGAACCGGCTATTTATTGAACTTACCATCGGTCCCTGGCAGTATGGATAGACCCAAAAAGTGCTTGACATCGTGAAGGGTAAAATGCTTGCCAACGGACTTCACAACCACACCGAAGATCGTGGGAAGTGAAGAAGAAAATGTCAGAGAGCGGATCCCGGGAAGCAGAAGTTTAGGTTGCAACCGGGATTTAATGCTAAGATGATGATGATGATTAAGATAGGTAGGTAGCCAATTATAACATAATAACAATGAACATAATATGGGTATGGCATAATTTTAATTTACCAATGTCGTAGGATTTACATATTGAGGTAACCGGAACTCGTGTGTTTAATCCACCAATACGGCTTGAAAAAGCGCAGCGATTGTCCACTATCTTTAAACGGGAGGCCTGACCCGAACTGGTACATCAAGAGTTATTTTATTTGTAATACAAATTGATGCCTTCCTTTAATCTGTCTCAAAATGGAAAACTACAATGTGCCTCACTACTTGTGAATTAAAAAGTTTATTTACTAATGTTGAGTTTATAGTGATATACTGGTGATCGGATGTGGGAGAAGGTAGTTGACAAAGAGTGGGATGGCCCAATCCTGATATCTCACCAGAACTATACAGCCTACTTGGAATATATGAAATTAATTAAAAATGTTTTAAGTTACTTACGTTTCATAGAATCTATCCCGGCAAAATCCTACGTATGATATTTTGTTGTTTTAGTTTCCTCAACCATTGTATTGTATCAACTTTTTTTCAGTGTTTGCTATCTCTGCCGTCAGAGCAATGGAAAAATTTCCTTTTAATTAACTTTATTATTATCATCTCAGTAGAAAATTAAATCAATCAAATGTAGTTCAAATGACTCGTACATTAAGAACTAAATTTGTATAAAAATGTAAGACTTTGTGAAATGTGACTGTGTGAAAAATGTGACACTTTACTTATTAAGTGACAACATAAAATAATTCATGTGAATAAAGTTATCAATAATTGTAATCTGTTTTATGAATTGGTATGGACTCACTTGTAACAAAACTAAAAAAATAAATATATTTCCCTACGGTACCATCGTTTATTAAATACAAAATTATAAATAAAATAAACAACAAATGTAGTTCGACGACTTTGGTAATACAATAGTATTCTGTAAGCCGAAATTAAAGGCAGACGCTAAAAATTTTAGTTATAGGGTTTGTGACTTATCTACGGATGATTTCAACTTAAACGAATTTTGTAAGGACATATTTAACTTAGTATAATAAGAATAATTAAAAACTTAATATAATAAGAAAAATTAAAGAATAAAAAAAAATTAGAAAAAATAATGCTGTACATTACCGGTGGTATATTCTTAAGTCGGTTTTCAAATAATGGAATTGTAAAGGTTGTAAAATTAAACATTGCTACTCGTGTATTCAAGATACAGAGGTCTAAATTTTTTCCGACTTATACAGGGTTCATATTTCTATTAACGGAGGTTCAGTTGGTTAAAGGGAAGGGGATGTAGGGAACAACATTTCTTCGAGTCAGGAAGGTTTTTGACTTATCGAGGTTTGACTTATTTATACAACATTACATATAATTTAACAGCGCTGTTGTACACTGCGACCTCTACTTGTTATAATAATGCGTAGTTGATGTTCACGTAGCAAGATGGAAATCCGTAGCATAGTGGGTTAAATTATTATTATTACGAGTTTGCACGGAAGCGTAGTTAATGTTTTATATGCATAAATCTTATATACTTTACGTAAAATTTGTATATTTGTGAGATTGTTAATGTTTAGTAGAAACCTATTTTAATAAATTAAGTTTAAATTAAATTTGTTTTCGGCCATGGACTTTGACGCGAATAGTCATAGTATTTGGCATTAGGTGATTGCACTCTTGATTTATTCACGTTGCCGATGTATCCTCTTCCAATCAGATGACTTGTATTTTTTTATAGTTGCGGAACAGCAGACAGGCCGACAGCCCATTTAATAGTAAGGAATTACTGTCACCTGTGTATATTTGTAACGCTAGGGACATCGCGAACACGCTGCTGTACAGAAACCTGAGTCACTAATGCCAGAACATAACACAAGTTATAGCGGCATACTTATAGACCAAGGGTGGTTGCCATTCAGATGGGCTTGGGTCCTACCACAACGTTTTACTACCACAAAGGTTAGTATTTGTACTCCACTACTGCATGGAGAGAAATATAAGTATATTGTATAAGTCAGCTTAGTTGGATTATTCCACAATTTGACGTCACCAGATTCACTCCAGCTAGGTAATACGGGCAGGTGACATTACGTGAATTACTAAAATACAAACGTAGTTTAGAACGCTCAAGAGCGAAGAATCTTTAAAAAAAAATTGTCAAGCGTGGTTTAAGACGTGAATGCATATAGTTGCGAACTTAGTAACTTAAATATAAATCACGAGAAATTCCCCAAAGCCGTCTTTTCACATTTAACTACCGCAAATATACAGGGTGTAAAGAGATTCGGTGTCGCAAAAGTTTAAATGTCGTAAATACCTTCATCAGCATAACTCGTTATGACGTAAACCTTACTTAAGTATGAAGGTTCGTAATTATCTTGGTGTAATGCACTTTTGCCTTTATTTAATTATCTCTCTTTACTTACTTTGATCTTATATTTATGAAGTAAAACCAACATTTTTGGGCCCGGGTTCCTCACCATACGCCATTCTTTTTCAAAACAGATTTGAATATTAATTACGATTATGTATTGTGAGCGCTTTACAAGTCTTTACTCAACATTTTAGAACATTAAAATTAAATAATATAGTAATCAAATAAAGAAATGTACATTACAAAATACTATACTAACTATAATAAAACTAATGGCATTCGCGGATGTTAGATATATGGCGGGCGCGCAATCTTGGCACTCGGTAAACGACTGCTGTGGCGAGCAATTCCGAGTGAGCTTCGCCGGACAGCAATTGGTGGCGCCTGTGCCTAACGTCATTATATCCGACCAATCATTATGGCGAGCCGTGTGAACCGATGCGCGCCATAGTATAACGTCTATATATAAAACAATGTCGTGTTATTAGACCTTTTTGATGAATTTAGTACAGAATTTTACTAATGTAATACAATAATGAATAATCTTTTTTATTAAAATCAATAATTTTTAGGATAATAAATAAGCGTAGCGCGCCTTTACCAGAACTCAGTACATATAGCGTGGGCGTATATCGGATCAGAGGCGTACGTAATAATAATTATAGTCCAAATTAACACTAATCAGAATGTATTACTGATAATTAAACCACAATTAAAAAGTAGTTCGTTGCAGACCTTGTGCGCTCGCGGTTCCCGCTCCGCGACGCTCCGTCTGAGTGAATTTAAATACCAAGTTACTAGTGGAGTTTGACAGTATTTCAACGGCAAACATGCACGCGCCGTCATATATACGGTCTAGATACGCTTGGATTTCGGAGAGACTTTGCGTCTCTGTGTATTCTACCGTCTGTACAACGGGGAGTGTTCTGAAGAACTATTCAGAATGGTGCCCTCGTCGTCTTTCTACCACTGCACTGCCAGCCATCGGCTGGGTGTGTCATCCCCACTTCTTGGAGCCTCTTCTTTTTTGTACGAAACGGTTCTCTTTAGTTTCGTTCTTTTTAGCAAAATTCAGCATGAAATTAATATATTTATAAACATTTTAAATATGAAAGTTTTGAGTTCTGACATTATAATTTAGACAAAGTAAGTAACAAGTAGTTATAATTCACCTTTACTATAAATGAATTATTTTACATTAAAATTTGTTCCGGATCTCACTTGCAAACAAATATTAAACTTAAGTTGGCAACGATAGGGCGATCGGCTCAATTGCAAACAATTAGTTGATTTCTAGTTAGGAGAACTTTGTAGATTGTAATTTAGTAATAGGTTGATTTAAATATCATGTAATTTAGGAATATTGTAAATAAAAATTTGAATAGTTTACTCATCTTCATCGTCATCATTTTAGCGTTAAATCTTGGTTGAAATCCAAACTTCCCTTCGGTGCCCGGGTTCCGCTGTTTAAAATTATAATACTGGCTTATTTTTCCGACCCGATCCAACTTAGGATAATTTCAACAGATAGAATATGGCTATTTTATTAGTTTCAATAAATAACAGAATAAGTTAAGTACATATTGGATCAATTAATACCAGCCGTAAGGTCGCCAGAGTTGAATACATTTGTTTTTAAAATACATACTATAATAATTTTATCTTATTACTTTTAAAACAATAAAATATTCTAAACAAAGAGTTGCGTTAAAATTCAGTGGCGATTGTAACGAAATTTGATGAGCAAATAAATCAGTCGTCATGGTATCCCTTAAATTAGAAACTTTGTACAACTTTGCGGTCTAGTTCCAACTTTGATGCCCTTTGAAACATAATGAATAAATTTATTTATTTTAACGACCCGTAAAGTATTGTTTCAACGAAATATTATTATGAAAGTTATTTATAGTTTTTGCTTGTGGTTTTTATTTATAATTTTAATTTATAAATTTAATACTAGACGTAGAAATTAAGAACTTTTGGTAAGCAAATCAAATAAAAACAGCTTGTAGAAGTCCACTGCGTTTTTTGAAGAGGAAATTTGATGCACAACCTACTGCATGGGGCTTTAGATGGGGTAGTATGGAACTCGCGTGTAGTGCATTATTTTTTCGAAAATATTGAAGACTGGGTCTTACACGACGTAACAACGACTTTGGGGGGAAAGACATATCGACCCACTGGGAGCGGGGCTTATTAGCCGTGGGAGCGTGCTTAGGGACACGACTCTTGTGAGGTGCGTCCTAGACTTGACCGCTGGTGTGCAATGGGCTCGCGTATTCTTGTAACGATATATCGGAAAACCGATAAATATCGATATATCAACGCCTAAAAATATCGTTATCGACGATACGCCAATATCGATATTTTATAAAAAAAATTGCATCTCTAAAAATAATCGCTGAACGTTTAATATAACTAAAATTACATTGGATTTCTATAAGCTTTTAAAAAAGATGAGAATATTGATAAAATAGTGATATATCAGCCTATTAGACCAACATATCAATATATATTATCAATATAACAAGTTCAATAAATATTGATATTTTTAATAATTTTGCATCCCTACACATAATCGCTAAACGTTTGATATATTTAAATTATAAAAAGAAGAAATATTGATAAATATTGATATATCAGCTCACTAGTCCGATATAAAGGCTTACTAAACCGATATATCAATATCGATATTTTTAAAAATCTTGCATCCCTACGCTCGTTTTGCGGTTAAATGAAACCCCACTTGTAGCACTGCGTGAGCGTCGTATACAACGGAAGCGTAGTAGTCGCGTGTGTTGAGAACCCGAAAGTTGGCCACGCGGTCGGTCGCCTGTTGTGTATAGTACGCGACCCACGCGCCTTACAAATCTTTCGCCGTTTCTTCTCTCCCAGCTATATACATTCCGAAACAGTAGTAGATTAGAATAAGACATGAACCCTAGTTTCTAGCCTTCCCTCACAGTTGATAAGGGGGTGTAAGTTGCTGGTATACACGCTAAAACCCTTCCCTTACTTCCTCCCCTTCCTTTACTGTCTGACGCCTGGGAGGGGGGAGGTTGTAAATTAAGTAATATATTATACCGGAACACAATACAAAGTTATTATGACATACTTGTAGACCAAGGGTGGTCCTAGCACGTAGTTAGGGTTGTTTTGTCACCTTTTATCAAAAATATCCGTTTGTTTAAAATCACAAATCTTCTTTTTTATTCATCATTTTAATATGATTAAATAATATACACAACGTTTTGTTTATAAACGCGCATGTTTTTATTAAATTAGGAGTTCTGTATGCTATAGGTTTTTAATGGAGATTTTTTTAATGTTTCACGAACATGTTTTTTCTTCTAAAATTTGTGTAATCATTTACCCACAGCGAAGCGTAGCAGGGTAAATAATTATATTTTTTTAAAAGGTTATTGTAAAAAAAGATATTTTAAAAGAAAATAAGAGAAGAGGCGAGGTGTTTAGTTTTTTTTGTGACTTGAAAAATTATATACGAATTACTTCAACTAGCTCATAGGCAATATATAGAGTAGACACCATTTGATATTTAAAATTTGGGCTATAATTATATTCGTCGTCAGTCAGCCATTGTCCTCTGCTAGACGTAGATCTCCCTATGCGCCACAAATTCCAGTCCCTTATTGTCCCCATCCAGCTGCGGCCGGCAACTTTGCGTAGGTCACCAGTCGATCTGGCTGAGGCAGCCCTTGACGGATCGACTACATCACACTAAATATAGTGTTATAAGATTAATATCACTAACTTGGGCTTTTTTATTGACGTTTTGAATCATAATATTATTTCATGGATCCATTAGATACGTGAATGGATGGTGTAACGTAATGTTACATTTCTTTTAAAATTGAATTTGCCGCGCTCCTTTTCCGCGACAATGGAGCGTTGCGCTGATTGGCGGAACTGCGCGTGACGTAGACCTACCATAATCAGGCCGACCGGCCATTATTTCGGCTCCGGCACTATCAACCACCGCCATTGCAACACTCGAGAGCACATCAGACTTGTTCTTATATTAATTCGTTATTAACGATATTTTAAATCTTGATCATCCGCTTTCGACACTTTAAGGCAATCTTATTAAACTTAAACTTAAAAATTTAACCTTTTGGAACCCACATTTTGGGTTCTACGTTTGGGGTACAGGGTCACTGAAATTACTTAATTGGGAATTCTCGTCGTTCGACTCTCAACGGGACATTTCTTCCCATCGAACGACCTGCGCATCGACGTCCAGCTCTTCAACGCGACTCCTGATGTTGTCTGGCCTCCTGCAGCGATTGCAACGTCAGGGGTGTATCTCGCCGGGAAGGGAACGCAACCATGGCCTTGAACCCGAACTTTTAAGTTCACGTCTTTAAGCAACCACGCGACAATGGAAACGAGAAAACATGACAATACCAGAGTCTAAATATATCGCATGCTTAATCATAAACTGACCGATTACGATTTAGGTCTAAAGTGAGTTAATATAACGGACAGCATTGTATCGATGCCCTCTATCGGCCAAACTAAGATTTATTTTGATATCTGTTTCCCACGCTGAGTTACCACTATTTAATTATAAGTCAATATATGGGATAAGTAGTAAATGACAAAACGTTTTTTGCGATTTCCCAAAAAACAGGTTTTTTGAGTTAGGTCAGTTTATGATTAAGCATGCGATATGTCCCTGCAAACTACCATGAAGTTGCAGTTCATCTTGAAAATAGAGGTTGGAAGTAAGGAGAAACATCTTTTAAGGGAATTTACAAAAAGTATCTACGATGTACGCTGTAAGTTATAGTTATAAGACCCGCCACAGTGAGGCGCTTTAGCAGCCACAGCGTATGCTATGTAGCTTTAAATCAGTGGTGCGCAAACTTTTTTCGACTACGACTCCTTCAGTACAGAGAAAATGTTTGGTGACACCTAGATAAATGTCCACAAATACGACGTATTTTTCGTCTATTTTTTCGTTTTCATTGAATAAAAACATATACTACGAGTATACATAACATATCCAACACATATTAATTTTATTTATATGTTTAACAAAATACTTTTTATATAACAAAAATCAGTAAAATTGACAAATTTTGAAAAGAATGAGTCTTATACTGATTTCAAAGAATACTATCAGTAACCAAATCCATCAGTTGCTCTTCCTCACAAACTTGAATAGTTGAACTGCATATGTTGTTGGAAAATGGATCACGAATCCAACCAACATCGTTTCCAGGAAAAACTGAATTTTATTGAAAATTTAAAAAAATTAGTGACCCCCAACAATCTTCTGGCGACTTCTACTTTTTGCACCACTGCTTTAGATGACAAATTGAAGTATGCTAAGAATAAACCTGAATTGAACACTCGCACTAGAAATAATTTGTAAATTTCCGTAATATTTTCCCCTGATGCTCCTTTGTCTATCAAGCACCTCTTAATACCCAAACTTAACACATCTTTAGAATAAGGCTTGCGTGCTTTATCTACATTTGTATAATGTTTCAGAAACAATGTTTCGTTTCACGCAGTTGTTAAACAACAAAACCTGTTGATCTAAGTATATTTAATATCAAATATTGTACATGTGTGTATGTGTGTTTGTGTAATATGTGTTAGATTAACAATATATATGTCTAATATATCTACACTAATAATGAACGATTTAAAGGAGACTTTGATATACACTCTAAGACATGTGTTCTTCTTCCCGCCCTTATTCCACATTATATGGGGTCGGCACAACATGCTCTTTTCTTCCACTCTGCATTGTTAGCCAACATCTCATCAATCACACTCTTTTCCAACCCATCTTTTCTTTAGTTTACCTTTCCTCCTGTATTCATCCATTCTCATTTTATAATTTTCCTTGTTATATGGCAATTGTCAGCTGTTCTGCGAAAGTAAAAGTAGCAGGCACCAACACCAATCTCTGGACACTTTATGAAATTGAATTATACAGGGTGACTTTGACAAACCCGTCCAAATTTTTTTTACGCACTAAACATCATTTAAGGAACCCATTTTTGCAAAAAAATTGTAGCGCTGACACTCTAGCGCCGTATTATGTAAATTGCGAGTTCTTTGAATGACTTTGTGATGCTGATTACTCAACATTTTTGTACTATGTGGTACAAAACTAAAATACATGTTTCTCATAAATTTTACTAAAGATTCTTCTGTGTGAATTTGGACGGGTTTGTCAAAGTCACTGTGTATATTAGGGTAATTTGTTTTGAACGACAAAATTTTTCGATCTCGCAGCAAAATATCACCCTATATGCTGAGAAAAAGACCCTGTCAAAAGCAGACTTTAATTTTAATTCTAAATACTTTTTTCAATTTCCCATCTAAAATATAGGTCAAGGTCGATTTTTATTTTTATAGCTCAGCGGTATCTAAATATCATGCTGCTCAAATATATGTTTTTCTCGAAATTATGCTCTAAAAGTCCCTTTTGCCGAAAAACCGTAACTCACACTGGCGAAGTAGTAATAGTCACAAAACCTGATTTTTCCATGCAACCAGCCATTATGTTATAAACGACCAGAGCTACAGAAAAAATGTGAATGATGGACCTACCTGGCAGCAGCAATTCCATCCACAACTGCTCCAGAATAGAATCAGGGTACTATTTACTTCTGATTTTAAATCCTTTTCTAACATGGAAGTCTACTCCTCCCCCTCGCAAATCTTCAGGTCTGAGTTTGTGATACAATGAATAATCAGGTATCGTTAAAGTGAATTGTTCTTCACCTGAACGCATCCAAGTTACATTCAGCGCCAATATATCAGGCGAATACATATTGATGGTCGCTAGTAGTTCGTCACGTCCTGTTCAATGATCTTACGTTTATTAGTCCCTAAATCAAACTATGATTTCCTTTTTGTGTCATTTAAAAAACATCAAATATTGTTCGAGTCTGAATAGCATTTTAAATCTTCCACTGTTATAATATTGTAAATTATAATATTATAGATAAAAGATAAACATGATCATGTCTCCCCATTATCAATTTATTTGTCGTGTAAAAAATAGTTGGATAAAAAATACAAAAACTTAGTTTTTTATAATTTACACTTATAATATTCATACAAAAATATTTAAAAATTATTTCGAGTTTCTTAAGATGTTTGAGATATTTAGATAGCAGTAAGCAGCAGCTTACTTTACGTTTGATGACGTTGCTTTTTTATTTCTGAGAAACAGCAGAGAGGCTGACGACCCACTTAATAGTAATCAGTCACACTAGGGACATCGCGAACACGCTCTCCCATAAAGGTACAGGAACCTGACTCGCTAATGCCGGAAGGAAACAAAAGGTTATTATGGCGGCATACTTATACACCATGGTAGTTTCCATCCAGACGGGCCTACCACGTAGCAACGGTCGTTTTGCCACCTTTTACTTTTGCCAGTGTTTGAATTGTGCCAATACATTTATTATATCCAATGTTGCCTTCTTCGTAAAGTGAATTTTGTTACATTTTAAACTACTTGTAAAGCCAGGTTTTTTTAAAATTTGCCTTTAAGCTCTTAATCCTTTGTTGTGACATCCAACGAAAAAGCAGTTTTTATTTGTAAACAAAGCAAAGCTTTTGTGCATCGGATTAATTTTAATAAACCTCGGACGTAACAGAATATCACATATAACGAACGACTTTAACCTAACATTTAGTATATCAGGTTATATATACCTATATAATACTCAAACACAGCGTACTTCATTATGTTGTGTTTATTAGATCTTCTGACGGTTTTTTACGACATTATGTATAGGTTTATTATAAGCGTATAGTTATGTTATTTTTGAAAAAGTTACGTTACGTAAAAAATGTTTGACAGGACGTCTAATACCACGCTGAACAGAAACGGACTAAGGACGAATCCTTAGTGCACCCCGACGGTGATGGGACAAGGTTTTGTGTCACCAACAGTGGTCCGAACTACAAAATCGGAGTAGCGGTACATGTTTCGGATAATGTCAATATAAGTCTCTGAAACCCCTTTAGACCGCAGAAGATCATCACCCCAGGAATATAGTCGTATTCTTCGTATTTCTCCGTGATAGTCCTTAGGGCAAAAATAGTCCATGGACATCCCGAGACAGGGCACTCCTGTCGAATCCGAGAGTCCATAACCCTCTCGAAGAGCTTCATGGTCAATTTGAATAATTTCTCGCTGATAAGGTTGCTTGTAAGAGATTGCTTTAAGCGATTAGGCCGTCCATTTTAGGCTGTTTATTTTTTTTTGTATATTTCAGACATAAAATCAAAATTATTTATTTCTATGAAGAATCCTACGACTTCCAATACAAAACGCTGGCTAGAGAATGAACGGCGAAACTCCGCAGTGAATATTTTTTGTCTTATTTTATATTTGTCTTCTTTATTCTTAAAAATTTTGACAAGAACATTAAATTTAGATTGGGGAAAAAAAATAAGTAGAAACAGTAGATAGTTTTCATTTATTCGTAAGATTTTAAAGCTCTTGTCGTTCCAATTTTAATATTGTTCGGAATATTATTATATTATATAATTATTGTTCGGAATATTAAAATAACTAAATGTTAACCAACTATTACATCAGAACGTATTCTTCAAAGAACAAACACAAATATTCACAACCTTTACTAGAATTCAATTGTACGATCTGATACCCAAAACAAAGTAGAAAGTTAAACAGTGAAAATGGTTGAATAGCCCAGGTTAGGGTTAGAAGTCGGTCTCGAAAGGACCGAGTTCCGTTAAGTAAACATCTAAGTCTAAAGTCTAAGTAAGACAACGTTTGTTTTCCGGACACCGCATGGAATGTTGGAACGGTGTAGTACTGCAATAAATTATTTTCTGATATTGTTATATACCATCTATTTTCGAAGAATTCTGAGCGTTTTCGGCAATAATATGGCGCGCATTTATTTGCTTTGAAATTTTATTTAGATAACTATTGTAATCATATCAAAGTTTTATTAATTACTATTTTAAAAATTGGAAAAGTGATAAGAAAAATACGGGCTCGTGAAAGAAAATTTAATCAATATTGATTAAGATTGTTTTTGAGAGACCTGCCAAAGCCTGGAGATATTAAAACCACATGATAACAATATGTATATACCCACAGAATTTATTTAAAAAAATATAATGAGATTTTTAAATTATCATGTCTTGACGGTAGCAACATACATTTCAAGTTAATTTCGAAACCGGAAATAATGTGTAAACATATGGATACAACTCGGTATGTTTTTTTTTATCGCTGAGGTGTTCCAATAGCAGACAGGCTAACGGCCCTCTTGATAGTAAGCAGTTACCGTCGCTTATGAATGTTTGCGACGCCAGGGGTACCGTGAACACGCTGCTGTCCCATAGGGGTACAGGAACCTGGTTACTAATGCCGGAACACAACATTAGTTTATTATGGCGGTATAACTACGAGGTTGTCATCCAGTCGGGCTTGGCATACCACGCAGCTAGGGTTGTTTTGTCGACTTTACTATAGTCCAACCCCAGCCGCAAGGGTTAGTATCTTTCTTCTTACTCCGCCCCTGCACAGAGAAGACATATAATGAGTAAAGAAGAAGAATGAGAGTAGTTAAGTAATAGGAAAGTAGGCTAAAGAAGAGATGAATTGTTAGCATGAAGAGTGGAATGAAATATATGTTGAGATGGACATAGAAGAGATTTATTTATTTAGGGGAGGCCCATGCCAGTGAGGTGACTTCTAAATAATAGAGTGGTATATAAAATATTAATACAATACGAGTTGGTATTGTAGTGTTTTAGTAAAATAATGCCTTTATTTATAACAGAGAAGAGTGAAAGTAGGTAAACTAGGGGTGAACTTAATTAAGTTTTTTTTTTAAATTTATAATAAGAGTTTGATATTAATATTAGAACAAAATATTTTGTTGCATACTTATTGTTTGAAAAGGAAAAAATCAACTCAAGTCCGCAAGTGAGAACAGGAAACATTTAACTCCGGAAAATAAAGAGGGTCCCGTAATGTGATTATTACACATTTAAAAACAGTATAACAAGAAGTCTTTAAAAGTCATTATTGTACAAGATTCTAGGAGCGTGTATAAAAAAGTAGAAAGCATTATCTGAATCTTATTATTGAACTAGCAGCCCGTCCCAGCTTCGCACGGGTATTTAACAAAAAATTAAAAATTAAACCTTTCTATTTTTTTTCGGTCTCGGGGAAAAACCTCTCTTGACGGGTTCCCCGGGACCGAGGGATATAAGGGACTCCGGAAAAGATGTTCGACCATCCGACTACCCACTAAAAAACCCCGCTGTTCTCCTATCGCCTACGCCCGGGCCCACGGATATATGGCCTGCCGATCTCGTGGCCCGGGCCGGTGCCAGCCCACGCTTTGTCTTCAAGCGGGCCACTTCTAGAGTGCTGGCGCCAGGGGGTCAGGGTTTCGTTCCCCCGGCGCTCTCTTGTAACAACTCTAGGAGTTGAGGGGGGCTGCGGAACAGCACGCGGCCTTCTCCCTCGCGGCAATAGTGCGGGCGGCGGATCCTCCCCCGAGGGGCCGCCCGCGGCCGCTTTCTACGGCGGCCGGAGATCGTTGCCCGCCCTCAGGCGCCGACGACGCGGCCTACGTTGGCGGGAGGGGAGTGCGGTGGCGGACTCCCGCTCCCGTTCCGTCACCTCCCTTGCAGACACTACTGCCTCGCAAAAGGAGGCGACGGCCGTCCATCCAGGATCGCCCCCGACCATGGACAGAACCAGGGCCGGGAGCGACAGGTCCGCGGCCAATTCCGGACGGGACTCGCATCCCCGTCGCGTGCTAGTCAGGCGTGGGTACGACTACCAGACGACATTCCAGAAAAAGCAGAGTCGCCTGACGTCGTAGCCGGCCCAGCAAGACCAACCGACAGCGAGGATGCAATTCCCGCCCCGGGAACACTCTCTGTGCAGGCGCAGTCGAAATAGGCATGGTTTTGACTACCAAATCAGGTCCCAGGGTAGAACCCGGGACCCCAATCAGTATTCGCAATCATCCCACCGGGGACCACGCCACGAACAGAGAGCTAAGTTGGAAAGGATGTAAGAGGTAGACGGAAAGAAAGGTAGGACTCTGTCGCCTCGAACGGAGAGGGGAGTGAAGCGACGGATGCTCGGGCACCTCGGGTACGCACACCCGTGCACTCCTCGGACAGAGGAGCGCCCCTGAGGGCAAACCCTTCTATTTGCGCCAGGTTACTAAAAAAATAAAATTATAAAGAAAGTTTGAATATTATTATTTCTATGAGAATTTATTTTAATGATTTTTTTTGTTATTACTTTTTATTTATTTTTCGTTATTTTTTAATAAGTATTCTAATTTTTGTAATGACCCCAGTGACGCACGCCTACATTGCATAAGGTGCTGCCTAGCTAGCCGAACAGGGTGAGCGGCTACCACGCAACATTTTTCTAATACTTACATTTTTAAACTCGTGATATCTTTCGAATGGAATATCCGAATTGAATAATTCAAAAAGTTATGTATAGGTATTGAAATAGTTTTGAATATGAAGTAATTTATTTTGATAAGGATTAATACCAAGATCCAAATAAAGAGCCTTTTCTAGGGGCGGCATTTCAATTAAATTTTTAAAATAAAAGAACACTTATTGTGGCATAACTATAATAGTTAGACATATGCTGTCGCGACACTTTTTGTAAATAATGATGTGTTCTACAAAGTTGTAGTACATTATTTTATTCTATCATCAATAGTTTTCGCAACGCACGCGATTTAAATAATATTTTAGGTAATTTTTTTACACTTTGGGTTACATTATTGGAGTTTTAGTAAGGATCCCTAATTTTTTTGAAAATATAATATAGCCTATGTCACCCGGGGATAGTGTAGCTTCCCAACAATGAAAGAATTTTTTAAATCGGGTCAGTAGTTTCGGAGCCTATTCAAAGCAAACAAACAAACAAACAAACAAACAAACAAACAAACAAACAAACAAACAATCAAATCTTTCCTCTTTATAATAGTAGTATAGAAGTATACTTCTATACTACTATAGAAAAGCATAGCTTTTATTTTTACTTATAATGTTACTTAAAGGGATTTATTTCTAGTGAACTAAAGGATAACTTTTTTTTATATAATGACTAGGACGCCCACTCTGCTGGTCGAATACCGGCAAAAGTAACTCGAAAAAATGAGAAAGGGTCTGTTGAATCCAAAAAATAATATTTACGAAAAATTCTGCGTCAAATGGTAGTAGTTTCATCCTGACATGTTCAGTGGGTTTGTTGTGATGGTGCGTCAAATGAACCCCATTTTTCTTATTTCCCGTAAAATCCGTTATTAGTGAGCGCGTCATCACAAAATGTGCGCTAAGCTCCAAGTCGATCGGGTGTATAGTTTTAGAGATCTCTTGATATTTCGCGTATAATAAATTCCAGATACATTCCAGATCATTTCCGATTTCTGCTGTCGGGAATAGGAACCTCAGGGTAAAATTGCTTAGAGAAGATGGTAATGAGCTAAGTAATGGTTCACATCAACTATAATAAAGAGATTTCTAGTCGTTTAAAACTTAGAAAGTTAAGACAGGCTGCTAAATATTGTATAGGGCTAAACTCCTGCGTAATTTTTTACATCGATGCCCTTTCATGTAACTTCTTTTTTGACTCACAAAAATATATATGCGACCCTATTCTTGCTTTAATTATAAAAATAATATAAAAATTAATATTTTTTGTAACACCTAAATAGGATTTAAAGTATTTCAAAGCTTCAATGCTTACAAACAAACAATATATTTCCTGTAAATCAAATTTTAAGCTATTGAATAAAATTGTGTCAACCTGAAAACCGAAAGTCATTCATGTTCAATTGATTTGTTCAAAGAATTATGTTGATATTTTACTATAATGGTACCTTGACCTATTTTGAAAGTAACAATGATTATGTATATTATGTCGTTTAGGGTAGATTTTAATACTGGTCATATTATATTATAGCACTTATTTTATGGGCACTAAACAACTAATATACTACATATATACTTTTCTAAATAAATGTACACTATACATAAACACCCAGATCCGGGATGGTAATGAAACGGGAACAATCAAGCGTACAGACATGCGTTAGTCATTACGCTACGGAGGTCATTAAACTATTATCTGTCTCCTCTAGCCTGTAGATTGTTTTATCGCTCTTATTTTAACCTGTGCGTCCAGTATAATGAATTTATGGTGTTGTTAGGGTAGCTGCATCGTTGCTGTACTTCCAGCATGTTTTGAGAGGGATGTATAGACGGCATCATCGCGATAATGTCTAAGGGAGCTGTCTTGCTGCGATTAATGCAAGCATCCCGCTACGACTGTTGTACGAGTATAGAAGCACTGGGCAGTCAGAACAAGTGTTGTACCGATAATATATTAATGTATTAACATAGTTTTGAGTTATAAACTACAAAAAAAGTCTATGAATCACATGACAGCTGGTATATGAATATATTATATTAATATGGGGTAGAAAAAGACTGCATGGTATTTTGAAGCACTTGATGAAAACTTGCAGGGTTTTTTATAAACATACAATTAGCAGAAATATTGATATTTTATTTTTATTGAATTATTAATATTTTTATTAATATTTATTCTTTTATTGACTAAGGAAAAAAGACTAAGTATATTATCACATAATGTTTTAAAAGAGAAATAAATAATAATTTAATTACAAAAGGTGCTGTCAACTTAAGAATTCAACACTGTTTACGATTGATTATAATTCATTTAACCGATAAAACCTTTTCGGAAATATAATTAAAACGGGGACCAAAATGTTTTATGAACTCATAACGAATGGTAATGAATTTAAATCCCATATCGGGATGAGTGTGATATTAAAACCGTATCTCGACCATAAAACCCTTAAGAAAACAGAAGTAATGTTTGTCATATTTTTTTGTTGATAAGATATTGATATTTCTAAATATTTGTAGCACATCATACCGCTTGAGGGTTTGAGATGAGGTAGAATAGGACTTCCGTGCAATACGCCCCTGTGCCCTTACAATCGATTAGTGATACATGTCTGGTACAGCTTAAACCACCTTCACATTTCCCTAATGCCCGATACCTAGGTGGAGGCATATGCTTTAGTATGGCCTCGGGCCCAGGCAGGCTGCGGTAGCCTATAACATCATGGCCGGCCAGCCTCTTTTATGAATCCGCTGAGATCTATTTCGCTTACTCCAGTTGCCTCTGATCTTGATAACAGTCCTGAGACTCCCCATGCCGACAGATGTGGCCAGGGTGTACGTGGTAGCTTAGTGATATCACACTCGGAGACTACTCGCGAGGTCACAGTTTTAATTCCGATGATGGTATATACCGCTTTTAGTAGATTTTCTTGCTTAATGTGCATTTTACAATATAATTGCCAAATACCAACGGCAAAGGGAAACACCGTAAGCAAATCTGCATACTAGAATCACCGGTATATCGAACCTGGCAATCCAGCTTGGACAAACGTGACAGGTATAATATCCATTCCCTCTAGGTAGAGGTCCAAGCTCAGCAGTGGCAGTATAACACGCACAGTAGGCGAGAAAATCAGCCTTAGCGGTGCATTCTGTGGCATACAAACTCTCGCCGCTGTTGGGCTACTCGATTACTGAGTGACAACACTAGCGAAAAGCTTCCTTGCATCGGCAAGCTCTGACAGGGGAACAATACAAACACGCCCTTCGTACAGTACACACGCTTTCATGGCATGGCACGCGCATATTTATATTTAGTTTGGTTGATAAGTTATTTTAGTTTAGTTCATAAGATTTATGTAACACGCGTAGTATATTAAAATTGGATAAGATATAATACGGAATACGGACTTTCATTTAAACCACCGCTAACTCCGAAATCCCATACATGCCATAGTGGAATTCGAATCCAGTACCTCTAGATTAGTCTCCAAATGTAATCCACTGAGCTACCAGGTATCTGATGATGATACCGGACAGCGCACTTAATAGTAATAAATTACCGGCGTCTTTATGCATAAGAGTTAACATCGTGATTTTCGGGCGTAGGTATAAAACTGAAACGTGAGGTACTTGAGTATAGATTCTGCGCTCTATTATTTTATGTCCGGAGAGGGAGGCTAAACAATAAGTTTACAAAATTAAGACGAACTTTTTTGAAGTTAAATTATTATGAAGCAAAGCTGTATCTTTGTTTGGTGGGATTATGAGTGGCAAAATTAAATGGTCATATAATGTTGAGGAAATATAAGTTGATTTTAATACTTAATAAGGATCTGTGTGATGTGGATTGTTACTTTTTATTTCCTCAATAAGGGATTTGTCATTTAACTTTTGGAGTTATAAAATTATTGACATTTATGCATCGAGTATTATCCATATTGTTAAATGCAATATACATATATTTACTGATTAGAATATAAATATTAATTTTTTTATTGTGTTCTTACTGAGCCTTACAAGATTTAAGGCAATCGGCTGGATAGTCTCGGAGACAGTCTAGTCAATAGTTTCCCGTGAAAGCGGGCTTGCAGCTCACTTGACGTCCCACAGTCCCGACATATAAACGTAATGTTTTAAAAATTGCAAACCGAATGTGGTAGTATTTACAAAAACTTATCTCTGTACAGGGGCGGAGTAAATATACTAACCCCCGCGACTTGTCGAAGGTGACAAAATAACTCTAGCTACGTTCTAGGGCCACAAGCCTGGATGTTTAGTCACCTTTGGTTTAAAAGTATGCCGCCATAATAACTCTGTGTCATGTTACGGCACTAATGACCCAGGTTCCTTTACCCATATGCGGACAGCAGCGTATTCTCGGTGCCCCTAGCGTCGTAAACATCCATAGGTGACAGTAACTGTTCACGATTCAACCTGTCTGTTGGTCTTAAGCAATAAAAAATATAAGAAATATTTTATACATTTTTATATGCTTGTAATAAATAATTAAAATTTGATAATGAAGGGACGCTTTACAGCAGATAGAGGTTATTTCGTTAATTGTGTTCTTACTGAGCCTTACAAGATTTAAGGCAATCGGCTGGATAGTCTCGGAGACAGTCTAGTCAATGGTTTCCCGTGAAAGCGGGCTCGCAGCTCACTTGACGTCCCACAGTCCCGACACTGAAGGCGAACGAAGGAACACCAGGGCGTAATAGTAGGTATATTAAAGCAGTGTGTCGAGAAGAATGTAAACAGAGAATGCGTTTCTATTTATATAATATATTAAAAAGTACAATATATAAGGCAGTCTTTAATATAATAATAATACAATTGATTTTTATATGACGATTTTAAATACTAAATATAATAAATTGACATTATGTTTTTTTTTTATTGCTGTAGGACAGCAGACAGGCTGACGGCCCGCTTAGGATTTAGCAGTTGCCGTCGCCTATAGGTGTTTGCAACGCTAATGGCATCATGAACACGCTGCTGTCCCATAAGGGTACAGGAACTTGGGTCACTAATGCCGGAACACAACACAAGGTTATTATGGCGGCATACTTAAGACCAAAGGTGGTCGCCATCCAGACGGGCTTGAGGCCCTACCACGTAGCTAGGGTGGGTTGTTTTGTCGCCTTTTACGACAGGCCGACCCCGGCCACAGAGGTTAGTATTCTTTCTCCGCCCCTGCACGGACAAAATGTAAGAGCATTCAGAACTTATTTTAATATTTTTTTTGTCAACAATAATATTTATACGCTTAGGGCAAAAATGCATTGGGAACCTTTTTTTGTATGTAACATCATGTAATAATAATCTACATTTTAACAAATAAGGATTTATGATTATAATTACTATAATGCGTTAACCAAATTTTTATATTCACTACTTGTCAGTTACTTTTAAAAATGTCTGGTTAGGACATGATAATTTACAATACGTAGTTTAAATTTTTAAGATTTCATGTTGTCAAGACTTTTCTAATTAACGTATCGATGATTCGATGTACGTTGTATGTATGTACGTTAATAGGGCGTAGATTAAAATAATTACTTTTACAGGGGGCTGCTCTGCTTTCGGGCATTCTTGCTTCGGTGGACACGGGAAGAGGTCCGGAGATTCTCCATCCATGGATGTAAGTTTATTATATAAGTTATTCGCATGTATGACTGTCCTGAAATTCATACTCTGCAGGTTTTGTAACGAGGCAGATGAAACACTTGTATATTTTGATGCACAAACGTAAGCTCGTTCTAGAAAAGCATATTGGAACCGGACGAGGTGTGTTTCTCATCTGTCAAAAGACTGCGCTATATAAGGCTTTGTTTATAAACTATAGTTTTACTTTTCTAAATTCTTCCCCAATCCTTTTGTCAGTTTATTCCTTGTTGCGGCTTGCCTTTTTTTTTGGTCTTGGGGAAAAACCCTCTCTTGATGGGTTGCCCCGGCCCGGGGGGACTGAGGGAGGGACTCCGGGAAAAATGTTCGGCCATCCGACTACCCACTAAAAACCCCGCTGTTCTCCTATCGCCTACACCCGGGCCCACGGATATATGGCCTGCCGATCTCGTGGCCCGGGCCGGCGCTGGCCCGCCCTTTGTCTAAAGCGGTCCCCTTTTAAATTGTTGGCGCCAGGGGGTCAGGATTTCGTCCCCCGGCGCTCTTCTGAATTAACATGAGTTGAGGGGAGCCGCGGAACAGCACGCGACCCTCTCCCTCGCGGCAATAGTGCGGGCGGCAGATCCTCCCCCGAGGGGCCGCCCGCAGCCGCTTTTTACGATGGCCGGAGGTCGCTACCTGGCCTCCGGCGCCTCCGGCGTGGCCTTCGTTGGCGGGAGGGGAGTATTGCCTGGAAGAGATCGCTTTAAGCGGTCTCCCATTGATTCATCAACTTTCTTTTCAATATTGTTTTAGTTTTATTTTGTAATGTTGTTTTTTAAATTTATCACGAGCTACAAACCATTTTATCATAAAATTTAATAGCAGTGGAGTAAAAATAAATTCTTCTTCTTCTTCAAGTGCCTCTCCATCACTGAAGGTTGGCAGATAGCTCCTTGAATGTCTTCTTGTCAAGCGCCAATCTGAACAGTTGCTCGATGGTTTTAATCCTCGTCCACTCCCTGATATTACGGAGCCAAGACATCCTACGTCTACCTGGTTTTCGCTTTCCGGGCACATTCCCCATCATGATGGTCTGCAGAAGGGAATACCGATCATGCTGTACATGAAAATAAATTATTAATGGTAATAAAACCAGTTTCGTTGCCCACGTGACAAATTGTTAAAGCGAAGGTACATTATACATTAAAACTACACATATGTAATGAATAAAACTAGAATTATTAAGCTTGAACACAAAATGGAATTAACAAGAAAAAAAGGCGCATACAGAATGGTCATTGATTGTTGTTGAGCAATAAAGAGCCTACCTATCTATAGATTATATGTGTAGTATTCACAATATTACAGTTGTGCGTTTAGCATAGATAATAAGACGCATAAAAATCACTAGGACACTAGGATAACCACATTCTCAAATAATAATAATAAACTACAAAAATTTATTCACATTATGATATATGTCTAACTAGGAGATGCCAAGACGTCAGCTCGGTGAAGAAGAAACACCTCCTCACCCTGTATATCCACACTCTAGCTACAACAACATCCTGCAACCCGGCGATGACATCATTCCCGTGAGAGATGGTGGTAAATATTTGGAAAACTGGAAAATATATGAAAAACTTAGTTTGTAAGAAATCTAATATTTAACTTCTAAGTAAGATGAGCTGCAATTATGTTATTGTATAGTGTATTAATTAATTGTACTCAGAGGTATTACCCCCGGAGACCACTCTAGGGGTCCCGTATTCGAATCTAACGGAAGCATAAATTAGATACATAAAATGAACCTGCATAGTAGTCATCCATAAATTACGTCACACCTTAAAGGGGGGACGGTATCACCGGAATTTGTGTAACAAGGGGCATGGGGGTTAAAAGTTTTGTGACGTCACATGTTAAGATTTAAAATGCGAAATTTATATTTAATTGAATAAAAATTTACAAACTCGTTCTATATTTATTAATACTTTAGTAAAGGATTTGATAGCTTTCTCTCCGGAAAAATGTCAAAAAAGGTAAATTGTCGTCAATATAGAGCAAGATCCCAGGACCACCAGACGTCACGTATTTTCTGACGGACAAAATGTGGACGATTGAGTAGTGTTAGTATGTACTATGACCACATGTGGTCATAGACTAATACTACTCAATCGTCCACATTTTGTTCGTCAGAAAATACGTGACGTCTGGTGGCCCTGGGATCTTGGACTAATAGTATCAATGTGTAGACAATTTTCAAATTTATTAGACAGCAATAATTATCAAATTATTGACACAGAATGGCGTTTGCTTCGGAACACGACAACTGTTGATTTTATTAAAGACTGTTTAATAAAAATAAGAGAAAAATTAAAATAAATTTTTCTTTTAATTATTTTAAAATATATGCATGAAATTGAAAAATGTGTGACGTCACAGCAGCGGGTCCTAAAAATGTGACACTGTGACAAGGACGGGGGAGGGGTTAAAAACTCCTAAAATTCGTGTGACGTAATTTATGGATGGCTCCATACCGGTATCGCTGGTATGCGTAATCCTCCAATTCGCCTTGGATTAGGGTGGCAGGTACATTGTCTTCCTTCTAGGAGGAGATCCAATTCCAGCAGCGGCACGGTATGAGTTAATGTAGTGTATGATTTAATATCAAAATCTAAAAAAAGTTCTTTATATGAACTTAAATTTCTTTGAAGAAAGAGACATAATAATAGATCTATCGCCTGTGGTGAAAGGTCGTTATTATTTTGTAAATAATAAAAGTTATTTTATTAAATTAGTTCAAGTATATTCGAATATATCAAATTTATTAATTTGGAGCTATTTAATACTTTGTAACTCATAGCGGAGGTAAAATGAAACTACAATATTGTTCTAACAATCAAAGCCTCTTTGCATCAAAGTCTGTTCACTAGATGGATATACCAGTTGGCCGCAGTGGAAGACTCCTTATATCTTAAAAAATCTGAAGTTATCAAAAAATATAATAATTTTAAAAGTTTTTTCTTTCTCTTAAAGTTTATTCAAAGTTATTCCTCTAAGATTTAAAACTTTAAAGAAATCTCTATGGAATTCTCTTAAAATTTCTCTTCTATATAGTTTGATCTATCAAAAAGTTATAAAAATATATAAAATTTCTCTGGCGTTGTTTTATTTGATAGGTGTATACGAGCGCGACGACAATGCGGGCAGGGACCTAATGAAGTTGAAACTTCGCAACATCGTCAAACATTGGGTGAGAATAATTCACTAACACAGCATCCAGAAGGGAAACAATTTAATTAATAATTAATCACATCTCGTACTTTGCGATTACTTAGAATGAGTTGGAAGTGTTTATGATTTAACTACGATCTCGAATGGATTTGGTGCTAATTTCAATTTTGTCGTGCAGAGGTGGAAATACTAATCCCTGCGGCCGGGCAGCTTGTGCTAAAACGCGCCAAAAAGTTCTACCTACGTAGTATTGTCCCAAGCTCGTTTGAATGGAAACTACCTCTGGTTTCTAAATATTCCACCATAATAAGCTTGTGATGTATTCTGGTATAAGTGACCCTGATTTCCCCTTTTATCTGTGCAGGGCGGAGAAAAAATACCAACCGGCCGGTGTCGGCCTGTCGTAAAAGGCGAAAAAACAATTCACCCTAGCTACGTGGTAGGGTCTCAAGCCCGTCTGGATGACGACCACTTTTGGTCTTAAGTATGCCTCCATTATAACCTTGTGTTGTGTACCGGCATTAGTGACTCAAGATCCTGTACCCTTATGGGACAGCAGCGTGTTCGTGAGGCCATTGGCGTTGCAAACACCCATAGGCGACGGTAACTGCTAAATTCTAAGCGGGCCGTCAGCCTGTTTGCTGTTCTACAGCAATGAAAATAAAATGCGAACGGCAGCCTGTTAGCGGTGCCCCTGGCTTCGCATGCAACGGTAACTGCTCACTATTAAGTGGACCGTCAGCGTGTCTGCTATTCCATAGCAATAAAAAGAAATTAGAAGTTAGTTCAAGACAATGTTACTAACATATACACTACTAGCTGACCCGGCAAACGTTGTTCTGCCATATAAATAATTAACGCCCCCGCAATCTCTATTGGGGGTGGAATTTCGTAAACTCCGTTCTTAGCTGACCTCTACTCGGTAAAATGAATATTCCTAGCAAATTTCAAGTCTTTAGCTCTAATGGTTCCAGAGATATCGTGATGAGTGACTATATACGTGGAAATCTCTTATATATATAGATTAGAATTGTTAATTGATTTGAGTTCTAAATGTTACAAATCTAAGTCATAGCAAAATAGACTAGTAAAGTGTAGAACCTCAATTATTAGCAGTTTGCCAAAAATATTGACACTTTTGACTACTATCTAGCTTCTTAATTTTAAAAAGCCTCTAGAATTTTGTGTTTTCCTCAGTAGGTTCTAAGCTCGCAGTGGTAATTAATTAATTTTTTTCTTCCCCAGATGGAAAACTACAGGCGATCACAGCAGAACAATGACGATGGTTATTATTTCGAAACAATTTAAACATCAAAACAATTTAAAAAACATACTGACACACTAGAATATCACAAACAGACAAGTAACTTGGAAATGCGTTTGAAATTCATATTGTTATGAAGCTATCTTCTCCTTCTCTTCATTCAACATAATTGGAAGGAAACAGAACATGTTTCCTTTCTCTACTTTGTTGTAATCTAACATTTATGATTTAGAAATGTTTTTCGCGTAATTTAATTTCTTTGTTTTACGTCCTTGTGTATCTAATTGCTTTAATTGCAACCATTTCTCGTGTGACATGCAGTTTTTCTCTTTGCATTATATGTAAACAATAGTCACGAATAAAATATATTATTATAGAAATAAACCTCTTATACTATATTTACAATTATTATTAAGACTATAATATAAACTAAGGTTTATATTATAGTCCTCAGCAAGGTATATAGGATTGTTTTATATATAGTTCTATCTATGTATATCAGGGATGTGATTACACCAATATAAACTTTACAATATTTTCTACATCATATAATTATGTCATAAAATACGATATCTAATTTAAGTTACACAATCAAACAGTTATCAATTTTAGATCGTTAGCAATACAATTTTAAAAAGTTTGAAAAGGCGTGAGATATTGGATATCTATTTAAGTTTTCCAAAGTATTCTTTGCCTCGGGTTGAATATTGTTACAAATTTGTTGAGGTCTGTTTTAAGTATTTTAAATTATTTTTCCGTTTCTGATTAAATACACGATTATAATAGCTTTGTTTTTTGCATTTCATTTTATATATTTATTTTAAAGTTATCATATTTCTAAAAAAGTAAATGATTATTTATTATGCAAAAAATGAACCGTGCCGTTACAAATCTTGTTTATGTGATATATGAGATAGAGTTTTTCAGATTCATTGTGATACCATTTTGTGATGTAGATCAAAATAATTTTTGTATCGTTCTTAGTCTTTCTCATTGTTCAGCGACATATTTATAAATTTAATTCCATGTAGGATTTTTTAAATGTAGGTATTTAATTATATGTAGGAAAATTCGAAATATGGATTTCAAACGTGTTTTGCGATCTAATGACTATTTATACGAGCTACTAATTTCTAAAATTTTATTAATTATTAACTATTTCATTTTATTTCAAATAAGTATACAGTAATCTATTTTGTGAATACATTTAAGTATGTACCTAATATTAAAAATCTGTCAATTAAACAAGTATCGTTACCAAAATTAAGTGTGTTATGTACAGTATTAATTCCTTCTTGCAATATAAATTTAAAATAAATAAATATCGGGATTTACGCATTGAAAAGTGATTTTAAATTCTAAAATTATTTTAAAACAAACTGTCTTTGTATGTTTGCCCTTTATTGAAATTTATAAGTTTGTACGTGTTCCACGTCCTAATGGAATATAACATAGAAATATATGTTAAGCTAAATTCTTTCTATCTTGTATGTTAAACATGTAGTACCTTCGATTCTTTTAAAGTACTTTTTAATGTTCCGACGGGGTTATAGGTAAAAAATTAGCTACTACGCAGGACTTTTCAGTTATAACATACTAAAAATCTTATTTTATTATTTTCTTCATTTAAAACATTTGTTGTTTCACGCGTACTGTTATAAATTATTATTTGGCGAATCGTTAATTAAACATTGTGTACACTTGTAATTATTAAATACAAATATTTGTTTAAAATTTCATTTTAATGAGTACGTCATTTTAAATTATTCTTATTTATAATTTCTAGTGAATAATGTTTAATTATTATTATTATAAAACTCTCGTAAGAAAGTTACTGAACAAAAGTTGTCTTTTACAATTGATAGTCCTTGGAGATTATTAATGCATTATCAATGACCCTGTCTATTAAGAATATCTATGTTTGTTTATAGTACCTGAAAATACATATAAACTTGTTAATAAATCAATGTTTTATCTTGTAACATAAGTTTACCATTATATAAGTATTGTAGTTGAGATGTGAAATCTCTAATAATATAAAGAAGGATGTTTTGTGTATTACTTAATAAACAGTTAGATACAATTTGTGTGGCATTTGTATTTTTATTTATTTTACCTTTATTGTAATCCAAATCCAATGTGGTATCTGGTATTTCACTCGGAGACCAATGTAAAGGACCTTGGTTCAAATCCCGCGATAGCATGCACTACCAAAGTTTTACTTGCTTACTGTGAATATAGCACAGTCGCCATGTTCCGATAGTAAAGAAAAACCATCATACCGAGATGTGTAACCTGGCAATCTACCTTAGACAAGCGTGGCAGGTATATTGTCCGTTCACATGATGGTCTAGAGAAGGCCGGCGGAAGCCGGCGCATTATGAAGTCCTGTCCCCTCTGTGAGAGTTCAAAAGTAGAGGCTAACGCATAGGCTATCCCGGCTTCCCTCACCAAGCCGGCTTTGCCAGCTCAGATGGGAGGCGCGCGTGAAAGCATATTCATGCCTTCCAGGTATCAGGCAACGGAGGGAGGTTTAGTGAGTATACTAACCACGTCTCCTTATCAACTGTGATCACACTACTCTGCTTCGAGTGACCAAGCGGTTTGTGCATCAAGCATTCGATTTCCTACATTCGGTTTGAAAATCGAGTTATTGCTGCATACTTGAATGAGGTCTCGCGCTTTCGTTATTAAGTTCTTGAAGGTTGAAAGCCATACTCATTCTATCCAATCGAATATACATTTTTTTTATTGCGTAGGACAGCAGACAGGCTGACAGCCCGCTTAGAATTTAGCAGTTACCGTCGCCTATAGGTGTTTGCAACGCCAGTGGCATAGCGAACACGCTGCTGTCCCATAAGGGTACAGGAACTTGGGTCACTAATGCCGGAACACAACACAAGGTTATTATGGCGGCATACTTAAGACCAAAGGTGGTCGCCATCCAGACGGGCTTGAGGCCCTACCACGTAAAATACCTACCACGTGAATAAAATTACAAAAACATATAGAAAAATTACTAATCGAATTTTCTGTAACCGCTGAGTAAATTTTAAAAATATTTCGTAATTTTACCAAACTCTATTCAAGTGAATTAAGTGGTATAGTTACAACACTGCATAGTAAATTTACTAAGCACTTCTATCATAAATTTAACAAAAATGTGTAGGAAGTTTTAACGCAAAACAATTTTATAAATTTACTAGCAGCCCGCCCCAGCTTCGCACGGGTATTTAATAAAAATTTCAAAATTGAAAATTATATACACACACATACCTAAACCCTTCTATTTTTTTTTCGGTCTTGGGGAAAAACCTCTCTTGACGGGTTCCCCCGACCCGGGGGGACCGAGGGATATGTGGGACCCCGGGAAAGACGTTCGACCATCCGATTACCCACTAAAAAACCCCGCTATTCTCCTATTGCCTACGCCCAGGCCCACGGATATAAGGCCTGCCGATCTCGTGGCCCGGGCCGGCAAGCCGGCCCGGGCCACGAGATCGGCTCGCCCTTTGTCTTAAGTGTAAGGGCCCCTTCTAAAGTGTTGGCGCCAGGGGGTCAGGGTTTCGTCCCCCCGGCGCTCTCCTAACAACTCTAGGAGTTGAGGGGGGCCGCGGAACAGCACGCGGCCCTCTCCCTGCAATAGTGCGGGCGGCGGATCCTCCCCCGAGGGGCCGCCCGTAGCCGCTTTCTACGGCGGCCGGAGGTCGTTGCCCGCCCTCCGGTGCCGACGACGCGGCCTACGTTGGCGGGAGGGAGGGCGGTGGCGGACTTCCGCTCCCGTTCCGCCACCTCCCTTGCAGACACTCCTCCTCCTTGAGTCGTGTACCTCATTACTGAGGGTCGTGATTCCCCTTATAAGAACCCAGTTTCTCTTTTATAATGTTCTTCCACCTGTGCCTATCCTTGGTATGGTGGAGTGCATCACTACTGCCTCGCAAAAGGAGGTGACGGCCGTCCATCCAGGATCGCCCCCGACCATGGACAGAACCAGGGCCGGGAGCGACAGGTCCGCGGCCAATTCCGGACGGGACTCGCATCCCCGTCGCGTGCCAATCAGGCGTGAGTACGACTACCAGACGACACTCCAGAAAAACCAGAGAGTCGCCTGACGTTGTAGCTGGCCCAGCAAGACCAACCGACAGCGAGGATGCAATTCCCGCCCTGGGAACACTCTCTGTGCAGGCGCAGTCGAAATAGGCATGGTTTCGACTACCAAATCAGGGCCCAGGGCAATCCCATTCATTGGGGGTCCTAATCAGTATTCGCAACCATCCCACCGGGGACCACGCCACAAACAGAGAGCTAAGTTGGAAAGGATGTAGGAGGTAGACGGGAAGAAAGGTAGGAAGGCCTCTGTCGCCTCGGACGGAGAGGGGAGTAAAGCGACGGATGCTCGGGCACCTCGGGTACGCACACCCGTGCACTCCTCAGACAGAGGAGCGCCCTTGAGGGCAAACCCTTCTATTTGCGTCAGGTTACTAAAAAAATAAAATTGTAAAGAAAGTTTGAATATTATTATTTCTATGAGCTTTTATTTTAATGATTTTTTTGTTATTACTTTTTATTTATTTTTCGTTATTTTTTAATAAGTATTCGAATTTTTGTAAAAACCCCAGTGACGCACGCCTACATTGCATAAGGTGCTGCCTAGCTAGCCGAACAGGGTGAGCGGCTACCACGCAACATTTTTCTAATACTTACATTTTTAAACTCGTGATATCTTTCGAATGGAATATCCGAATTGAATAATTCAAAAAGTTATATAAAGGTATTGAAGCAGTTTTGAATATGAAGTAATTTATTTTGATAAGGATTAATACCAAGATACAAATAAAGAGCCTTTTCTAGGGGCGGCGTTTCAATTAAATTTTTAAAATAAAAGAACACTTATTGTGGCATAACTATAATAGTTAGACATATGCTATCGCGACACTTTTTGTAAATAATGATGTGTTCTGCAAAGTCGTAGTACATTATTTTATTCTATCATCAATAGTTTTCGCAGCGCACGTGATTTAAATAATATTTTAGGTAATTTTTTTACACCTTGGGTTACATTATTGGAGTTTTAGTAAGGATCCCTAATTTTTTCGAAAATATAATATAGCCTATGTCACCCGGAGATAGTGTAGCTTCCCAACAGTGAAAGAATTTTTTAAATCGGGTCAGTAGTTTCGGAGCCTATTCAATGCAAACAAACAAACAAACAAACAAACATACAATCAAATCTTTCCTCTTTATAATAGTAGTATAGATATAGACTAAACAAAATTATTCATCTCAATATGAATTCAAAAAATATTTTGTAATTTTCTGAAACTGAGTTGTTTTTAGTTGTTAGAGAGCATTTTGTTTAAGTAAATTTATTAAACTGTCTTGCGTTAAAACTTCCTGCACATTTTTGGTAAATTACCAAATAAATTTCTAACAGTGTAGGATAACTTTATAAAACACTGTCTTAGTGTGTTGTGAATGGCTTATCTGGTTGGTAGCGAAACAAGAAACTTATTACTAATCTATGGGGTCGTAATTGAACTGTTCTTGCTAAAACATATATCGTAAAGCATTGAGTAATAATTAATATTATTTATATCACATTGTTATAAATAAATACTGTGAGGCTAAACTGATATTGTGACGAATCACACATCTATCTAGTCTCAAAGTAAATAACAGTGGGCTTATGTTATGGATATTATATAACTGATATACTACTAGGGATATACCCATTTTTTTGTAAATTAGATGATTACACAGAGACACCTAGACACAGCTTATGTAATAAATACGATTGAATATTCAGCTTATCATAGTTTAGAGTTGGGGTTTCAGATGGTAGATATTAAAACCGCAAAACCTAGCTGAATAAATGATGTGCTGAATGTCATGTTGTCTAAAGACAATTAGCAACTTCTGGCTCCAAAATGGGTACTTCGGATGCGAACTTATATTAAAGCTATTAAGAAGAAAACGAAGGAAAAAGACGCAACATTTGACTTATTATGGATGATAGATACTTGAACGAATAATTCATTGAAATAAAATGTTTAATTTTAACAACTTTTTCATAGCTGAAGTTCAGCAGATAGGCTAGCGGCTCACCCTAAAACAGGTGGTCACCGCCGCCTATGGACTTTTGCAACACCAGAGGCATTACTAACTCGCTGCCGGACTCTAAGAAATTTTATAACGCCTTTTTTGAAAAACCCCATATCGTACTGCGATGGAAAAATTCGGAGAGTACGCAACATGAACGTTCTCGATTATTAGAAATGTACAGCTAGGTATACCATATCTACAACAATTCGCTTACTTGGTAAATGCGGCAGTTATTTCATCTTTGTCTAGCTCATAAAATCCATAATATGTATTTATTTACTCGTATAAATGAAAATTGTATGAGTCAATTTTCAGTTCAGTTTTCTAGTACCCATAAAACAAGCACTGCGTCCTCACAACCGGTGATGACCACGATGCTTAGCCGTAAGGGAACGACCAAAGAAAAAGAGTTTCTATCAATTTTCTTGCATGAGAACTTATGCGGATAAACAGACTATATCCACGTTAGCTTTATCTACACACTTCGACCCTATAATAAAACGCATTCCTTTTATTATTGTAACTATGTCTACCACCTAGAGATCAGGTGTCTTTGTCCGGCATTCGTAAAGGTCGCTAATACGCCAGCCCAAATATCGGTGTCCCTTATCCGTACAAATTGAATATTATTCAAATTATTCAAAGATGCTTACATTGTAAAAAGAATTGCTTTTATACTTAGTTCGTGACTTGAGTTTTATTTGCAAGTTTTTGTAGTATTACGAATGAAACAAAGTCTCGATTCGAACTCTATACCGATTTTCTGGCCTGGTCTATTAGGTAGATATGGTATAAGATAGGTATAAGATGCTTTCGAGTCTGGGATAAAATGTTTTTTTTATTGGTGTAGAACAGCAGACAGGCTGACGGCTCACTTAATAATAATAAGCAGTTACCATCGCCTATGGATGTCTGTGAGGCCAGGGGCACCGCTAACACGTTGCCGGCTGCGAAGAAATTTTATTACGCCCTTTATGAAATACTCCATGTCGTATTGCGGTGGATAAAATTCTGCTAGAAGATCATTCCACGTCTAATTTAAAAAAATGTTTAATACTTTCACTTAACTTCTTCACTCCTTCTCTCCCTCTTTTGTTGTAATTTAATGACTGAGGGACGGGATTAAGGTGTTCATTCTTTAGTGTTTTTTTTTTTCAATCTGTCCCATTCTGAACTGGCTCTGAAATATTTTGTAGTGGTTTTTATAGCTTCCTATATGATGGGTATGCAAGGCATTGGTGGTCTTCTGCTCCTTTACCATTGACATAGCCTGTTTTAATAAAATTTTCCTCGCTGTCTGTATTTCGTTTTATGTGTGTTCAAAGCACTTGAAGATTTCTAATTACGAAATTATAAACTTCGCCTGCTTGAGTAAAAATGCACATGAAGATGTAATTGACGTGTTTATAAATAAGGGTCCATAGGGTTTGGAGGCGCCCGCGAAAGCATAACTGTTTGCGCGTGCAACTCTGCGATAAATCTAAATTTAAATTGTATGCAATGTTGATTATCAGTTATACCACTAGATGGCGTTTATTAGCTAACGTTAACATTTCCCAGTGATACATTGTATGTAAACACGTGTGGGAATTAAATGTAAGGGGTTCTTGATCGTTTTAATAATAAATATAGAGGTCATTATCGTTGCCAGATAGGTGGTCGTTTTGGTAGTATTCAGTCCTAGGTTGTATTTGTTGTTGCGTTCAATTTAATGAGTTTGAGATTCCTTTGAGTTTGTACAATATCCTTTCATTTGGGCAGTAAAGGAATACTGGGGTATATTAGTAGGTGTACCAGCAACATATGTCCCCTAATTAACTATGGCGCAAAGGCACATAGCATGCGAGCCCCACACTATCCAGCCACGAGCCTTTAAGCGGCGGTGGGTTTACTTAACAAAATAGAGTCTCTATTTCTATACGCAATCAATGAAAGTAAAAATTTAAATGTGCATTTCTTTTGCTATCTGTATAACAGCAAAGGTTAAAAGGTCAAATGTAAGACTTCCCAAAAAAGGGGTCGGTCAATAGACCATAAATGTCTATAAAGATTTTTGACCTATTTGATGCCGATAGCAAGTTATACGGATGAGTGGATGGCATTGAGTGCCTCATTTCCTCATCGCATGGGACCTCATATTGCTCCGTAAATACCGGAACTATGGAAGTGTATTTTCGAAACACTATGCTGAAGCTGAAAATAGGCTCAGGTCAGTATAACAAGTTGTACTGTTATATGATTTTTAAGTAATGGTGTGATAATATAAAAAGTTATGAAATGTCTATTTAAAATATAGTTTAATATCTAATACATTCCAGGAACAGTCTTGATAGGAAATACACAGGAAATGTTTGGCAGATATTTGAGGAGGCCTACGTCCAAATGTGGAACTGGCTTAGGAAAGCAAAACAATAAAAGCGGTTTAAAAGGATGCAATAAAATCTAGGAAGTCTCGTCTGAAATAACGCACAAGACTTGGAATCCAATTTACAAACGTAATGTATCTTTTTAAATCATATATTTTCTACTTTAGGTCTAGGTTTATATAGTTAGTAATAATTCAATACGGCTGGTTCAGTGATTGTTTTTCTATAGGAAAAATATTACTAGTCCCCCCTATTGGGATGGAATTAGTTACGTGGGTCTCCATTAGACTACCAATAAAAACCTCCCTGACTACTATCACCTAATTTATGGGCTGACCGACAATTGGTCCACCGATCCCGTGGCTCAGATACTCGGCAGTTACAATGTAACGTAAAGTATTAGGTCTTTACCTATGAAATTGCCGTTTTGTATGAAAAAATTTAAACGAATTTTTTTCATGTATTTTTATTTGTATTAATCGAAGTATTCACCCATGCAATCAATGTATCTTTGCTAACGAAGTGCCAGTTTATTGATGCCCTTCTTAAAGAAATCAGCTGGACGGGAGGCAACAAATTCTTCAAAGGCATTTTGTACTGCCTCTCGGGTATTGAATTTTTTTCCCGCCAAGAAGTTATCCAAATTCTGGAAAAAGTAGTAGTCTGTAGGCACAAGGTCTGGTGAATAGATCGGATGACGGAGAACTTCCAACCCCAGTTTTTGCAACTTGGAAACCGTCTGCTGTGCAGTATGAAGTCGCGCGTTGTCGTGCAGGTGCAGCGGAGACGAGCGATTGACCAATGCTGGCTGGAGATATGCCAGCTTCTCCATCATTGTGTTCAGTTCTTCACAGTACACATCTGCAGTAATGCTCATCCCGTTTGGTAAGAAGCTGTGATGAATCACACCGGCGCTAGACCACCAAACAGTGACCATCACTTTTCTAGGGATAAGTTTTCGTTTAGGGCATTGTGTAGGTGCTGAACCAGGATCCAACCAACTTGCTGAGCGCTTGCGGTTATCAAACAGAATTCATTTTTCATCGTAGGTAACAATGCGGTTCAAAATTCCTTCATTTGTGTGTCTGTTGAGCGGTGCAAGGCACGTCTCGACGCGTACTTCGCGCTGGCGATCATTGAGTTCGTGGGGCACCCATTTGTCAAGCTTTTTTACCTTGCGAATTTGACGCAAATGGACCAATATTGTTTTAACGCTAACGTCAAAAGCTGCTACTAATTCAGCCGTAGATTGTGTATCATCAGCTTCCACAATCGCCTTTAATTCGTCATTGTCGACCAAAGCTTTCGGAAATTCCCAGAATGGAAGCGAGCAAACCAATAACAGGTGGTGCGTTGGTTTGTAGTGTTAGTTCCGTAAACGTCGTTGATGTTGCGTGCTGCTTGTTCCACGTCGCTGCCACGATGGTACTCATATTCCATAATTAGGTACTCGAATTTTTAACGTATCCATGATGACGAAAAAGATTGAAATGCGATGAAAATGTAACACTAATCAATAAAAAAATTACTACTTTTGGAAAAAAATTCCATGTTTTTAAAATAAAGTTAATTTGAAATTAGAATTCTTAGCCAAACAAAAATTATCTTGATTAGAAAGCCCTCAGGGGCGCTCCTCTGTCCGAGGAGTGCACGGGTGTGCGTACCCGAGGTGCCCGAGCATCCGTCGCCTCACTCCCCTTCCAGTCCGAGGCGACAGAGTCCTACCTTTCTTCCCATCTACCTCCCACATCCTTTCCCAAATTCACTCTCTGTTCGTGGCGCGGTCCCCGGTGGGATGGTTGCGGGTACTGGTTGGGGTTCCGGGTTCTGTCCCGGGCCCTGATTTGGTAGTCAAAACCATGCCCATTTCGACTGCGCCTGCACAGAGAGTGTTCCTGGGGCGGGAACGGTATCTCCGGTGTCCGTCGGTCTTGCTGGGCCGGCTACGGCGTTGGGCGACTCCCTGGTTTTTCCAGGGTGTCGTCTGGTAGTCGTACCCACGCCTGACTGGCACGCGGCGGAGATGCCAGTCCCGTCCCGTCCGGAATCCCCCAGCTTTGGGGGCTGGAGCTGGGGGACCTATAACAGCCCTCCTGAAGCTCAAGGTCCCGTGGCGCGCCGATGGGCTGCATGGCCGGGGGGTAAACCCGGTCCCGAGCGCCACACCTCAAAAAAGAATCAATATGAAGTCGGTAAATGCAAAAATACTACCCCAGGGAGGTACCACCCGACAGGGTGGAGAATCCTCCCCTGCACCTTCGGGCGCAGGCATGGGCCCAACGTATTCTGGGGGGGCCCACATTTCCCGAGTACAATCACCTTTGGTGGTATTGGAGCGGTTGCCTGCGAAGGGCGGAGTTTTGAGAAACGAGGGAGAGGACTCGGACGGTTCGGTCCGCTCGGGGATGTCTTTTCGGACAATTCCGAGCGGCACGAGCTCCCGAGCGAACACTCCCTCTTGCGTTGGTCCCGGTTCTGTCCTGGGCAAGCGCAAGAGGGGATCTAGGAGGTCCTGGGATCGCTCCGGTGGGGGAAATGACCCCGGAGCATCAACGTCCGAGGAAGATGTTTCGGCAGACTCGGCCGCCACAATCGCCGGTCCGTCGAAGCGTGGACGAGGTCGCCCAGCGTCGACTGGGCAATACATTGGAATAGGGAAGGCTCGGAGGGAACTCCAAGCGGCCCGTGCCGAGGAGAAGGAGCTCGCGAAATACGAGGAGGAGCTCCGCCGCCAAGTCCGCAAGGAGGAGGTGGCACACCGGGTCCACTCCGAGCTTTCCCTAGAGGCATCCAAATCCTCTCGGGCCCAGAGGGGCAAAGAGAGAGGACACCAAACTGAGGTCACCGCACAAACGTCGGTTGACCTCCAAAATGCTTTGGATGGGGCCCTGGCCGCGATCACAGAGGTGGCCGGGGTCTCCAAGGGCCTTAAAGGGACCTGCCAAAAGGCCCTCAAACAGTCTGTAAAGACGGTGCGGGAGGTAATTTGCGAACTCACCTCCCGCACAGAATCGGAAGAGGTGGGACGGCTGGCAGCCGCCAATCGCCGGATGCGGGCCGAATTGGCCGATCTCCGGCAGGAGGTGGCTCGCCTCACGGCGCAGGTTGGTAAGCCCAGCCGCCCGGCCCTGACCTCAACAAGGAAAGAGTCCAGCCAGCCCCCTCCAGCAGCGCATGTTGAGCCGGAAGAGTACCAGCTCTTCATGCGCGGCGTCATGGTCCAGGTAGGAACCATGATCGACGCCAAGCTGGAGGGGTTGAAGGACCGCCTTCTGCCTGCCCCTCGCTACCGGCCACCACTGGCCCACGAGGTGCGGCGGGCAGCGGCGGTCACCCGGCCAGAAATATCAGTGGCAGATTACCCGCCTCTTCCCGCTTCGGAAAAAAGGGACAGGATTGCACAGGACCGAAGAGCAACGGCGGCTGCGCCCACGAAAAAAGCGCAGCCAACAGCCAACGCACGAGGAATAATGCCTCCGCCACCTCCTCTGGAGGAAGGATGGACGGTTGTGGCCAAAAAGAATACGAAGAAGAAGGCGACGACCGTCCCCCAACCACCCGCAGCCAGGCAGGCAGCAGCATCGGCCATACCACCTAGGCCCAAGCAGCCGCCGCCGGCTACTAAGAAGAGGAGGAAGAGGGGTCCCCGCAAGCTCAGGGCCCCGAAATCCGCCGCCGTCACCCTAACTATCCGCCCTGAAGCGGCAGATAGGGGAGTCACATACGGGAGCCTCTTGGCGGAGGCCAAGGCCAAAGTTGACATCGCCGCCCTCGATATCCAGGGCGGCATAAAGATGAAAACTGCGCGGACGGGGGCACGCATGATGCTGCTCTCTGGTGCCGACCAGGGGGCGAAAGCCGATGCCCTCGCCGCGCGGCTGAAAGACGTCCTCAAGGAGGAGGACGTCAAAATAGCGAGACCCGAGAAGTGCGTCAAGGCGCGCATCTCGGGCCTCGACGATTGTACGACGGCGCACGACGTGGCGGCTGCCATTGCTCGCGCCACGGGCTGCCCCGCGGAGAAAGTTACGTCCGGGGGTATCCGCCTGGGGCGCGACGGGACGGGCACGATGAACGTGCTCGTGCCGGTGGTGGCCGCCAACGATCTGAAGAGGTTGGGCCACATTCTAGTCGGCTGGGCCTCGGCTCTCGTCCAAGTGCTGGATAAGAGGGAGCCGAGGTGCTTTAGGTGTCTGGCGCCGGGTCACCTTGCAGTGAATTGCAAGTGCCCAACGAGCCGCAGCGACGCCTGCTACCGCTGCGGTCAGCCAGGGCACTCGGCCGCCACTTGCAAGGCCACGCCCCATTGCGTGGTCTGCGCGGCGGCCAGCAGACCGGCCAACCATAGGGTTGGGGGTGGCCCACCGCTGTGCACCTGCCGCCGTACCGGCCGACCGGCAAATCCGGAAAAAGAAACGGAGAAAACCAGCCGCTTCGTTCTCAAACGAAAGGCGAAGCGGCGAAAAGAAAAGGAAAGACGACAACGCCGTCGGGCCGAAGCCGCCACGGGGGAGATCGCCCCCCCGCAGGCGCAGGCCCCAGCGGCTGAGGAGATGGATATCTCAACCAAATAATGGATATCCATCTCCTCCAAGCGAATCTGAACCACTGCGCCAACGCTCAAAATCTAATGATTCAGAGCTTGGCGCAGTGGAACATCGGTATCGCCGTTGCCGCCGAGCCGTACTACGTCCCCACCCGAGGCGATTGGGTTGGGGATCTGGACGGCATGGTGGCTATACACGCCAGGACCGCCGCGGGTACCCCGCTCCCCACGGAAGTGGTGAGGGGCAGGGGCTACGTCGCGGCCAGATTCGGGGAGATAGTGGTCGTGGGCGGCTACTTCTCCCCGAACAGGAGTCTCGCTGACTTTGAAGGGTACATGGAAGAGTTGGGCAACGCGGTCCAGCGGTTCCTCCCGCGCCCCGTGCTCGTCCTCGGGGACCTCAACGCCAAATCTCAGGCCTGGGGTTCCCCGCGAACCGACGCGCGGGGTGAGCTGGTCGAGGACTGGGTCGTGGAGAGGGGTCTGGAGATCCTCAACCAGGGTCGCGAGCACACGTGCGTGAGGCAGTTGGGGGGGTCGATCGTCGACGTGTCGTTCGCGTCGGCCCTCCTGGCCCGCCGTGTGCGAGGCTGGAGGGTGCTCACGGGCGTTGAGACGCTGTCGGATCATCGCTACATCCGGTTCAGCGTCTCCGCCCGTCAGCGAGAGCCTCCAACCCAGGTGACCCTGTTGGGTGACTGTCCGCGCTGGACACTTGGAAAGATGAATCGGGAGGTTTTCCGCGAGGCCTTGACCGTCGCTACGTGGTCGAGGCCGGGCGACGTACCTCCCGATGACGTCGACGAGGAGGCGGAGAACCTGCGGTCGCTTATGACCGACGTCTGCGACGCGGCGATGCCGAGGCGGGGGCCACACGGACCCCCGCGCCAGGTGTACTGGTGGAATGCGGAGCTCGAGCGGCTCCGCAGGGCGTGCAACTACGCCCACCGCCGGTACACCAGGCTCCGAAGACGGAGTCGCCGCGATGCGGACAGAGCGGCCGCGGAGGCTCAGCTCTACGGGGAGTACCGGAGCGCCAGAAACGACCTCCATCTCGCTATACGCGAGGCGAAGGCGGCGGCGTGGGAGGAGCTCTTGGCCAGCTTAGATCAAGATCCTTGGGGGCGACCCTACAAAACGGTGCGGGGCAAGCTCCGCCCGTGGGCGCCCCCGCTGACCGAGAGTCTCCCCCCGCGCCAGGTGGATGGTTTTGTCGGCGCTCTGTTCCCCACGAGGGCTGAGCACTCGCCTCCTGCCATGGTCCCGCCTCATTGGGATGAGAGGGACCCTAGCGCGGACGACGACCCCGTGCCCGACGTGGACCGGGCAGAGCTGGGGGCAGCGATGTTGCGGCTGAAGGCCAAGAACACGGCCCCCGGCCTCGACGGCATACCGGGGCGTGCGTGGGTTCTGTCCCACGACGTCCTGGAGCCCCGACTATTGAGGCTCTTCGACGCGTGTCTGCGATCGGGCCGGTTTCCCCTCAGATGGAAGACGGGGAGGCTGGTCCTTATCGCGAAGGAGGGGTGCCCGGCGGACTCACCGTCTGCCTATCGGCCCATTGTGCTGCTGGACGAGGTGGGGAAGATCTTCGAAAGGATCCTCGCAGACCGCCTCGTCCGGCACCTAGAGACAGAGGGGCCGAACCTGGCAGACGAACAGTTCGGATTCCGCCAGGGGCGCTCCACTATTGACGCAATCACGCGTCTGAGGAGCCAGGCGGGGGACGCAGTGGCTCGAGGTGGGGTGCTATTGGCGGTGTCACTCGACATCGCCAATGCCTTCAACACCCTGCCGTGGAGCTGCGTGCGGGAGGCGCTCAAGTACCATCGGGTGCCTCCCTACCTCCGTCGCATAGTTGGGGCATATTTGAGTGATCGTGCCGTCGTCTATCCGGTCCAGGGTGGGCAAAGTCGGCGAGACGTCGTGTGCGGTGTTCCACAGGGGTCGGTCCTGGGCCCCCTGCTGTGGAACATCGCATACGACTGGGTCCTGAGGGGGGCACTCCTCCCCGGCGTCGGCGTCATCTGTTACGCCGACGACACGCTCGTCACAGCGCGCGGGAGGAACCCCCGCCAGGCGTGCCTTCTGGGCACGGCTGGGGTGGCGCACACAGTGGCAAGAATCCGGCGACTAGGCCTGGAGGTGGCCTTGAACAAGACGGAGGCCGTGATATTTTACGGGCCCCGTCAGAGGCCGCCACCGGGCCTGCGCATAACGGTAGGAGGCGTCCACATCGCCGTCGGGCCGTCCATGAATTATCTTGGACTGGTGCTCGACGGGCGATGGGACTTCGCGGCACACTTCGAGCGCCTGGCGCCGAGGCTAGTTCGGGCGGCGGCGGGACTCTCCCGTCTGCTGCCGAATATCGGCGGGCCGGGCGCAGTGTGCCGCAGGCTCTTTGAGGGAACCGTGCGGTCGATGGCCCTTTACGGGGCCCCGATCTGGGCGGATCGCCTGACGGCCAAAACGACAGCGCTGCTTCGCAGGTCGCAGCGCGTCCTGGCCGTCAGGGCGATAAGAGGATACCGCACGGTGTCCTTCGAAGCGGCCTCCCTGCTGGCCGGATCCCCACCATGGGACCTCGAGGCCCGGGTCCTGGCGCTGTTGTACCAGTGGCGCCGGGGCGCGGCCGAGCGTGGCTCTCGCCCCACGCCTCGTGAAACTGAGGTGAAGCGCGCGGAGCTGCGCGACGAGGTGCTCATGGTGGAGTGGAAGGAGCGCCTCGCGCACCCCAGCGCGGGCCTCGCCACCATCGAAGCGGTGAGGCCCGTCCTGGCTGAATGGTTGGAAAGGCGCCACGGCGCCCTGACCTTCCGCCTGACGCAGGTCCTCTCGGGGCACGGTTGCTTCGGGAGGTACCTGTGTCGCATAGGGCGGGAGATGACGTCAGGGTGCCACCACTGTGGCGCGGGCGACGAGGAGGACACGGTGAACCACACTGTCGCCGTGTGCCCTGCGTGGCGCGAGGAGCGCCGCGCCCTCGTCGCCCAAATCGGCGTGGACCTGTCGCTCCCGGCCCTGGTTCTGTCCATGGTCGGGGGCCATCTTGGATGGACGGCCGTCGCCTCCTTCTGCGAGGCAGTCATGTCCGCAAAGGAGGCGGCGGAGCGGGAGCGGGAGTCGACCACCACACTCCCCTCCCGCCAACGCAGGCCACGCCGGCGGCGCCGGAGGGCCAGTAACGACCTCCGGCCGCCGTAAAAAGCGGCCGCGGGCGGCCCCTCGGGGGAGGACCCGCCGCCCGCACTATTGCCGCGAGGGTGAGGGCTGCGTGCTGTTCCGCGGCCCCCTCAACTCCTAGAGTTGTTAGGAGAGCGCCGGGGGGACGAAACCCTGACCCCCTGGCGCCAACACTTTAGAAGGGGCCCGCCTCAAGACAAAGGGCGGGCCGGCGCCGGCCCGGGCCACGAGATCGGCAGGCCATATATCCGTGGGCCCGGGCGTAGGCGATAGGAGAACAGCGGGGTTTTTTAGTGGGTAGTCGGAAAAATCCCGGAGTCCCACATATCCCTCGGTCCCCCCGGGCCGGGGGAACCCGTCAAGAGAGGTTTTTCCCCGAGACAAAAAAAAAAAAAAATCTTGATTAGAAATAGCCAGTACTGCAGAGCGGCAATTTCATAGGTAAAGACCTATTATATATGCCCCCATGGATAACAAAATATTTGTATGATGCTATAATATTTTGCCCTAGTCTGGAAGTACCTATGTGTAAATCGTATGTTTAAAACATCTCCTTAGTACAGGCTTTCTGTGAACCTGTCTTATATAAAACATCACCATGTCTTTAAAAATGTAATAATTTAATCAAATAATGCTATGATTGCTATAGCCAATGTTTCACTAAATACTTTCAACTACAGACAATTATAGAAAAAGTTAAAAAAAAATATTCTTTTCATATAAATGAATATTAAATTGTGTAACAAAGTTAGTGCCAACGTTCATTTTAGAACAAAATAAAGTAATACACGCGTATAATGGCGACTAATAATTAAAAAGTTTTAATTGTAAAGTACGTGACTGACGTAGGAAAGAGAGAAATATTGTTACAAAATTTAATGTATTTGTGGTGCTTAGGTCTGGGAAATATGGATTGTTTTTTATTGTATAGTAAGATTTATTACTAACTTTTTTGGCTCGGCAGAGGCGGCATGACGAGACGTTTGTTCGCTGCAATTTATCTGAAATGTCACAGACATGAAGGCTGCCACGAATGCGGGAGTTCCTAACGCGATTCTTTCGCGTCACTCCACACATTCACCGCAGCATATTTATCTCCGTGACTTGCGAGGAACTGCGGTTCCCGCTTGTGTCGCTCTAGCAACGGCTACATTTCACAGCCGTATAAAACAGACAGACCTAACGATGGTCTTACAGACTTTTTGCTTCAACGTAACTGGCATCTTGGTATCACAAATAATACTAGTAAAGACGATGTTGGAAATTGGTACTAAGGAATTTTTAGTACATTTGTTGTTGCCTTCAATGGGGTTCATCGGAAATAATTCTTATCTTATTTTTAATGTGCCACGGTTAGGGTTCTATTATTTACTAGGGAAGGAATATAGCTACTCTTTGGTCCCACTTTTCTTTTTTTTAATCTTTGAAAGCTATTAGTGGGTTAACAATACCTTTGGCGTTGCATTGGTTTATAAAACGTAAGGAAGCGACCCTCAAATAGACCGACCCCTCGTTTGCTGTAGTTGATGATATGGATCTGCTGATAATGTCTAAGTAACTGGATGCAACGAGCCGAAGATCGTACTCCCCAGCATTTTTTAGAATGTGATCACTTATGCCAGAACACAACATGGTTATTATGTAGGCATATTTAGAAACCAGGGGTGGTTGCCGTTCAGATGGTCTTGGAGTCATTCCACCTAGCTAGAGTTGTTTAATCACCTTTTACCATAGGCCACCCTCGGGTAGCCTATTGCATATTACCTATGGCTTTCTGCTATGCCGAGAGCACGGCTAACACGCTACCGTCTGTCAGCATTATTTTCATTTATTCATTCATATCAAGAGTTCTTTTAATACCGATTTTAAAGATGACGTCATAGATTCGTAGATCATAAACATTAAAATTACATTAATTAAAAATATAATACTATGTATAAATAAATACAATCAATATTATACATAACATAATCTTGATCTTTAATTGACGATATTTTCTGTTAAATTTAAGAAACATTTAGAATTACAAAAAAATTTTTTGTTGAAGCAGTTGTTTCGCTTCTTCTTTAACCCAACATTTTCTTAGGTAACGGTAGAGTTTATGATATTCAGTAAGCAATCCTTGTGAGATGGCATTAAAATGTATTGATTTGATTGTATTGATTTTCATCTTGACCTACTAGAAATGTTACTACGAGATAGTAGAAGATCTTTTTATGTTCAGGGACGGAGTATGAATTCTCGCCAGCAGCAGGCTGGGGCCGACCTGTCGTAAAACGTGGCAAACAACCCTAGATAATAGGACTTCAAGCCCGACTGAATGGCAACCACCCTTGTTTTCTAGTGTTGTCATGATAACTTAGTGTTGTATTCCGGCATGTTTGATCCAGGTTTCAGTTCTTTTACGCGAACGGAAGCGTATTAGCGGTGCCCCTGACGTCGCAAACATCCATAGGCGATGGTAATCGCTGACAGCTGCTGGGGGTAGCCTGTCGTAAAAAAAACAACTCTAGTCAGGTGGCGGCGTCGCAAGCATCCACAGACGGCGATAACTGCTTACCACTAATTGAGCTGTCAGCCTGTCTGCTGTTCACCAGTAATAAAAATTGTTTAAAATTTCTGGCCCTTTCACATTGAGTTCCAAATACATACATACATATAAGCACGCCTCTTTCCCGTAGGAGTAGGCAGAGACCACTTCTTTCTACTTGCTACGATCCTTACATACTTGTTTCGCTTCGTCCACTTTCATTATTCCCTTCATACATGCCCTTCGGTTTAGGGTACTCTTGACCTGGCCTTTTTTCAAGACGTCCTTGATCAAGTCTCGAAACTTCCGCCTAGGTTTACCCCTTCCAACACTTCCATATACACTTATACACTTTTATCCTTGCCTTATACACCTGCCTTATACACTTTTTTCGTCAATCGTTCTTCATTCATTCTCTCGACATGGCCAAACCATTTCAGCATAACTTTCTCAATTTTCGTCACTACATCTTCTAAGTTCCATATGAGAAAGTTTAATCAACTAAACAAAAGCTAGCAGCCACTGAAAATTATTCTGTATTCATAATTCCTTAAAAACTTGTATGCAAACAAAGTTGTATACCCTGTATTTCTAAAATCTTACATGAAGTTACAATTAATAATTTAGGTTGTGTGGTTACTTTAGTATCAAGTATGAGTATGATCCTTTAGGGACGCGGTGGCGGCTGTGAAACTTGCCATCGTTACCATCGAGTACCCGAAAGAGTACCTGACGGTGGAGGATCTGGTGCCAATCCAGGAGCTCATAATTGAGAAACTGGAGGAAGCCCCGGATCCTCTACCTGTTTTAACGGTTGCTCCCGGAGTTGTTGCGGGTGCAGTACATGTCTCCTGCGGCAACTCTGATGCAGCACAGTGGCTTCGGGATGTCATCCAAAATGTGGAACTAGGGCACCTGAAGCTCAAAGTTATAGATGCCAGGGACCTTCCAAAGCCAGTGAAGATGGCATGGAAGAGCAGGAACCTGGCCCTCAAAGATTGTGCTCGAGCCCTTCGACTGCTTCAGCGGTTGAATCCGGACTTGAGGACGGACGACTGGAAAGTCGTGAACACGCTGATTGAGCAATCCGGCATCCGGCGTATCGTCCTCATGGACAGAGCATCGGCTGGGGTAATCAAGGCCTCGGGCTATTCTCTTCCAGGAGGAATTGAACAATACTCGTTCAAACTCCTGGAAGAAGATAAGGGAGAGGGACCTGACGCGGAGCAGAAGAAGGCACCCTCCGAGGATGGACCATTACCACGAGATGGGGTGGCCACGCAAGAGGACATGGCTCAAAGCGTGGAGCAGGAACCGGAGGACAGGCCCAGGCAATCTGAGGCGGACTCCGATGATATTCTGGAGGACCTCCATGCCCTGGGCTTATACTCACCGGCCCCCATGGAGGAGGGCCTACGCTCGCCGGCCACTCTTGAAGAGGGCCAGGCATTAAAGGAGGACCCTAAACACTGAGGACCTCCTACAACCACGCGAACCCACCAAGACTTCAAGATGGAGGGACTAAGGTGTGTACAGATAAATTTACATCATTGCAGAGCTGCCACTGCCCTTCTGGCTCGGCAATTAAAGCTAAATATGTATGACATTGCCTTGATACAGGAACCTTATTTATATAAGGGGACTGTGAAAGGCCTAGGTGGGACAGGGGGAACAATTCTCTATGACTGTCCAACTAATGACGCAAGGACTTGCATCTATATCAGGGGCAATATAGCGGCAATGCCTTTGCGTACTTTCTGTTGTAGGGATCTAACAACAACTATGATCCATGTGGAGACGGGTACAGAGAAAAGGAAAATTATCCTAGCCTCCGCCTATCTCCCTTACGAAGAAAAGGAACCAGTAACCCCAATAATTAGAAGACTGGTTGATTATGGCAGCCAAAGAAACTTAGACCTCATATTTGGCTGCGATGCTAATGCTCATCATATCGTTTGGGGCAGTTCAGATGTCAACAAACGAGGAGAGGATCTGTTGGACTTTGCGGTAAGCACCTCTTTACAAATCCTTAACACAGGTAATAAACCCACCTTTAGGAATTCAGCGAGAGCTGAAGTCATCGATCTGACACTGGCCTCTAACAGAGCTAGTGTACACATTGAAAATTGGCATGTATCGGACGAAATTTCTTTGTCTGATCACAATTACATATGCTTTAGGTATAGGACGGCGAGTACAGCCGAAACTACACGAAGAAGAAACCCAAGAAATACGAATTGGGATCTATACAAGAGGGACCTAAAAGTTAATTTAGGAAGCCCGAGAGGTAAGCTCAATTCCGTATTAGATATAGAGTTTGAAGCTGACAGGATCAAGAAGGCCATATTAGGCGCATGGGAGGATAACTGCCCAGTGAAAAAGGCTTTTTGCAAAAAGGAACCATGGTGGTCCCCTGAGTTGGCGAAATTACGCCGGGAAACACGACAGGCCTTCAACTATGCAAAAGCCAGAAAAGATTTTTCTGACTACTCTAGCATGTTGACGAGGTACAGCACGGCGATACGCAAGGCTAAAAGAACAACTTGGCGAAAGCAATGCACTTCCATCGAATCGTTACCAGACGGAATGAGGTTGTGCAAAGCAATGTCCATGACAAAGGCAAACCCACTAGCGTCCGTAAAAGATGTCAATGGGGAGTCTACGGAAACTGGAAAGGACACCCTTAGAGTGATGTTTAGGACTCACTTTCCAGGGTGCAAATTGCGCAATGACGACGAAGAGGAACCAGTCACAAGGGACGAGCTCACAAGGCATACGACCAAAAATGACTGGCTCACGGCAAAGAAAGTGGTAGATGAAAACAGACTAAAGTGGGCAATAGGGGGCTTCCAACCCTTTAAATCTCCCGGCCCAGACACCATCTACCCTATATTGCTGCAAGAAGGTACTTCGGTACTAACTCCTCATCTTTGTAGGCTCTACAGAGCCTGCATAGCCTTTGGTTATGTACCCAAAGCTTGGAGAGCGGTCAGGGTTACCTTCATACCAAAAGCTGGTAAACCCACTTACGAAGAAGCTAAGGCTTACAGGCCGATTAGTCTATCATCTTTTCTGCTGAAAACTCTGGAGAAACTGGTAGACAGGCATCTTAGAGAGGGGCCATTGAAGAAATTCCCTCTACATAGGTTACAATGTGCGTATAACCCTGGCAAATCAACAGAAACGGCTTTACACTACGTTGTAAGCCGAGCTGAGGCTGCACTAGAAGGACAGGAAGTATGTGTAGGGGCCTTCCTCGATATAGAGGGAGCCTTTGACAAAACAACTTTCGAGTCTATACGCAATTCTGCAAAGGAACATGGTGTCAGTGACACTATATGCAATTGGATTGACTATATGCTACGAAGCAGACTAGTCAGATCGGAACTAATGGGAGATAAACTTAGCGTAAAAACAACACGCGGCTGCCCTCAAGGCGGAGTATTGTCTCCATTATTATGGTGTCTGGTAGTAGACTCACTACTAACCAAACTCAACACCGGACCTTTTTACACGGTAGGTTATGCTGACGACATAGCCATAATGGTCAATGGTAAATTTCCGAACATAGTCTCTGGATTATTACAAAAGGCTCTGAAGATAACAGAGAAATGGTGCATGGAGAACCACCTCTCCATTAATCCAAATAAAGCAGTTATAGTACCATTTACAAGGAGAAGGACACTAGCAAGTCTAGGGAATCCCTCCCTTAATGGAACCAAACTGTCGTGGTCCACCGAGGTAATATCTAGGCATAACCCTTGATAAGGAACTCAGGTGGAAGACTCATGTGGAAAAGACAATGGCGAAGGCTCTGAGAGTATTTGGCATGTGTCGTTCCACTTATGGCAAAACCTGGGGACTAAAACCCAAAGTGATACGATGGCTTTATCAGATAATGATAATACCCATCATTACGTATGGCAGCGTAGTATGGTGGCCCAGAATAAAACTTACTACGTGCAAAGAGACACTCAATAGGCTACAAAGAACGGTGTGTCTTGGAATCACGGGTGCTTTTAGAACAACACCTACGGCAGCTATGGAGAGATATCTTAACATTCCTCCTCTGCATATTATGGTTGAACTTGAGGCAAGGAGGGCACTATATCGCCTTGCAGTAGCTGGCCTATGGGACTCCACCAAGCCAAAAACCAACCATACAAAATTCGATGGAAATGAGGACCTGGATCGGATAACACATATGATATCCGATAAAATGCAAACCAGGTTTATATTTGAAAGGCTTTTCAGGGTCCAAATTCCAACAAGATTGGAATGGACAAAGGGACCAGATCCACCGGAACATAATAGTCTGGTATGGTACACTGATGGATCCAAAATGGAATCAGGTACAGGGGCGGGAGTATACGCGAAAGACTACAAATGTAGTAAAAGCTTGGGAAAAATGGCAAGTGTATTCCAGGCTGAAACATATGCCATAATAACCTGTGCTCAGGAGAACATAGATAGAGGCACCAGAGGCAAATCTATATATATTCTCAGTGACAGTCAAGCTGCAATCAAGGCCATCGCCTCCTTCAAAGTTGACTCCAGACTTGTCCTGGATGCCATTCAAACCTTGAATGGGCTTGGAAGGCATAACAGGGTAAGATTAATGTGGGTCCCGGGACACGAGGGAGTACATGGCAATGAAATGGCAGATGAACTGGCAAGAGAGGGCTCAACTAATGATTTTATGGGTCCGGAACCATGTGTAGGCATTCCGACTAGCCTCGTGAAAGCCACATTCAGGGATTTTGCAGACCGCAGTCAACAACAACACTGGCTGACTAGAATCGGTCTGGAACACTCCAAAAAATTTTTGGGATCCACGTACAAAGCACGAGGATCCATCTGGAACATGAGCAGGGGGCAAATACGCTACTTGCTTGGAGCCTTTACTGGGCACTTTGGAACCAACAACATGCTCATGAAGATGGGTCTAACCGCGACACCCATGTGCAGGTTGTGTGGGGAACATACAGAACGCATGGAACACCTACTGTGTACATGTGATGCATTGGCCAGGAGGCGAATGAATCTTTTGGGGGTAGGATATCCAACACCGGAAGACTACAGGCTCCTATCTCCATACCTCATTGTTAGGCTCATGAAGCAGATCTTCAAGGAGATTGGAGAGGAGTGACTGCTATCTAGGGGAACACAAAAGATCCCATTGGGTCGAAGTGTCCGAGATATTTCTCGGCCCCAAAATAAGATAAGATAAGATAAGATCAAGTATGAATAATTTGTGGGAGTGGATGTAACATGCCCCGTCGAAGGATGAAATAGGCTATGTTGCTATATACATTTATTTATATTAAAATACATAATTATATAACAATACAAAAATTATAAAAAAAAAATTATATTGTAGAACACCAGACAGGCTGACGGCTCGCTTAGAATCAGTTACCGTCGCTTGCAAAGCCAGTGGCATCGCGAACACGCTGCTGTTTCATAAGGATATAGGAACTTGGGTCACTAATGCCGGAACACAACACGAGGTTATTATGGCAGCATACTTAAGACCAAAGGTGGTCGCCATCCAGACGGGCTTGGGGCCCTACCACGTAGCTATGGTGGGTTGTTTTGTCGCCTTTTACGACAGGCCGACCCCGGCCGCAGAGGTTAGTATTCTTTCTCCACCCCTGCACGAATAAAAAAAAATAAAAAAAATATTAGTAGTACGACTTCACAATTCACGACTTAGATTTCTTTTTCAAAAATAACATACGTTGACAACGTATGACATACGTCACGCAGGCGTCGTGGAGCCTACGCCTGCGCGACGCTAGCCTAAGCTAAAACAAATTCAAATTGTCAAAATCGGGAATGTAAAACTATATCCTTCATAGTACTATCTTCTTTCACGATCACTATATTTTTTTATTGCTTTGGAATACCAGGCTGACGAATCGCTTAATAAGGCGCTGTTACCATCGCCTATGTACACTGACGGACTCATAAACTGCATCAAAGTAATAGACTACTTTGAAATAAATATTTTAACCAAGTATGCAAATTTTCTACACAGATTTAAATTGAAACCTCTACTAGATTGGTTCGTGAACTTTGAAACCGTTGATCCAAGCCCTCCCGCACCAATGCTCTAATTTGAGCCGCTTGTTCGGACGAAGTATCCATGTTATGGTTCAAAAACTCTCGATGAGTTAAAAACTAACCCAACAATTCTGCTGGTAACAGTAATTCAATTGACAAAAGAATAAAAAATCAATGAGAATCAATTTAAAACTTTGCTATAAATAACACGCGAATCTGATACTACGAGTAAATTTTCTTTTCCCGGCTATGTTCATTTGTTTTACTGCAGTTCTATTTTTAAATTTTCCTTTTTTTTGAGATTAAGAGCCAGTCTCTCCATATTTATATAATTTAATCTAAAAAGTTTGCATACTTATTAAAAAAAATCATTTCAATAATCCTGAACTTTGATGCAGTTTATGAGTCCGTCAGTTTATGTTTGCGATGCCAGGTGAACTGTTAACCCGCTGACGTTCGCATAGGGAACTGGAATCTGAATTACATATACTGGAACAAAACACAGGGTTATTTTGTCAGCATATTTAGAAACCAGGAGTGGCTTAGATATTCAGGCTAGAAGTCTACCATCTAGCTAAGGTTGTTTTGTAGCCTTTTACGACAGATCGCCCCCAGACGCAGGGGTTAGTACGGAGAAAAGTCCATTAAAGCGACTGACTTTTTTAACTACCTTCTAATTCATAATTGTTTAAATAAAACCACCATAGATTCTAATACAAAAAACGAGAAAAGCTGTCGAAATGATAACGACTGATCCGACTACTATTAAACAATGATAGATACAAAATTGATTATATTAATATCTGTTGGATAACGCGATCTCGTCGTCAGAAAATCTCATACAGTAAGCATCTTAAGAAAGGTTGGACTCAACAGTTGTGCTTAAAAAAAAGTACGTGCGTACAAAGTACACATGTCAGAAATGAAACTTCTTTGGCAAACTAATTTTTAAATCTTGTAATAAATTTAGAAAAGAGAATTTATGAAATATTATTATTTTATATCTTATTAAAAAAAACTCAACTGTATTTTATTGCAATAAAGTCGCAATTCGAATAGATATGTATAAGTAATTACATCATTGAATAAGCCTTAAGCCATTATTAATAAGATTAGTATTACTGGAGCAACAAAAACGTTTCACATCTTCGTGACGCTAATATTGCGTTTCATCTGTAAAAGTTTTACCCTCATGCCCGCAAAGAAGTTTCACTTCAAAATACACAAATACTTGTTTTTGTGTATTTTGTATTTATGTATGTAATGTTGTATTTAACGTACTTTTGTACAAATTCATTACATGTGTAAAAATATATGCTATACAACCAAAACACAAATTGTGCTTTTGGATTTAAATTTGTAAAGAAACTACATATTGGAGTTAAATACAAACGCTCTCAATGTTGCCTTGCAATATGCGTTACAAACGATTTTCATCGATTTTGTAACTGAGATTTAGTTTATCGTATGCATTTACAGCGTACCAACGCTGTCTAGTGTGTCTATGTATATTTGTGAAGATGTCACTGCCACTGTCAAGATATAAAAGCCACGGGCAAGACATAGAAAGATAAATATAGATGTGAAGCTGGTGGTGGTGTACGGAATACTTCATCTTCCTACTCTTTCTTCTTTTCTTCTTTTTCTACCTTTCACCACCCAATGCTGAGTGTAGGGCTCTTCCAATGCACGCCATTCTTCCCGGTTTTGCGCCTTTCGCATCCAGTCCTTTCCGGCCACTCCAACAAGATCGTCGGTCCAACGCATTGGTTACCTTCCTACTAATGCCTACTAATAAATAATACTCGGTACAGATTTTATTGTATTTATTTGTGCCAGCGACCGTGACGTGTCACTGCACGTAGACCACTAACTCACATTATGTAATATTGCTTATTCAACAATATCATATCCCTGACATAGATATTCATGACTTTCAAAATTTGGCCAAAGCATACCAAAATTTTCAATTTTAGTCTACAAAAATCCCAGAGTTATTACCAAAGAGCCTTTGTATGACAGAGAATTCAAAGCGATCATCTTTAAAACGGATTTATAAGGACTAAGCAAATCATAATGATATTTACATTTAAATACGTTTGCATGAAATTAGATATTTGTAAACACAATCAAACAATAGAGTGTTTAAATGTCAAAATTAAATGTGAACGATTAAGGGAGACTAAATATAATAGTGTTTCAGCGTCTGAATATTTCTATTCATATAACAGAGATTATTTATAATATTTCAAAAAGAAGAGATAAATCAAAAGCTAAAAGCAACTAAGTTCTCTTTTATTATGGAGATTTGAAGACAGCCGCTCCTGTATAAAACTAACTTCATCTAATTTTCTTGTGCTGATTTATCTTACGGAACGGAACTATTAATGAATAGTATTGAAGGGAGAGGCGTGCTGTGAAATCGCGCTGTAACCTCAACAGCATGCGCCCTGGTTTTGAATATTCATTTATTACTGGATTACACAGTGGCACATTAAGGTTTTTCTTTAAGGTACAAAAAATATGAAGTTGTTTGTTATATAGTTATCTGTTGTATAATATGCGTTAGTTCAAATATCATAAAAGTTCATGACACGCGTAATATAGCACACACGTTCGCGCACAAACACGCACGCTGGAGCAATTCACTCGAATTATCCCCAAAGAAATAGGAATGAGGAGGTAAACGGACATTCCATGGAATGTTCTCGCTGAAATGGCAATAGATATATGTGCCATCCTACATTTAGTCGATATAATAAGAAAATCTATAATATTAGTAAACAATATGTAGGCAATTTTGCCTGCATTGCTAAGGGTACTCGAACCTGGGTCATCACTAATGCCGGAACACGAAACAAGGTTATTATGACGGCATATTTGAAAACCAGGGTGCCATCTAGACGGGATTGGAGCTCCACTACTTAGCTGGGCTTGTTTTGTCACCAGACCGCCCCTGCACGCAGAAGAATAAAATGAGGTAAAACGCCTTACAGCTCAAAACATTATACTCGTACATGTAAAAGAAAAGAGCTGCCATTTGAAGTACTTTCAAATGAGGGGTGAAATATAGACCTTTGAACTGCAAAGCGTTGGACTAGCGAAGATAGTTTCGATATCAAAAAGTCAATAAGTTCCCAACACATCAGCTTAATAACACGAGTTTGAATAGAGGTTCTAATTTTCCTATCAATAGAAGCTAATATCGAAATTGGATTCCAACATAGATACTGAGTATCCGTATTTTAACGTTCGATGAAAATTTAATTCTAACGAGTGTCTACTATAATGATCAATAGCAACTAGAAGAGATATATGTTTACAAATAATTCTTCTTTTTAGTAGTTACTGTATTGTTCTTATGGGTGCTTCGCTGGCTCGGTAATGTTCACGTATCCTCACCGAGGTATTACATATTATTATTCGTATTTAGGTATAGTTGATTTATATATGATTTATAGTTGGTGTTTAAAATTTTGGGGTTACGTTCTGATAAAATAAAAATCCCAGAACTCGATTGCAGCGCCACCTACCGGGTCCAATTGCGAATCTAAATCATTCTCGAATCCACCTGAATACATAAAATAAAAATCTCAGAACTTGATCACAGCGCCACCTACCGGGTTCAGTTGTGAATTCAAAACTTTCTCGAATCCACTTGAACACACACAAAAAATTTCAATAAAATCGGTCCAGCCGTTTAGGAGGAGTTCAGTGACATACACACGCACATAAGAATTATATATATACACATCAAAAAAGTCTAAGCAACATGTACTAATTTAAATTTTAGGATGGTGGATGAGCCGCTGTATGGATGAACTTTCTGAATACACCTGAGCCTTTCAGTATTTCCGGGCCGACGGTACACTCGCACCCTTCTTGTATCAGGCCTAAACCCAAATCGCGACTCATCGGAAAACATAATTTTATCCCATGTCCGTGTCCATGTCAGGTCCATGTTCTGCGTTCTCTACACCATTCATTTCGACGTGCGCGATTCCCGTGACGTATCGGTGGGCACCTAATTGGGCGTCGAGCTCGTAGGCCGTACTCATGCAGTCGCACAGTTTGAGGACTTACATCAACACCACTTGAATTTGCCTCAATCTCACTCTCGAGCGGTTAACATCGGCTGGCGTCTTGCAGTCAATTGTATGTACTGGTCTTGCCGAGTGGTTGTACTCCTTTTACGGCCTGGATGCTATTCAGCGGGTTCCCTTGTATTATTGTAGCGCTGCCAAAGACGACAAATAACACTTCTATGAATGCCAAAATGCCGAGATACCTCAGATTGATTACTTCCCGCTTGCAACATTCCTACAGCTCTTTGCATTTTGTCAATTCAATTTTGTCACTAACTTTATTTAAATGGTTGGTAAAATTATAAAATCAAGACTAAAACGTAACAATAAAAACGCACTTAAATTCAAATTCCCTTTCATTTAATTTTATGAAATAAAACAAAACATAATCGAATTTTTTGTTACAACTAGCCAATATGTCATCAAGAACAGAAAAGTTTACATACCTACGCACTTTGAGTGAGTAAAGACTTAGAAATTAATTAGTATAAATGGTAAATTTGTAATATCATGCATGTTGCTTAGACTTTTTTGATGTGTATATAAAGATATTTCACTCACACTTGGCCGGACTTTCGTGTCTTGACAGTGACATCTTCACAACTAAATATAGACACAGGACAGAAAAGAGGTATGCTGTAAATGCACACAGCTATATCGCATATACTACAGTTACCAAATTATTACCTAATAATTAAAAATGGGAATTTGTTACCTCTTTACAATATAGCGGGAAGAGAAGACGAGACTGTGATTGCACGAAGATCGACGTAAAGAGATTGGTGGGTAAATAATGGTGCTCGTGATTTTAGAACATGAGTAAAAGCTCTTGTACTTTCAGTCAATGATTGGTGGCATTTTTTTAAATATAAATAATTTAAACCGCCAATATTTCAACATCCACTATAATTGCAAGTTCAAAAGTGTATTGCGACGATATATTAATGCTGTGAGAGTTTGAACAAGAAGTTATTTTAAGCAAACCGCAATGTGAGTGCGATATAATTTGATGGTTTTATTGTATTAGTTGGCATGAACTACACGGTCAAAGAGTACTTGTATGGATAATAATTACAAATAGTTTAATCTCTTCTAGTAATTTCCGAGTAACTCTTTGTCAATATCTAACTGGTTTAACGAGTGCCAACATAGTCTGCTATTCAAACTATTCAGGATGTTCTGCTCGTACAAACGTGGTATGTTTAGCCGTTGTTCTTATTCATATGATATTTAATATTTTAAATGTATTGGTGATAGCGTTTTTCTTTAAATTTAGAGCCCTTAGGATACTCTACGTGCGCTTCCATGGCTAATGAAATTGACATAAAAATAATTGATTTTTATAATTATATTAATAATTAATTTTGACCATTAATTCTTCCAAATAAGAACAGAGTTTTGAAAGAGAGACGAATAATTGACCTTAATTGTAGTTTCTCTTATTTACAGGTAACTTGTAATTCTTCTTTTTGGTATTACATACTAAACTTACATACAACATACTATAATTAGTCTTATATTATTATTATATTGTAAATAGTAATAATATAAGACACTTATTTACAGAAAAACTAATTGGGTTGATTTATTTTTATCATCCCAATTTCCGATTTAAATACATATTATATATTTATTATATATTATATATATAATATGGCGGCATACTTAAGATCAAAGGTGGTCGCCATCCAGACGGGCTTGGGGCCCTACCACGTAGCTAGGGTGGGTTGTTTTGCCGCCTTTTACGACAGGCCGACCCCGGCCACATAGGTAGTATTCTTTCTCCGCCTCTGCACGGATAATGGATTGTTGTTGTTTGTTTGCAAAAAGACGGGTAACGAGGACACGCTGCCGTCCACGTAGGGTAACTGGAACCTGGATCACTTATGTCGGAGCACGACACAAGGTTATAATGGCAGCGTATTTAGTGACCAGGGGTTGCGATCCAGACAGACTTGGAGCCCTACCATTTAGTAAAATATTCCAAGAGGTAAAATACTGCGATTTATTTCGTCTGATTAAGATTAAATAAAAAAGTTAAATCAAAATATAACCAAAATCTGTATCCAACTGAACTTTACTAAAGTAAAACAAAGTTTGATGTTGATGTAGATTTTTTCTTGCATCAGCTGACAGTTATTTTAGTAAAAACAGAAAATGTCAATTCACTCAATTCGTACAAGCGGACTTGTTCAAAATAAAGAAGTCAATTCAATTCAAGAAGTCATTTAAAACATCATCATCATCATCATCTTTGCGTTGTATCCCGGTTGCAGCCCAAACTCTCGCTTCGGCGCCCGGGGTCCACTTTCCGACTTTTTCTTCTTCACTTCGCACGGTCTTCAGCATCCCTGGTAGTGAGTCCATTGGCACGCATATCACCCTTTACAACGTCAAGCCAGCACTTTTTGGGTCTACCCCTCCTGCCGGGGCCCGGCGGAGGCGGCATAGCCAGACATTTGTTACCCACGTAAGCATCCGGTTGCCGTAAAACGTGGCCGTACCAACGGAGCCGACACTCTTGTAATTTATCCGCAATGTTACGGACATGAAGACTGCCGCGAATGCGGGAGTTCCTAACGCGGTCCTTCCGCGTCACTCCACACATCCACCGCAGCATATTCATCTCCGTGACACGCAGCTCTTGCTTGTGTCGCTCTAACACCGGCCACGCTTCACAGCCGTATAAAAGGACAGGCCTAATGATGGTCTTATAGACCTGTCCCTTCAACTTTACCGGCATCTTGGGGTCACAAATGACACCAGTTACCTCACGCCATTTGGCCCACGCGGCAGCAATGCGTGCCTTGACGTCGCAATCGATGTCACCAGACGCATGGAACACAGATCCCAGGTATTTCACTTGGTCCGTGCGCTCGATCGTGTCGCCACCTATGCGTACGGGTGTGGGATCTGTGGAGTTACAGGCCAAGTACTCGGTCTTCGCCACATTGATCTTCAGACCACCGTTCTCAAGCGACTCCTTCCACGCCTTCACGCGTTGCACCAGCCTACCCCTGTCCGAATCTGCCAGCGCGATATCATCAGCATACATGAGCAACCACGGGGGTTGTTCATGTGAATTTCTGATGCTGTCTGACAATACGTCTAATACCACGCTAAACAGAAACGGACTAAGGACGGATCCTTGGTGCACCCCGACGGTGATGGGGAAAGGTTTTGTATCGCCAACAGCGGTCCGAACTACGGAATCGGAGTCCCGGTACATGTCTCGGATGATGTCAATATAGGCCTCTGGAATCCCTTTGGAACGCAATGCCCACCAGATTATCGCGCGAGGAATACAGTCGAAGGCCTTCTGCAAGTCGAGAAGCAGGTAATGCAGAGGCGTATTCTTCGCCCTGTATTTCTCCGCGACAGTCCTTAGGGCAAAAATAGGGTCCATTGTCCCGTGACCAGGGCGAAACCCATATTGACATTCCGAGACAGTGCACTCCTGTCGAATCCGAGAGTCGATAACCCTTTCGAAGAGCTTCATGGTGTGGGACATGACCTTAACCCCCCTGTAACTACTGCACTCCTGCACCGACCCCTTGCCTTTGAAGACTGGAGTAATGATACTCAGTCTCCATTGGCTCGGGATCGTACCGGTGAGGAGCGTCCGGTTGAAGAGGTCGGTTAAGACGCCCACACCACGAGAGCCCATCGCCTTCCAGGCTTCGATGGGGACTCCATCGGATCCAACAGCTTTCCGATTCTTCATGCGGCGAAGACAATTCTGGACTTCTGCAGGCGTTACCAGTGGCACTAGTCCTTGATTCGGAGGGAGATCTGGCGGCTGCACCCCTTTATGCTGCATGTTCAGCAGCTCGTGGAAATACGAGCGCTATCTCTCCTTCACCGCGAGGTCCTCGCATAGCAGGTTGCCCACAGGGTCTTTTACACAGCGGCACTTGGAAATGTCCTGTGCCGCTTTGACCCTGGAGCGCGCCAACTTATAGATGAGCTTCTGCCCCTCAGACGATTTCAACTTGTCGTAAAGTGGTTGTAAGTGGTCTCATCTGGCTCTGGCAACAGCTCTCTTAGTGGCGCGCTTTGCCACCCGGTATGAGTCGCGATCTTCAGGAGATCTGGATGCTTGCCACTTCTTAAAGAGGGCTTTCTTCGCTCTAGTCTCCCTCTGGACTGTGTCGTTCCACCACCATGTCTCCTTGTCACACTTGCGACCACCCTTAGACACCCCAATCACCTCCTTCGCCGACCCAAGGATAGCCGCCTGAATCTTGTCCCAGTAAGCCTGAACTGGTTCGCCCATACCACCGGCGCACTTGTCACCGACGGCTAAGGCGAACTCCTGGGACGTGACTTCATCGAGCAGCCACCACCGGATTCGGCGCTGAACGCGCTCGGTATGCGTGTCTTTAGGCTTAGCGCAGAGGTCCATGACAAGAAGGCGATGTTGTGCAGTGAGACTCTCACCGGGTATGACCTTGCAGTTGGCCACTTTGCTGATGTGGTGTCTCCTAGTGAGTAGGAAGTCGATTTGGGTAGCATTCCTCCCGCTCCTGTAGGTGATGAGATGCTCGGGTCTCTTTTTGAAATACGTGTTCACGATGGCAAGGTCGGCAGCCGCACACGTATTGAGGATGTCCTCCCCTTCCGCGTTGCGGCTACCGTACCCAAATACCCCGTGAACACGCTCAAATTCCCCACATTCATCACCCACATGACCGTTCAGATCACCCCCCAAGACGATCCCCTGTGATAATGGGATTCCACGGAGCACTTCTCCGAGTAAATTCCAAAACGCTATTTTATCGGCGTCGTCACAACCGGCCTGTGGCGCATAGGCACTTATCAAGTGGATAACTACCCCATCGATAAGTACCCTAACGACCATAAGCCGATCGCTATGACGTTTCACTTCCAAAATATCGTTCTGGAACTCCTCCGAGAGCACTATGGCAACCCCATTCTCCCCACCAGATGCACCTGTGTAGATCAGCTTGTAGCCATTCCCAATGAACCGGGATCTGCTGGCCTTCCACCGAGTCTCCTGCAGGAACGCCACGGCCACCCTCCGCCTGGAGAGCACATCGGCCAACTCTCTCGCGCGTCCAGTTAGCGTGCCTATGTTCCATGTTGCGAAGCGGATCTTTCGAGATGTTTGGGCTGCGTGAGTTGGGGCTAACGTCGTTAGCCGTGCCCGCCCATGACACGGTAGCCCTTGTCCATTTCTCACAAGAGCCGGGCGAAGCTCTTGCGCGCCGTTATGCGGCGGCGCCCTTGCCCTTACACAATCCCGTAACCTCATTCTTTCCATCGATTTGGCAGGTTTTGGCTTTTACGGGGGCGACTGCCGTCTGACCCCCCAACCCCAAAAGGAAAGCCGTCGTCAGAGCCTCGTCCGTTATTCAGCAGGGTGCGCCGACTTGCAGGTGAGGTTGACTTGGGCCCCGAAGATGTTGGTAGGGCCCCTTACACCCCAAGTCATTTAAAACATATACTAACAATAATGTTCATTTTTAAACGAAAATAAACTAACAAGAGATCTATTAGTTTACGTGTAATGAAAAATCACTTTTCTTTGGACATATTTTCTGTCCATTTAACACAATGAATGTCCAAACAAGCGATTCCCGTGAAAAAATAATTCGTTTTGTTACGCCGCAAAAGGTTATCGACTACGATGTCTTTGAACTACGGTAATTTTTTTAGGATTTCTTTTTTTACTATTATATAATATATATAATGTTGTTCAGATTATAAAATAAACTTAGTTTTGTTCAGGTTTATTTGTCACAAATTTCAGTGACAGTGTTACTTACTGAAATTTATTACAAGTACGCATAATATGTTGAGGTGGGAGAATCAAGTGGTGTTTTATTTTGTTATTATATATTATTACATTTTTTGCATTAAAATCATTAATATTTCTATTTTAAAGCTGTTACTTTATAATGAATTCCATATATATTGTTAGACACTTATTTTTTATCGACAATGTCATATCATAGATAAATGCTAGGTAATATGTTGAATAAAAAAGGAAAATTACAGAAAGAAACTGTAGCAAAATTCACGTAGACGTGTATTATTTTATCCTGTATTTAATTATAATATTAGATATCGGACTGTTAATAAAATCTTCGAATACAACCAGAATAAAAAAAATGATTAAACAAAAAAAATATTTTTTATTTTAACTGAATTGAAAAACATAAAATTATAGAAATATGGAAATAATTTTTTTATTAACAAAAATAGTATAAATAAACAATTAAAACATTTTTATTCAGTTCGAAAGCGAATTAAAATCTCAGGTGCGTACAAACCTATTACATAATTTCAAAAATAAAATCTTTATTCCGTTTTCAGGAAAGTATTGTAAATGTTTTTGCCTAAGTTCAGAGAGTATATTGTTACAAATTCCATTCTGTGTGACAGGTGGGACTTTTGTATTGCTAACAAGAAGTATCACTGCATTAGAGGACAATTATTTGATAAAGTGTTGAATTATATGATAATACTAAAATATTAATTATTATTATTCTAAAGAATAAGCTGAAAGAAAGTTAATATTTATATTCATTAAAAATACGACAAATCAAAGCCAAAAGGGGCATTTTCATTAATATAGTAAATATGATTATAAATAATAATAATAATTATTTAATTATTATTATAATCAAATTATTTATGCGTCACAACAAAATCGGTAACCTACAAATCGGTTTTCGAGAGATTTCGACTGATGTTTTCCCATCACAGTATGACATGGGGTTTTTTCTTCGGGGTCGGCAACGAGTTAGTATTGCCTCTGGTGTTGGAAACTTTTCAAACGACGGTGACCACATCCTATTAGGTGGCCCATTTACCTTTCTACTGAACTCCAGCTGTAATATAAAAATAATATTTAATATACCGACTAATTAAACTGTAATATTACGTACAAAACACAAAAAATGTAATGTTGGAAGAACACGTTTAATTAGATATGAGATGGGCAAAATGAAAAATATTTAATATTTTAGAGATTTAAAACATTTAGGTTAAGCTTAAGCCTTGTTAAACTTTTAACGGATACTTTTTACGGAATATTACAGGAAATATTACAATCAATAACTGATGTGCGTTTTTGGGTATATAATGCATAGTGCTGGGAAGGCTGGAGTAGGGGAAACTTCTACCTTCAACTGATCACTCGATCAAGGAAAATGACATCCGGGATTCCTCTCACATGACCCGCGAGCCGGGGGCGATCGTGGTTTTAGCCGGTATAGCGTTGCGGCTGCTGTTGGCTATCATGCCTCGGCCAGCAGCACAAAGGTTACAAAGCAAAAGGACCGACATGACCACATCGGCTTCCTCTCGGAGTTCTGCGTGGAGTATTACGCAGATCAGTACTGGCTATTAGGTTCCTCCGGCAATAAAATAGCTCTATCCATAACTCCATCCTCAATCCAGATAAAGTCACTATATCCAATATACAGCTCTAGCTCATCTACGAGTCCTGTTTTTTCCACATTTTAATGCATATTGAATATTTTTTCATGAGTATTATAGATAGATTATACATGGTAGATGCATTATTTTAAGAAATAAAAGGAGGGGTAGATCAAATAAATAGCGGAAGAATTGCGTACAAAAAGAGATGGCGATAAGAGATGAGATACCATTCTACTACTACCATTCCCCTCTTCCAAAGAGAGAACAGTAGCGCCGATTACTCACAATGTGTGATAATAGCAGGAAGAACATATAAATATTAAGACTAATAAAGCATTTGTAATGTAAATGTTAACTAGAAATATAAAAAAAATATTTTTTATTTTCCTATCTAAAAGTTATATAAACAATTCTATTAATGTGCAATAAAAATACCATACAAAAACTGAAACTTAGATATGACTAAACTGCATGTTCACAGTATCATTTGTTTCAATAAATTATCTGTGCAGGGGCGGAGAAAGAATACTAACCTCTGCGGCCGGGGTCGGCCTGTCGTAAAAGGCGACAAAACAACCCTCTAGCTACGTGGTAGGGCCCCAAGCCCGTCTGGATGACGACCACCTTTGGTCTTAAGTATGTCGCTATAATAACCTTGTGTTGTGTTCCGGCATTAGTGACCCAAGTTCCTGAACCTTTATGGGACAGCAGCGTGTTTGCGATGCCACTGGCGTTGCAAACACGCTATAACTAGAACTTCATTTGCTAATAAACAATACTCAGTATTCAGCTCATATTTATATAACAAAGTTGATAAAGAAATTCACATAGCAAGATTAAATAAATTTGAAATTAAAAATCATGGTTATTAAAAATTGACTATTCAGACACAGAAAAAATTATTCATATTGGAGAACAATACATGTTTATGCTAGCTAGAAAAATTCACACCTACACATACGCACACGCGCATACATACATACATACATACACACACAAACACACACACACACGCGCGCGCGCACAAACACTTCCTCACACTCGCGCATAATAACTCACGTTGTAAAAGATATAATATTCATTTATGCAGAATCATTTAATTAAAAATGGGAGAATAAACTTGCCCCAGAGATACAGATAGATCTAGTTCTACAGCAAGTGGAATCAATTATTTTATTTTATCTACTTTTAGTCATTTTATTTAAGTTTGTAGTATTTAAGTTTCACCGTCATAATGTTTAATTTAATATTAATTAATTTAATTTAAAGTACAATAATGTATTGCTATTTTTATCTTAATTAATTGTAACTTGATGTTGATTGATGTTGTATTTTATATTGTCAATATTTTGTTGTTGAATAAATTATTATTATTATTATTATTAAAAAACACCTATAGGCGAGAGTAACTCCTAAATTATAAGCGGGCCGTCAGCCTGTCTGCTGACCTACAGCACTAAAAAAAATTTAAAAAAAATTGTGATATAATATAATACAATTAAATCTAACTAGACTTCAGAAAATTAAGTTAATGAAAAAAGCGAGTAGAGGTAGTAGTCGCTAGAGTGGCCAACCAATTTGATACTAAGTATATCTCCGTTTAACCTTTAGGTCCTGAGCTAGATTCTGTATGGGGTAAACGGATCTCTAAAAGCGTTTTGTGAATACAAATAGCTTTTAAAAATAATATTACAACTTTATTTACTTGCTTCCGATCCCAAGTTTATCTAGGAAAGATCGCTTTGGGCAATTACATAGATTTATGTTTTTTATTTTAGTCTTTTTATTATTTATTTTATACTTTTACTGATATAATTCTGATTGTAAATAATAAAACATTGAACCAAGCCTCATAACTAGTGATTAAGTCTGAGGGCACACTAAGACTTTTGTTGCATCGAATTTTTTTTGTACCCCAGGAGCTAATAATATTATTTTATTGCGGAATTTTAAAGTTTATTCTAATTAAAAAAGTCTTACTTATCTCACAAAATAAATTAATAAATACATATCGAGACAATTAACTCAACACCATCTAATCCTAAAGTATGTAAGTTATGGGTATAAGATAGCTTTTATTTTGTAAATAAGTACTTTCTTTTGTAATCGGTGTACTAAAAAGAAATTAAATATATTATTCCAATTCCATTAAATATTTCCAATAGATGACTTTATTAATTTGTATCCCGCGCTGTAGAAGTCCAATCGGCTCACGCTAGATGGCGTTAGAAAGATGAGGTTTTGTACTAAAAAAACTTACAGTTTTGTATTTGGTTGAATCAGTTTTGTTTGAGCACATATGAAAATTTTTTTTATACGCTATTATTATATACACAATCATTCAGAGTTGGAAAGGGCATCTTCCCGAGACACCAACCTGTAAAAGCTGTTATATCACAGAGGTCGTCGAAATTATAATGTCTATGTATAATTATATAAACACCTCCTTAAATAAGACTGAATTTTATATTTTTATTTTATAAAACCCTGTTTTATTTGCCGGTGGTATATACTTGTAAGTAAAATATCAAATTTTAGTAACTTATACCACCGCGAGAATTTATGTCTGTGCAATTAACGCTTCATACCCATGCTAATGTAGTGGAGTACAAACAATTATTACAGTAGAAACTCGTGTTCTTGTTCTAAAAGCTTGTAAGAAAGTTCATGTAACAAACATGTTATAAATTTGATTATTTCTGTATGTAATAGATGCAAGAGACCTTATAAAACTAATGCCGGTCTACAAACAGTAGCAAGGCTACTGAATGCTCAGTTAGATGTTTTAGTCAGTTGTCTATTCGTGTTATTAATGCAGTAGAGTATTTTTATAGTGCTAGAATTAAAGCTGTGTTTTGCAGCGTAAGGATTATTCTAACCTCTAGGTTGTCTATTAAAGAATTAATTTCTGTTTTTGTCAGCTTAATAATAATAAAAGCCCACAGCGTCTCACCAAGAGGCTTGGTCTTCTCCCTAGAGAGAATGTAGGTACCTATAATTATTGTATAAAATTACCGAATCGGGGAGATTGCCAGTCTTACCAAATTACTGCTATATTGTTTATCACATACTAAATATTATAAAATAATAATATCAGCTGATTGTGGAGTAACGCGAAAGGACCGCGTTAGGAACTCTCGCATTCGCGGCAGCCTTCATGCCCGTGACATTGCGGATAAATTCCAGGAGTGTAGCCTTCGCTGGTATGGCCATATTTTATGTCTGACTGAGCATCAGAGATGCCTCGTGTATCGTGCGAAGTGGAGAAGAAAAAGTCGGAAAGCAAACCCCGGGCGCTGAAGCGAGAGTTTGAGCTGCAACTGGGATTCAACGCTAAGATGATGATGATGAATAATAACAGCCGATTGGGCTCCACTGATAGGCCGTGCCATTTGTACTTGATACCTCTAGATTGGTCTCCATGAAAGACACCACTGGGCTACCAGATACCTGGCTACCTTACATGAATCAAAATGAAGTAGCATCTTTTCATTTCAGAACTTGGTGTCAAACCAACTACGCTTCTACTCAATATCGACTATGGGTGTTTACACGCTGCTGTCCCACAAGGGTACAGGAACTTGGGTCACTAATGCCGGAACAAAACACAAAGATATTATGGCGGCATATTTAAGATGGTGGTCGCCATCCAGACGGGCTTGGGGCCGAACCACGTAGAATAATCATATATTACGTTTCTTCTACTTAAGTAACAGCCAAACACGTTGTGAAGCGGTAGTAGCTTTAGCTCGTATTATAATTAATATCCATTTATAAATTTTTTTTAATGCTGTAAGACAGCAGATAGGCTGGACGGCCCGCTTAGAATTTAGCAGTTACTGTCGCTTATGGGTGTTTACAACGCTAGTGGCATCGCAAACACGCTGCTGTCCCATAAGGGTACAGGAACTTCGGTCACTAATGCCGGAACACAACACAAGGTTATTATGGCGGCATACTTAAGACCAAAGGAGGTCGCCATCCAGACGGGCTTGAGGCCCTCCCACGTAGCTAGGTGGGTTGTTTTGTCGCCTTTTACGACAGGCCGAACCCGGCCACAGAGGTTAGTATTCTTTCTCCGTTCTAACTAGGAACTTATTTTGAATAAAATAAATTGAATATGAGTTTATTAAAAAAATGGGCGTGAAAAACTGCACGCGGTGAATTTTCTATATGTACTTAATAGTGCTCCTTTGCTACTTAAGCTACGATAAAATCAAAGGGTTCAGATAAAAGTATCTCATGATATATTGTAACGTATAACGATAGACAAACGCTATGTACATATAAGTAGTAGAGCATTTGTGTTATGTGTGTTAGACAACTGTTATACTACTTAAATACTTCTTTTTTGTAAATAAATACATATTAAACACAAATACCCACTTGCGAAGGGTATCGAATCCGTAACCCAAGCGTTTCGCCTGTAAAAGCCGTCATGGAGGTCGTCAAAACAAAATATATTTAAATGTAAGAGAAGATATTTAAAACAATAATAGTAATTAATTTAAAAGATAAATTAATAGGTGTAAAATAATAAAACTAAATAATCTGCCTTATCTTTTAGCTTCATTTATTTTAAATACATTTACATAACACCATTATCAACAATATATTCAAAAACATTTGACTAATTCAGTGATAAATAAAATTCATACCGTATACCTAACAAATACATTTTTATAAATTAAATGAAATTAAAATAAGATGCACATAAATTATACAAATTATCTTTTACATTAACTTTTATGTTCAAATGTAAAACAAATTAACATTAGTTTGTTGGTTTATTTTCATTTTATACAAGTAAGATTTGTTTTCCAATTTTAATAATTCATAAATATGTTTCTATATATTTTCTTGTATCATATACTCAGTTTTTAATTTATTATTTAATTGTTGTTTTATTTTAATTAGTTAACATGGTCACAATCAATAAAAAGTAAATTTAATACGGTTGTGTAGTATGTTTGTCAGAGTTACATTTTTATCTTTCGTTAAATTATAATTCAATAATATTTGTAATAAATGACGAATAAATATAATAATATTATTACATTATTTATTAATAAATATACAACATTCTTTTTTTAATTGTAGGTGGAGAGAATCTTGAACACAAAACAAAAAAATGTTATTCAATAAAACAATACATAATACTTTGAAAAAATTATGATTTTTGTACACAGAATATATATAAGATTAATGGATATTTAAATTTACAAACATTTATAAATGCTTAAAATACTTATACATTATATAATTACAATCAGTCAATTGTAACCCAGCCTTACAATTGACATTCACCTACGTAAGAGTATTTAACGAATAAATAAATAAGTAAATATTCATGAATTGATAATTTGGAATACATATCAGTCAACTGGTTTTTATATTTAATGGTTTAATAATCCACTCGCGCTTATCTGTAAAATAAAAGAAAAACTATTACTGTTAATTGCGAGTGAATGGTTATGGGACGATACTCGCGGTTTTATAATTGTGACAGGTTGTGTACAAATTAAATCCCCATGGTTAAAATTACAGCTAACCTAAATTAAACACTGGAATAAAGGTTCTTACAACCATTCAAATTGAAAAATAAATAAACTATCAAAACATTTTTTTACAACAATCCAAGCCAAAATAAAATATTTGCTTTTGAAAATAGAAAAATTATATATGAGTAACGTTAGCGAGAAATATAAATATATAATATTAGCAGAATTTATAAGAAAATTGAATAAATTTATCCGTGCAGGGGCGGGGAAAAATACTGAAAGATAAGGCAACCCATCCTAGCTACGTGGTAGGGCCCCAAGCCCGTCTGGATGGCAACCACCCTATAAATATTTTGAGTAGTGACACAAGTTCCTGTACCCTTATGGGACAGCAACGTGTTCGCGATGCCACTGGCGTTGCAAACACCCATAGGCGACGGTAAAATTCTCAGTGGGCCGTCAGCCTGTCTGCTGTACTACAGCAATAAAAAAAAATAAAGAAATATAACAGTGTAAGTACGTATACTGACCATGGTTTAATACATCCCATCATTTTGGTTGAGAATGCTGTTGTCCTGCTCATTGGATCTGGAAATTCAAAATGTTTTGTATTAAATAACTTCTAAAAATATCTTCAGCTCCTGTCAATAGGTAATCAAAGAGTGTATTAAATTATTTAATTAATAATTATTATAGGGTTTGAAAAACTTTCAAATGTTTTTAGGCAGCCAAACTCATTTTTTTTTTAATTTAAAATTAGTTCCTAGCTAGAATATTTTTTCAAAGTCAAATAAGCGACCACTAATCACAAAATATCTAAAACTTTACACCCGATTAACTTGAATTTAACGAATATGGTATACGAAGAGTTTTTTTTTTTTAATTTACATATATGGCAGAAATATAAAAACAAATACCCATTCATCACGAGATCTTTAAAACTATAAACACGATTGACTTAAAATTTAGCATGGTTCCTCAATGTAGACGCTCAAGAAACTCCCCAGCAACACGTCTAATTAGTAATTATATTATATTTTATTTAATTTCTTGTTTTTAAATCAAAAAGACAATGAATTAAAATTAATAAAACTCTACAGAGATAAGAATACATAGAAAAATAAATTGTTATACAAACAAATCAGGACTAAGAACAATACAGCTTAGACTAGCTTACTAATATAAAATTAATTAAAAATGCCTGCAACGTGTAGCTATGTAAAAGCAGCTTTATCTTCAATTAATTCGTTAATCGAGTAATAGTCCTTCTTTAATAAGAAATTTTTAACAGAAGACCTAGAAAACAAATTTATATACAAAAGAAAACTAACTAATATAAATAGTTATTTGCTTCAACTGCGTGCCCATAATTCTAACTCATTCTACCAGTACTTCACTGCTCGGATACCCCGAAGGAATGATCAGTATACGCTTAATGAGAAGAGACAAAGTGAAACTTTTTAAATCCCCGTATCGTACCGCTCCTGGCGTAGCGGCTAACGCACTTCGGTACGCTCGCGGAGGTCAAGGGTTCGATTCCCGTCTCGCGTCTGGATGTTTATGTATAAGTTGTCTTTTTTTTTTCTCTTGACGGGTTCCCCCGGCCCGGGAGGACCGAGGGATATGTGGGACTCCGGGAAAGATGTTTGGCCATCCGACTACCCACTAAAAAACCCCGCTGTTCTCCTATCGCCTACGCCCGGGCCCACGGATATATGGCCTGCCGATCTCGTGGCCTGGGCCGGCGCCGGCCCGCCCTTTGTCTTGAGGCGGGCCCCTTCTAAAGTGTTGGCGCCAGGGGGTCAGGGTTTCGTCCCCCCGGCGCTCTCCTAACAACTCTAGGAGTTGAGGGGGGCCGCGGAACAGCACGCAGTCCTCACCTTCGCGGCAAAAGTGCGGGCGGCGGATCCTCCCCCGAGGGGCCGCCCGCGGCCGCTTTTTACGGCGGCCGGAGGTCGTTACTTGACCTCCGGCGCCGCCGACGTAGCCTGCGTTGGCGGGAGGGGAATGTGGTGGTCGACTCCCGCTCCCGCTCCGCCGCCTCCTTTGCGGACATGACTGCCTCGCAGAAGGAGGCGACGGCCGTCCATACAGGATCGCCCCCGACCATGGACAGAACCAAGGCCGGGAATGTATAAGTTGTCTAGTACCCAAAACACAAGTGCTATGTAACTTAGTTTGAGACCATATGGCGTTGTGTTAATTGTCCCAATATATTTATTTTATTTAATTTAATTTAAAATGTATTATATGACATTGCAGTAAAAAAGCATAAGGTAAGAGAAAAAAGTTCGATAAATCTTTATGCCAGTATTATTGTAATCTTAAAAAAATTTTCGAATTAAGAACTGGTGATGCCCTCTATGATGTATTTTACTCTATGATATAAAATTGCGAATGGTTCTAGAAACTTACTGCATGCTGGGGGGTACTTGTATATCTTTCACCACACGCAATGGATAGATGTCGTTGTCCAAAAGGTTATGTTGCACCGGATGGTTTTGCCTTCTCTGAAAGTTTAAATAAAGAATACCTAGATAGCGCTGAAGCGTATCAGTACTGTATAAAATTATAAGTTACACGTACTTAATTTTTTTTGACAGGTGTAGCTCTATTATTCTATTTAAAGCAAATAGCCAGAAAGTGTATTCAAAAGTACACTTTTATGTTTAGTATGGCTTGGGGCTTGTCTGGATGGTAACCACCCTTGGTTTATAACTATGCCACCATAATAACCTTGCATTATGTTCCAGCATTAGTTACTCAGGTTCTTGTACTTATGTGGGACAGCAGCGTGTTCACAGTGCCCCTAGCGTCGCAAACTATTGCCGACGGTAACTGCTTAATATTAAGTGGGCCGTTAGCCTGTCTGCTGTTCGTCAGTAATAAAAAAAGATATTGAAATATCCAATGGGGATGTAATATTTGTTTAGTTTGAAGATCTTACCATTTGTTCGTTGATAGCCATGCGACTCAAAATTCTATTGAGGTACAAATCAGTTGCCGGTACGAGTTCTCCGTACGCACGTTTTCCATGAGCTAAACATTGAAATGATTTTTAGTTAGATGTAAGTCCAATCACAAAATCTAAACGCTATGATCATTATATTATTATATTTCATGCACATATACGAGTATCTATACGAATATTCAACATAAGGATAGCTAACAATGATACCGGTCGGTTTGGGCTTAGCTACCCCAGGTGGCATCGTACAGCTCGTGGCAGCTAGCTTGAGGAGACACCGTTGCATATGGAGAACATAATAGCCTTTAAGGTTGGAAGCGGGGTATCGTATCCACTTTGCCAGCGAAGCCAGCGAAACGTATTTGCTGGGAAAGAAGGAACGGCGAAACTCCGGCAAACAAGTCTGTTGTTAATGACGGTAGACTATGGTGGTTGAAATTCAAGAGTCCGACGATGGTTAGGTTAGGTTATGAAGTAAATATCGAGTTAAAATTTACAACTAAAGTATTCTCTAACAGTTTAAAAGCCATTCTGTAAATTAATTTTAAAAAATTAGACACTGGCAACTACTATCAAATTTTTGGTAACTTGTAAATTAAAATTACAATGCAATAAACATTATTATTGTATAAAGACAATGGCATAACAAGTTTCTCTTTGTGTCGAATGATTCGAATTTGTATATTGCCGTTGAGTTTAAAATATTAGCTACTTTTCTTTATGTACACAAATACTTCTTTACGCACACACAGGAACAATACATAAAGGAATAAACCTAATATGGTTAAGATTTTAAATAAAATTTAACATGTTATTGACCTCTGTGTAATGATTTTATAACATGTAAGATATTAAAAGGATTTTCCAATTAACCGCGATGTAACAGTCATATTAAAATTGTAGTCATTAGCGTTGGCAATGACATGGCGAGATTAAAATTGTGGCAGGTGATGCCTTAATTGTTTTAAAGGAATCCATTAGAATAAGCCTCGGGGGAAGTGACATTTTTATAAAAAGTGATTAGTAAATTTCATAGATGGAATATGTTCGTAATTTAATTATGGAAGCAAAAAATGCTACGTGAATATAAAATATACGCCTCTATTATATCCTAATACTAGCCGTTCCCGCCCGCTTGGCTGGTCGAATAACAGAAAAAGAAATTCGTGATATCCTATTTTTTTTCCTAAAACAATTTCTTTTTTCTAAAATAAAAGTAGCCTACGTTACTCCTTGTTAAATTAGCTATCTGCCAGTGACAGTCCCGTTAAAATCGGTCCAGCCATTTCAGAGATTAGCCGAAACAAACAGACAGACAAAAATTGTAAAAAATGTTGTTATGGTATATGTACCGTATAAACATTGAAATGCACTTAATAAAAAGCGGTTGTTTTAATATTACAAAGAGACACTTCAATTTTATTTATTTGTATAGATGTATAGATTATAAATACGAAAGTGAGTTTGTTTGTTTGTTTGTTACGCTTTCACGCCTAAGCCGCTGAACCAATTTTGATGAATTTCGGTATATGACTATTCATAGACTGGACCTTGGACAAGGCTACTTTTAAATTCATATGGCAGAACAACTACAACTACTACAACTAGTAAAACCATATAGCAATAAGTAAAACATTATCTATGTATATTGCTCTTTGTGTCAAGCTACAGGAATTTAATTTAGTGCGCATTGGAATTCAACATCACCTATTTTACTATTAACAAAAAAACTACCCGTCAGTTATTGTTAGTGTCCATATTTTAACACTTTTCTTGTGTAAAGAGACATAAAAAATATAACATGTAAATATATTACTTGCGTAAGATTTTTTTATTGCAGAAGAACAGCAGACAGGCTGACAGCTCACACACAGCAGTTACCGTCGCCTATGGACGTTTGCTAACACGCTGCTGTCCTCACAAGGGAAGTTAGTTATCATATTTAGGAATCAGGGTTGGTTACCGTCCAGATGTTTGCAGTCCTACCATCTGGCTAGCTTATAGCTTAGCTAGCTATTCTTACTCCACCCTATCACCACTTAGACAATTTTTCTCTCATAATGTGCATAAAATGATAGTCACATACTGATGGTAACGGAAAATATAACCTTTATAAATATTATACGCCTTAAAAAGGCAAACTATTTGATACAAAATGTACTTACCAACATTATAATGTACACAGTTCTAACAATAAATAAATAACTAATATAACTAATAATATATAAGAACAATTAATTTGATTAAAACATATATTTACCATTGGGAAAATTTAATAATACAAATAATATGTATGACAATCTAACTAATACTTAGTGAAAAATAGACAATTGTATTTTGTTGATTTTTATTTTTTATTATTTTCATTTCTTGTATTGTAATTTTTTAATTCTCATTCTTCCTCTTTTACTTTTTATTATAGTCTATTTTCTAATAACAATGTATTAATTATTAATATTGTGATCACTGTTTGCAGTGACAGAAGATAACCCTCTAAGTTTTAAGTGCTATACGTTAATGTAAGATGTTATTGTGTAAACACTTAGATGTGCAAATAAATATTTGAACTAAATAAATAAAAAAAAACTGCCTAAGCGGTGTACGCATAGGATTCGAATCAGGGACCTTTACATTGGTACCCGTCTGTTACGAGCAATAAAAATGTGTAAACAATTTATTGTACTCATACTAAACCGCGCAGATAACAGCCGGTCTCACAAAGCTGTTTATTTATCGGAAAATACGAGTAATATTGTTTGTATGTGTATAGGCGATATTGTAATCCAAGAGATTATATTGGCCAATAATTCACACTGATATGGCTTCCAGGTCTGGTGTGACTTTTACAATCTGCTGTTTCGAATTCACATCTTTAGTTTTAGAATTAACAGTTAGTTAGTTAAAAATTTTTTTAGTAACTTAAGATAGAATATGTCAATATTTACTTGAAAGGTATTTTCACGTTTTGAACTTTTAAACTAGTGCTATGTTCAATGTAAATCAATGAATATTGATTAATTGTAAAATCAATCATGTTTATCATTTAATATAATATTTATAAAAAGTATAAAGAAATATTTATAATAAAATATTATTGAACTTACCACCCCAGCACGAATGTCCATATTTTGTACAGGAACCTGAAACATATATAAATAACATTTAAATATTTTAAATACAAAACCAAATCATCCAAAATCTTTTCATTTGATATTCTCTATTAATAATTCGTGGTAATAAAAATGTAGATAGAATACACAAGTAACAGTTTTATGATAGAATTTATCTGGAATATAAATAAAGTAAAAATTCGATTCGAGTAATTGTATCAACAATGTTAATTAAAAACTAAAAACAATATTAAACAATATGCATGATTAATTACAGTGAAATATCGATGATCAATAATGTATATTTACTTTAATACACTTTGGTCACGATTGGCCGTTAACAAAAGTCTATGATCAACAGTGGGATGCGGTGTTCTAGATTTACAAACGTTTGCCCCAGGTTTTATTAAAGATTGTCCTCAACATCTGTTACAAGTATAAAAAAATACACTCCATTCACATATATTTTTACAAACTATTGATGCACATGTACCCAGGCCATAATAAATTATTTGTATCATACAAATATGTCCTGTGTGGGGATTGAACTCTGTGGTGTCCTTTCGTGTACTGAATTTATACCACTCTATTGTGTCGGTGCTTTTCTGTGACACTCTTGTGTTCTTACAAGCATATAAACAATATCCGGCTGTCCAAATTCACAATACTGTAACCGACAAAAACAAAAAATTTCAATAAACTAATAAACGCAATTGTGCGGGAACAGGAAATTATGTTTTATTGGTTTACAAATTTTATTTTTGTCAGTTACTCTGTTTGTTTTGAAATTGGGCATCCGTATAAATGTGGCTAAATTTTTTATTTCATACGCATCTGCCTATTTCAGCCAAAACCTATATGGACTTATGGAATTGAGCTATGGGCTTTAAACTCAAATTTGGAAATTCGACAACGCTTCCAATCTAAAATCCTGCGGATGATAACATATGCTCCATGGTATATGACCAACAATCAACTCTATCGAGACCTGAACATACCTATGGTGAAACAGGAGACACTTGAAAAACTTACGACCTACGCAAAACGTATTGAGGTTCACCCCAACTAGGTTCACCACAACTAACTACAATAAGACTTTCAGCACTACAAAATACTCCTAAGACCTTATATAAAGTCTTGGTAACAAAATGGATTAGTCGTTGAACTAATTCCATTCAAGTCAAATTAAATTTCATAACCTCTAGACATTTTGACATTTATCTAGATAAACTTCAAATATTTGGACAGATTGCTAGATAAATATCTGATTTGATTAGAAATAGACTGTCCTTCCAACTCTGCATGGAAATACTAACAGCGCCCTATTCTTTATGAACTCGCAAGAAATAATAATCAATTAGTTGCCTTGCTATATTAATAGGCAAGATATGGGGTTGCCCTATTCTATTTTTTGACATACGCCATCAATTCACACAGCTTTCTCTAGTTTTAAATTTAAGAGCAGCGCGCTTGTGTAATGGATATATATAGTTGATATACTACTTATCTAAATACATACACAAATATCTGACTCAAGACAGGATTCGAATCCGTGATCCAGAAAGCATTCTGACGTGCAAAAGTCATTGCATCACGAAGATTGTAAAATTTAGAAACCAACCGCTCAAGTGTTATAAATAGAATAAACATTAGACTCCACAATATCATTTCGCTTCCACTTAGTGGCTATGAAAGCAATAGGTCAAACAGCATCTTATTGAGTCAAGATACGCTATTAGGAGCCACTCCCGGCTAATGCATCTTGTTTATGCGACATTATCTATGATGAAAAAATAATATGAACAAATAGCAGACGTAAAACGCTTATAAAAATACAATTGGTCATAAAAATAACAAAATTTATTTTTTAAACTTTGTGTAGCAATTTTACAGCCTAATTTAGATGAAAAGCTTTTATGTTTGTACCCACAAACATAATTAAAATGCATGCATAACCGTCTGGTGTTTTGATGCCTAATTTTTTATCCGTGCAGGGGTGGCGAAAGAATACTGACCTCTGCGGCCGGGGTCGGCCTGTCATAAAAGACGATGAAACAACCCTAATGCCGGAACACAACACAAGGTTATTATGGCGGCATACTTAAGACCAAAGGTGGTCGCCATCCAGACGGACTTGAGGCCCTACCACGTAGCTAGGGTGGGTTGTTTTGTCGCCTTTTATGGCAGGCCGACCCCGGCCGCAGAGGTTAGTATTCTTTCTCCGTCCCTGCACGGATAAAAACTTTGTATGCCGCCATAATAACTTTGTGTTGTGTTCCGGCATTGGTGACCCAAGTTCCTGTACCCTATGGGACAGCAGCGTGTTCGCGACGGTAGCTACTAAATTCTAAGTGGGCAGTCAGCTTGTCTGCTGTCCTAAAGTCGTAAAAAATATGGAGAATTTATGAGTATAGGAAAATACTAGAATCATATAAAATATAACCACATTGATAGAAAAAGTAGAAAAGTTAAAATTATAACACTGACATAAATTTTAATGTGATACATGTATCTATCATATATTTGGAGGTTAGATGTAGAATCATCTATGTTTAAAAAGTAACCGTCAAAATGCATTAAATTAAGATGACGCCACAATCGCATCAGTGTAAATTTTAAGGGAAAGCGTCAAAGGTGAAGGCGGGATTAAGAATTTTTAGCTCGGCATTCTTCAATTCGTCATCTACAGTACATTTATAAACTACAGTCGGTCTACCGGAAAGTTCTGTCCGTTTTTGGAATAAAAGAAAATTCATGTGGCACCATCTTGAATATTTTCACATCAATCCTATCTTCCGAATATGGTCCGAAATGGTTTGCTGAGCTAAACTAAGCCTTTCTGCTATCACCGATGTTGTCAGAAAAGTATCTTGCTCCAACATCGCCTTAAAAACATCGTCGTCGATCAAAGATGGTCGCCCAGAACGTGGCTTGTCAGAAAGTTTGAAAACACCTGTTTAAAATTTTTTGTACCATCTTCTGTATGTTCTATCAGAAACTGTACCTTCACAAACAATTTCAATAAATTTCTACATGCTTCTGTAGCATTTCTCTTTTGTTGACATTCGTACAGTGGCGTAGATGAATTTAATACTGATAGTGGATCCAGGGCGACCTACTGAGGTAGCTCTGGTTACACTATCGTTTTACACTTAAGACTAATGTGAATTAACTATATTATAGTCAATTTACTACGTCAGTGTGTATACATTAAGCGATAAAAATATAAAACCGAACATGCACCAAATAAACTTGTGCTTACGTGTCGAAACTTGTAATAGAAACGGACAGAACTTTCCGGTAGACCTATATTTACGTAACTACAGGTACGAGTATATATTGTAGTTGCACTAGCGCCGTACTTTGGCGGGTTTTAGAACTATAATTTACGTTGTGCTGGACACTGTTTCAACTTCTCCCCAATATAAGATGATTTATTTACCTACCTCCACTCTCTATAGTATGTAAGCATAAATTTGTATACGATATATCCCAATAAATGGTTAGGTTTGAAACACGAAGTTCTAACTAAATGATGGTTGAAAGGTTGTGAATTAAAAATCATGTTAATTTCCGTAAACATGTTCTTAAAGTAATCTTAAAGTTTGATTGGAGATGATACGGATTTGTATTTACAACTAATTTCAGGTCAGAAATTTTGATTTTTTGATTTTTCCTTCTGATTATAGACATAAAAGAAATGGCGCTGTGTTAGGAGAACAAACTGAAGTCTCTTTTGTAAATACAACTTTAATATAAATAAATATATTAGGACAATTAACAAAACCATCTAGTTCCAAAGTAAGTAGCATAGCACTAAGTTAGGGGTACTAGACAACTGATAAATAATAAGATAACAACCGCTTACACGCAGGAATGTATATGACTACGTATACTGGTGGACTAAGGCCTTCCCCTAGAGAGAATTAGTATATCTGCTATGTTGGACCAAAACAGGTTTGCCGGTTACACATAAATTTAGGTATGCATTCTTCAATAGAATTTTGACCACCATCAATACATAGTTATTGTGTTATAGTAAGCCCATTCAACGAGAAAAACTGTTGATCTCCGAGGGCCAATTTAGCTACAACCTTTCTGTCAATTTAGTTATGAAAAAAATAAGAACTAAAAGGCACCGGAGCAAAGACGCAATAGTTAAAGCCTTTTTTAAAGCATAAAAATAAGATTACGTTTCACATTCCTCACTTCATAAATAATTAGCAGACATTTGTATTTTTCATCTGTAAACTGGAATAAAATTATAACCCGTCAAAACTGACTACAACTTTCAATACCAACAAAGGTTAATTTAATTTAAAAGGTAAACCCATAAACACGTTTTCTAACAAGAGTCGGAACATAAATCTGAATGGATGCATAAAGATTTCCCGCGCGGGCAATTATTGAGAAGTTCTACATATCGCGGCTTTCGAATCGTATTGTCACCTTTATTGTTGATGGTCTCGATTTTATTTGCTTAGTTTTTATAAATGAAAATTTCTACAAAAGGTTGAGTGCGTATATGGGCAAAGTATACTGCTGCGACCGGGCTAGTCTGTTGTACAAGGCGACAAAAGCACACCAGGTAGGCTACACCGAATCCGATTGGATTGCAACCACTCCATTGCTAAATATGCCGCCATAATAACAATGTATTGTGTTTTGTAATAATTGACCTATGTTCCAGTTCCCTATGCGAGCGGCAGTGTATTATCGGTGCCTCTGGCGTCGAAAACGCCATCTCGACGGTAACTACTTACTAATAAGTAGGCTGAGAAGTATTTTCCGATCCACAGCAATTAAAAAAATGTCAAGAATGCTATATATATAAATAAAAGCTTTCGTGGCTTAGGGATTTATTATTAATTATAATATATTATACAAAAATGTACTACCTTTTTTATATTTTTACTTGCTATTATTAAAAAAAGTTCAATCCGCTTTCCGCTATAATCTCTGACTCGGACAGTTCATGCTCCAGTATTTTATTGGTAAACAATAAATAGGAAAGCCTTTATAGGTTTTCCTATTAAATCGACAATACGTAGACATTAAGCCTATCAGATCTAGGACTATGTGAAGTATTTTATTGCTGTAGATACGTTAATAAAAGAATATGTCAGAGTATTTTATTATTTTATAATATAAGTAATTACTCGTACTTTCTAAACTAAGCTTGTCGAAGTTATTTTATGCGGTGAATATCAACTTTATATAATTAAATTAACAGTAATTCTAATAAAACACAAAACATATAATAAGCAAAAAAACAATCTGAAATTTATGACGCGTTCTTCAACTAATATTTTTGACTATTTTATTTCATAAATATCTAGCTGACCATGGTTATTATCTTTGTAATATAAAGGAAGGAGTTTCATGCAGATACAAATAATGAGTGCAAATAACCTCTTCCACTTATCCATAACTTCACACATATGTTGGTATGTATTTGCTTATGGTATCTTAACTCTTAAACAGGTGTTATCGTCATCGCCATTTAATAATGACGAACGACGACCTCCGTGGCATTCGGCTAACGCACGTCGGTACGCTTCCAGAGCTCATAGGTTCGATTCCCATCATGCGTCTGGGTATGTTTTTATTTACAAAAGAAAATTATATACATATGTAGTATATTAGTTGTTAGTACCTAGTGTTGGATTAAGGAAGTGCGGGGCCCGTAGCAAATTCTATTTGGCCTTTGAGCCCTTGATCTGGTAGGGGTTCTTAAGTAACTAAAGTGGAAAAAAAAACCATTCGATACTCAATACCTCAATCGTGTAATTGCCGTCTATGCGTTTTGTTTGTTTTTGTATACTTGATACTCAGGCTGAGATGATCTGGTTTAAAGTAGAGGCCCCCGTATATTTAAATGTACGGGGGCCTCTTTTACGCGAGGCCCGTAGCAATTGCTATTGTTGCTACATGGTTAATCCGGCACTGCTAGTACCCATAACATAAGTGATTTGCTACTTAATTTGGGACTAGAGGGCGTTGTGTTAAATGTCCCAATGTATTTATAATTAATAATAATAATGGGGTTGAACGCAAGCCATCAGCTGGGCGATCATCCCCATTTCCTGGAAACTTTTCTTTCTTGTACGAAACGGTTCTCAAGAAAGTTCAAGTCCGGCTGAGGTTTTCCTATCGCAGTATGGAGTTTTTCAAAAAAAGCGTTATAAAATTTCATCAAGGCCTGCGGCGCATTTAAAATACCCAAAGGCGATATTACAAATATTCATAGACGACAAAGAAACTGCTTTGCTTGTCCCCTGAACTCTAGCGAAAAAAAGAAAGAAGCCCTAACGTTAAATGCTAGTTGCAACACAAACTCTCGTTTAATGCTCGCACTACACTTTCCGACTGTTTTACGGCGTTACTTTTTATTAGTCAATTCAGAACTTTTTGGGTCTGCTCCTCCTCGAGAGTCATAGCATAGGCAGCACGGCTAACCTTGGGTCTACTTCTACCGGGCACCGATGGAGGCGATTTGTTACCCACCCAAATAGCGAATTACTGTAATACCATAAAAAAATATTTATATGTAGTATTAAAGTATGTATATAATATGTATGTGTGTATTCATTCAAATATTGTTATCTTTTTAATTACGAAACCGTTAATTGTAATTCTTTTTTTGAATTTATTCATGCAGTGACGGAGAAATAATACTGATCTCTGTGGCCGGGGTCCGCCTGTCGTAAAAGGCGATAAAACAGCCCATCCTAGCTACGCAGCTAGGGTGGGCTGGCCCCAGGCCCGCCTGGATGGCGACCACATTTGGTCTTAAGTATGCCGCCACAATAACTTTGTGTTGTGTTCCGGCATTAGTGACCCAAGTTCTTGTACTCTTATAGGACAGTAGTAATTGCTAAATTCTAACCTGTTTGCTGCCCTACATAAAAAAAAAGATATAATTTTAGACATTTTTTCTTGCTTCTTGGGTTCCGTCCGAAGCTCAACTTCAGTCTGGCCTTGGCGATTATATTATTCATATTTTCTAAGAACTACATGGATTCTATGAAAAATGCATTATAAATGCATCGTGTTTTAATTATGCAAATACTAACTGTCGATCGCGTGTTGTGGTAAATAGACGGTAGTTATAAGGACTAAAACATAAAAAAAGTTTGAAATTTAAGGAAAAGAAACGGTTAACTAATAACTTAATTTGAAAGTTGATGTTAAGTTATATTTGTGTGATTCTATACAGCAGACTTAAATTATTAACAGACTTAAGTTGTTAGGAGTTTTAAGCCTATTGCAGGCATGTCATCTTTGTAAAGCCTTCTATTAATGATACGTAGTGTGATAACAAAAAGGCAAGATATGTAACAATTTATTAGTCAATTTTAAGCTAAAACAATATACAATATTTTCTGTCTGTATATGTGTAATTAAATAGAAAAATAGGACCATCTTATTTTGCTACTAAAACAAAAATGACTGTTTTGCTAGCTTCCAGGCCAAAAATATGGTCACTATTCATTTTTTTAGCCAAGTTTCGCAAATGATAACATTTGTAAAAGCTATATGTGTTACATATAATTATATATCTTTGAAAAGGAAATTCAAGTAGAAAGTACAGTTCGTTTAAAGCAGGCTACCCAAAAGTTTTATCTATTCCATATTTTATCTTGTCTTGTCTCTTAACACAAAATATATAATATTTATTTGGAACAATTAAATATATTATTTTAGACTATTTCAGTATTTCGTCTCCTACTTTCAATGTGAAACGAGCAAATAATTTTAATAAAAAGGATGATAGATTTTCCCCAAAAAGGGGTTAACGTCAAGCAGGCGGCGGTAAAAAACCACAACTATTAGAACATGGAACATGTTGTGCCGATCCCATATAATGTGGGATAAAGACAGGAGGAAGAAGAAGACTATTTCAGTAAATAATAAACTCACCTTAGTATACATATTTATCTACCTTAATAAAATAATGTTACAAAATTAAAAATACTCCAAATAAGTGAGCAGTACGAAAATTCAATCAGACTTATTACTACCAATTGTACCAACTAAAGTGCCATCTATTGTATTAACTACATGTGCAAATTGTGCCGCTTAAATAAAATATGAAGTGCTTTTTACTTTGTGCATGATACCATAGGGGTAGATTAAAAATGCTATCAGCGACATTCATCTTAAAGTCCCGTTTGTAATACTAATTTCTAATTCCGTGCGACTATTTATTCTTCATTTTGCATGAACTTCAGTGTGCCTGTTACTGAATCCATTATGGATCCAGTGACTGATAGTGTCATTAGAAAAATCCATTCCAACTTTAATAAATCTATATACCTACTATATCTTTGATTTCTCCGTACAGGTGTGGAGTAATACTAACCCCTGCAGCTGGTCCGGTCTCTAAGCTCAAATGGATGGCAACCACCACTGGTCTTTATATAATAACCTTGTATTGTGTTCCGGCATAAGTGTCCCAGATTCTACCTTACGCGGAAAACTGCGCCGTAAAAATCCTTAGGCAACGGGAATTGGTTTTATTAAATAGACCGTCAGTCTCTCTGCAATTCCAAAAAAAATAATACCAACTAATATACGGTAGCGAACGGCATTCATCGTTCATGAACAATTCATTCCAAGTCTAAAATATAGGTATAATAATTCAAACCAAAGCGCATGCTTTACGTTTGTCACATTTCCGACATACCTCCGCGTTGTCTGCGCCACATGTTGATTCTTTCGATAACATTCGAGGCCTTGTTATCACTGTTAAATCTTTGCTCTGTGGATAAAATATACGTACATAATAGTCAAATCTTTTATATTATAGTACCCAAGTTGTATCGGATGTCAGTTTTCACTTTTTACTGTTGTCAATTACTGACGCTGAAAGTATCGTGTACCGGCGTGTGTAAACCGTCAATCTATTATATATTCGGACCAGTATCCAGCAGTGGACCGTTTGGGGTCGTAATTATTATGTTTGCTTAAAGGATGAATATTTGGTATGATATTTAAAGAATACCGACAACATACCTAAGTGAAGCTTAGCATGAAATAAGAAAATGTTATTATGATTTAGACGTCAAATTTTAATTCATTTTTATTTTGGAAGAATATGTACATCGTATGCAAAATAATAAAAAAGGCGTGAAATGTCGTTGAAAGTCCATTTCGTGTTTTGTAATACATTAAATAACAATTACAGCTGACCCGGCGAACTTCTTACCGCCCAACAGTCAATGAATGTCGTGTTATTATCCTTTTTGCTGAAATTAGTTCAGGATTTTACTAACTTAATGACAATGAATGCAAAAAAATCTAACCTTGTTTTAAATATATAGATTCTTAATTTTCAGTTTTTTTTATAACCGTGCCTTGAATCTACGTTTTATAGAACTTAATTATCGTTTTATTTCTTTTACAAGCGAAAAACCTTTTTACAGAAATAAAATCTTGCTTTAAAATACTTCCACGTTTTGTACTGGATGGGCGGTATTAGCTCGCTTTGTGTTTGTCGGAAGCCCTTTCTCTTTGACGCGAACGAGATGTGTCGAATGGTCGTGAACAATCGTGCGCTGGAATTAGCTTTTAAAGCGGTTGTCTGCTTGACAATACTTTGTAACATTGATTACATAATAATACGTGGATCGTTTTTCCATGTTTCAGTTCAACAAACACCATTTTTAAAAAATTCAAATGACTGTAAATATGACAAAACTGACAAGTTGGTGAATCGGTGCAGAATGTTAAAAATGGTATTGAAATGAGGCGTGTAGTTGCAAAACCCGCTATAATAATATTTATTGAAAACTCTTAAATTGAACTAAATATTTGCTGATTTAGTGGTATTTTATTCGAAACGCAAATAAAGAGTTTATTATAGGGTTGCCAACCCCAAATTTAAAAAAAACTAGGATATGATGTTGGAAAAACCAGGACAATTTAGTTTAAAAACAGGACGCAGTAATAGAGCTGCAATACTTATGTTAATTCGTAGTGAAAGTAGGTTTAGTTAGAATTAGTTTTTTTACTGCTGCGGAACAACAGACGGTTCACTTAGTAGTAAGCAGTTACTATCGTCTATGTATGTTTCTGACGCTAGGGGCACCGCGAACACGCTGCTGTCCCATAGACATAAACCAAGGATAGTAGCCATCCAGAGGCGATTGTGACCCTACGACGCGCGACGTATCCAGAGTCGTTATGTCGCCTTTTACGATAGGTCGACCACAGCCACAGAGGTTATTATTACTCCTCCTCTGCACGGAGAGTATAACAAGTTAGTTACAAATATTATTTAATAATAAGTATTTGAATATTAAAAAACAGGATGCTACTTAAAAACTATCCAAGACATCCCAGGACACCACAAAAACTAGGACATATCCTGGGAAAACAGTACGGTTGGCAACCCTAGTTTAGTATAACATTGGAATGTATAGAATATAGAGGCATTTGTGCAATAAAAAGTTGATAGCTTCATAGCTATCAACTTTTTATTTAGAGTAGACAATTTAGAGTAGGTATAAATCGTCATTTTGTCAAAACACATGTGCTTTTTAACTTAGTGAAATAAGTACTGAATGCGTTATATAAATAATTTAATTACCACCGTACTGGCATAATTCCTTACAAATATGCCTCAAGTGAAAGTGCGGTAGTAGTATAGAAATAGATTAATACAGACATTTCCTAGTTGTAAGATTATTTAATGGCATCAATAAATTGCAACGCTCATACCTCCTTGACCTATCATTAATCTGATTTCCTGCCAAGCAATTCCTCTTAAAATATCGACTTAACAAGGCCTATGTGTCTTTTGCTTGTTTTATAAATGTGTATATACTAATGGTGTGCGAATACTATTTGAATCGAATCAAATCGAACAATTGAAACAGTTGTTTTCTGTTCATAGACTAATTTGTCTCGATACGTTATGTTCTTTACAATTATTTTTAAGTAAAGTTCACTTTTTTTGATAATAAATTTAATTGATTATAATTTTTTAATGAATTTATTCAAATCATTCAATAGAATGAAAAACTTAACTTTTTCATCGAGTAAATTAGTCATCAACAAACAAATCAACAGACAACATTGTTTCTATGATTCAAACTATTCGACTAATTCAAATATTCGATTTGAAAATCGAATATGGAATCCTCCCTGGTTTTTAAATATGCTACCATAATGGAACGAAATGGATATTTCCAAAATGTCCACAAGCGATGGTAACTGTTTAATATTAAGTGGGTAGTCAGCTTACCTGCTATTTCATGACATTCAATAAATATTGGTAAATGAGTTATAGAAAAGCTACTCGTATTCATTATTAAAGACTGTTCAAACTTTAAACCAATTATAAAACAAAACAATATTGTCTATTGAGTGGAGGAAAAGTCCTTCATGGGCCGTAATTTTCAATTCGTGGAATTTGATTTACTACTATTGCTCTTTTATATGGTTTTATCTGTTTATTTTATTGCTAAATCTTTAATAATGAAATACAAACTTTATTAATGTTTTTGTTGTATAATTTTAATATTTGTAAATACTGTTGACAATGTAACATGCATAGCTATTTTGAATAGTTAAATTATCAAGAAATTCTCCACTAATACGTCTAATTTTCAATAAATCTCTCTTATATATTTCGCAACCATCTGAACTTGATCCAAATTAAAAGATAGGACAGTTTTACACTAATTTTAAAATATTTCTTAATGCAAATTAAATGTTTGTCATACGATATTAATATGTATTGGTTAATTTTATGATGGCGGTTTAAATTAATTCATCGATACAACTCGCTAATATCGTTAGATATCTAGGTTGCGTAAACATCCGGTAGATGGCGTTATGTTTCAATTCAACGAGTTATATTCAGCATCGTATTTGTTTATGTTCATGACATAATCGCACTATTTTAATTAATTTTATTGGATCAAAGTATGAGTAAAAATTTATTCAATCTAATAGATGGAATTGGAACTGAAATAATTGAATTGAACATAGTAGTTATAATTATTATTACCCCTTGAGCCATAGCATGCGTGTTTGTCAGCTAATATTTTGAACATTCATATATTTTCTAATATTAAATAATAGCTTTATCTTCTATCTTATCTTTATCAATAATATAATTTTTATCATTCAGTTCTTTAATTTAATTATATTTTTTATTGCTGTAGGACAGCAAACAGGCTGACGGCATTTACAATTTAACAGTTACCGTCGCCTATAGGTGTTTGCAACGCCAGTGGCATCGCAAACACGCTGCTGTCCCATAAGGGTACAGGAACTTGGGTCACTAATGCCGGAACACAACACAAAATTATTATGCGGCATACTTAAGACTAAAGGTGGACGCCATCCAGACGGGCTAGGGTACCACGTAGCTAGAGTGGGTTATTTTGTCGCCTTTTACGACCGGTCAACCCTGGGCGCGGAGGTCACTATATTTTTTCCGTCCCTGCACAGATAAAATTCTACCACAATGTCTCTCATTTTCGCAAATAAATTTTCATTTTATCTCAAAACTGATAAAAATATCTAACAATTTCATTAAATAATATTATTTATAACAGTGAACAGTATGTAATTCAATCTGGAATAAATAGTTTCATGTCGTGTTTGGACCTACCTCAACAAAAAGAAGTGGTCACGATTATGCATTTATGAAACCACAGAACGATGCGATTTGTTGGAAAGGAGTATTATGTTTTTTTAATTTAATACCTGTGATATTCGTGCCTAGGTTTTGAACCGTGCAGGGGAGCCTTTCGAAAAAGGTAACAAAATAACCTTAGCTAGGGAGAGCACCTAACCCGGCTGTGTGGCATCTCTAATATGCTACCATAATAACCTTGTTTTGAATTCCGACACAAATGACCAGGTTCTAGTTCCCTTACTCGGACGGCAGTATGCGGTACTCCTGGCGTCGCAAACACCCATAGGCAGCGGCAACTTGTTACTATTAAATTCTGCCAGAGCTTTTGCTGTTTCACAGAAATAAAAAAATGATAGTTGATAGCCTATTCCAAAAGCCCCTGAATGACAATAGTTAAACCTGTCCAGTCAGTGACGTCACAACACACTGTGACATTACGTGTCAATAATTATGACCTTTGGTTAATTGTAACTAACCTTAATAGCTTTTACGTTTCGTTGAAGTTATTCTATTAATAAGTGGGAACGTTAAAAACTTTTGTTGGTTTCATGGAAAAATTACATAATTCCATAATTCTACTGCTATTCAAAAAATGTCTAATAGTAAAGTCTATATATTAATATTAACCTATATATTACGACCTCCATAGCGTAGCGGCTAACGCACTTCGGTACGCTTGAGGAGGTCACAGGTTCAATTCCCGTCTCGCGTCTAGATGTTTATGTACATTATGTATTTATTTATAAAATAAAAGTGTATATGTAATTATCAGTTGTCTAGTACCCATAACACAAGTGCTATTGCTACTTACTTTGGGACTAGATGGCGCTGTGTGAATTGTGCAAGTATATTTATTAAATAAAACAATTTATTATTATATATTTAGACAAAAAAATAGAAAATGATATCGTATTGTGTCTTGTGAGATGTTATTTCAAATTATTTTCAAATTTAACTAACGTCTCCTACATTAGCGGTGTGGGGTACTCAATTGGAACGGATTTAGGAAAAAAAATTCTCGACAATGACCAAATACTCACTACTTTGCCCTTTGAGTATATCCATATATTATAAATTTCACTTACTGATTACTAATTACACGTAGAAGTTCCGTTCAATATGAGTACCCCACACCATTTCCGTCTCCTTGTAAGTTCAAAATGCATTTATAAATTTTAATAAAAAACTGGAACAATTCACATAGCGCCATCTAGTCGCAAAGCAGTAGCATAGCACTAGTGTTAGGGAGAATCAAACTCGTGACTCCCGTAGATGACTTGCAAGTAGAGAATACAATCCCGAGCATGTTTTTCGATCCCGGGATTCTTGATGCGTAATCCCGGGATCCCGGAGCCAACCCGGGATTAGACTATGTGGTTTCTAATTGAAAATGATTTTAATTTTATTCCATGAGTCCACGACACAAATCACAATATAGTAAGAAAATAAAAAAGACAAAACAAAGACACTATATTTTGTAAGTAAGAAATAACGAGACAAAAAACTTATTTAGAATTTCGAAAATACAGTTGTAGAAATATCAGTGCATCCAAGGTTTGACTTCCAAGCCTGATGGGAAATCCCTTCTAAGTTCTACGACAAACATATTATTAGAGCTGTACCTATGTAGTACGTATCGTACGCATATCAAAGGTTTGTTTTTTTGTCGATATGTAAGAAATGCAATTAATATAATCTAGGCAAGGTCATTGTCAACTCGCAACGGACAACGGAGTGCAAACTAGACCTGTTTGTGGCAAATCCGAAAATCCCGAGATTAGCCAAGTACAGTCCCGGGATTTTCGGGGTCAGAAAATGGTCGGGATCCCGGGATTGTATTCTCTACTTGCAATCCGTTGTACCACGGAGGTTGTACAAACCCAAAATAAAACATTCTAGCAGTCGTGTACGAGTAAAGCTTTAAAACAATTTCCGTTGCCATAGGTTTGGTATGATCCCATAAACTTATATGTTTATTTAACATAAGGAAGAAAAGACCATGATTGCTATATTTTTACGACTACCATTAAAAGAGACATTATATACGGGTGATCAACATTTACCTAATTTACTGCTATAAAATATTTATTAGCTCATACGTGATTATATGTGACGAGTGATAAAGTATAACGTATATTATCATATAACATAGATATGAGTATAATATGTTGGTTTCACATATCGCTTTAAACATAAAACGATTATTTCCCATTCTATTTCACATTAACTATATTAATTAAGTTCTTGATATTTCTAATTTATTTATCACATTTAAAAAGTCCATATGCGAGAGTTATTACTGTTTTCAATTTCACTTGGACCACACAACCTCCTGGATTTGTGATCTAAGTGAAAATGATCAGTAAATGAACATCTACTAAATTCTACAACTAAAACATCTTCAGTATATTCATTTATGTTCTCCGATTGAAGTATATATTGTTTTATATTAAGGACGAGGCAATCAATTTTAATTGACGACTGCTTTATTCAAAAACAATGTCTTATTTGTTACATTTAAACCAGGCTTTATTATTTTGGTATAAAGAAAATAGAACTTTAAAGTTCTATCTTTAAAGTTTTATCTTTCTCCAAGGTTTCTAAGCATCTCGTATCGACCATAGAAAATTATTCTTGAAAATTAGGTATTTATTAATATTATATAAAAATAAATAAAAACAATATATTTATGGTTCTGAGTTAATTTTTAAACCAGTTTCTAGTCTTTTATAAAATAAATTAAGCTTATACATTTTATAGTATGTACCTATAAAATACTACGTAGTAGTACGCATTAAGAAAGAAAAGAACGAAAGAGAGAAACACCACGAAAGAACTTAGACGTAAAATTAAATCCAAGCTCGGTCTGTGGGCTCTAAAATAATATAAGCATAGATAAATGAAATGTAAAATAGTTAAGAAATACGTTAACAAAAGCTGTAATAAATAATAATATATATCAAGAATTATAAATAAAACCTAGTTTGAAATATCCCTAAGGATATACCAGTTGGTAACCATTTGACAGGTTAACTTTGTCAAATCTTGCAAAAGTTTCACAAATAACAACGAAGTTATTATTAACAATAAGTCAAAAACGTGTCCAGGTTACCGAACGAAACAATTTGATTTATAAAAAAGTAAAAGACATTTATTAAAACAAATACAATATGGTGGTTGTCAAGGAAAAAATAGAAAGATATAATCAAAACTCTAAAAAACATTGCTGGAGAGTTTTACTGTTTCTTCCCTAGCTAATGTTTTGTATTGAAAGAAAAAAAAGAAAATATATTTAACTGGGCGCGTAAATATTTTTTTACAATTTATATTTTATATGTAATATTTGTGTCCCAAATTGGAAACGGAGGTACATTTTTGACTTTTAACCTTTATAGTCTACATGATTTTAAATTTAAGTGAATTATTTTGTTTTGCTTATTTGTCTTATATATTATATTGTTTGCATCTCATATCAGAGTGCCAAAAATATGTACGCCACTTTAAACTTGGCAGTTGCTGCGGAACCTAATAGAGGCGACAATGGCAAGACCTCTTTCGAAAATTCCGCGACAAACTAACAAAAGACGTAAATAGAAGACAAAATTAAATAAAAAAATCAAAATAAAAGGTAAAAAATAATGTTCAATAAATTTAAATTAAGGATTTAAATTAACAAAAAAAGTGTTTCTACTTTTTTATCCTACTTTAAATACTATGTGACTTCCTACCCCTACCAGTGTGACAACCAACCCTGACACGGGGTTAAAAATCACACTTTTCTTTTTTCACAAAAAAATAAATATGTCCTCAAATAATAAATTTTAGACAAAAGCATTTCATTATTTTTAAAGTGGAATAAATATACTATACATTGCTATACAAATGTCATTGCTAAATTAAAAACGGGTACTAAATTTTTCATTCTATCATCATCTATCATTTTTCTTCTCTTACATCTGCAAAAATGTGACTTCCAACCCTGGTATCATTAAATTTTATGTTTGTGAGAAAACTCTAATAAAACAAGATTGTGCAGGAAACAGTATTTAAAACAAAGCACCATTTTACTTGCAACGATTTTGTTCTATGTTTTTAGGTTATTTAGATTCAAGTTAGAATTTATTTTTTAAATAATAAAACGATTTCTATTTTGTTTCTTTCTGTTATCATAAAATTTTCTAATAACATATTATTGTTTCTACGTTTAGTGAAAGAGCGCATTGGCAAAGCTATAATTCATGGCGTAGCAAAGCGGAAGATTCGTAGAGTAATTAAATTATTGCAAGTGATAATTCATGAAAGACGTGTGCAATACTAAATCAACGAATAAACTTCGTTACTTCTACAAATAAATATTATGAATTAAATATTGACAAATATTCAAATACTTGAATGAACCGTGTAGAGGCGGATTAAGAATACCGACTCTCCAGGACTCCAGGCCCAACTGGATGGCAACCATCCCTGGGCTCTAAATATGGCGCTATAATAATCTTGTGGTGTGTTCTGGTACAAGTGACTGGTTCCAGTTCCCCTACGTGGACGGCAGCGTGTTTGCGGTGCCTCTGGTGTGACGAATATTAATTAATTATTAATTAAACATTAATTATTACTATTAAGTACCGTCAGCCTGTCTGCTGTCCACAGCAATAAAAAAAATGCAAAATAACCCGAGAGAAGCCGCTCTCATACGTCTAATTCATTGTTCATTAGTTTTAATATGGGAACAAATTACTTTGTGATATGATGTAGTGTTTTATGCATGTTAAATGGTATTTTGATAAAAAATCTAATACAGCTGATATACTTCATAATGCTAGTTATTGATGAAGATAACTTATATGTTTATATATTGAAATAAAAACTGATAAGATGACATAAAACAATCATCACATAAAAGCGACGATGGGAATTTTTTTCATTGAGGAATTACGTATTGTAATTAATTTAAAAGTAACGGAATTTTGAATTTTATTTAGCTCTAGTAATACTGGTAATATATATTATGTATTTGATTAAATACTTGCAGTATTGACGGAAATAATAAAAAGTTTTAGCTAGTATTATTTTCGTGTGTATGTGTGCGTAGTATTATTTCCTGAAAATTATTGGAACACTTTTTTTTTAATTTAATCTATCTAAATATCTATAACCTCTAATAGTTCGCTGCACAATTGGTGGAATTACTACTATTTGTGCTATTATACGAAGTGATAAAAATTAAATCTTTAACTATTTTGTTATGGTCTGTGTGTTTCCTTTTATTTCACGTAAAACAACGTGCACTAAACAATTCCTATCGACGGCAAAGTCTTCTGCCTTAAAAACCTTAATGTTTTTATTTTGGGTTTTTAATCAATTTCCGTGCAGGGGGGGGGGTAAGAATACTGACCCTTGCAGCCGGGGGCGGCCTGTTATAAGAGGGGATAAAACAAACCTAGCTAGGTGTTAGGGCTCCAAGCCCGTCTAGATGGCGACCACCCCTGGCTGGATGACAGTGTGGGTAGTGGTGCCCACAAACATCCATAGGTGATAGTAACTGCTTCCTACTAAGTGGGCCTGTCTGCTATTCCGCAGCAGTAAAAAATCCAAGTGTTTGTAAACATTACTAGCAATAAACATAATAATTATTGCTTTTATTGTAACAAAACTATAGGTAACACTTGCAAACACTTAAATTATTTACAACTAGCTGTGCCCGCGACTCCATCCGCGTGGAATAGTGACTGGGCATCATTTTTTGGATGTGTGAGGTCAACATAAATAAGAAATAAAACGTACGTACGTATAATAAAACGTACAGAGTCCAGCCTAAGCTGAACCCTATTTCATATGATTGGAATATAAAATTTCTTAAACTTATAATTTTTAACAAATACTATTTTTTTCTAAAATAAAAAATAGCCTAAGTTACTTCTTGTTACATCAGCTATCTGCCAGTGAAAGTCCCGTTAAAATTGGTGCAGCCATTTCAGAGATTAGCCGGAACAAACAGACAGACAGACAGACAAAAATTGTAAAAAATGTTGTTTTGGTATATGTATCGTGTATACGTCCGAATGCACTTAGTAAAAAACGATTATTTTAATATTACAAATAGACCCTCCAATTTTATTTATTTGTATAGATTACTTTCTAACTATAGTGCTCGTAAAATACAACCTAATCACTCGACTTTATAGCTCAAAAGCAATGCAACATTCATAAAAAGCCGTTTGTTAGCGCGCAATAAATATGAATTAACCTTTACAGGGAGTAAAATGAAAGAACACGGCTTTTTTGGTACATTCTGTCACATTTACGACCTACATGAAGATAAATATATAATTACTCGAAAGAACATGTGAATTTTTGTTTGAACTTGATTACTGTTGACCTCTATGAGTTTTTGGATTACGATTGTTTGTTTACGTTTTCACCTATCTTTGGTTTTACTAAATAATGTTATTTCGCAATTTTCATACCTAATACTCTTTTATCTATGATTTTACAAGAACGCATTGACAATAGATTGATTAAAGAGTGAAGTCTAATGTTACCCCATTGAATATATTTTCGAGTTGGCCAAAGATCATGCGAAATACAAAAATAATAGCTAAGCCGATTCAAGTGCCAGAAGTTTTGTTTGCAAACACGGTTTAATACCAAGAAAATGATTGTAAATGGTTTTTATTTTATTTATTTAATTTAATCTTCTTCGTGCAGGAGCGAAGTAATAATACTAACCTCTGCGGCCGGGTTCGGCCTGTCGTAAAAGGCGACAAAACAACCCTAGCTACGTAGTAGGGCCCCAAGCCCGTCTGGAGGGCGACTACCCTTGATGTATAAGTATGCCGCCATAATAACCTTGTGTTGTGTTCCGGCATTAGTGACTCAGGTTCTTGTACCCCTATAGGATAGCAGCGTGTTCGCGGTGTCCCCGTTGCAAACAATCCATAGGCGACGGTAACTGCTTACTATTAAGTGACCCGTCAGCCTGCCTGCTGATCCTGAGCAATAAAAAATATTTTACAGTGTCATTACAGTCATAAACCATGTCAAAACTGCAATTTATTGACACAAACTTAAATAGACGAACTTATGAATTCTAATGAATTTCCCCAAAGAATATGTAAATATATCTAAATTGGACGAATCCTAGCAGATTGTGTTTAAAATGCGCAAAGACCTAATTAAGGGCGCTTGGAAAAGCACGTTAGTTTTACTGTTTGACAAAGCAAGCAACCGACGCCATCTTAATTGTATATTGTTATTAGGAAAATAAAAATTAATACACATTACGATATTTTATTTTATTTACGGCCACGTTTTACGGCAACCGGATGCTTACGTGGAAAACAAATGTCTGGCCATGCCGCCTCCGTTGGGACCCGGCAGGAGGGGTAGACCCAAAAAGTGCTGGCTTGATGTCGTTAAGGGTGATATGCATGCCAATGGGCTCACTACCAGGGATGCTGAAGACCGTACGAAGTGGAGTAGAAAGAGTCGGAAAGCGGACCCCGGGTACCGAAACGGAAGTTTAGATTGCAACCGGGATACTACGCTTAGATGATGATGATGACGATATTTTATTTCAACAAACATATTTAATATCTGTATTTGAAGTTCATGCGCATTCTATGCAATTTATGATGTAATAACGAGTAGTTTCTATAAGTATGAAATTCATGCTTTGAGATATTTTGAATGAATGGTTTAGAATAGCATAATCTATTTAAATTTACCAGAAATTGGAGGTTTAATCCCCGCAAATATAAAAATAAATAAATAATAATAAATAATAATAAATCTTTATTGTAACACCTTATTATATTATTATATTTAATTAATACCATTCAATATATTCATTGTCAATGAACCCTAGTCTCCAAACTAGACATTAGTCTGTGTCTTGGAAACTAGTGCCCTCTCAAATCATACAAACAAAAAAGAAAAGAAAAAAAAACACCAAGATACAAAAGGATACAAATGACTTATTTTTTTCAGTATCTCTCTGGTAAATACAAGAAAGATAGAGAAAATATATCTGAATAACATTTTAGAGAAAATTACTTATAATTTTTGTCCACGGACTAAATTTTATTGTGTATGTTTGTGTTATTGTTTCCTTTTTGTATGTTCTAGTATTATAGTATTTATTCTGTGATATAAAATGTTTTATTACCTGATACGCATTCTACGAGACATACGATCAGTAGTAGCGCGAACATTTTGGTAGCTGCCGAGCTGGCGCTAGATCTGATGGCTCCGGATTTGCACATGTCGAGGGATTCTATAACCAAAGAAACAACAAGTTTAGATAGATAATAAATAAATATACTGTAACAACCCACACAGCGCCATCTAGTCCCAGAGTAGCAAACTTTTTATGGGTACTAGATAACTAATATACTACTTATGTTCGGTCCTTGCCTAGATGTAGGTATAAAATTGTTGCTCAGCCAATTTTCGGCGAATACCTTCATGTTATGTTTGAAGCGAGGGTAGATCAATAAATTTCTCGCCTCTTATGTCAACGTTTGACAAGAACAAGAAACTCTTTCCTTCTGCACCGTATGTGAATAACCACCTCATATTTTTAGACTCCTGTTATTATTGGCCTTGCCAAACTTAAATTCTTACACAACATAAAAGTGCAGTGTACTTGAACGACCATTTGCAAGAGTAACGCCGTGCAACTGCGAGCTGCACCTGAGCTGATCCAGGGCGAGGAGGTCGTAAGGTTGGTGGAGTTTTAGTATCTTTTCTAGTGTGAGGACTAATACAATAGAAAATTATACAGTCCACCTTTTATAGAGCCAGCGCTCTGTGACACTAGTCGATGAGAGAGCTCGACAACTTATATATACTTTTTATCCATGTAGGGGCAGAGAAAAAATACTAACCTCTGCGGCCGGGGTCGGCCTGTCGTAAAAGGCGACAAAACAACCCACCCTAGCTACGTGGTAGGGCCTCAAGCCCATTTGGATGGCGACCATCTTTGGTCTTAAATATGCCGCCATAATAACCTTGTATTAGTGACCCAAGTTCTTGTACACTTATGGGACAGCAGCGTGTCCGCAATTGACCACTTGCTACTGGAGTTGCAAACACACATAGGCGACGGTAACTGATAAATTCTAAGCGGGCCATCAGCCTGTCTGCTGTCTTACATCAATATATTAAAAAACTTATCTTTTGTAAATAAATACCTATATATGTTATACATAAACGAAAAACGCTAAATTTATTTGTACATTTACTATTTGAAATAAAGTGTTTAAATCAATTATTTTAAGATAATAAGATAAGATTACGAAGTACGTAGATCTCGTCCACGATGTTATTGCCATGTGGCACATAGAATACACTAGCATCGTGTCGATAGTGGTTTCAGTGAACGGGCTTATAGCGAAGAGCCTCGACAAACACCTAGAGTGGCTTTCGCTAGGTAAATGGAGAAAGTATTGGACACATAAGGCGGTTCTCCTGAATACGTCATGTATAGTGAGAAGATTCCTGTCTCTGGAGCCCTAACCGCCAGTAGCTTAGGCAATTAGCCTCGCTTTCAACAATTTACAGTTATTTTTAATATAAATTGTTGAAGGTTTCTTTTTATCTAATATTTTTTATATCAATTAATTTTATATTATCACTCATCACGATATCTCTGGAACCATTAGAGCTAAAGACTTGAAATTTGGTAGGAATATTCTTTTCACCGAGTAGAGGTCAGCTAACAACGGATTTTACGAAATTCTACCCCCAAGAGGGGTTGCGGGGGCGTTAATATTTTTATGGCAGAACGACGTTTGCCGGGTCAGCTAGTAGAATATAAAGAAATGTTAAAAACTAGAAAACAAAAATACTATATTGTCCACGTTAAATGTACATTACACAAGTAATACGTTTTAACATTAAAATTACAATGGGCGGTCTTGTGCGCTGGAAGTGATTTCCAGACCAGACAACCTTTGGATGGAGAGAAATTCAGTGAAGAATGCCATGAGATTACATAATACAAACACGGATCTATTCAGTATGATATTTTTTTATTATCTAACTTATTTAGGGGTTTTTGATAAAAATATCATGCCAGCCCTATTTTATTCTATTTATTTACAGATTACTAAAATGTAAGAAATTGATTAAGTTGTAATAATTATAACGTTTTTTTTTCTCGGGGAAAAACCACTCTTGACGGATTCCTCCGGCCCGGGGGACCGAGGGATATGTGAGACTCCGGGAAAGATGTTCGAACATCCGACTACCCACTAAAAAACCCCGCTGTTCTCCTATCGCCTATGCCCGGGCCTACGGATATATGGCCTGCCGATCTCGTGGCCTGGGCCGATAAACGTGAGTTAACATAAATTAAACATGCACGCAGAAGTATAATGAAAATTATACTTCTATTTTGTATACCTTATTATTAGATATAAGCTTTCGAAGATGAAAGCCGCGAAATAGCAAGTAGAGTGCGACCAAAATTTGGCAATGAGTCATCAAGACAGTTAATATTAAGATCAGAGACACTAATGAGCCAAATTGGCTTTATACGTTATATCCGAGTCAAAGAGAATCTATTATCTTAGAAACGTAATATACTTAATCGATTCAAAATCGAATTATCCATGTATGGAGGTTTATAACCTCTACACATACCTCTAGAAATTTCATTGTGTAATTTTGAGGTATAAATTATATGAAAACTATTGTTAAATTCAAGAAAAAATTTAGTCTCAAACTAAGTGTATATAATAACACAAGTTTTTTCTCGTCTTCTTTTGTAAATACGTATATATTACAAATTGCCTATTATATACGTAACTCCAGCCGGGATGCAAAACCGAACAACATACATTTTGTAACTGAATTGGCTGTTTACAGTGACTGATCAAAAAGTCAGATTTATTTTTGCTGTTTGTGAGTTAGTAACATATTTTTTCCCCTTTCCAAAGCTCTAGAAATGAAATTATACGTTTCTATTAATTGGTTACGACCATACGCCGTATTAAACACAACTAAAACATCAGGCAACAATAACAAGGAGCTATTCCGCCCACAAAATAAACAAATCCTACCCTTTGAAAGACGTTATTTACATAGAAAATATCAAGTTAAATTATTAAGACGCTATCCTTCAAGTTATTTACAATGGTTGGACACAATAAATATTATTGTTGATTGTAGAAACTCAAAATTTGAATTAAATTTCTTAATGTTATACCTTGCTCAAGAAAGTGTATTCGCGCGATTATATTATAAATAACAATTATTAATATTTATAATTTAATAAAGGCTTTATAATATCAAGTTAAAAACAGTAATATAAAGTCAATGAATAAGCTCTTATTCAACTGGTTAATTCCAGTTAAATTTAAAGCTTTTATTTAAAAATTCCACCCCCTAAGGTGGAGCCTGGGCGTTGCAGATAATAGAGTTGATCTTACGACAAAAGCTCAAGTGATGACTGGGGTTCTTAGTGAGTATCGTCTAGGCTATCTTATGCTAGCCATGTAAGTGGTATTAGGAACAGGTTGGAGAATCCCACATACTAGCATCTGCTTCCTTCGAAGTTCCAACGTGGGACTGATAAGGTACAATTTTCAGGACAGATTAAAATAAAAGAGTCAAAATTCTTCGAAAAGACACGGCGTTGACATCGGCGCATCCCTTTCTTAAATTAAAAAAAGGAGAGGCTGTCTTGTACATCTAAGGTTGTTTCCACAACCTCTATCTAGGTCTTGGTCATAGGGTAAGTATTGCGCACGCAGTTTATTCAATACAAAGCAGAGGTTCGTAGGCATTCGAACCATCTTCAGAACCTTCCCCGATTGTAGACAAGCATAATGGATTATCTGAGCTTCCTCTCTTACTTTACGTAGAAATAATTATCTTCTAGTACTCTTTCAAAATTGTATTGCTTTGTGAATATACGAAAAACCTGACTCTTGGCTTTGAGGTGAAAATGTAGAATGCAAATTACACTTTCTTAAACATCATTCATCATAGCGATCATGACAGTGTTCAACCTAATATCGAATACGTTCTTCGGGCTTCTATTTCTGGTTTGCACCAGGTTTCAGCAAGCAAAGTTTGTGGCAACCTAAAGTTGTTAAAGGAAATTAACGACTCGTGAAAATTGTCCAAGTTTTGTGATAATATTATAGTCATATGGGTAGGAAATAATTATTTCTCAGTAAATTATTTAACATTTATGCAAATAATTTTTTTTAAATTGAGGATAAACGATTTTCTTGTACATAATCACTATAAGAATATTATTATAAAAATATACATATTTTTAAATTAAAGTTAATTTTAAATTAAGAACTTTTTCTACTACGTTTTTTACTACTCCTAACCACCCAAAATATTTTAACTAATAATTTAAATATTTATCATTATATGTATGTTATGCAAAAATAGGGTGTAATAATTTAGGGGAAGTAACTTGGAAGCAAAACCACTTTTGGTATCTGTTGGAAGTCACTAACAAAATATAAGAATATCTATTCTATTTCTTGTGTTATGAATATAATGAAAGATAACAAAATAAATATCTCTTCAAGAAACGAAAAAAAAGAAAATAGACAAAAATTTAATAAATTAGAACATTACGTTACACTCTACATATTTTCATTAGCGTAAGGAATTATATTTATAAAAAAATTATTGCTGGATTTACAAAAGCGTACAGTATAAATTCCCTACGTGGTAGGGCCTCAAGACCGTCTGAATGGCCACCACCTTTGGTCTTAAGAATGCCGCTATAATAACCTTGTGTTGTGTTCCGGCATTATTGGCCCAAGTTCCTGTACCCTTATGGGACAGCAGCGTGTTCACGATGCAAAGTGTTGAAGACAATATTATTCTTGGTATATTTTCTATATAAATATATATTATTTTATAGTATTATATTTAAATTTTATCAGGACTTTTTTTTTTGGTGTCGGGGAAAAACCTCTCTTGACGGGTTCCCCCGGCCTGGGGGGACCGAGGGATATGTGGGACTCCGGGAAAGATGTTTGGCCATCCGACTACCCACTAAAAAACCCCGCTGTTCTCCTATCGCCTACGCCTGGGCCCACGGATATATGGCCAGCCGATCTCGTGGCCCGGGCTGGCGCCGGCCCGCCCTTTGTCTTGAGGCGGGCCCCTTCTAAAGTGTTGGCGCCAGGGGGTCAGGATTTCGTCCCCCCGGCGCTCTCCTAACAACTCTAGGAGTTGAGGGGGGTCGCGGAACAGCACGCAGCCCTCACCCTCGCGGCAATGGTGCGGGCGGTGGATCCTCCCCCGAGGGGCCGCCCGCGGCCGCTTTTTACGGCGGCCGGAGGTCGTTATTTGACCTCCGGCGCCGCCGACGTGGCCTGCGTTGGCGGGAGGGGAGTGTGGTGGTCGACTCCCGCTCCCGCTCCGCCGCCTCCTTTGCGGACATGACTGCCTCGCAGAAGGAGGCGACGGCCGTCCATCCAGGATCGCTCCCGACCATGGACAGAACCAGGGCCGGGAGCGACAGGTCCACGCCGATTTGGGCGACGAGGGCGCGGCGCTCCTCGCGCCACGCAGGGCACACGGCGACAGTGTGGTTCACCGTGTCCTCCTCGTCGCCCGCGCCACAGTGGTGGCACCCCGACGTCATCTCCCGCCCTATGCGACACAGGTACCTCCCAAAGCAACCGTGCCCCGAGAGGACCTGCGTCAGGCGATAGGTCAGGGCGCCGTGGCGCCTTTCCAGCCATTCGGCCAGGACGGGCCTCACCGCTTCGATGGTGGCGAGGCCCGCGCTGGGGTGCGCGAGGCGCTCCTTCCACTTTTTATCAGGACTGCACGGACTACACATGACAGTTATTTTTTGCTGATCCCTGTTTTCTTAAATATTTAATTTTTGTTATATAGTAATTATATTTTTGAATATCGTATTTGTTTAGTAATTTTGTCTGGCGTCTCGATTATCTCACCAACCGGGATCTTTAATCCTGGCTTGCGCTGTTGTGAAGTTGGCCAATATTAAAGCGGGAGTTATATACATGAGGACTATTATACAGGCTGGACGTACATTTTAGGTTCTTCGTTTGGGATACAAGGTTGTTTAATTGTTGTATACTTGGGGCTTCGAGTAGTAGTCATTTTCGTACGTTGGATTCTTTACGGGACATCTTGCCATCCAACGACTTACGCATCGACGTCTAGTTCACCGGATCGACTCCTGCCGTCGTCTGGCCTTCTGCAACGACTGTGACCTCAGGGGAGTACCAGGCAAAGAAAGGAACGCAATCAGGGCTTTAAACTTATTAAGAGCGCGTCTTATATTAACAAACGCTACAAGAGCTTTTTTTACAAATATATAAGATATACTCGGTAGGACTTGTAGATTCCGCATCTGCATGGGAATTAAACGTCACTTCACAACATTTTTGTTCATCCGTGGTATTCTATGGCATTACTTGCAAGAACGCAAACAAATGACAAAGTCTTCTTCTTCTTGTCCTTATCTATGTGGGGTTGGCACAACATGTTCTCTACTTCCAGCCTCCTCTTTTAGTCGTCATCTCAATATTCACACCTTTTTTGGCATCTTTTGAAAATCGAATGACAAAGTATATATAAGCAAAGCAGTATTTTTATATTGTTTACAAATCGAATAGTTTTTAGCTGGAGTACAGCAAACAGACAAACAGCCTACGTGACAACAACATGGGTGCATCATGGGTGGGTAACTACACCTGCTCCTGGTGGGCACCATGTTCTATGTACATTTGCAACACTAACAGCATTACCAACGCACTGCCGATTTTGATGATATTCGCCATTTTTGAAAAACCCCCACCGTGCCGCGATTGGAAAACCTGACCTAGAAGCTTATGCTTTTTTTTTTTTTTTTTTTTTTGGTCTCGGGGAAAAACCTCTCTTGACGGGTTCCCCCGGCCCGGGGGGACCGAGGGATATGTGGGACTCCGGGATTTTTCCGACTACCCACTAAAAAACCCCGCTGTTCTCCTATCGCCTACGCCCGGGCCCACGGATATATGGCCTGCCGATCTCGTGGCCCGGGCCGGCGCCGGCCCGCCCTTTGTCTTGAGGCGGGCCCCTTCTAAAGTGTTGGCGCCAGGGGGTCAGGGTTTCGTCCCCCCGGCGCTCTCCTAACAACTCTAGGAGTTGAGGGGGGCCGCGGAACAGCACGCAGCCCTCATTGGGATGAGAGGGACCCTAGCGCGGACGACGACCCCGTACCCGACGTGGACCGGGCAGAGCTGGGGGCAGCGATGTTGCGGCTGAAGGCCAAGAACACGGCCCCCGGCCTCGACGGCATACCGGGGCGTGCGTGGGTTCTGTCCCACGACGTCCTGGAGCCCCGACTATTGAGGCTCTTCGACGCGTGTCTGCGATCGGGCCGGTTTCCCAGCAGATGGAAGACGGGGAGGCTGGTCCTTATCGCGAAGGAGGGGCGCCCGGCGGACTCACCGTCTGCCTATCGGCCCATCGTGCTGCTGGACGAGGTGGGGAAGATCTTATGCTAAATTAACTCTCTGCGACTATTTATAATTACATCTGCAGTTATCATAACAAAATATGGCGATTTCATTTGTGAAATTGATTTGTTTTTCAACGTTAACAAATCTGAAAAACAAGAGCGAGGTTGTGGCAAAATATGAATTTTAAAATAGAAACTTATTTATTAAAATGCAAATTTCTCTTACATAGGACTGTTTATTCACTGTTTAAGAAAGTTCTAAGTGCACATTTTTATCTGAAGAAATAAAGTGGATGCATCTTAGTGGGGAAATGAATAAAAGATCATAAAAATACATTAACAAGACATAAGAGCATAGCGATTTTACAATTTATAACGTTATATATCCTAGTTTTGATATTCAATTGACCTTTTACAATACTTTAACAATCTGAAAATCTACAAATATCAATTCTCATATAATATGATATAAAAATATGTCTTTATTATCAATATTATATAATTTTTTAAGTTTTTTAAGTATGTATTTTCTTAAGTTTGTTTAATTATTCTTGTTAGGGTCATATTTTTTCTATTGTAAATAGGGAGGGGTGGGCACTGAAAATAAGCGCTGTGTTGGATTTAATTTTAATGCAGCATAACTCATTGCCAGTGGCCAATCATTGCCAGTGTACACATATACCAGTAGATGTAAGATCTAACTGTAACTTAACATTTTTTGTCATTATTTCTATGTACTATTACTTCTAATAAATTTTCTTTATTTCTAAAATAATACATTGGACATTCATATAACTAAGTATTTAAGTTATTACAGAAATAATTAAAAGTACAAATTGAATTTTTCGAAAAACTAATATCGGCTATTTAGGTTAGCAAAACAAAGAACTATTATTAACTGGAAGTCATTGTCAAATGAGTGGAAATTGAAAAAATGGCCTTAAATAAGTGTAGAGGGAAATAAATGAGTTTAAAAAGAAGACATATCTACTGATTCCTGAAAAGAAGAAGTAAGATAAAAAGGTGAAGAGAAACATAAAATAATTCAAATTATTAACAGCCTTTAAGGGTTAAGACGAAACGAAAAGAGAGAAATTGCAAATTGTACACTATGGTAATTTAGAAGTACATTTAAGACATGATAGTAAAAACTAAATTCAGCTCGTCGAAATCTAACATTTTATCAGTTTCATATAATCATGCATGAACGTAAAAAAGCCATGACGATTGCAGTAATAGAATGTAACTTTGAGATAATAATATAATAAATAAATAACTTTTCTTTTATAAATAAATAAATATATACATAAACAATCAGACGCGGGACGGGAATTATATCCGTGCTCACATTAACCGTTACGCCATGAAGGTCGAGATATTTTTTATAGTTTGAGAACAGCTAACAAGCAAATATTTGAAAGCTAGTTAGTAGTTTCCATCATCTACAGATTTTTGCAATCATCGACACATGGCCAAAATTAGAAATAGATGTGAATAGACAGGGGAGAATAGGAACAAACACACAAGGAAAAATAGGAATGGCAATAAATCTGCATGAAAAGAAAGACGTAATGTGTGACAGGAAAGGCGGAGACAAAAAAAATGATCTAGGAAATAAATAACAAGAAAAGAAACTAAGAAAGGAGAATAAACAAGTCAACCCTTATAATGCTTTAAATATTAACCCGCTGACTCTTATACTTTGGTACCCACTGCAAAGTTGTAGTAGTGTTTACCTCAACAATACATTTGCATGCCTCTTATCGGTTGGACAAGTATTATCTCTTGGATATAAATGGAGGTATCATTTTTCTTCACATGGAAAACTTGTGTTTCCATTTCCTAACTTGTTGAGATTGAAATTGTTTTGCTCGATCATATAATAAATGACGTAGTCCAATAGTTTTTTTTTGTTTTGGGTCTGTTATTATATATTTTCAACTTGCAATTTATTTTAGTATGAATTAGTACATTTTATCCGTGCAGGTGCGGAGAAAGAATACTCTGTGGCCTATTGTTGAAGTTTTTCTGTCAGGTTTTCTACACGTGCAGTTTTTGGACTGACTACACACAGGGGGCTGCCAGTGCTCTGCATGTCCAATACAACTAAGGGTTCAGGATGTTAATGGGGCGGCCTCATTTCTGCAGCACATTGGGAATGTTCGCGGAAGCGCATGTTGACGATTTCCACGCCACATTGAGAAAAAGAGCTGCCTTGTTACTGCTCCGAGTGCGGGGCAGTACTAACGTCATTCTAAGCACCATTGCACAACGATTGGACTCCCCTACGCTGTTGTGTAAGGGAGTCAAACATGACTTACACAAAAATTGTGCCGAAATTTTGACCATTTTACTAACATTAAATGAATTTTTTTTACAAACCATATGACATGTAATAAATAAAATTATTATTAAACTATTTGTGCCCGCGACTCCGTCCGCGTGGAATAGTGACTTTGGGCAGAATTTTTTGGATATATCTTATGGTTTATTTTGGATTACAAATCCTATAAACCTTAAAATATAAATGAAATATGCAAACAGTCAGTATCATCGAATGCAACTGTTACGCCATGCGCCTCTGGAATACGTACGTTCGAACCTACAAAGTCCAGCCTAAGCTAAACCCTATTTCATATGATTGATGACATAAATCCGAGGTTAACTTAAATTAGAAATTCAATCTACAATGTCCAGCCTAAGCTGAATTCTATTTCATATGATTGATGATATAAATCTGAGGTCAAGTTAAATTGGAATGCAAAATTTCCGAAACTTATCATTTTTAACAAAAACTATTTTTTTTTTATAAAATAAAAATAGCCTAAGTTACTCCTTGATACATCAGCTATCTGCCAGTGAAAGTCACGTCAATATCGGTGCCGCCATTTCAGAGATTAGCCGGAACAAACAGACAGACAGACAGACAAAAATGGTAAAAATTTTTGTTTTGGTATATGTACCGTGTATACGTCCGAATGCACTTAGTAAAAAGCGGTTATTTTAATATTACAAACAGATCCTCCAATTTTATTTATTTGTATAGAAAGTTGCTTAGGCATAATAAAATGTGTGCCAGGAAGAATCCGCTTATACTGTAATTTTCTATTTGAGTTCTTATTTTAAATATTACCCGGCTGAATTAGCTACGTTGAACGGATATGTCCGAGAATTATATCTTCACTGCAAGATTTCAAACTAATAGGTATACATCCGCAAATAGTTTCATATAGATTTTAGGAAATACTTAAGTTTTACACCATAACTAAACTTGAGCTATCTGGGATGTATGTAATACATCTTCTCGGTTATGTCGGGTATGCAATAATTGTGTTAGTAAAAAATTTTCTACCAAGGTTTGGGAAATTATTAAAAATAAATATAATGTCATATCTGCCAACAATTTTATACAAAATGTAACCTTTTCACGCCTCCGTGTAACGTAGTCAAATAGAAGGCTACTGTTTTCATAGGGAACCCGTATAATTTCATCAAATTTTCTTAAGACAAATTGGTTAGTACACATTTCTATCTTCCAATATAGCTGTGTGATATTGGATAAAACATTTTAAGGTAATTTATTTAGTTGGAAGGAAGGAGACGACCCTTGAAGACAATTATACCGTAACGGATAGTGTACTTCGGTACGCTTGCGGAGGTCATGGGTTCGATTCCCGTCTCGCGTTAGGGTGCTTATGTATAATATATTTACAAAATAAAAAAGTATTTATGTATATATTTGTTGTCTAGTACCCATAACACAAGTGCTATGCTACTTACTTTAGGACTAGATAATGATGTGTGATTTGCCCCAGTGTATTTATTTATGTATTTATTAAAAAAATATGAAATATAAGCGCGATACTTTTTTTGGTTATTGACCCAAACGTATGAACTACAGTGTTCCTGTTTTTCCCGACGTTTCCTTTTAATTAACTATATCTTATTTTCACCGGGGCGACTGCAACACACCAATTTTAAAAGTGTTCCTTATGAATCCCTTTTTACTGCCTAAGAATGTGGGAAAAGACGGAATCCGTTTGTTACCCGAGTGTTGGGGAGGATTTTTTCCCAATTTTGGCATTAGGCTATTTATATTAAGATATTATTTTTTAGTCGTCACTAGAAATTAGATGGGAAATCTACAGACTTTGCAACTGAAACTTCAGGAGACTTAAGACTAGCAGTATTCCTCTCCGTGCAGGGGCGAAGAAAAAATACCAACCTCTGCGGTCGAGGTCGGTCTGTCGTAAAAACCGACAAAAAAAACCCACCCTAGCTACGTGGTAGGGCCTCAAGCACGTGTGGATCGTGACCACCTTTGGTCTTAAGTATACCGCCATAATAACCTTGTGTTGTTTTCCGCATTAGTTACCCAAGTTCCTGTATCCTTATGGGAGAGTAGCGTGTTCGCGATGCCATTGGCATTGCAAACGCCCATAGGCGACGGTAACTGCTAAATTTTAAGCGGGCCGTCAGCTTGTCTGCTGTCCTACAGCAATAAAAAAAGTAGACACCGACTGGCAACAGGATATAACACATCATGAAATTTTCATTTATACTATAACGTTTTCTTTATGGTAAGATTTTGCAGTTTCTAAATCAGAAAATATATCTAGATATCATTTACACTATATCTACTATTATTTTAATTTATACCTTATGAAATAAATCAGCAATTCTAAAGTTTTGCTTTTTCTGACATAAAAATAACATTCACAACCTGATCAAAAATTCTATTATACGTAAGCAGCTTGTCTTCTGGATTTAGCTTTAAAATAAACAAACGTTTAAAATACCCTCTTATTTATTAACCGATGAAAAAAACGAAGGAGGCTCTCAAGTCGACGCGTATTTAAAACGCATAATAACTTTTGACAGAATTGATTGTAGTAATTAGTAGATTTTATCCACAAAAAATTATACAACAAAACTTTTGACAAAAAAGTTCAAAATTGCTTAGGTATACCTAGTCAGGTCATAAGTATTGTCACACAGTAAAAACTTTTCTTTTAGAATGCTGGCCACAAAAAAGTTTATTGAATTAGAATTTCGAATTGTTCATGAAAATAAAAATGTATAACTTTTAGAATTTTACTCATTTTTAAATATGGAGTGCACGCTTAAAGAAGACCGTGTTGCAGTTATTGCGTTGCATCGTTACAGTTACGCGCCAATTCAAATTTTTAACATACTGAAAAATTTGAATATAACCAAAAGATTCGTTTATCGTACCATCAAACGATACAATGAAGACTCTAGTGTAGATGGCAGGTCAAGAAGTGGTCGCCCTCGGTCTGTTAGGACTCCAGCAGTGATAAAAGCTGTGAAGGCACGAATTCAAAGAAATCCCAAACGTAAGCAGAAACTGTTGGCCCTTCAGATGGGGTTAAGCAGAACCACGGTGAAAAGGGTGTTAAATGAAGACTTAGGGCTTCGGGCATATCGAAGAAAAACAGGACATCGTTTGAATGCTCGGATAATGGACCTGAGACTGAAGAGATGCCGCGCTTTGTTGAAGCGGTACGCGGGAAAAAAATATCGGGAAATTCTTTTTTCGGATAAAAAAATATTTACCGTAGAAGAGAGCTACAACAAACAAAATGATAAGGTGTACGCACACAGTAGTGAAGAAGCGAGCAACCGTATTCCGCGTGTCCAACGAGGTCATTTTCCATCCTCGCTCATGGTATGGTTGGGAGTTTCTTATTGGGGCTTAACAGAGGTACATTTTTGTGAGAAAGGTGTAAAAACGAATGCTGTTGTGTATCAAAATACAGTCCTGACGAACCTTGTGGAACCTGTTTCTCATACCATGTTCAATAACAGGCACTGGGTATTCCAACAAGATTCGGCGCCAGCTCATAGAGCGAAGAGCACACAAGACTGGCTGGCGGCGCGTGAAATCGACTTCATCCGGCACGAAGACTGGCCCTCCTCCAGTCCAGATTTGAATCCGTTAGATTACAAGATATGGCAACACTTGGAGGAAAAGGCGTGCTCAAAGCCTCATCCCAATTTGGAGTCACTCAAGACATCCTTGATTAAGGCAGCCGCCGATATTGACATGGACCTCGTTCGTGCTGCGATAGACAACTGGCCGCGCAGATTGAAGGCTTGTATTCAAAATCACGGAGGTCATTTTGAATAAACTTTAATGTCATAAGAATCTATGTTTTGTTAAGTTCATTTTGGTATATGAATGGTTACATAATTAATAAACTTGTTACAATTATTTTACATTAAACATGTGACAGAATTTATGACCTGACTAGGTACTTACATTAGTTTAAGAACTTAGTTATTAAGGTTAGTAAAAAAATGTTTATTATTTTTTGCTTTTCAGTTTTTTCGGCGGTTTAATTTTTATTGTTAAATTTTTTTATATATTATCATCTTTTCATAACTTCACATGTTTTTCTTTTTACAGTTGTTTTATAGCATTACAATTTAAATTACAAATGATGTATTTTTTTAATAATTCAGATTTTAACTAGTAATTAGGTTACTGAATCAATTTTTTAGAATTTTTAGTTTTTGCTCGGAAACATATTTTGTAAATATATATAAAATTATTTTAAAATTTATGAGAAAATATATGGTAAATTATGACTAAATAGATCTTTATCTTGACCATCATAAATAAATAAATTATATATTTATTTACTCCAAAAATAAGGTACAAAACAAAATACATTGTGCAAATCTTGTTAAAGTCGTTTGTTAATGATTTACAAAAGAAAATTATCTTCATAAATTAAATTCATATATTAATTATATTTCATGTTTTACACATCACCTGTGTTTAGCCTCAGGACCTGCTGCGACATGCACACGAGTCTAATTGAAATGTTTGTACACAAGGTATTATTAGTATCTCACTCCCTGAATAAAAAAGAGTACATTTACGAATTTTATTTAGTAAATTATTTTTGAAAACAAATTCTTATAAATTTATCTTGTTAGTCAATGTGCAATACGTATATATATAAATATATAAACGTAAATATATAATACACATACGTTGCTAACTTATTTTGTCTATTTTAAAATGTGGAAAATTTTCCTGGTAGATATTTTACTCAATCTCTAATGTCGTTTTATTATACGATTCATATTTGGTTTGCGTAAATATGACCACATTTCCGAATTTCGAAATAAGCTCAAATGGCTCCCTATTCGTCTTCGCCGGAATGCTCATATTCAGTCTTTGCTTTATAATGTACTAAAAGTCCTTGTTACCTTAAAGAACGGTTTAAATTCCTTCAAGATGGCCCTTCAAGACTTTTGAAATCTTCAGCAGACTTGCGACTGATGACACCTATGCATACAACGTAATCATATAATAATAAATAATCAACGTAATCAATATAATCATATAATAAATCATTTACTATCCAAGCGGTAAAACTATGGAAATTGCTGCCACTAGACATAAGAAATGCTCAGTCTCTTGTGTCCTTTAATAGGCTGGTGAAAGAACACTAATTATTAATGCAAAATTAATATATATAACTTGTGATATTTATATGTTGTGTTAGTATATATAGCAATTTATTATTTGCAAGTATATACTAATAAATAGGATATACATCCTTATATATATTATTTATGTATTTATATGTACCTTAATATAAGTTTGCAGTTATGTGCACTCAATACCGGCCGATTCATTTTAAAAAAGCTTTCGTCCACGTGGTTGTCTGGAAGAAATCGCTCACAGCGGTGTCTTACCGTCGATTGTACTATTTTTAATATATGTATATATGTACTTTTTACTATTGTAAATTATTTTTAAGTGCAATAAAGCGTATTATTATTATTATTCTAATTGAAGGACATTAATTGAACTTAATTGCGGACTCCCAAAAAAATTCATAATTAATATAAGTTTTACTCCTGTATCATAGATAAGTGGACAATCTGGTGGTATTTTTGTGTTTCGATCTCTTCTTCTTGCATTTATTCCATATTATATGAGCATATGCATGTGTGTGTGAATATGTCACATACATTTGGTATTCACATTTTCTCTGACTATTATTGCCTTTTCTATATAGAAATTTATTATCTAGCCAATCTATTCATGAGCATTTTCACCAAGAAGCTCAATACCATCCACAAAAAGCATGCACCAAGGTTACTTCTTTAAGAGTATTCCGTATTTGTTAGAGTTTGGGTTGGGTGTTGTGCTGATAAAATACATTCTCCTTTTACTCTTTTTGGTTAGTCTTCATCTCAAAATTCACACCGCATTTCACTCACCCTATCTTTGGCCTAACTTTCTCTATGTATGAGCTTCCTACTTCTATCATAACATATTCATAAATACATGTAAAACAGTCATATTATAAATCAACAAGAGTATCCCGGAATTCCATTGAAGATTTGAATAAACGCATTTGAAAACGAATCTTGCATGTGATTTCAATGCAAAAGAATAACTTTGTATGCCTCATACTTGATATATGTAAACATATTTAAAATGTTGTGCATACTCGAAATATGTTTTATGAACTAAACTTTGCTTAATCATCGTCTTTATTGTTTTATTAAGGAATAATAAATCCGGTTTCCAATATTTTTTTAATACACCGCATTTGATTTTTACACCCCTTAAATTTGTTAAATATTTAAGACTAGCTGACCCGGCAAACGTTGTTCTGCCATATAAATAATAAAATGTCAAAAAAATTAAAAAAAATTTTTTGGGGGTGGGTCACCCCTAACATTTAGGGGGATGAAAAATAGATGTTGGCCGATTCTCATAGATACCGGATAAGCACAAAAAATCACTAACTCAATTTAGTTATCTGCCTACTGCCTACCCCCTAAGAACGATGGCGTGATTATTTATAGCCTATGACCATTTCTAGGTTATCATCTATCACCATACCAAATTTCATCAAAATCCGTTCAGCCGTTTAGGCGTGAAAGAGGAACAGACAGACAGACAGACAGACAGAGTTACTTTCGCATTTATAATATTAGTATGGATGACCATTTCTAGGTTATCATCTATCACCATACCAAATTTCATCAAAATCCGTTCAGCCGTTTAGGCGTGAAAGAGGAACAGACAGACAGACAGACAGACATAGTTACTTTCGCATTTATAATATTAGTATGGATAGTATGGATTATTAAACCCAAACTCAGTGGTATTACACTGGAGATCAATCTAGTCCCAGGTTTAAATCCCTCGGTAGCTTGCTCTTAAGCAGTTTTTCTCCCCTAAAGTGCATACTATCGTATAATTACCATGTACTGAACTGTTAAATTCTAAGTGGGCCGTCAGCCTGTCTGCTATCCTACAGCAATAAAAAATTGTACCAAAGGCAAACGAAAAGGAGACCTGTACATCGAAATCACTGATAATGTGTAATTATGTTCTTTTTATTGCTGTAGGACAGCAGACAAGCTGACGACTCGCTTAGAATTTAGCTGTTACCGTCGCCTATGGGTGTTTGCAACGCCAGTGGCATCGCAAACACACTGCTGTCCCATAAGGGTACAGGATCTTGGGTCACTAATGCCGGAACACAACACAAGGTTATTATAGCGGCATACTTAATACCAAAGGTGGTCGCTATCCCTTATTACCTTTTACGACAGGCATTCCTCGGCCGCAGAGGTCAGTATTCTTTTCCCGCCCCTGCACGGATAAAAAGATAGTTCTCTTCTGCCCGCCATACTGGTAACTATTATGAAGGCTGTCGGTCTGTCTACTGTCCCACATTAATAAAAAAAAATCTAATGTAAGATAGATGGATTGCCTATAAGCTATAAGAAAAAAGACGTCAATGTTGAGATAACTCCCAACGGAGGAGAGTAGACGAAGAGAGTATGTGATGAACCCATATGTCAACTAAAGAACATATTGTGCCTACACTAATACGGAATAAGGGCGGTACAATGAAGATTTTTCTAGGAGATATAATTTTTATATTTTAAATTCATTCTTTAATACACCTTACAATTACACACTTTCAAATTCAAATATAAATATTCTTTCATTTGCATTAACACGGTGCATGTGCAACGTTGTACAAAAGTGATGTACTCGTGATCATCAAAATATTGTTTTTATAATGAAATGAATTTTAAAATAAAATTACAATAATTATTTTGATGATATAAATAAATATTTCTCATATAAAACATCCTGTATCATTTTTAAGTAATAAAGTTACTTTCTCTAATACTGGTGGGTAACACAGAATAAATACACTTTTGCCCATCAATGCAGTCTTAAGTTAGGGCATGCAATGCTAATGAATTGATGCTCACATGTCTAGGTATAAAATTTCTACAGAGACAAAGATATATTCATTGAACATATTATCATTGAAGGAAAATAGTTTTGTACTATGGAAAATCCCAAGTAATGCATAATTTTATCAGGGGCAGGATAAATAATGCATTTTATAATTAAACATTTTGTCTTATTAATGAGACAATTGTATTGCAAATAATTGAATTATTTGTCTCCTTTTTATTTAAAATGGTCATCATCATCATCATCCTAGCGTTAGTCCCGGTTGCCACCAAAACTTTCGTTTCGGTGCCCGGGGTCCGCTTTCCGACTTTTTCTACTCCACTTCGCGCGATCTTCAGCATCCCTGGTAGTTAGCCCATTGGCACGCATATCCCCCTTTACGACGTCAAGCCAGCACTTTTTGGGTCTACCCCTCCTGCCGGGGCCCGGCGGAGGCGGCATGGCCAGACATTTGTTTCCCACGTAAGCATCCGGTTGCCGTAAAACATGGCCATACCAACGGAGCCGACACTCCTGCAATTTATCTGCAATGTCACGGACATGAAGACTACCGCGAATGCGGGAGTTCCTAACGCTGTCCTTCCGCGTCACTCCACACATCCACCGCAGCATATTCATCTCCGTGACACGCAGTTCTTGCTTGTGTCGCTCTAACACCGGCCACGCTTCACAGCCGTATAAAAGGACAGGCCTAATGATGGTCTTATAGACCTGTCCCTTCAACTTTACCGGCATCTTGGGGTCACAAATGACACCAGTTACCTCACGCCATTTGGCCCACGCGGCAGCAATGCGTGCCTTGACGTCGCAATCGATGTCACCAGACGCATGAAACACAGATCCCAGGTATTTCACATGGTCCGTGCGCTCGACCGTGTTGCCGTCTATGCGTACGGGTGTGGGATCTGTGGAGTTACAGGCCAAGTACTCGGTCTTCGCCACATTGAGCTTCAGACCACCGTTCTCAAGCGACTCCTTCCACACCTTCACACGTCGCACCAGCCTACCCCTGTCCGAATCTGCCAGCGCGATATCATCAGCATACATGAGCAGCCACGGGGGCTGCTCATGTGAGTTTCTGATGCTGTTTGACAATACGTCTAATACCACGCTAAACAGAAACGGACTAAGGACGGATCCTTGGTGCACACCGACGGTGATGGGAAAAGGTTTAGTGTCGCCAACAGCGGTCCGAACTACGGAATCGGAATCACGGTACATGTCTCGGATGATCTCAATATAGGCCTCTGGAATCCCTTTGGACCGCAATGCCCACCAGATTATCGCGCGAGGAATACAGTCGAAGGCCTTCTGCAAGTCAAGAAACAGACAATGCAGAGGCGTATTCTTCGCCCTGTATTTCTCCGCGACAGTCCTTAGGGCAAAAATAGGGTCCATTGTCCCGTGACCAGGGCGGAACCCATATTGACATTCCGAGACAGTGCACTCCTGTCGAATCCGAGAGTCGATAACCCTCTCGAAGAGCTTCATGGTGTGGGACATGACCTTTATACCGCGGTAGTTACCGCACTCCTGCACCGATCCCTTGCCTTTGAAGACTGGAGTAATGATACTCAGCCTCCATTGGTTCGGGATCGTACCGGTGAGGAGTGTCTGGTTAAAAAGGTCGGTTAAAGTGCCCACACCACGAGAGCCCATCGCCTTCCAGGCTTCGATGGGGACTCCATCGGATCCAACAGCTTTCCAATTCTTCATGCGTCGAAGACAATTCTGGACCTCTGCAGGCGTTATCAGTGGCACTAGTCCTTGGTTCGGAGGAAGATCTGGCGGCTGCACCTCTTTGTGCTGCTTGTTCAGCAGCTCGTGGAAATATGAGCGCCATCTCTCCTTCACCGCGAGGTCCTCGCATAACAAGTTGCCCCCGGGGTCTTTTACACAGCGGCACTTGGAGATATCCTGTGCCGCTTTGACCCTGGAGCGCGCCAACTTATATATGAGCTTCTGCCCCTCAGACGAGTCCAACTTATCGTAAAGTGGTTGTAAGTGGTCTCGTCTGGCTCTGGCTACAGCTTTCTTGGTGGCGCGTTTGGCATCTCTGTATGCGTCGCGATCTTCAGGAGATCTGGACGCTTGCCACTTCTTAAAGAGGGCTTTTTTCGCCCTGGTCTCCCTCTGGACTGAGTCGTTCCACCACCAAGTCTCCTTGTCACACTTGCGTCCGCCCTTAGACACGCCAAGCACCTCTCTCGCCGACCCAAGGATAGCCGCCTGAATCCTGTCCCAGTACGCTTGAACCGGTTCGCCCTCACCTCCGGCGCACTTGTCGCCGATGGCAGAGGCGAACACCTGGGACTTGACATTATCAAGCAGCCACCACCTGATTCGGCGTTGAAGGCGGTCGACACATTTGCCTTTGGGCTTCACGCAGAGGTCCATGACAAGAAGACGGTGTTGTGCAGTGAGACTCTCACCGGGTATGACCTTGCAGTTGGCTACTTTGCTGATGTGGTGTCTCCTAGTGAGTAGGAAGTCGATTTGGGTAGCATTCCTCCCGCTCTTGTAGGTGATGAGATGCTCGGGTCTCTTTTTGAAATACGTGTTCACGATGGCAAGGTCGGCAGCCGCACACGTATTGAGGATGTTCTCCCCTTCCGCGTTGCGGGTACCGTACCCAAATCCACCGTGAACACGCTCAAATTCCCCACATTCATCACCCACATGACCGTTCAGATCACCCCCCAAAATGATCCCCTGTGATAATGGGACTCCACGGAGCACTTCTCCGAGTTGATTCCAAAACGCTATTTTATCGGCGTCGTCACAACCGGCCTGTGGCGCATAGGCACTTATCAAGTGGGTAACTACCCCATCGATAAGCACCCTAACGACCATAAGCCGGTCGCTATGACGTTTCACTTCCAAAATGTCGTTCTGGAACTCCTCCGAGAGCACTATGGCAACCCCATTCTCCCCACCAGGTGCACCTGTGTAGATCAGCTTGTAGCCATTCCCAATGAACCGGGATCTGCTGGCCTTCCACCGAGTCTCCTGCAGGAACGCCACGGCCACCCTCCGCCTGGAGAGCACATCGGCCAACTCTCTCGCGCGTCCGGTTAGCGTGCCAATATTCCACGTTGCGAAGCGGAGTTTCCTTTTGGATGGGGCTAGTGTCTTTAGCCGTGCTCGCCCACGGCACGGCAGCCCTAGTCCACTTGTCACAGGAGTCGGGCGAAGTTCCTGCGCGTCGTTTTGCGGCGACGCCCTATCCGTGACATATCCCTTACGTGTCCGAACCATATTATTTGGCTAGTTTTGGTTTTTACGGGAGCGACTGCCGTCCGACCTCCCAACCCCTAGAGGAAAAACCGAGAGGTGCACTTCCTTTGCCGCATGCAAGCTGGCAAAAGAGTAGTCCATCAGTCGCCTTTTACGACTCCCTTGGAATGACCTGGGGTGACCCTATTCTTTTCACTGGCCGGGGTCACACGGCATATTTTTATTTAAAATGGTATTCAATTAATAATTAATTTTATCTCTGGTTTAAATACTAATATTTTAACTTTGTATTGTTGATTTCATTTGTCCTGTCCAATTTCGAAAATACGCGCCTCTTTGCTTTACTGCTTTACATTAATTGTATTTGTAGAGTAGTTTATTAAAAATTATTGCCTTTAAAATGCGAAATCTCATTGGTATTAATTAAAAATGCGTGTAAATTTTCTCTTGATGCACTTCTTGAAACCGAAGCTCCGAAGTGAAAGGCAGGGAAAATTTTTGTCAAAAATATTTTTGATTATATATATATATATATATATATATATATATATATATATATATATATATATATATATATATATATATATATATAAGTCTAACATATTTTAAGAGCCACCCACCTATATTACGTTGTTATGACATATCGTTAAAGCTTGAATGCGTAAAAAATAAATTGCGATTATGACAGATATTACGAGGTACAATCATAATATTTTGAATGCAATTTTCAGGTTATTTTGTTAATAATAATAAATTAGATTTTAACGCGTTTTAAAAATATTTAAATAAAAAACTAATAGACGACCGCCATTTCGTAATGGTTTTCACAATTTGGAATACCTGTGGGGATCACGAGTTTAATTGCCACCTCGAGCCTGGGTGTTTATTAATAATATTTATTTACAAAACAAAAGTATATAAGAAATATATCAGTTGTCTAGTATCTGTAAAACAAGCGCTCCGCTTTGTTTCTACTTTGGGTATAAATGGCCTTGTATGTGTGTTTATAGTTAATTAAAGAAGCATAGCATTTTCCAGAGTTTGATTACTGATTAGTAACCATGTCAAAAATAAATGCACGCGGTTTTGTATATTTTCATTATACTTTCTTTTTGTGGTTAAATAAACTAGATGGACATATAAATGTATTTTTTATACGAGCCGCTTAACCCTCAACTGAAAGTGTAACCCACTGCGTCCCCACTTTCGCATGTTCACTAGTAAAAGGAGTATTTCAATTATTTTATATTACTTAATCGAATACTTTTGCGTAGTTGATTGATTGCATAATATTTTTTTTTTTCAATAAATAAAACGTTTGAAATTGATATTTAATATTTTAAAATAAATTACTTGATGATAATGACGAAAATAATTTTTCATATATTGTTTATTTTCAAATTCCTAATATGTTTAATATTTATGTTCTAATACATTTTTGTTGCGTTTTATATAAAATTAAATCAATAATAAAAGCTAATTTATTAATTACCATTATCAATTAAATATAGATAGTTAATATTATTATTTGAAAATTCAATTAATTTGAAACAATTTTTACCTAACCCAACTACTTTCTCTTCTTCTTTTAAACCAACTGAAATATTTTAATAATAATTTAAAATACTAATATTGGTAATAAAATAATCCTGTAATTCGTTTAACTTCTATTATTAAACATTATTAATTTCATTCAAACAAATAAGTTATTAAATTTGATTAGTGCATATTGCAATGCAATTTGTAATTTTTTTTTATTATGTAATATAATATTAGTGTTATATTTAAAATGTTGCTTTATATTTATATATACTAAATAAATATTCAGAATACTCACGTGGTACTAGCGTAGCAATCAACTGCGTCCACTACTCGGGAGAGTCCACAGGTTTCTACACGACGTGGGACAAAAGCCCGCGTTTATATATCCGACCTGCGTTACGTCGGCTCATTGTTATGCTTCCTATGAATTCATGGTTCGGTCATTTCATGCCTCATAGTTACTTGCAGGCTTAAATGAAACTTTTTAATAGTCGTTTTGATTGTTACACTTATTAGTATACCATATAGATCAAGTGATAAATTCCGTTGTAAAAATTTATCGTCAGGGTTAGAAATGTATTTCTGGATATAAATAATAAATAAAGTAAGAAATAAAGTAATATAAAAAATCGATTAATCACCTAGTCCCAAAATAAGGCCATTTATGTTACAGATAGTAAACAACTGATATATACTTTAATTTAAAATAAATATTATACATAAATACGAGTACCCAGATTTGAGACTGGAATCAATCCCGCGTCATTTATTCATTCAAATTCAATATTTGAAAGGATTATATTGTTTATTTAAGAAATTTATACCTGTTGATAGTCCTGATACTTTAACTCCAGCATCAAAGGAAGTTGTTTTATAATTAAAATAAATGAATATCAAACTACAATAACTTTCGCAAATCGAGCAAATTATGATTGTTATTGGTGGCGTATGAAACCTTTTGTACGTAAAAAGAAAATATTGCTTTCTTATCAAAATATTATGATAATAATAAATACAGGAAAAGTCATTACCATATTTTAAAGTCAGAATTTCAAAATGATACTTTGGCATTAATGTAACAGCTTTTATGAAAATTTTACTATTGTAGATGTAAATATTGCTACATAAGGCATTAGAATGCAAAGAGACAATATAGAAACGAAATCTTGTTTCTGTAAATTTTCAATCAATTTCCACAAGAAACAGTTTCCCAAACTATTGTTATTATAAAATAATTACTTCAAAATTGTTTTACAATTTTTATTGTGATCCAACAGTCATTATGATGAAAATGGTAAACAAAGCAAAATTGGTGCACGCCCTGTTAGTAGTAGCTTAACCTTTTTTCATGTCTACATTTTCTTTTCTTGAGCAAATGAGTATAAAAATAATCTGCAGTCTTGGTGTAACTCCTTACACCTCATGTGTTCTTGGTTGTTTTTAAACCAAGACAAATTCTGTGTTATCTATGCCACGCTTCGCGGGTATGTGTGTTTCTCGCTCTAGTGCATCCAGTCAGCTAGAAAATTATAGCGATGATCGCGTCGGTATAGTCACTAAAAACCCTGGTTGTCACTGTGGGCGTCCTTGTGGGTGAGCCGCAGGATTAACTTTCGGTCAATACTCTGTAAACGTAAGTGGCCCAACAAGAACGTTAGATAACTCTGCGATCTTAATGACGCAGTTATTATTAATTTCTAAGTACATTTGTGTTTTGAATATTGTAGTTTTAAATATACCCTACTTTATAACTAAATTTATCATTAATAAGCTCTATAAGGGTATTTCTTAAGACACGTCCTTGTTAGGTCTTTAGCCACTTCCTGTTCGTAGCCTTTTGTTGATAATATACAAATAATTGTATTTAAATAGATTATTGCTGTTTTTTTGCTGTTGTTTCTTGCATTATTAAGATTTCATGATGTTTTGAAATTTATTTATTTTTAGTTAATTATCTTCCAAAATAGATTTTATAGAGAAAACACATTCGAAACTACTTGAACGAACATTTACAGTAAATATAATTACAAATGTGCTTTCGCAGAAAAAATTGTAGGCACTCAATTGGAATTAATTATGGTTTAAAATAGTACACAATTTCTGAGAAATGTTATTAAAATGTATTTATAGTTGTGTTAAATCTTAATTAAGTCTAAAAAGTTCTTCAAATATCCCAGTTTAACTTTAATTTAATGGCATTATTTTTAGATTTATTCTATTAATATCATATAATCCTTATTACCTTTATCATACATAGTTAATAGTGGTTTTATTGAATTAAAGTAAAAGCAAAAAACACGTAGTATGTAATAAAATCACCAAAAACTGCCTACGATTTCTCAAATATTCCCGTAACGCCTACGAGATCAGCGTAGTATTAGTGGTCTACGCGCGTAGCGTAAACTTTACTGTTTTAAAGACAGTTCTTAATCTAATATAATTTCTAAAAGCAATGTTGTTTGGTTAAATTGTGTGAATAGACTTAAAATGTGTATTTTATTTGAAATACAAATAGGAGTATACTTCCACTTTCAAAATAGTCTAATGCAGGCTTTGATGCTTTACCGTAGCGCAACGTTTTTTCCCACGTCGGAACTTTTGCAGAGATCTCAACTTTGATTCCTGTCCAGAGAAAAGAAAAACGAATATAAAATTTTATGCATGTTTATTAGTTGTCCAGTACTCCTAACACAAGCGCTGTGCTGCTTACTTTGGGACTAGATGGCGCTGTGCGAATTATCACAGTATATTATTTCTATATCATTCACGTATCATTTATTTTTAATTTGTGACTTTTATATAAAATTACCTAAGTATGCTTTTGATGAGAAAGAAAAGGAGTGTAAGGGAATAAGAACATCTTCGGGGCCCAAGTCAACCTCACCTGCAAGTCGGCGCACCCTGCTGAATAACGGACGAGGATCTGACAATGGCTTTCCTTTTGGGGGGGGGGGGTCAGACGACTGTCACCCCCGTAAAAGTTAAAACTAACCAAATCAAATAATGGAAAGACTAAGATTACGGGATCGTCTAAGGGCTAGGGCGCTACCGTATAAAGGCGCGCAAGAGCTTTGTCCAGCTCTTATGAGAAGTGGAAAAGGGCTACCGTGTCACGGGCGGGCACGGCTAATGACGTTAGCCTCAACTCTCGCAGCCCAAACATCTCGAAAGATCCGCTTCGCAACATGGAACACAGGCACGCTAACCGGACGTGCGAGAGAGTTGGCCGATGTGCTCTCCAGAGGATCGTTTTGGAGGGTGATCTGAACGGTCATATGGGTGAAGGCTGTGGGAATTTTGAGCGTGTTCACGGTGGATTTGGGTACTGTAGCTGCAACGCGAAAGGAGAGGACATTCTCAATACGTGTGCGGCTGCCGACCTTACCATATTGAACACGTATTTCAAAAAGAGAGACCCGAGCATCTTATCACCTACAAGAGCGGGAGGAATGCTACCCAAATCAACTTCCTACTCAGTAGGAGACACCACATCAGCGAAGTGGCCAACTGCAAGGCCATACCTGGTGAGAGTCTCACTGCACAACATTTTCTTGCACATCTTCTGCACAACATCTTCATGTCATGGAGTTCTGCGCTAAACCTAAAGACACGCATGCCGAACGTGTTCAGCGCCGAATCAGGTGGTGGCTGCTTGATGAAGTCACATCCCAGGAGTTTGCCTTAGCCGTCGGTGACAAGTGCGCCGGTAGTATGGACGAACCAGTTCAGTCTTACTGGAACAAGATTCAGGCGGCTATTCTTTGGTCGGCAAAGGAGGTGCTTGAGGTGTCTAAGGGTGGTCGCAATTGTGGCAAAGAGACATGGTGGTGGAACAACACAGTCCGGAGGGAGATTAGAGCGAAGAAAGCCCTCTTTAACAAGTGGCAAGCGTCCAGATCACCTGAAGATCGCGACGCATACCGGGTGCCAAATCGTGCCACTAAAAGAGCTTTTACCAGAGCCAGACGATACTACTTACAACCATTTTACGATAAGTTGGAATCGTCTGAGGGGCAGAAGCTCATCTATATGTTGGCGCGCTCCAGAGTCAAAGCGGCACAGGACACTTCAAAGTGCCGCTGTGTAAAAGACTCTGTGGGCAACCTGCTATGCGAGGACCTCGCGGTGAAGGAGTGATGGCTCTCGTATTTCCAAGATCTGCTGAATACGCAGCACGAAGAGGTGCAGCCACCATATTTTCCTCCGAATCAAGGACTAGTGCCACTGGTAACGCCTGCAGAGGTCCAGAATTGTCTTCACCGCATGAAGAATCGGAAAGGTGTTGGATACGACGGAGTCTCATCGAAGCCTGGAAGGCGATGGGCTCTCGTGGTATGAGCATCTTAATCGAATTTTTTAACCGGACCCTCCTCAATAACGCTTTTACCAGCCAAAGCCAGCTGATCCCGAGCCAATGGAGACTGAGTATCGTTACTCCAGGATCCGGGACTCCAATGGCAAAGGATCGGTGCAGGAGTGCGGTAATTACCGAGGTATTAAGGTCATGTCCCACACTATGAAGCTCTTCGAAAGTTATCGACTCTCTGATTTGACAGGAGTGCACTGTCTCGGAATGTCAATATGGGTTTCGCCCTGGTCATGGGACAATGGACCCTGTTTTTGGCCTAAGAACTGTCGCGGAGAAATACAGGATGAAGAATACGCCTCTGCATTGCCTGTTTCTTGACTTGCAGAAGGCCTTCGACTGTATTCCTCGCGCGATAATATGGTGGGAATTGCGGTCCAAAGGGGTTCCAGAGGTCTATACTGACATCATTCGAGACATGTACCGCGATTCCGATTCCGTGGTTCGGACCGCTGTTGGTAACACAAAACCTTTCCCCATCACCGTCTGAGTGTACCAAGGATCCGTCCTTAGTCTGTTTTTATTTAGCGTGGTATTAGACGTATTATCAGACAGCATCAGAAACTCACATTAGCAGCCCCCGTGGTTACTCATGTATGCTGATGATATCGCGTTGGCAGATTCGGACAGGGGTAGGTTGGTGGGACGCATGGATGCGTGGAAAGAATCGCTTGATTATAACAGTCTGAAGCTCAATGTGGCGAAGACCGAGTACTTGGCAGCAACTACATAGATCCCATATCCGTGCGCACAGGCGGCGATATAGTTAAGCACACGGAACAGGTGCAATACCTGGGATCTGTATTTCACGCGTCTGGTGACATTGATTGCAACGATAAGGCACGCATTGCTGCTGCGTGGGCCAAATGGCATGAGGTGACTGGTGTTATTTTTGAAGAGAGAGGTCTATAAGACCATCATTAGGCCTGTTCTATCTTTATAGGGATGTGAAGCGTGGCCGGTGCTAGAGCGACACAAGCCAGGCACTGCGAGTCCCGGATAAATATGCTGCGGTGGATGTGTGGAGTGACGCGGAAGGACTGCATTAGGAACTCTCGTATTTGCGGCAGCCTTTATGTCCGTGACATTACGGATAAATTGCAGGATTGTCGCCTTCGCCACGTTTTACGGCAACCGGCTACTTACGTGTCCAAATCATGAAGACACAAGATTTATCTTACCAATGGCTTCCAACTCTTATGTTTGTATCAAAACTCATCATTCACTTTCTGCAAGCTACAATTCGTACACTTATACGTTTGCCAAGACGTGGATTGTATACAAGAACAGGCAAGAATTGGATTTTTTTGGGCAGACAACAATGATAATGTGTTAGAACTTTTTTCTCTTACTTTATGCGTGTTTATTGAAATGTCATATTATAAATTTAGAATTTAAGTAACAATGGAAAGTTTATGACAGAATAGCAAATATGTCTTTTTTTCTTTTTAGAATGATACCAAAATATGTTTTTGTCTAGAATAATAAATAGTTAATATAATTGTATAAAAAGTAAATGTGTTATTTTCAGTGTCTTTATTCTTTATTTTAACATAATGAATAACATCAATAAAAAAGAACGAACATAATTCGTTATAGATCGCGAATATCTGAAACTTAGATATATATGGCAAAAATTATATTCTTTCGCGTTACAGAGCAGTAGCACGTCTGTGGATGAATTAAGTTAGATTAATTCCTAGGATAGGTGAATAATATTTGTCATCGCGTTTATTTTTCACTATTTAATACATTTTTTTTATTGCTGTAAGACAGCAGACAGGCAGACGGCCCGCTTAGAATTTAGCAGTTACCGTCGCCTATGGACGTTTGCAACGCCAGTGGCATCGCGAACACGCTGCTGTCCCATAGGGGTACAGGAACTTGGGTCACTAACGCCGGAACACAACACAAGGTTATTATGGCGGCATATTTAAAACCAAAGGTCGTCGCCATCCAGACGGGCTTGCTTTCAAAGCAATTACTTAATATCAAACTATTATACTTTATATAAGTACTATATTTTACTATATTTTATGTATGAAGAATTTTCCATAAAAATGTTTAAAAATAACGTATATTTTTCAATAAATTATATTCGGTACATCCCACACCCACTGATTAGTTCCGCCCTACGACGTAAAGCCTCTCAAAGGGAATGTTATTATAGTTGTTTTCCAAGCGGAGTACTCAAACAATGGTTTTATTTATTAATATTACTATATTTACATGTAGGTTTTCTTTGATTATTTTATATCAGTTTTCCTAGTTAAATTAATATTCATAAGCCGCCTTTAATTTTTTTATTGCTGAAGTACAGCAGATAGGCTGACGGCCTTCTTAGTACAAGCAGCCGCCGCTTACAGATCTACACGACGCCAAGGGCAGCGTGTTGGCGCATTGAAGAACTGGAATTTGTATCACTTTGTCGGAATACAACACAAAGCTATTAGGGTGATATAATTAGAGACTAGGAGTAGTTTCCACCCAGACGGGCTTGGAGCCGAGAGGCATTCCTCGGCCACAGGCGTATTCTTAGCCCGCCCCTGCACAGATAAAAACAGAAATTTGGTCACGACCAGAAATAACATTAATCCTACTGCATTATTATTCTCAAAACTCAAGAAGGGCATTGTTTGTCTTTTGGGGTTGCGAGTCATTAGCCAGCAGTAGCAACTGTGAAACCCAATTAAGGCACATATTTAAAACGAGAAAAGTCCCGATAAATCAACAGTTCGAGTATAATGCCGGGAATAAATGATAGCACGAAATAAAAACAATTAAGTATCTAGTAGGACATTTCACTCATATAGTAGAAAAGCGTATTTTGTAATAAATTGGCATCCTTGAAGAGTTAACATTTCAATATGTCAAGAATCCAGGGGTTCTGACCCCTAAATCGGACTACTAAGAGGATCGTCAACAAATGATGAACAATGTTTTTTTAACAAATAGTTTGCAAATGGTTGAGAAAATGGCGTAGTTGAAATGTCATATACTTATGTTTTGAAATTAAAAGAGTTTTATTTCCAGATATTATATTTTTCTATCTTGAAATGCTTCATGCATGACGCTTAGGGGCTCGGGACTGAATAGTGTGGGACTTCCAAGCAATGCACTCATATATCCCCACAGTTGACAAGGATTGACGCGCGTCACTGGTATGGCCATACCAGTCACATACAATGACTACGAAAACTATTAAGTGTTTCCTTTATTATTATTATTAATAATAATAAGTGTTTCCTTACTCCCTGACACCCATGCGGAGAGATATGCATTCGCATTCGCTTGCTCTGGCGGGCTGGACCGGCCATAGCGACTTAGTCCGGCCTTTTTTGTGAATCAGCCGTGGAATGGCTTACTTTGACTGCCTCGGGTCTCTGGCAGAGGTGAGAGGGATACAGCGAATAATGACGCGTAACCCCGTCTCTGGTTATAAGTATTAAGAATATTATTCGTAACTTTACGAATATATGTATCATTAATTTTATGATTCGTGAGTGTATTATTATTAATTTTAAGCAGGCTGTTATGTATCCGTCAATCCAGAAAAAAAAGCGAGCGCTAGAATATTGTTGTCAGATTCAGAATGGCTCAGGCTAAAACATTGCACCGGGAAAAATCTTAAATGTGTTGATGCGCAAGTAAAACTTATTTAAATATAATTAATTTAATATATATTTCATAAAAGTAAAAAAGTCAGTATAAGTCTAATTGCTGACATTGCTTATTAAAATCTAATTTAAAAAGTTCGTGTGGTACTGGAAATAAAGAAAAACACTGCCATAACTTACCTCCATTTCCTAACGTAATGAGAGTAAAGAGTACCGACATCTTCTTCAAGATGAGGGGGGAGGGGGGGGGGGGGTCATACGCATTACAATATTAAAATAGAGACAACCTATTTTCTCCAACCTTATTAGTTATAAGGAAGTGAGAGATATAATAGATATGAGTGGATAAAACAAGATGATAAAAATAGATTTATCTTCTATTAAAGATATGCGAGTAAACATAAATATTATGGTACATTCAAATGTACCAAGTGTTTAAAGTGTCGCTTAAGCTGTGAGTAAATGTTGTTGTAGCAAACTTGGTGTTTGATTTGAATTGTAATCAAGTAATGGATTGTGTTCCTGTTTGTTGGAATGTATATTTACTTAGTCATATGAAATGCAAATGGCGATATTCAAGAAAGTTGTAACTGTATCAAATTTGAATAAAAAGTATTTTTAAATTTTAGTTTTTAGCACATTTACGAGTCTTAATATGTATGTACATATATGTCTTAATAATAGGTCTTTACCTATGAAATTGCCGTTCTGCAGTACTGGCCATTTCAAATCAAAATAATTTTTGTTTGGCTAAGAATTCTAATTTCAAATAAATTTTATTTTAAAAACATGGAATTCTTTTTCCAAAATTAGTCATTTCATTATTGATTAGTGTAACATTTTCATCGCATTTCAATCTTTTTCGTCATCATGGATACGTTAAAAATTCGAGTAATTATGGAATATAAGTACCGTCGTGGCAGCAACGCGGCACAAGCGGCACACAAAATCAACGATGTTTACGGAGCTAACACTACAAACCAACGCACCACATGTTATTGGTTTGCTCGCTTCCGTTCTGGGAATTTCGACCTGAAAAATGAACCTCGCGGTCGTCCGAAGATTTTGGTTGACAATGACGAATTAAAGGCGATTGTGGAAGCTGATGATACACAATCTACGGCTGAATCAGCAGCAGCTTTCGACGTTAGCGTCAAAACAATATTGGTCCATTTGCGTCAAATTGGCAAGGTAAAAAAGCTTGACAAATGGGTGCCCCACGAACTCAATGATCGCCAGCGTGAAGTACGCGTCGAGACGTGCCTTGCACTGCTCAACAGACACACAAATGAAGGAAGGTTGAACCGCATTGTTACCTGCATGAAAAATGGATTCTGTTTGATAACCGCAAGCGCTCAGCAAGTTGGTTGGGTCCTGGTTCAGTACCTAAACAATGCCCTAAACGAAAACTTACCCCTAGGAAAGTGAATGTCATTGTTTGGTGGTCTAGCGCCAGTGTGATTCATCACAGCTTCTTACCAAACGGGGTGAGCATTACTGCAGATGTGTACTGTGAAGAATTGAACACAATGATGGAGAAGCTGGCATATCTCGAACCAGCATTGGTCAATCGCTCGTCTCTGCTCCTGCACGACAACACGCGACTTCATACTGCACAGCAGACGGTCTCCAAGTTGCAAGAACTGGGGTTGGAAGTTCTCCGTCATCCGCCCTACTCATCAGACCTTGCGCCTACAGACTACTACTTTTTCCAGAATTTGGATAACTTCTTGGCGGGAAAAAAATTCAATACACGAGAGGCAGTACAAAATGCCTTTGAAGAATTTGTTGCCTCCCGTCCAGCTGATTTCTTTAAGAAGGGCATCAATAAACTGCCACTGCGTTGGCAAAGATGCATTGATTGCATGGGTGATTACTTCGATTAATACAAATAAAAAATACATGAAAAAATTCGTTTAATTTTTTTCATAAAAAACGGCAATTTCATAGGTAAAGACCTAATATATATATATAGTAAGATGAAAAATAGGTAGGAATCATGTACCACTTTTTTACAATTTTTACTACCTTCAAAATAAATATGATTAGATACTATGAGCCCATGCTAGAGAAAATAAACTAGGTTGTCCACTGAGTATGGGTTTACGCCAAATAACAAATTTCAAGAAATCCGTCTGTTTAATTAATAATAGAAATAAGAATTTTAGTTCACAATTTTCCGATAGATGTCGTTAGCAGTTCTGAAGTTATATTGAACAGTTGTAGTGTTTGTGATTTAATATTATACTACCCACATTTTACTTAGTACCATAACTTGATTTGTGATTGGAATCAAGATGACTGTTTTTAATTCTATCGGTGTGCTTTGGTCATTAGTATAAGATGTTTATATTTTTTGATACTCCCGAGTGTTCTTCCACAGTGATAAATAAAAGGTATAAATGAGTGTGAGTGTTTAATTGACCAAATGGTCCTTCGAGCCGGATAATAATGAGTAAACTGTAAAGTGCAAACATTAACTTAGTAAATTCAGTGAAGTGTTCGACTTATATTTCCCATCAAAAAAGACTTAGAATATTTGTGTTGAAAAACACTTATAAATTTTTTGTGAAAAAGGACTTAGGAATATCTTAACGATTAGTAACTTAGTTTCTGGCAGTGAATTTGGACTTGTGTTTTTACATATAAAATTTAACATGGCGGATAAAAAGATGAAACAATATATTGCACAATTAAAGACGAATTCAACTAAAATTGAGAAGTTATTTACAGGCGCAAGAAAATGTGCTAAGGATAAACGAACGAGAGGGTTTTTGGATTCACGTCTGGAAATTTTACAGGAATATTGGGCTAATTATACAAAGACTTATGATGTTATTTCTGGATTATTAGATACTGAAACATGCGATGTTGACTTAGAGAAACATTTTGAACAAACTGAAGAATATTATTTAGAGTTTAGGGCTTGGCTTAAGGACAAGTTATATGAATTTAAACAAAATCTAGGTGAAACTTCAAAGTCTGAAATTCATGTATCTGATAGTCAGGCAGAAATATCGAGGATGAGACCCAAACTCCCACCAATATCCATACCACAGTTTTCGGGCGATTACAGTCAGTGGATGAGTTTTCGAGATTTATTTCGCTCTTTGATACATAATGATGATCGCTTGACTAAAATTGAAAAACATCACTATCTAAAGACCAGTTTATCTGGAGAAGCTGAACAACTATTGAGGAATTATTCACTTACTGAAGCTAACTATGATGACGCCTGGAAAAAACTAAATGAGAGGTATGATAACAAGAGAATGATCGTTAATAATATACTTACCCGATTTTTAACCCAAAAGACCTTAACCACAGAATCGGCTAAAGGTATAAAGGATCTTATTGATACCTCAAGTCAATGCCTAACGTCCTTAACAAATTTAAAGATCTGTGCATGGAATGCCATTGTAGTGCATATCCTTGTCTCCAAGTTGGATATTGAGACTCGAAAACTTTGGGAGCAATCTTTAGAAGATTCCACTAGTATTCCTACATATGAGGATCTCCAGAGTTTCCTTGAGAAGCAATTCCGAGCCATGGAAATGTATGCACCAAAAGGAAAAACTATTCCACAAACACCTAAAGTAACTAACATCAAAAGCTTCGCTACTAAAATTGACAACATTTGTACTTATTGCACACAGAATCATTATATTTGCCACTGTAAAGAATTTGCCTCTCGCTCCATACCTGAACGTCAAGATTTTGTAAAAAAAAACAACATTTGTTTTAACTGCCTCGTAAAAGGTCACACAGTTTCAAAGTGTAGACAGAGTACAGTCTGCAAGAAGTGTGGACGTCGTCATCATACATTGCTGCATTTTACCGCTTCTAAGGACGACAAATTAAACGAAACTGATAAGGAGAAAGATGACCCAACTAGCAATGCATCTAAAACTTCCTGTAACTTGAGTGTTAACCTAAAAGCTGAAACAAAAGATGATCTTGTTATTTTAGCCACTGCTGTGATTAAAGTAGAGTCAAAGAACAGTGGTACTTACGCATTAAGAGCTCTTGTTGATCAGGGTTCTCAGGGATCTTTTATCTCCGAAGCAGCTGCGCAGTTATTGAATCTTGATCGCACTCCAATTACTGGCAAAATCTCTGGAATTTCTAATACATCAGTGGTCACTACAAAATCTATGGTCACACTTACAGTCCACTCTACAAAACACAATGCATCAACCTTCCAGGTAAATGCATACGTTTTAAAGAAACTCACTTCATTGTTGCCTTCACGTGAGTTCTCACAAGATACTTGGCCTTCATCTATGCAGTTGGATCTGGCTGATCCCAACTATCACAAGCCAGGGTCTATTGAAGTTCTGCTTGGTGCCGACGTGCATGCATACATACTGCTTGAAGGCTTACACAAGTGTAACTCTCTTATTGCACTCAACTCTCGCCTAGGTTGGCTAATCTCAGGTAGAGTTTCACAAACTGGATCGACAATAAACGAACATAATACAGTTGTTATGCAAACCAAGATTGAGGTCGATCAGTTACTAAGACGATTTTGGGAGATTGAAGAGAGTTTACCCCACAAAAAACCTATGACCGAGTTAGAAATACAATGTGAAGAGCACTTCAAACTTACTCACACTCGCAATGCTGTTGGTCGGTACATTGTCCGTCTACCATTTAAAGATAATCCACCCACAAACCTTGGAAATACAAAACCCCTTGCAATCAGCCGCTTACAGCACATGGAAAAACGTTTTACACATAAGCCTGAATTCAAGGAAGAATATCACAAATTTATGGAGCAGTATGAATCCCAAGGTCATATGATGATGATACCTGAAAAGGAAATAGTTACACCTGAAGTTTATTATTTACCTCATCACGCTGTTCTTAAACCGACGAGTCTAAGCACGAAGTTGCGTGTAGTCTTCGACGGAAGTGCTGCACCTGTAAATGGAAAATCATTAAACGATGAACTACTTATTGGCTGTCCTCTTCAACAAGATGTCAGAGATCTTATAACTCGATGGAGACAACACCAGATTTGTTTAGTCGCAGATATTCGTCAGATGTATCGTCAGATTCTAATATGTAAAGATGACGCTGACTATCAAAGAATTTTATGGCGAAAATCTCCAACACAACCAATAAAAGAATATAGACTACTTACAGTTACTTATGGAACATCTTGTGCACCCTTTTTGGCCATACGCACTCTTCACCAATTGGCTGAGGACGAGAAGAATGATTTCCCAACTGAAGCTGAAATCCTGAAAAGCGACTTATATATGGATGATCTGCTTACTGGTGTCTCCACAACGGAAGACGCTGTGATGCTACAACAAAGGTTGACTGAACTTTTAGCTCGTGGTGGGTTCCCTTTACACAAATGGTCCTCTAATAGTAAGTTAGTGTTGTCCCAAATCCCCAGTGTTGATAAAGACTCGCAAAGTGCGGTTAATATAAAACTTCAAGATACAATTAAAACTTTAGGTATTACATGGAACTCGGACTCTGATAACTTTGAACTTAATTGTAATTTAAATCACGATAATAACACAATTACCAAAAGAAATGTATTGTCCACAATTGCTAAATCTTTCGACCCTCTAGGTTGGCTAACACCTGCGATTATAAAACTTAAAATCTTTATGCAAAAACTCTGGTCGGCCGGCTTGGATTGGGACGAAGAGTTGACTCCTGATCTTAAAGAGGAATGGGTTACTTACCTTGATCGTTTCACGCACATTGAAAACATTCAGTTCCCTAGATGGCTTGGTGTATCTAATGACACCATTAAGCGGGAGCTGCATGGATTTAGTGATGCCTCTTGTGCTGCATACGCTGGAGTAGTGTACCTTAGAGTTTTGAGAAATGATGGCAACATTAACGTTTACTTTGTTCTTGCCAAATCCAAGGTTGCCCCAGTAAAGCAAGTATCTCTCCCACGTCTGGAACTCTGTGGTGCATTACTAGTAGCCAAAATGATAAATCATGTTAAAACCGTTTTAAAAATACCTGACAATGATATTTACACTTGGACAGACTCCACGATAGTTTTGGCTTGGTTGCGTAAGATACCAAATACTTGGACTACATTTGTTGCAAATCGCACTTCAGAAATTTTGACACTCACAAATAGTAACCAATGGCATCATGTTAGTTCTGCAAATAATCCCGCTGATTTAGCATCACGTGGATGTTATCCTTATGATCTACAGCAGTCAAAACTATGGTGGAACGGACCTCAGTTTTTATACAAGGCACATGAAATTGAATATTCTTTATTTGAGATTTCTCAAACCGATTTAGAAATGAAACCCACCCCAAAAATATTATGCAATGTAAATGTTACCGAAAATAATGATGCTATTGCAATTTTAACTCGATTCTCCTCGCTGTCGAAATTGATTCGAGTCATTGCTTATTGTTGTCGTTATTATAATTTATGTAAAGTTAGAGTGCATAAGAAAATGTTTACTGAACCTGCTTATTTGAGCGCTAATGAGCTTGATGATGCTTTTAATCGATGTATTAAACTATCACAATTGATGTCATTCCGCGACGAGATCTCTCGCTTAACGCTAGGTAAACAGGTTGCCAAATCAAGTAAGATTTATGTACTAGACCCTTTTATCGACGATAAAGACATTATTCGTGTTGGTGGTAGACTCGCGAATGCAGAGATTCCAGGCGACATGAAAAACCCGATTCTGTTAAGTGGCACTTGTGCCTTATCTAAACTTATTGTTATAAATGCGCATTTGAAATCTCTGCACGGAGGCAATCAACTTACTTTAAATATTGTAAGACAAAGGTTTTGGATAACTCGAATTAAAAGTCTTGTCAAAACTGTAATCCACAAATGTGTCCCTTGTTTTAAACAGAAGGCTAATCCACTCCCTCCTTTTATGTCAGATTTACCTAAATTCAGGATTAAACCTAGCCGACCCTTTCTTACGAGTGGAGTAGACTTTTGTGGACCCTTTACAATGAAATTGTATCCTGGTAGATGTAAGAAAACCAGTAAAGTTTATATTAGTCTATTTGTCTGTGCCGTAACAAAAGCCATTCACTTGGAACTTGTCACTGACCTCACTTCTGCTGCATTTATTGCCGCTTTTCGGCGTTTCACCGCTCGACGTGGTCACTGCAAGGAGATTTGGAGTGATCACGGAACTAATTTTGTAGGCGCGTCCCGTGAACTAGATCTCGCGTTCAATAATTCACAATCTCAACTTGTGGCTGAGATTTCTGAACTTCTCGCTAATGATTTCACGCAATGGAGATTCATACCTCCTCGAGCTCCACACTTTGGTGGAATTTGGGAGTCAGGAGTGAAAAGTATTAAAGGACACTTAAAACGGGTTATCGGCCAAGCCTTCCTCACATACGAAGAGCTCGCTACTTTATCAGCCCAAGTCGAAGCTTGTGTAAATTCTCGTCCCCTCACTCTTATCAATTCTACTCTTGACGAACCCCCATTAACACCAAGTCACTTTCTTGTCGGAGAGCCCTTAATTGGGGTTCCTAAGCCGTCTTTGATTGATGTTAACTTAAGTCCGTTGAATCGATGGCACATAATTCAACGTATGGTGCACTGTTTGTGGCGTCGCTGGCAAAACGAATATTTAACTACGTTACAGCATCGTTACAAATGGAACATAAAGCGACCTGATCTTCCCCTCGGCACTGTCGTTCTCGTCAAGGATGACACACTTCCCCCTGGAAAATGGCTTTTGGGACGTATTATGCAGAAACACCCAGGTGCTGATGGTGTTACAAGAGTTGTAACTTTACAGTACAAGGACAATATTTTTAAGCGACCTATGGTGAAAATATGTCCTTTGCCCCTGGATGAGTCTGACTCCTAGTAACCAGAAATTTGTTTTACTTTGCTTTGGTTTATATCTTGTCGTCAGGTCTTAAGGACTTGAGTCGTCCTTGGCCGGCGGAATGTTTAATTAATAATAGAAATAAGAATTTTAGTTCACAATTTTCCGATAGATGTCGTTAGCAGTTCTGAAGTTATATTGAACAGTTGTAGTGTTTGTGATTTAATATTATACTACCCACATTTTACTTAGTACCATAACTTGATTTGTGATTGGAATCAAGATGACTGTTTTTAATTCTATCGGTGTGCTTTGGTCATTAGTATAAGATGTTTATATTTTTTGATACTCCCGAGTGTTCTTCCACAGTGATAAATAAAAGGTATAAATGAGTGTGAGTGTTTAATTGACCACCGTCATTAGATTTCTTCCGTTGTGGTTTAATTATCTTCAAGTACTATAAAAAGAACTATTTTCCTTTTGTTTAGTACCTGAACTAATGGATAAGTAACATGGCCAATACCGCGGGCCAGGCCGGCGCCAACTCACCCTTCGTAGCAAGACGGGCACCTTCCAAGATATGCGCCAGAGAATTAGTTTTTGCCAACTGGAATATCTTAGGCAATGGAAGAGGGAGAGAGTTTTACCTTCCGGTGTCAAATCAGAAGATAGTTCCTAATTATTATTATCTATATATTATCTAAGGCAGTTTCAAAGAAGATAACCTAAAAAATCGAATTTTAGAATTAATATATATATATATATATATATATATATATATATATATATATATATATATATATATATATATATATATATATATATATATATATATATATATTATAATAATTACTTATTAATTGTCAAATTTATAGCTTTTGAAATCAGTTAAATACATTATCTAAGAAAAAAATAAGTAAAATATTATTTTTAATTTCCCGGCAGAACGAGTATACACCATGCGGAACACTCAATTATCCATTTTGACATGGTAGTGCACAATAAGACAAAGGAAAGCGTATTTCAAAAACAATTTACGTTTTGTTTCGCGTTAAATCGTGTGAATATTAATTCCATGGTTTTATTTCTAACGGATATTTAAAATTTTAGTTTATTTACAGATTAACTCTCAAAATATTTTTAAGCAATTATGAAAGAAATCTGACAATCTCTTCTTCTCCTTCTATATATGTGTAGTATAAACCTCACATTTGATAATTCGACAGTTTGGAGATTATTTAAAGATGTTAATGCATCACATAATGGCAGCTATTGTGTTGTTCGCCTGAAAAATCAATTTATTCTTGTTCACATTTAAATGTTGATCTAAAAGTTCTATTTATTAAGTGCAGTCAATGTTTAAAGCAAGTTTTTAAATTCAAAGTGAAAGTTCAATTTATTTTTCGAATTACTTCTACTACGAGTTACAAAAGGCCTAAAAAGGACTTAATAAATTATTACATTAATTAAATATTATATGTTTTAGAAGACTATTTTCGTGGAAAACCTTTTTGCCTTTAGGTCGGGTATGTGACTCCTCAGACTTGCTCGCTAAAAAGCTCTGCTATCAATAAATGCATGGACCAAAAAATATGGTTTGGCCTACACCGTGGCTCAGGTCACTTCTACCATTTGCGTTTGGGGGTGAGGTTTTTGACTCTCCGGTGCTCTCCTAGTACATGGACTAAGAGGTGCTACGTTAACTTACATACGCCTTCCACACAGTACAGGGGCGGGCGGCGGACCTCCCCCGATGGGCGGCAGAAGGTCATTTTGTTTTAACAAGCTTCAGAAAACGCATGTTTAATTTTTATTTTATTTTATCTATCGCTTAGTTTAAGTTTAAAACTTTCTAAACTAAATAGAGAGTTTTAATTATCTTTTTCACGGAACTTCCTGTATGGAATATTTATAGACGAGCAAGTTACTTTAAGTTACCTACATATGGTTAAAAGTCATATTCTATATGCAGAATATGATTCGTGAGCATATTACAGAACATGTACTCCTTTTTATATTGTTGGATAGTAGACAAGCTAATGGCCCACTCAATATTAAGTAATTACCTTGCCTATAAACACCAGGGGCACCGCTTACACGTTGCCATACACTTAGGGTATCTAGTCACTCATGCCAACACAACACAAGGCTATTGGTGGTATATTTAGAAACCAATGGTTGCCATCCAGACTTGTTCCAGGTTGTTTTGTCGCCTAATACTGCAGGCTGGCCTCGGCCGCAGAGGCCAGAATTCTTACCCCGCCTCTGCACGGAATAATTCTTAAACGGAAAATAAAGTATGTAATTTAATTTAATAATGCATTATATTTCTAATAATGTATGTATATTTCTAATCTCAGTTGGGTTAACATTCAAAATCAAACTGTGATTCCGTTTTCCAAATTTATAACATCGTCGATTTTTTGATAGGAGAAGTCTGCCATACATAAATCTATATAGTATGTTCAATAGTCTGATATCAAAATTGACATCTAATAATGGAACCACGAGTAGTCTTATGAAAGTGAAAAAAAAACGAACAATAGGCGTCACATTAACACTTTATCTGACCATTTGTGTAGGAATAACGGATTTATTGCAGTACTAAACCAAAATAGTTTTAATAATGTAATCTCCATAATAGATAAAAGGATAGTTAATTGTGTGTGGAGATGAAGGCATAAAGTTTTTTACATTCAGAATACGTCAGACAAGCTTTCTTCGAAATGTTTACAGTGACATCATTTCGTTCTGGTGGTCATTTATATGGTGGTTGGTCATTTATAATAAATAAATATGCTGAGATAATACATACAGCGTCTTAAAGTAAGCAATAAGCACTTGTGTTATGGATTTTTTTATTGCTGTAGGAAAGCAGACAGGCTGACGGCCTGCTTAGAATTTAGCAGTTACCGTCGTCTATAGGTGTTTGCAATGCCAGTGGCATCGCAAACACGCTGCTGTCCCATAAGGGTACAGGAACTTGGGTCACTAATGTCGGAACATAACACAAGATTATTATGGCGGCATACGTAAGACCAAAGGTGGTCGCTATCCAGACGGGCTTGAGGCCCTACCACGTAGGTAGTTTTGTCGCCTTTTACGACAGGCCGACCTCGGCCACAGAGGTTAGTATTCTTTCTCCGCCCCTGCACGGATACCAGATAACTAATTTACTTTTCAGACGCAAGACCGGAATTGAATCCGTGACCTTTGCAAGCGTAAGGAAATGCGTTAGCTGCTACGCAACGGTTAAATAACAGAAGTATTGGCAACATAGCAATCTCAACAGCTAAGAAAGAAGTAAAGGATTAGAAGTGAAAATATTTTTTATATGTACATATATATCGCAAGTTTGTTACTTTTAACAGCCACAAAAAATGAAAGTTTATTTTTATTATCAAAAAGTTTCCGAAATGAAAAATCTATAACGTTCTCCCTCTGGTCACCCCTTAGAGAACACACGGTACAGTACACTCGCCACCCTTATCCAAAGGTGGACTGGTTGCATATAAAATCAAATCCAAACCATTTATTTCAATATGAGATCACTTAATTCATCATCATCATTTCAGCCGGAAGACGCCCACTGCTGGACAAAGGCCTCCCCCAAAGATCTCCACGATGATCGGTCCTGCGCTGCCCTCATCCAACCTATTCCGGCGATCTTGACCAGATCATCGGTCCATCTTGTGGGGGGCCTACCAACATTGCGTCTTCCGGTACGCGGTCGCCATTCAAGGACTTTTCTGCCCCAACGGCCATCAGTCCTTCGAGCTATGTGCCCAGCCCACTGCCACTTCAGTTTTGCAATCATCCGGGCTATGTCGGCTTTGGTTCTCCTGCGAATCTCCTCATTTATGATTCGATCTCGCAGGGAAACTCCGAGCATAGCCCTCTCCATTGCCCTCTGAGCGACCATGAGCTTTCTCATAAGGCCCATAGTTAGCGACCACGTCTGCGTACCGTATGTCATCACTGGCAACACACATTGGTTAAAAACCTTCGTCTTGATTAAGGATCACTTATTGAATATCAAGAATCTACTACCGTTTCCAATACAAAACTGGCTGGGAAGAAAGGTCGAAACAAACTCCCCAGCGAATATACAGGTTTTCCCACCATGTTTTCCTGTAAAGTCAGCACATGCTAATTATCCTGTAAAATGCACATTGGACAAGCCCCAAGCCCGTCTGGATGGTGACCACCTTTGGTCTTAAGTATGCCGCCATAATATCTTGGTGTTGTGTTCCAGCATAAGTGACCCAAGTTCCTGTACCCTTATGAGACAACAGCGTAATCGCGATTTCACTGGCGTTGCAAACATCACGATAACGGTAACTGCTAAATTCGAAGCGGGCTGTCAGTCTATCTGCTGTCCTACAGCAATAAAAAAAGACGAGAAAAACTTATTAGTTTTTTGAGAATCTTGAGATCTTTTTCGAGATGAAAAGGATCTTGATTGATCTCCGACGTGACTGTAATACCACTGGGCTACTTTGTCACAATTTTTATATAAATTATTTAGTTTTTGGATACTAGTACAAATTTAATATACAAGAAATGCAAAATTAAAAACGTATAAAACATCCGTTAGATCACTAATATAGTTTGGTCCCCAAACTAGGTTAGCCTGTATTTTGTGGAGCTCCTTCCAATCATAGTATATTTCTGATAAAACTAAATTGGAAACAGAAACATGGTAGAAGCCTTTTCTGTGTAGGCGTTTATGTGTTTTGTGTGGGTGTGGGTATGTTATACATGATAATTATTATAAATATAAGCAAATTAAATACATTAAGGAATATTACCTATTACCTTTTTATTTATCTTTTGTGAATAAATACATTTAAAGCGAAAAAACTCAGGTGCGAGACGGAAATCGAATCAGTGACTTCCGCAAGCATACTAATGTGCGTAAGCCGTTACTGAGGTCGTCAAAGTATTAAGTAGTATTGGAATAACAGTTTTTATATCAAATAGTCATTATATAATAAAAAATTACATAACTAACTCTATTTAATTCATAAATACATTTAGCATTTCATTAATTAACGAACTGCGCGTTCACATTGACTCGTTTATTCAAAATAAATGGGACAAATTGAACAATACCGCAAATCAATGGAATTTAAAATAATGGTTTTAAAAATAAAATACCCGTTAAGATTTTCTGTCCATCTGCATTTATTGCTGCAGGGTTTGGTAAAAGTTTAAAGGCTGATATTCTTCCCCAGTTTTAAGTTGAAAGTTTATGAATAAAAAAATTCATTTACACGTCTTCCCTCTTTCGTGATGTTTTCTGAAGAACAGCAGAGAGGCTGGCGGCTAAATAGAGGTACAGGGACCTGGGTCTTTAAGCCGGAACATAACACAAGGTTATTATGGCGACATACTTATAGGCCAATAATTGTCATCCAGTCGGAATCATCCATGTAGCTAGGGGTTTTTTGGTCGCCTTTTACGACAGGCCGGCTCCAGCCACGAGATATTTTTTATTTTATATATATAAACTTTATCTCCATTACATAGTAAGAGGTTTATTTATACTCATAGACTTTTTTTAGTCAAATTATTATTTTATATAGTTTACTTCTAACTTTCTTTTTAATGCCATTTTCAATTTGCCATGAGTTCACTAATTGTGTTTTCTGAAAGTTTAGTCTGTTATGGTCTTAAGGTTACACCTGTCACGCTCGTGCATTTGTCATTTTAGAACTAAATGCCGTATTGATTCCTCTCCTAGACCACAGGCGCAGTGCAGCCTATCCTTTAGTTTCAATTTGTGTATGTATGCTGAAAACTCGCCGTGCCCAGTTATAGTTATTATAAACCACAGGGGTTAGTATTCTTACACCGCCCCTGTTCAGAGAAAACGTGTATAGAGTGACCTAAATACCCATGCTTGATTTACCATATCACTACAATTCTTCTTTTTTCTATTGGATTTTTTTTTATTGCTGAAGGGCAGCAGACAGGCTGACGGCCCACATAGAATTTAGCAGTTACCGTCGCCTATGGGTGTTTACAACGCTAATGGCATCGCGAACATGCTGCTGTCCCATAAGTGTACAGGAAATTAGGTTAGTAATGCCGGAACATAACACAAGGTTATTATGGCGGCATACTTAAGACAAATGTGGTCGCCATCCAGATGGGCTTGAGGCCCTACCACGTAGCTAGGGTCGGTTGTTTTGTCGGCTTTTACGATAGGCTGACCCCAGCCGCAGAGGTTACTTTTCTTTCTCTGCCCCTGCACGGATAAAGTTTAGTGGGGAGCAATAAAATATCTTGAAATTGAATAGAAGTAGGTGCTGTTTCTGCTGGTTTTTAAAGCTATTGGTGCTGATATTTATAACTATAAAATATAATTAAGATGTATATTAATATTAAGATATGCTTTAGTTATATTTATAGACCTGAAAGACTTTTATTTCATAATATGAGTTTTATTTAATCTCTATTCTCTCAAAGGTAATTGATATGTTATATTGTATTTAAAATAATATAAGATAAATGGCCACCTTTGTGGCGCAACGGATTTCACACGGAGGGTGCCAAAGGTTCATAAATTTTTGATTCTTAAATAAAGTTTTATGTAAAAACTAGCTGTGCCCGCGACTCCATCCACGTGGAATAGTGACTTTGAGCAGAATTTTTTGAATATCTTATGGTTTATTTTATTACAACCCCAAAAATATAAATGAAATATGCAAACAGTCAATATTATCGAATGCAACTGATACACCATGCGCCTCCGGAATACGTACGTTCGAACCTAAAAAGTCCAGCATAAGCTAAACCCTATTTCATATGATTGATGACATAAATCTGAGGTTAACTTAAATTGGAAATTCAACTTACAATGTGCAGCCTAAGCTGAACCCTATTTCATATGATTGATGATATAAATCTGAGGTCAACTTAAATTGGAAAATAAATATCCGAAACTTATAATTTTTAACAAAAACTATTTTTTTTTTCTAAAATTAAAATAGTCGAAGTTACTCCTTGATACATCAGCTATCTGCCAGTGAAAGTCCCGTCAAAATCGGTGCAGCCATTTCGGAGATTAGCCGGAACAAACAGACAGACAAAAATTGTAAAAAATGTTGTTTTGTATATGTACCGTGTATATGTCCGAATGCACTTAGTAAAAAGCGCATATTTTAATATTACAAACAGACCCTCCAATTTTATTTATTTGTATGGATGTAGAAAAGGATGTGTTACGCAACGACACCTAGAGTAAAAGAAAAGCTTGGGCATCAGGATAAAAAAAGTGAAAAAATATTCCTGGCTCACAGTATTCATGCCAACGAAAGACATAATAAAGAGCTGGTCATGGTCGAAGATAGATAGAAAAAAGGTCAGAAGAGGGAAAAAACCACTCAAGGCAATATGTTCGCTTACAATTACTAAAATACTTTAGATAGTGACCCCTTAACAGCCGGTGAAGTGATGAACGCTCACATTAAACCCTCGATGCCCATTTTAATGACACTAACTTATTGGCAAACATCGTCAATTTACGACAACCGCAAGTATGTTTAGAGATAGTGTTGCCGGGTGTAAAAAAATTTAACAAATAAAAACTTTTTAAACTGTTCCTAAATAATTCATTTCTTCTAAGAGTTAAGCTGTTTTCATGGCGTGAGTAAGATTGAGTAAAACAATAAAGTCTGTGGTTTACTAATTTATACTAAAAAATGCTTTAATACAAAATTGAACTAACAAGTAAATAAATTCTAAAAATACAATATAGTAATAGCTTATATCAACTAATCATCTCGTCTCGTAACAACTAATTATATATATCATAAATCTTACATAAATCTTGCAAACTTCTAACGATTCTGGCGATTCTGATTCAAAATTTTTATTATAATATGTTAAGTATATTATAAATAACCAATATAACAATATACATATAATAAACAATATAAAATTTCAACATGTATTTTTGATAATAAGAATATTTTATAACCTATCATTATTTACATTATGTCTGGTCTGAAAGAAGATGTAGTGACAAAAATAGAGAAAGGTATGCTGAAATGGTTTAGCCATGTCGAGAAAATGAATGAAGAACGATCGACGAAAAAAGTGTATAAGGCGAGTGTGAATGGAAGAAGTGTTGGAAGGGGTAGATCTAGGCGGACGTTTCAAGACCAGATCAGGGACGTCTTAAAAAAAGGCCAGGTCAAGAGTACCCTAAACCGAAGGGCATGTATTAAGGGAATAATGAAAGTGGACGAAGCGAAACAAGTATGTAAGGATCGTAGCAAGTGGAAAGAAGTGGTCTCTGCCTACCCCTACGGGAAAGAGGCGTGATTATATTATGTATGTATGTATCATTATTTACCTCTGCGGCCGAGGTCGGCCTCTAGCTACGTAGCCCCAAGCCCGTCTGGATGGCAACCACCCCTGGTGTACAAGTATGCCGCGATAATAACCTTGTATTGTGTTCAGGCATTAGGGACCCAGGTTCCTGTACCCGACAGCAGCGTGTTCGCGATGGCCCTAGAGTCGCAAACATCCGTAGGCGACGGTAATTGCTTAGTATTAAGTGGGCCGTCAGCCTGTCTGCTGTTCCTCAGCTATAAAAAAAAAATTAATTGTCATAGAAATAATTGAAAAAAAAATTCATTGTCATAGAAATAATTAATTGTCATAAAAAAATTAATTGTAATAGAAATATAGCTATTTTTGACCCACTTGTATTGTATAATTTTGTATTAATATATTTTTGTTTTGTTTTTGTAATTTATTTCTTGAGCAGGCGGTCATCATCTATAATTATTGTGATTATAGATGATATTTTAAATGTAACTAAACTTGACTAATCTGTATTTATGTGATGTCATGTTGGTGAATTATTTAAATATATATAATTTTTATTTAATATAGAGCGTATTTTTATCCCTGCAGGGGCGGAGAAAGAATACTAACCTCTGTGGCCGGGGTCGGCCTGTCGTAAAAGGCGACAAAACAATCCACCTTAGCTACGTGGTAGGGCCTCAAGCCCGTCTGGATGGCGACCACCTTTGGTCTTAAGTATGCCGCCATAATAACCTTGTGTTGTGTTCCGGCATTAGTGACCCAAGTTCCTGTACCCTTATGGGACAGCAGCGTGTTCGCGATGCCACTGGTGTTGCTAACACGTATAGGCGACGGTAACTGCTAAATTCTAAGCGGGCTGTCAGCCTGTCTGCTGTCCTACGCAATAAAAAAAAATAATAAAATAAATAAAATAGCGTCACCTAGCGTTCATTAGGACTTCAAAGTATCCTGACTACCTTGCATTGATCGCTATGGAATGGAACAATGGAATTTCAAATTTTAATATCCACATAGTAAACTTTTTGTATATTATGGCAACACAACTGTTGTGTCACTTTACGACTGTTTGAAAAAGTCCAAGCTCTACGTATCAATATTTGCTTCAATCTGACGTAAAGGTAATCTGATCTAGATGGTCTAAATTTGTTAGTTAATACCAAAATCATTTTATTATTGCGTTATAAACACGTGTTTACCTAATAGTTAAGGATCAGATATAAACTCGTATTTTTAAATAATTTATCATACTTTTAGTAATTTCAATTATTAAAGGACATTAATGTAATAATATATTTGTATTATTACAATTTGATTTAAAAACCATATAATATATATATTTTTTTCAAGACTACAGGCAATAAAGCTAATTTAGAAACAATTTTTGTCAGCATAAAAATATGTATTGATGTTTTTAACTAAAATAAAATGTTTCCGAAGATGTTGTCCCGCCATCTATGTTGTACGTTGGTAATCACTACGAAGTAACCTTACCGGAATGACAACGAGACTTGCCATATTTTAGGTGCAGAATTTTCAAAATGGTATGTTGTTTTTTAAGTATAACAATATATTATCTTTTGTAGAATATATAAATAAAGAAGAAATTAGCAAATAATTTAATAAATTAAAGTTGGTTACATTTTTGTTTACTTTTGTTTTCTTTTTTCATGTTTTGGCCATGAAAATATTATAGATTTAAAGTCATAACATAATCATTATAAAGAAAATATATTGGTCGTTTACATAATTTTCAAATTACTAAATAATATACATTTATCTAAGAACATTTCTATACGAGTACACTAACTCCATCTATAACACAATTTACAAAATTAAAGATTGGCACGGGGTCTTACGTTAGTATAAGTTTGAAACCTTTATGAGATTATTTAAAAACACCATGTTTCATATAGATGTCTCTACACGTCACTAAATTTTGAGGACCATGATGTCCCACAGCTGGCATCGATCCACTTTTAGTTAAGTAATATTTGTCAATTGTATGAAGCTGGTGGGAAGTTTACATAAACCAGTGATTTTTGAGTGTAGGTTTCTGAACGGTATTTCCCGTTACCAGGGTTTTATACTATAATATACACAAAGATAAATTAGCTAAGATGTGCTAAGCTATTGTTAAGATAAAGGGTTGGAATTTAGGCAACGAATGTTTAGAATATGTGAAAATAATTTGTGCGATGTTGCTATCACAAATAATTAGACCATGATAACATACCTTTTTAAAAACAGACACGAACATCTTTGCCATTTTGATCTGTAATGAAGTAACAAATGTTTTACAACATAGAAACCATAATGTTTGCGATGCATCTCCAGTCGCGAGTTGGTACTATGCTACAACATTTTTAAAACTACTATACTTTTTATTATAATGTACAATGGAAAAGCTTTTTACCCGGAAAGCAAATTATTTATAAATATTTAAATCTTTAACTATTAATTAATTAAATCTTAAACTTATCAAAGCTTAGCGACTAGCAACTGACCTTAGAACTCCTGAGGATCTTCGTAGAAGTAGTTTGTATGATATGAACCAATATTTGTAATTATTTTTCAATTCAAGTTATCTATAATTTCTTTATACTTATACCGTAGTCTAGAGACTATTATATGGGAAATTTGCCTTTTTATATTTTATAGGCGTCATTTTTCGACTAATATTTACTTTCTTTTTCAATTCAGTATTAAGACTAAGGATGACGATATTAGGTTTACTCTAGGACCTAAATGAAGTAGGGTAGCACTAGACAGACGGTAGTAGCACGAGTTGGAGGAGGCCTATGTTACCATAAGCCTCAACTGAACAGGCACTCTGAAATAAGAGACATACAAACTGCGCAAATGTTTGAAATATGTATAAATTATTTTTGTTTCATAAACAGAATGAAAGTTTTATTATTACTATTGTTATACGACTAAGACTGAGCAAGCCTTTACAGCTGTCTTAAAATGCACAATGAGTAAATACAGCAAGTACAATCTATAAAATAAAACAGGCAGATCATGTAAAAATTGTTTAAGCGTGCAGGCGCGGAGAAAGAACACAGACCTCTGCGGCCATGGTCGGCCTGTCGTAAAAGGCGACAAAACAACCCACTCTAGCTACGTAGTAGGGCCTCAAGCCCGTCTGGATGGCGACCACCTTTGGTCTTAAGTATGCCGTCATAATAACCTTGTGTTATTTTCCGGCATTACTAACCCGATTTCCTGTACCCAGCAGCGTGTTCGCGATGCCACTGGCGTTGCAAACACCCATAAGCGACGGAAACTACTAAATTCTAAGTGGGCTGTCAGCCTGTCGGCTGTATTACATCATTAAAAAAAATTTAGTATGAGAGCAAGTGAACAGTAAAATTAGTTGATAGGACACCTAGCGACGGAATCAAATTTAGAGGGAGCCAAAATTAAAGATGGGAAGATATATTGAAAAATAATTCCGATAAAGATTGGAGAAAGTAATCTTAGGCAGGAATATGTGGGATAAATGGAAGAGACCAACGCTGCATAGATGATTTCCATGTTAGAAGTAGAAATGTGGTGTAATTAACGCTAAAGTAAATTTGGAGGCTGTAGAATAAATATTCATTTGTTTTATTGTTTTAAAGTTAAAGATGAAACTGTAATACAAATAACATTTACTAAAATGTGTTTAAAACAAAAAACATTAACAAATAATTTTCTCTCTTTAGCAGTTGGCAGACTGTCGTTCCATACAACTGTGACAACAAGTGCAGCGGAGCGAATAACATTTTATAGTCAGTTAATTTCAACCGTTTTTGTTCTCCTGAAAACATTACCATTATAATTCTTTTTAAACTTGTTGTTATATTTTCAGGTGAAGTACTGTAGGATGTGTAGTAATAAAAGCGTCTTATTTATACGCGTAGCTTTCGATCTTAAATTAGATAAAAATTATTTTATTCAATATAAAGTCCAACAAATTACTTAGTTGGAAGCCAAGAAGATATCACTGTTTCTGAAATTAAAGTAGGCTAAAGAGGAAATAATAACAAACTCCCTAACAATATATTTTTCATTATTATTTTATGTCGGTTTCTTTTTATCATTAGAATGTATCAGCTAGTATTCGATAATCGGTACTTACAAAAAAAATATTTATTATAAATATGTATTTATATAATATTTAATATGACGTTATTTTAATTATTACAAATCTGTGCGGAAATCATTATAAACTTTAGTGTTGTAAATCCTTTCCCACGCAGACGTTGCTTTAAAGTTGTTTTTTAATTTGTATGTTTCTAGAAATTACCAGAATTTTCTCTGAAACTTTATTGTAAAAAAAATTTGTAATTTTTTTTATATCCTACTATCTACTTAAGAGAGACTTTATGTTAATGCTATAGAAAGTCCAATGAACTATCATGATCGGATATATTGAAATCAAAAAGTTTATTCACAAAATAATTTAATTCAAAGTAATTGAATCGTTTTATAACAAAAGTGGTAAGTAGAATGGCCATAAAATATCACGTGTGGGATAAATGGAATGAAATGCCAACAATTACTGGCACTGACAGTGGCATCGTGGACTGGCTATCTGCCAGTTCATTCCCATTCGTTCTCCGATCTTGCCAAAGACAAATTTGTGACCATGCCAATAAAATTTATCTGTTTGTGAGTAAAATTACCTTGAATGAGTCGCTTGTAATTTCGATAGCATTTTATATGAAAGTCTAAATGCAAGTTGAGTTGAGTCATATCAAGTAAAACATGTCTCGAGGAATATTATAATATAATTATCACATACCGTCTATAAAAAAATATCATAGAAAACCTGCATACAGTGATAACCAGCATGTTTACCCAGTCTACCAACCTTGAAAAAGCGTTACGGGTATATTATACATCGCCTTAACCCAACACTGGTTGGTACCTTATGGGCTGATATTTAATATCTAGGGGTAGGCGGCACTGGAAAAGAAGCACTGGAAGTGGTAATGACTTCTGGCAACTGGAGATTAAATTCCCAATTCCCCCCGAACGCCCACGACTTGCGGTGTGTCGCCTATGGGTGTTTGCTACGCTAGTGGCGTCGCGAACACGCTGCTGTCCCGGTACAGGAACTTGGGTCACTAATACCGGAAACAACACAATGTTATTATGGCGGCATACTCAAGACCAAAAGTGGTCGCCATCCAGACGGGCTTGAGGCCCTACCACGTAGCTAGAGTGGGTTGTTTTGTCGCCTTTACGGCAGCTCGACCCCGGCCGCAGAGGTTAATATTCTTTCTCCGCCCCTGCACGGATAATTTACCGCTAGTCAGTTTATATAAAATTAATTACATTTTATCTGTTGGGGTAATAATGCAGGAGCTCAACTAATGTCTAAATCTCAGTTCAAGTGTAGATAAGACATGTTTATATCTTTCCCCGCGGGCGACGAGGAGGACACGGTGAACCACACTGTCGCCGTGTGCCCTGCGTGGCGCGAGGAGCGCCGCGCCCTCGTCGCCCAAATCGGCGTGGACCTGTCGCTCCCAGCCCTGGTTCTGTCCATGGTCGGGGGCGATCCTGGATGGACGGCCGTCGCCTCCTTCTGCGAGGCAGTCATGTCCGCAAAGGAGGCGGCGGAGCGGGAGCGGGAGTCGACCACCACACTCCCCTCCCGCCAACGCAGGCCACGCCGGCGGCGCCGGAGGGCCAGTAACGACCTCCGGCCGCCGTAAAAAGCGGCCGCGGGTGGCCCCTCGGGGGAGGACCCGCCGCCCGCACTATTGCAGCGAGGGTGAGGGCTGCGTGCTGTTCCGCGGCCCCCCTCATCTCCTAGAGTTGTTAGGAGAGCGCCGGGGGGACGGAACCCTGACCCCCTGGCGCCAACACTTTAGAAGGGGCCCGCCTCAAGACAAAGGGCGGGCCGGCGCCGGCCCGGGCCACGAGATCGGCAGGCCATATATCCGTGGGCCCGGGCGTAGGCGATAGGAGAACAGCGGGGTTTTTTAGTGGGTAGTCGGATGGCCAATCATCTTTCCCGGAGTCCCACATATCCCTCGGTCCCCCCGGGCCGGGGGAACCCGTCAAGAGAGGTTTTTCCCCGAGACCAAAAAAAAAAAAAAATGTTTATGTACGATGCCGGTCACGGACCCAGATGGCACCGTACGGGAACAAGAAGGATTGCTCGAGAGCAGTGGACTGTATGGGAGAGGAATGGGAAGGAGCGGTGGCAAGAGAGACACGATGTTTTGCAACGGGCAAAGAAATGCGCACTGACCTTGTTTTCACCCCTTCCCGGTTCGGTTCAGGTCGTTGAGGAACTGCTGCACGGCACCAGCTAAATACACAACACTGAACACACACAGATTTAATGGCACGGCCAATTAGAGTAACCAGGGAGGTCGAACGTCGACCGTCCCGTCCAGTTATTTATAATTATCGCACACGGTGCAAAAAGCGGTTATCTCATGCCAAACGTTGACACAAGAAGCCAGTTTTTCCGTCCCACCCTCGCTTACCATTATTACCTCACCGAGAGTGAGGGTAGATTACAAAAATCAGGTGGCGGGATTTCAAATGCCCTTACGCAAAGATCGAACATGCCCCCCACCGAAATCATTATGATGATTTCCAGGAAATAGGTGAGAATGGGAGTGAGACGTTGAGATAAATAAATAAATAAGAGTGTAGTACATAAGAATTAATCCTAGTACCCTACAACTAATAAAATAAATAAATAAGTGTATAATGAAATTAATTAATGTAGGGCAAATGACAAACTTTATTGATAGGTCTTTTGAAGAGACCAGATTTAGTGGTACGCAAAGTTACTACACGAACGATATTACTAATACCTGGATAAATCTCCTCTATTCTTCCTAAGGGCCATCGTAAAGGCTCCTTTAAATTAGACTTAAGTTTAAAAGTAGTTGTAACTTTTTTGAAATGTTTACCGAATGCCATGCAATTAGGTCCGCAGTCGGAATATATAAACTTACAAAGACCACGACAAGCTACGAGCCTGTCAAATATGGCTAAAATACAATCACAAGATAGATCGGAGAGAAGCTCCAGGTGCACAGCCTTTGTTGAGAAACAAACAAAGAGACATAAATAGGCTTTGTGCACCTTTGCATTACGCCTTAAACTTTCCTTAATAAGAAACTGACCGCCTATATCACAGCCAACGTGGCTGAAAACCTTTTCAGGTTTGAGACGTGCGGCAGGCAAGGGACCCATCAAAGGTTGAGAACCTCTGGGGTTGAACCTAAAACAATTAGGACACCCTGATAAAACTGATCGAATAACGTTTCGAGCATTGATTATCCAAAATTGTTTACATAAAATGCCATGTAACGTACGTGGCCCTACATGTAAATATAATTTATGATAATATTCGATTATCATGTTAGTGGCATGATATTTCTTCGGAATGTTTCGGAGTGTTTCGTATTATATGGAAGGTCAGAATGTAAAAGTCTGCCCCCCACCCTGAGGAAATTATTAGAATCCATAAAGGGACGCAACTTACGCAGTGAAGATACGTTGCCTGTTTTAATTAGTGTTTTAATTTCTAAGTTAAAATGATTCATTTGAATTGAACGAATAATAATGTCACGAGCCTGTGCCAGTTCACTGGTGGTTAAGGGTCCGAAAAGGCGTTCACCAGTTTTCAATTTTATATTATTTTTAAACCGTACGCACCAGGCTATAACGCGAGTGAGTTTATTAAATGAAGAAAAGTTATTAAATGTTAATTCTAAATCATTAATTATTATTTGTTCATTAGATGAGTTAAAGCAAAAGGCGTCAACTAAAGTTTTCATCTCAGGGACTTCGGTTTTATCCGTAATAATAAATGTACTAATAGGCCACTTTTCAGAGTTATCTGATAGCCACACGGGACCATGGATCCATTCCCTGGACTGATCTACTAATTGATCAGGGAGAAGACCACGAGAGCATATATCTGCGATATTATTTTCGCTTCTTATATGGTGCCAACAGTTGGGTGACACCGATTCAATTATTTCACTAACACGGTTAGCAACGAACGTTTTCAATTTGTAAGGCTGTGTTTGAAGCCAGGATAAAACTATAGTTGAGTCACTAAGAGCGACTATAGAAAAATTAAAGTCCTTGCAGTTTTGTACGACAAAACTAACAAGCTTCGAAAGCAGCACGGCTGCTTGCAGCTCCAACCTAGGTATAGAAAGCAAAGGTTTTATTGGAGCCACTCTGGACTTACTCATTAGTAACCTAACCTTAACTTGACCCTGTGTATCGACACTTCTGAAATACAAGCAAGCTGCATATCCTAGCGAGGATGCGTCGCAAAACCCAATTAGTTGAACGTCAACGAAATTAGAAATAAGAAGATGTCGATCTATGCGAAGGTCAGATAAACAAGGTAGTTTGGTGAAAAACTTCATCCATTTATTGGATAATTCGGTCGGGATTGGATCGTCCCAACCTAGACTTAGCTTCCACAAATCCTGCATGATACACTTGGCAACAAAGGTGCATGGTGATATAAGACCTATGAGGTCGAATATACTTGCAAGTAATTTTAACACAGATCGCTTTGTATATTTTGTATCTATTATGTTGTAATTAAAAGAAAGAGAATCGGATGAAGGTAGCCAAGTCAGGCCTAAAACCTTCAAAGATGATGACGCATCATCTTGAAAATTTATACTAGTAATTTGGTCTTCAGACATCCTAGAAAGCAGCTCAGGTTTATTGCTAGCCCACTTGCGCAAATCAAAACCTGCGCTTTTCAGAAGTGATATTAGCTCACCCTGAAGGGAACAAGCTTCAGAAACTGAACGGCATGACCACAACAAGTCATCGACATAAAAGCCTTGTGTAAGTACACGAGAAGCCTCAGAAGGCGGAGAGTCTGCGGCGAGCTGATGCAAGGTGCGAATAGCGATGAAGGGAGCGCTACGAAGTCCGTAGGTGTTCGTTTTAAGTTCGTAAGTACGCACAGGCTGGTCAGGAGATTCCCGCCAAAGTATATGTTGGTACTTTCGCTCTGAGGGGTCAATGAGCACGGCTCGATACATCTTGGACACGTCAGCAGTGAAACAGACGTCGTAAAGTCTAAATTGTGTAATGATTTTTATGATGTCCTGATGTAACTTGCGACCCGTCAGGAGCACATCATTAAGTAACGTTCCAGTGCTAGTCTTCGCGGAGCCGTCAAACACTACACGCAAGGGCGTTGTGGTCGATGTTGGACGAAGCACACAGTGGTGTGGGATAAAATATTTTGAGGGTTCAGTACCATAGTAAGGTACCATATGTCCTAGGGATTCATACACTTTCATGAAATCAACATAAGAAGACCTTAATTCTGGAGACCGAGCGAGACGTCGCTCAATTTGCATGAGACGCTTATAAGCTACTTCATAAGAATCGCCAAGCGGTTCATGACTGGGATTTAAAAGGAGAGGTGCGACATATCGGCCAGTGGGGTCACGATAATGTCTTTTAATAAATATTTTTTCTGCCAGTTCGTTATCTGGACTTAAAGGAATATCGCACGGCGAAGATTCCAACTCAAAAAATCGTTTGAGAGTTTCATTAATAAGATTATCCTGAGTAGTGTACGACACTAAGGATGTGGACGCAACTGCGTGGCAATCCACTTTATCACTGGAGTGAGACACGGTCAAGTTTCCAGTGATAACAAAACCGAAAATACTTCCTAGCGCAATAGGAATGTCGCGGCTAAAAATAAATTTCCTTCCATCATAAATGTGAGGAAAAACATCACTACCCAATATCATATCGATCGGGGATTTAATGTGAAAGAAAGGATCTGCTAAATTCAAATTTTTATATTGCATAACAATTTGCTCCGGTATTTGAATAGTAGGCAAATCGGAAGTTAATTTACGTAGAACAACGAAATCAATATTAAAAGATTGCTCACGATTATCGCGAGGTTGTATTGTGCATGACGTCATGCCATAATTTTTAATATTTTCTCCAGCTAATCCGTAAATACTAAAGGAACATTTACGTTGAGATAAGCCGAGACGTTGTAAACAAGACAACGAAATAAAGTTAGACTGAGCGCCAGAATCAATCAAAACACGACACAATTGCAATTCATTATTTGCATCAAAAACATTAACGAGCGCGGTCCCCAATATAACTACGCTGCTATAGCTCTGAGCCGATGCACACGAACTTAAAACAGCGGGCGATGATGACGCAATCGGTGACGAAAGCGTGCGACTGCGTGTCGGTTTTATATTATCAGTAGACTCGCTGTTATCAGTATGCAATAACAAATGATGCTGTTTTTTACACACCAAACATCTAAAACGACTAGTGCATTTGTTTACATTATGATTAGGCTTTAAACAATTGCAACATAAAGAAAGAGCGGCAGCACGGCTGACCCGTTCCTTATTTGATAAATCTTTAAACTGGTCGCAACGATAAATTAAGTGATCATATTCACCGCAATGTAAACAAAGCGTAATATTTTTACGCGAAGAAGTAGTGTTCGAAACACGTTTATTAAATTTAATTTTATTGAAATTATTATTTACTTGAGATTTATTTAACTGATATTTCGAACTAAAGTTGTTTATATAAGATTCACTATGATCAAGAATTTTTATTTGGTTGTGTATAAAAGAAATAAGATCCAAAAAATCTGGCAATAATTTTTGGTTTAGAGTTTGTTCGAAAGACTTTCTAGTTTCTATATTTAAGGCTCTCAAGGCGACATGACACAGGATATAACTGCCTAAATTATCAATTTCTAAAGCTTGAATCGCCTTGTACGAATTTTCAAATGTTTCTAAAAACATATTTAAATTAACAGAAGATTCCTTATTAAGAGGTAAAAAATTTAACATTTTATCTAAATACCTATCGACGAGCATTCTTTTGTCGTAATATTTATTAAGTAAAGATTGCCAAACAACGTCATAGTTAGTAGCGGTAATTGGCACACTTTTAACAATATTTAAAGCAGAACCCTTAGTGCACGATAACAAGTAATGAAATTTATCAATTTGCGGTATGCTAGATTGATTATGTACCAACGAACAAAATGTCTCGTAGAAGGTGGTAAAATTCTCAATATTGCCGTCAAATGTAATTAATTCTAACTTCGGCAGGTGAGGGCGAGATTGTTGTATGGGAATTTCAACCTTATCACTACTACTCGAAGGCGTACATTTGGAAGCGCATATTTTTATTTTATAATAAATTTCATCGAAACTGTCCAATTCTTGTGTATTCATCAATGCATTAGGGTTATGATTAAGTTCATACTCGTAAATGAGAAATATTTGTTTTTCAAATTTTAATCTTAAGTCGTCGATTTCTGAGCATTGTAATAAGAATAATCGCTCAGAATCGTTATTAATGAGATTGATTGATAAATTATATATTTTTTGTAGTCTTTCGAATATTCTTTCTTTATGACAAATTAGTAGTTTAAGTTCAGGAGAAGTAGGAGACTCATCCACACGCTTTTTAGACATAATGAAGTATATCTACCTACTTCCACGATATTTTTAAATGTAATATGTATATATGTTACAAATAAATGTATATAGAAATTAAATATAATAGTATGTTTATATAATGTTATAATAAGATTATATAAACGTAAATATTATAGTATTATATTTTTTAATTATAAGTTTTAGGAATTTAAGAAATTTAAGAAAAATACCTTCCGATATTTTTATAAGAAATAAGAATAAATATAAGTATATTATAAGAATTATATAGGCTGCGTTGGCCCAAAAAGAGAGGATCTAGGCTCGAATGGCCAAAAAAGAAATGATCTAGGCTCGAATGACCAAAAAAGAATTGTACGATGCCGGTCACGGACCCAGATGGCACCGTACGGGAACAAGAAGGATTGCTCGAGAGCAGTGGACTGTATGGGAGAGGAATGGGAAGGAGCGGTGGCAAGAGAGACACGATGTTTTGCAACGGGCAAAGAAATGCGCACTGACCTTGTTTTCACCCCTTCCCGGTTCGGTTCAGGTCGTTGAGGAACTGCTGCACGGCACCAGCTAAATACACAACACTGAACACACACAGATTTAATGGCACGGCCAATTAGAGTAACCAGGGAGGTCGAACGTCGACCGTCCCGTCCAGTTATTTATAATTATCGCACACGGTGCAAAAAGCGGTTATCTCATGCCAAACGTTGACACAAGAAGCCAGTTTTTCCGTCCCACCCTCGCTTACCATTATTACCTCACCGAGAGTGAGGGTAGATTACAAAAATCAGGTGGCGGGATTTCAAATGCCCTTACGCAAAGATCGAACAGTTTATATCTTTCCCGCCAACGCAGGCCACGTCGTCGCCGTAGAAAGCGGCCGCGGGCGACCCTTCGGGGGAGGATCCGCCGCCCGCACTATTGCCGCGAGGGATAGGGTCACGTGCTGTTCCGCGGCCTCCCTCAATTCCTAGAGTCAACACAGGAGAGTGCCGGGGGGACGAAACCCTGACCCCCTGGTGCCAACATCATTTTAGAAGAGGCCCGCCTTGAGACAAAGGGCGGGCCGACGCCGGCCCGGGCCACGAGATCGGCAGGCCACATATCCGTAGGCCCGGGTGTAGGCGATAGGAGAACAGCGGAGTTTTTAGGGGGTAGTCGGATGGCCGAACATCATTCCCGGAGTCCCACATATCTCTCGGTCCCCCAGGCCGGGGGAACACGTCAAAAGCGGGTTTTTCCCCGAGACCAAAAAAAAGTTTATATCTTAACTGTGGACCACAATGAATACAGTTAAAAATAATTTAACTTATCCTTGTTAACGAATATAAAGTAAAAACATAATTGCATATTAATGGAACAGGTGTATTGGACACTGAGGGAGACGTTTCCGATCAGTACCTATTGAAAACTTTATTAATTTCTATGTGTATCAGAGTACAAACAGTTTTATATTGTTAGTTATAGTTCTCAGAAGTTCAACAACAACATCGGCTACTCGTTAAAGTAGAAAAAAGTGAAGTTAGTTATAAGTCCGAATAAAGTTTTTCTTTTTAGTTTCGTATTTAAGCAAAACGTAAGAAGCCAATAAAAAACTAAAGTTATACATATTTATGTGATTTACTGTCTCATTAAAATAAATAAAAGATAGTTTTGAAGTATGTATATTATATTAAGGTATATTAATTTGCTTCAATTTTCACGATAAAATTCAAAACAAATCAAGGGTTGATTTAATAAAAAAAATATTCTTAACACGTTGTTGTGGTGTTTTTTTTTTTTTCAAATATATGCAACGGAAACTTCAATCTACACTTTATTTCCTGACATTTCAAATAGCAGATATTTTTGCAAACAACTTTTTGAAAAGACCATAAATTCTAAGGATTTTCGATCGATTTTTTTGTGCCAAGTGGCTAAACTGAGGAGCCGCGAAGGTCCCTTGTTTTAGTCTAAAGAGTCGAAATGGTGTCCATCGGCCGACTAGAGGCTGCTGTATTAGTGATTGAGGGCATGCGCACACACGGTGTCCGCCGTGGCTGGACCCGACATCTTGATGGTTAAAAGATGTCCGCTGCAGCCCACTATTGTAAACATTGTTTCTAGTCCAGCGTTCAACGTGTTATTAAAATTTTGTTCACTATATGTAATTTTATCCAACATAAATGATTTGATACTTTAGCTACATATGCACCTACGTAAAGATAATGTGAGCTATCTTATTACAGACAAAACTAATAAGGAAAATACAGAAATAAATTACGAAAGCGACGTTGCGAAATTGTATTAATCCCTTTCAGCAAAAGCTTGGCGTTGTTGCAAAAGATAAATCCTAAAGATTTGTGCGACTAGAATCCTCTGAGGAAACACTAATAACTAAAAGTTACAACGAAGCAATTTAAGTTAAAGATAAGTTTCTCCTTATTTATGAATTACATTTCGTATAGGAAAGTGTTTGCTGTGCTTTTGGAATGCAATTAATTACTTTAAATGTAGAAAGAGAATGTAGAGTTACCGAACCTGTGTTCTAAAAGGCGGCTGTGTTCTATAACGTAGCAACGACGAAAACACGGTAACCGTGTGCCCACTGGGCGCGAGGACCGCTGCGCCATCGTCGCTCACGTTCGACTCGAACTCTTGCTGCTATCCTCGGTCTGGAGTGAGTTCAGGCGGAACACCGTAGCCTCCTTCTGCGAGACAGTTATTGATTAGCAATTTCTCATCTTGAAAAAATAGTACTAGACCACGGCACCGTAGCACGTCAAAGGACCTCCAGCCGCGGTAGAAAGCGGCTGTGGCCAGTCCCTGATTCCCCTTCTTTTATCCTCGAGACAAAATACTCTAAGATTTGTCTGCTTCATCTCCTATCCTTAGTTGCAATATTTTAATTTTAAATTTAGAACGTCAATTCATGGTGTCATCAAAGGGAAATTGTATAAGAGAAAGTAAATAAATCAACCTTAAGTAAATACCAGCATAATTTCCGTTAATTAAAATGGGAAAATCCTTTAATCAATCAACCATTTCTCATTCCTTTGTACGGTATGCGTTCATCAACTGCAAACCCCGCCTGAACGTGACTAGTGCACGGCCATTCAGTTAGCTTAACTATCTCAACCGCACAATTACTCAACGGATGCGGTTAATCCTGCACTCAACATCGTTGCAGATCAACACTAATATTGCAGCTACCTAGTCAGGTCATAAATTCTGTCACATGTTTAATGTAAAATAATTGTAACAAGTTTATTAATTATGTAACCATTCATATACCAAAATGAACTTAAAAAAACATAGATTCTTATGACATTAAAGTTTATTCAAAATGACCTCCGTGATTTTGAATACAAGCCTTCAATCTGCGTGGCCAGTTGTCTATCGCAGTACGAACGAGGTCCATGTCAATATCGGCGGCTGCCTTAATCAAGGATGTCTTGAGTGACTCCAAATTGGGATGAGGCTTTGAGCACGCCTTTTCCTCCAAGTGTTGCCATATCTTGTAATCTAACGGATTCAAATCTGGACTGGAGGAGGGCCAGTCTTCGTGCCGGATGAAGTCGATTTCACGCGCCGCCAGCCAGTCTTGTGTGCTCTTCGCTCTATGAGCTGGCGCCGAATCTTGTTGGAATACCTAGTGCCTGTTATTGAACATGGTATGAGAAACAGGTTCCACAAGGTTCGTCAGGACTGTATTTTGATACACAACAGCATTCGTTTTTACACCTTTCTCACAAAAATGTACCTCTGTTAAGCCCCAATAAGAAACTCCCAACCATACCATGAGCGAGGATGGAAAATGACCTCGTTGGACACGCGGAATACGGTTGCTCGCTTCTTCACTACTGTGTGCGTACACCTTATCATTTTGTTTGTTGTAGCTCTCTTCTACGGTAAACAATTTTTCATCCGAAAAAAGAATTTCCCGATATTTTTTTCCGCGTACCGCTTCAACAAAGCGCGGCATCTCTTCAGTCTCAGGTCCATTAGACGAGCATTCAAACGATGTCCTGTTTTTCTTCGATATGCCCGAAGCCCTAAGTCTTCATTTAACACCCTTTTCACCGTGGTTCTGCTTAACCCCATCTGAAGGGCCAACAGTTTCTGCTTACGTTTGGGATTTCTTTGAATTCGTGCCTTCACAGCTTTTATCACTGCTGGAGTCCTAACAGACCGAGGGCGACCACTTCTTGACCTGTCATCTACACTAGAGTCTTCATTGTATCGTTTGATGGTACGATAAACGAATCTTTTGGTAATATTCAAATTTTTCAGTATGTTAAAAATTTGAATTGGCGCGTAACCGCAACGATACAACGCAATAACTGCAACACGGTCTTCTTTAAGCGTCCACTCTATATTTAAAAATGAGTAAAATTCTAAAAGTTATACATTTTTATTTTCATGAACAATTCGAAATTCTAATTCAATAAACTTTTTTGTGGCCAGCATTCTAAAAGAAAAGTTTTTACTGTGTGACAATACTTATGACCTGACTAGGTATATTAATTAAATCGCTTGATAGAGACCTCATGGGATCAAAAAGCTGGTTTGTATATAGGGAAAATGATGAGTGTTACCATCGAATGAGGTTATGCAGCCGGCGTTTTGGGAACATTACGTGTCGAAAGCGATTTGGAATATCGATTCAATCGACAATAAAAGAAAAAAGATTAGAAATAATATATCGATATTATTTATAATTTTCTTGTTTTTTTAATAATTTATTTTTAATCTTAGTTTTTATTAACATCTATCTATATTTATATTGCAATGTTACTTTTATGGTTTGGAGGTATGACTGCAGGTCATGAGCTCGAATGCCGCCATGATATGCAACGATTAGGCAGCTTTTCTCTCCTAGTCTGCATATTCTAATTGCCACGTACCAACGGTGAAGAGAAACATGAGGAAATCTACATAATGAGATCACTGGAATGTGTAACTCGATTTTCTAAAACGGCCCCTATGTGCTAGTCTGCAATATGCAATGTCCACGTGTCCTGTCTCGCTTACACATCTGTTGTCTCATTAACATTAATAAAAATTCGAGCAAAATACATTTTGCTCGAATAAAACATAGAATTCTGGAGACAGGTAGGATCTGACTTGTATTATGAACACGACCCTCAAGAAGATCTCCGAGGAAATCTCTGTCCTAAGAAGGGAGGAAGTTTGAGCCCAATAGTGAGATATAATAAATATGCGCATTACTTCTAGATTGTTCTTCGAGTGTAACACAACTGGACTAACATGTAACTCTGTTTAGAAAGTGTCTTATAAGTAATAATAAAACTAGAATTACTGCTTAGATATTCCCATTACTGAGATTTGTAAAGCGCACTCGTGATCTCATCAGGCCCTGAGGTCTTATTTTATTGCTGTAGAACGGCAGGGAGGCTGGCGCACTTAATATTAAGGAGTTATCGTCATCTATGGATGTTTGTGATGCCAGGGTCAACGCGAACAGGCTGCCGTTCGTGTAGGGAATTGGAACCTGGATCGTTTTTGTCGAACACAACACCAATATATTATGGCGGCACATTTAGATACCACCTATCAAAAGGTCTGAGAACAATAAGAAATCATCTTGTAATCAGTGACGATGATCTTTCTAATAGTTCACAGAACAATAGGGAATGCTCATTAGGAAGTTAAACGGAAGTGAGCGCCAAGTGATGGAAGAACGGAAGCCCGACAAAATCCAATTTAGTCATTGATTGTTACTACTTTCTCATATTTTTACACAATGATAAAAGTATTACGGAAAACGCAAAATTGTCCAACAGAAATAATAATCTCTGACAATATTCAGAACGATAATTCAAGTTATGGATGCAGCTGTTACGATAACATCCCATAACGACCCACTGTTAGCCTTGGGTCCCTCCTAGAGGAAACGATCAGCATATTCGCCATGTTACAAACAATACATAAACATACTGTAAGCAAGTTGCCTCACCATGTTTTCATTCAGCGTCGATACGTAGCACATTGAATCCTTATCATATTTTGGTCATAGTTATCATGCTTCTAAACGGATGTATCAAAATTTTAATTTTTTTTTTGTTTTTTTTTTGATATATTTTATTGGCATTGATATACGCTTACGTAAGCTATAATACGCGTTACGCGCGCAATATTTTATATTATACTATATAATCACGCCTCTTTCCCGTAGGGGTAGGCAGAGACCACTTCTTTCCACTAAATATTGCACAATATTCGTACACCATGAAACAAAGCTTCACTAATCAAATTAAATATACAAATTATCCATATAATGGTCCTGCGGAATTAATCCTTGCAAAATACGAGCTGCTTGCTAATTAGGGAAGTAACAAAGCGTTTAATAGGTATAATACAAAATGAACTCCAATTTGAACCCGGAAATTATGAACAATATATTTAATTAAATTTTATTTTATATCAATAAACTATGTTTGAACTCAATTTCTAACTCTATGTGATAAAAGGCTTGCATAAATTTTTAATAAACAAACTAGAAATGTGTATTATATGTGAAAAAATTATTTATTAATATCCTGTAAAAACTTAACAACATCTATTAGATCTATTTACTAATGTCAAAAAAGTTTTACTACAAAAAAAAAACCAATAAATTTTCCCCTGACATATTGAAATGCGTGCCGCGAGCTTTTAATTTAAATTTTCTTAGCCAACATGGACGAAATATTTGAAAAAAGTAGAAATTTTTTTTATGCATTCAGCATACTTACTTTCCAATTTTAATTCAAGTACCTATCAATACCAATATTATAAATGGGATCGTAACTCTGTTTGTCTGTCTGTTACGTTTTCACGCCCAAAGCGCTGAACCAATTTTGATGGATTTCGGCGTAGAGACAGTTTATAGCTTGGAGAAGGACATAGGTTACTTTATGTCGCAAAAATGAAACTTGAAGGGGGTGAAATAGGGGTCAACGTAATTAAGTTCTATTTTCTTTTTAATTTATATTGCAGAACAACGTTTGCCGGGTCAGCTAGTTAAATTAAATGCAAACTTAACTTTATAAATCATGTTTTTTTTTTTTTTGCATGATTTTATAAATTCACTAAATTTACGCCTAACAGAATCCACTTCCACGATTTATTTATTATTATTATTTATTTATTAAATCATATACAAAGGTACAATTATAATGGTGACAATGTACTGTAATGTTTATAAAAACTATGCTGCAATGACATCGTCTACTCCGGACATATGACTTATACAGATAACAAAACAAAATAAAGTCAGAGTACGTGTGTTACTGTGTTAACATATACGATGTTAACTGGATTAGCCACGCCTAGGCCTAATTAATGATTCCAACCCACCGAATTTCCCTGCATTTCACCAACAACAGCTGTCGAGATGTTGGACATGTTCGCAGTTCCATTTTCAAATGAAATTTTTAATTTGATCTTTTAGATTTTTTTATATTGAAACATGCGATTTTTTATATAATCGTTCATTTGTGAACCAGTTGTCTGTGTTACCGTTTGCCTGTCTGCTAAACTTCAGCCCTATTTTTAACCTTATTGTCTCATGTTATTAATAAGGGACGATTGGTTAATCGTCTATGACATTATAAGCTAACTTTATAACTTAATTGGGAATCGGGTGTACGACGGTCTAAAATTTCTGATTTACACACCCTACCCATAAAGGGTGATGCTTAAACTGGGGCAAATATAACGGGACTTTGTTTGCTCCTAATGAACGTTACGCAAGTTTGGAGTTATAAGTACACCCGCTAGAATAATTAAGGTCTATAGAAGTTAATAACAGGCACTTTGAAATTGTAAAAACAGAAAGCTAGCTTTCAGGTCTGCAAGAAGTACAAGAACAAAGCAGTGATTTTTTTAACATATATTTGGAAAATTTTGTGTTGAAATATGATTAATGCACAGTAAGAGAACTTTCTCTATGCAATTGTGGAGAAAAAATCCTAACCTCTGCGGCCGGGGTCAACCCTCTAGCTATTTGGTAGAGCCCCAAGCCCGTTTAGATGGATTGCCCTTGGTCTACAAGTATGCTGCCATAAGAACCTTGTGTTGTGTTCCGGCATTAATGACCCAGGTTCCTGTACCCCTATGGGACAGCATTGCCAGCCATAGCGTTGCAAACATCTACAGGCGATGGTAACTGCTTACTATTAAGTGGGCCTCCAGCCTGTCTGCTGTTCTTCAGCAATAAAAAATATTCCAAATCTTCTTTAAGCATGTGCCTTTAGAATATGTAAGAAGCGAAATAAGTTACATAAGTAACATACAAGGTAAGTCCTATTAAGCCTAGAACAAAGTGGCGAGTATCCTTTCGTACCTATATACTGTTGTTATAGATATATAATCATTTATTTTGAACATCATCAACTATTTTTTTATTGCTGTAGGACAGCAGACGGGCTGACGGCCCATTTAGAATATAGTAGCTACCGTCGTCTATGGGTGTTTGCAACCCCAGTGGCAACACGAATACGCTGCTACCCCATAAGGGTACAGGAACTTGTGTCACTAATGCCGGAACGCAACACGAATTTATGGTGGTAGACTTGCCGTACCACGTAGCTAGGATGGGTTGTTTTGTCGCATTTTACGACAGGCCGATCACGGCCGCAGTGGTCAGTTTTCTTTCTCCGCCCCTGCACGGATAGAACTAAATACAAATCAAAAACGCGCTTAAAATATGAGAATATATTTAAAATTTAAATTTCCACAATTTATCAATCCTACGAAATACATTTAAAATATTTTCCAGAAAGGTTTCAACGCCAACAACAGTGCAGGTGTCGTTATTAGAGATAAATCGAGTTCAGTGCTTCGGGCAGTCGTTATTACCTTTGTATGTCGTCGATGAAATATTTCAATTTATACCAGCTCGTTATAGGAGGATTCATTGTTATCTGTAATATAATTCAAAAGTAATATATAACATAGTTAATATTATTATTGAATTGATTACATAATTATTGTTGATGTACATAATATGAAGTATATAATATTAAATATTTAAAGGAAGAATGTGTATTAAATAAACATTATTAAATACGCACATTTAAAAATTATAAAACTGTTTTATTACTGCCTACCATCTGGGCCCACGGGAATATACATATAAATATGGATACTTTTATGTTACTATCAGTAAATTAATCCTTCTTTCAGATTTTGGCCTCGATAAAACCGAATGCTTTTAATTAAACTGATTGTATATTATTACGTGCACATGAAAATATTGCAATATTTGACACGTCTATTCCCTGTTTGCTATATGGTTGCGAAACTTGGATATTTACAAATAAAATAAAACAAAAAATCAAATGCAGTCAAACAGCAATCGAAAGGAGCATGTTGAAAATTAGAAGAATACATTAAATTAATAGCGAAAACATTCGTTAAAAAACTAAACTCACCGATGCACACACTCTTACTCAAATGAAGATGGGCTGGACATATCTCACGATACCCAGACAGAAGATGGACCTTTGAAGCCACACGATGGAAGGGACCAATGGGGAAAAGGAATGTTGGTCGACAATTAAGACGGTTGGCTGATGACATAACACACGTCGCAGGAAACGACTGGATAAAGTCAGGAGAGGACAGGGAGTTATGGAAAAGGATGGAGGAGGCCTTTACCCAAACAGGGGTCCAAATTTCATAAATAATACTCACATTAATTATAAGTAACCTTTCTTAAATTTAAGCAACACTTACTAACAAACATTGTAATTACATCTCGAAACCAAGATTTAGAATAAATGGATTTATTATTATTATTTTAACTCTCATGATAGGGGTAGTAATCATCTATTATACGGGTCTGAACCAAGTATAAAATGTATTTGTATTTAATTAATAATTGTGTCTGTTATAGCTGAAGTTGTAAAAAATTTCCTAGTTATTCTGCAAGTATTTAAGATAGTGGCTTTTTGTATGAGATAGAGTGTGTAGGCTGGTGCTTTCAGAATGTCTATGTTATGCATCAATACTTTAGGGACTATACCTGTCGTGGAGATAATTATTGGTATTATGTAAACTGTGTTAACTTTCCATTGCTTCTTTAATTCTATAGAATACTAGCTGACCCGGCAAACGTTGTTCTGCCATATAAATAATAAAATGTTAAAAAATTAAAAAAAAAATTTTGGGAGTGGGTCACCCCTAACATTTAGGGGGATGAAAAATAGATGTTGGCCGATTCTCAGACCTACTCAATATGCTCACAAAATTTCATGAGAATCGGTCAAGCCGTTTCGGAGGAGTATGGCAACGAAAACTGTGACACGAGAATTTTATATATTAGATAGAGACCTTGCTATAGCAAGGTCTCGATATTTTGAAGTTTGGCAGAAGTAGTTGACTGAATATTGTGTGTTCGGAATGGCTAAATCAATAATATAAACTGTGTTATTAATTTTATCATGTACGGTTATATCAGGTCTGTTGTGGTGTACTGTTTTATCTGTTATAATAAATAGTACGGTCCCAATAAATATTTCAGCTTGTATTTTCTAAATTGTTTCGGGTTGATATAATTTCTAATATGGTATTTTTTCTTTGATGCATTTGTATTTATGAGCAAGGTGCTGGTGAACTATTGCAGCTACTTGGTTATAGCGATGTTTGTAATCATTTTGTACCAATACTGGATAAGCTCCGGTTATATGTTGAATAGTTCCAGACGAGGAATTACATTGCGCACATGAATCATTCTGTTGTGTTGTATCTTATAAAATGTGTTTTTTGTAATTTCTTGTGACATGGTCTGGTCCTGTATTGCAATCATGAATCTTTCAGTTTCGGGAAACATTCCGCCTTTCCTGAGCCATTCGTTCGACTTCTCTTTGTCAACGTTTGGTTGACTAAGGTCAGCGTAATGTCTTCCGTGTAGTGATTTTGCAGCCCACCTATCCATTTTTTCTTAATGCTCAGTGATTTTCTCTATAATCTGCTCCTGTCTATTATATAGGTTGACAGGTGTAAGTTTCTTGTCTAAGTTAACTATATTCTCATGAAGCTGTATCAGAGCTTTTTATTTATAAAATTATTGACAATATCGTAACCTTTTTATTGTGTAGGTTTTGAATATCTATTATTCCTCTACCTCTTTCTTGACGGGGAAGGGTGAGGCGCTGGATTGAAGATTTGGGATGATGTTTTCGATTTTGTATTATTGTGGTATTTATTAGCCGTTGTAAATTATTTAGTTCTATTTGGGACTATTTAATTATTCTAGGTATGGCAAAAGAATTTATGGCTTTTATAGTATTTTTAGAGTTTAGGTCTGTTATTAGTACTAAATTTAGACGATGCTTGAAATTTCTAGTTAATTTCTGTATTGTGTCTTTCTGTTTGATTTTTTTTGTCTGACAAAATCTCAAATATTTATAGGTACTGTTAATATCTACAGGATCTATTTCTTCTCTATTGTCCAATTTGTAGCTGGTGTTTTCAATTTTGCCTCTTCGAACACATCGCATTTTGCATTTATCAATGCCGAATGCCTTATGTATATCATCAGAAATATTATTATTATTTTAAGTATATTTCTTTATTTCACCATTTTTTAAATTTTTTTTAACTTTATTATTATTATATTATAACAATTTTAACTTAAGATTATATGTACTCTCCATTCTTATTCATGTTTTGGTGACTGGAAGGCTAATCGAGCTGGTTTTAACTTAATCAGATCGTTGAATGCTATAATGAAATATACGAATTTGACAATCAATCACCAATTTGAAAAGACCTCTAAATCTAGTGAATATTATTTAGATTCCAATAGATTTTATATATCAGTATAAAATATATTGGAATCATTTAAACCATTTGAATTTTAAGCCGTTTTAAGCTACTAATAAAAGATAATTTAAGCATGCGCTTAGTCTGGTTTTAGTGCAAACAATTATTGTCATGCACTGAACCAGCTCGTGTCATAAACCAAAGTTGTAAAATTTATGAGAAACAATAAAGTTGTGCTTATTATTCTAGATTTTGTAGAAATATATTAATTAAGTCCAATCGTTAATTTAGATTTACTATTTCACTATAATACATTTTAAATTGACACTACGATTTCAAATATCGTCGTTGTCAAACCAATAGCTGCTATGTGCAAAAAGTTAAACTTTAAAGGAGTAAAAACATTCTCATGAAAAAAATTAAAAGAAACGATTTGTTTTAAAGTGATTTATATTAAAGTAATGTAATTATTAGAATCACGTAGCGGTTTGTATATATCAAAGTATGGGTGACAAACTAGTCATAATAGTCAAAATGTTGAAGTTGGTTGTTGGTTTGACAACGACGATATATTAAACAGAATAAAATCAACCTTAAAGTTATTTACAAATTTTGTTATTTTTTTTATAAATATACTTGGTCAATTCACAGTGTTTCCTAGTTCCAGAGTAAGTATAATATGTAAATATGTAAGTAGCATATCACTTGTGTTAGGGTATTGTATACCTAATGTACTAATTTTTTATATATAAATACATATTACACAAAAATACCTAGACGGGAGACGAAAATCAAACCCGTCACCACCGCAAGCGTACTGAAACGCGTTAACTATTACGTCACGGAGGTCGTTTAAATTTCACCGTAATTTCCTATAAAAAAACTGACAAGCGCCCGAGCGCGCGTCGCGCCTCGCTTATGCGAGGCGAGACGCGAGAGACCGAGACAAGACGAGAGCACCATGTACACACTCGCTCTCGGTCTGTCTCGGGGTGTCTTGACGAGTGTGTACAGCCGTTATTATAATCTTTACTTACCCGACTCCAGCTGGCATGACAAAAAAAACAATAAAATACTTGATGTTTGGTACAGTTGCTGCCTATTCTTTGTTTTATTTCACTTTTAGATTATAGTTTTATTATATATTAGTAGTTTTAAGTGTGTAATGTAATTGTTGTTTGTTGATTTTTTTAAATGTTAGTGGTGTCACTTATGGCCCCAGCGGAAGATCAGCGCTGGTAAATACTATCAACAAATGCTAAACTTTTAGTCCTAAATAAATACATTTTCTTTCTTTCTTTCATACATATAAATGACACTCTTGTATATTATCATCAATTAAGTTATTTGATTGAGCTATATGTTTCTTTCAAACAGTACGCGTCTAATCAGACTATACATTTATTTTCCTAAAACAAGCTTATTATATAGTTACTTCCTAACTTTTACAACGACCTTACGTAATAAATTATGTAAATGTTATGTTTGAGGTAACAAAGTACAGGCAACAAACCACACCCCTACGGTTTAGTTTTGAGGTGTATTGATTACGGCAATGCAGTTTGTTCGCGAAGTATCAACATCTGTTAGTGAACCAAGTTTATCCACAATAATTTGAAGATGACTTATGTTGCTTGTAACTCAGACGTATATTAATATTACGTTTAGTTTAATCTTACTTTTTTCGAATGTTATCCGAACAAAAATAAATCATTTGTATATAAAATAATTTATTTTCTATTTAAATTACATACTTATAAAATTGTAGAGATGAATTCGGATTACGCTTACACGGACATAAAACATGTATACACCTATTTATGTATAAATACTGTGAATACGAACGCTTTGATGTATATTTTATTTATATTCAAGACAATATTCGACATTATGTGAAAAATTTGTCAATTTTGAATTCCAACCTCTTCCTAAGGCGCTTTCCATTTCTTATAAGCTCAAAACTGTATTAGTTTTATTACTTTGGAACCATTTTGGAACAACAAATAGGCTGACGGCTCACTTAATATAGTAAACTTTTACCGTCTCATAAGGATGTTTGCGACGCCAGGAGTACCGCCGCTAACACACTGCCGTCCACGTATGGGGCTGGATCGCTTTTGCCAGAACACAGTACAAGGATATTATGGCTGCCTGCTTACAACCAGTGGTTTCAATCCAGATGGGCTGGGAACTATATCACCTACCAGGATTATTTTGTTGTCTTTTACGACACCACCTATGGCCGCATGAGTCTGTATTCTTACTCCACTCCAGCACGGAGAAAATTAAATTCGTTTGCGTATGAATTATAAATAACAATAGTGAGATCTTTATTAGGTATATTTAGAAATTAAAATCTTTTATTTTGTGATGGAGTCCCAACGGAATCCCATCACTCATACGTTCATAAGTTGGTATTTGATTTACATGCATTAAATTAAATTATTTCTTTGTATAGGTAAATAACATGGAAGAAGTACAAACTATACACACACATACGCGTGCGCGCGTACAGTTGATACAGTTCGTAAAATATGCAAGCTGAAGTCTCTCTCAGAGGACGGTTGGAATATAGAGCAAAAGAGCCCCAGAGTTAAGAGCGCGTCTCGATTTACGTAGCAGGAAGAGGAGACAAATCATTAACTGATTTGTAATTGTAAAAAATAGTTAACACAAAAACATATTGTATAAACCCTTAGTTCCCAAAGTGGTCTGGATGCACCCTCTGGGGTCCACGGGAGACTTGACGGGGGTCTACGTTGGCGTGACAAAAAATGGGCGTTCCAAAGTCTTAAGCGGGGGTCCGAGAAAATTGATTTACTTTCGATAGTGAAGAACTAAAATGTTGGCTTGACTTCACCCATCAATGTAGGTAGATAAATATTTGAAGAAACTCAGCAACTGTTACTAGTAAACACTTGCATATTCCATACAGCGTGTCGAGACTTTCAAAGCGCCGTCGCTGCCGCCGTCCGCAACGCTTGTTAAGACGTGCCAAAGGACGAAATACGACTTGTGGTGTACGTGCTTGCAGTCTTGCATGAACTTGTTTGATTCTTCCCCAATATAAATACGAATGCCAAGGATAAACGTTACTCATTTGTTACAATTAATTAACCAATCAATTCTCACTTTTTTAGAAAAACTATTAATTCGTGATTAGAACTCAGCCGCAACGCAAATTGTCATAATGAGACCTAATCTTCACATTTTTGTCCAGTTTTGGGAATATCGTAGAAATGTATCTGCAGGGGATCCATCGGAACCAGCTAAATTTTAAAAGAGGTCTATAAGAAAAAAAGTCTGGGAACCTCTGGTATAAACTAATTATAATATATATGTAATTATAATATATTATTATATATATGTTTCTTAGTCAGATTAACTGTAACTTTTAACTTAAAATAGCTACCGTTTAAATGAAAGCGGTGATCATCGCCGAGAGCGTAAATGTAGGAAATTCTATCTTCTTCTGACGGAACAAGGTATATTAAAGATTCTACACATTCATACGTAGGAATTGTTTTGTTAATAAAATCTTGTCTTTGAAATATAATATTGTATATTAAACCGCTTTATACCATACAAATAATATATAATATTAAGGTTCGCAATCCAGCATTAAAGCGAACCTTCACTTAAATGTAATTATTGCTGAGAATATATAAATGTAAAGATTATCATTTTCACCAATGATATTATTGATTATTGTTATTATTAATGATTATTATTTTCTTCACATCTGCATTTAATGGGATGGATACCATGCCAGTGCCTGTACGCTTCTACCAAATCAAAATTTCCTACTGAACGCTAATTCATAATAATCAGTATCGGATAAGTGAGATGCTCCTTTGAAAAAGTTTTCTCTCAGGGAATTAATTAAAAAATGCCGCTCTGTCTCTAAATCTCGGAATTAAAATTTCGAATGGAACGCCTCCATTTTTGGAAATAATTAACTTTATATTAATGTCCTAATTTTCAATGAATATTCATAATTTTAGAGGGGATAAAATATTTCTCATATTCCAGTTAGTCGTGACAATCGTTTTTATAAAAGACTCCGTAAATAGACGAATAAAATGTAGGCTTGTGGTAAAAAAACTGTAAATAGAAAAAAAAACTCAATAGTCAAAGAAGTGTGCCTCGCCTAGATTTTGGTTCCACCTAAACCTACAACTTGTTATACAACTTGGGGCATTCCTTTAACATAAACTTCAACGTAACTCCATACTATGCCTCCAGGCATTATTATAAATTGGATCCGCTATGAGCGCTTCCTTTTTTCCCAAACATCCGCTTAAAAATTTCATCTTAAGAAAAAAAGTTGAAGATTTTATATGATTACGTCACAGTAGGCCTGTTTATATTACTAACGTTTTGATATATCGTGCGCCATGTATGAATTATATTTCCATTTTTTGAGTCTAGGAAACAATCATAATTATATGCATGACATTTTCAAGTCCGTTATAGAATCATATCTTCTTTTTAAATAAGTGATTGACCCGGCGAACGTTGTTCTGCTATATAAACATTTTGCAATATCACATCTTCAAGTTTCATTTTCGCGACAAAAAGTAACCCATGTCCTTCTCCAATGTCCAATCTATCTCTCAATATATACCGAAATTCATCAAAATTGGTTCTGCAACTAGGCGTGAAAACGTAACAGAGAGATAGAGCTACTTTCACATTTTATGATTCTAGCATGGACTACGTTATTCTGACGTTCTACTACGTTACTACGACGACTACGTTATTCTACGTATGGACTACGTAGCTAACGTTATTCTGCCAAGTAAATTAAAAATATATTTTTGATTTGATATCCATTCCAAGTGAGTCTATATCTCGGAACGTATGCTTTTCAAGTTAATCAGGTGTATAGTTTTAGCGATATAGTAATGAGTGTTTTTTTTATTGCTGTAGGACAGCAGACAGGCTGACAGCCCGCTTAGAATTTAACAGTAACTGCTGTCCTATAAGGGTACAGGAACTTGGGTCACTAATGGCGGAACACAACACAAGGTTACTATGGCAGCATACTTAAGACCAAAGGTGGTCGCCATCCAGGCGGGCTTGAGGCCCTACCCCGTAGATAGTGGGTGGGTTGTATTGTCGCCTTTTACGAGAGGCCAACCCCGCCGCAGAGGTTAGTATTCTTTCTCCGCCCCTGCACGGATAGAGGTAATTCGCTTACATTTATTTATTATATTGATCGTCTTAATTACGTATTTGGTATTAAATCAACCCTTCCGCAAGCTTCCAAGATAACCATAATATATAGATAACTCTTCAAACAAGAGGTGAACATTTAAATTAACATTGTCCATAACAACCCACTAAGAATCGAATCGTTTCCTCTTTTTACCTATTAGCTAATAAAAATAATCCATTAATCCTAGTTAAGTAATAGCCTTTAAAATGTATAGGATATATTCAATCCATCATTGTGAAAAATAGCTCTTCGGCAACGGACAAACTATAAAATAAATGGAAGGTCATGTAATTGTCAACGGCCCAGCGTGGAGAGCACGTACGGTCTGCAAAACTGCTATTCATGTTGACATCGATCGGCTATGTATGAATATAAAGTGAATAAAAGAGCCGTTTCTGTCAAAACAAAAATAATAGCTTTTTATTTTGACTACTATTGGTGGTTCGAATACTTTCCAGCACAAATTTTTCAATTCCTTCAACTGGCAGAACATGACTATCATGCATAATATAATAATTTTGGTTTTTTTTTTCTAGTCTTCTCTGTTAGCTTTTATCTTAAGCAATATAAGCATACTCAAACACATGCGCATACACACACACATGGGCTGAAGTGATACTGCTACGTGGCGCGTCCCCAATTGCAGATAGGGGAAAGCCCGAGGATTGCGTTTAGCGACACAGGGTAGGGGTGAAATAAAATAGCCCCCGCGGACAATACACAACCTGTCTGTTGTCTGGCGTACCCAGGACTGGAAGGCAACAGGGTACGCTATAAGAAAAGAAAACAAAGCAAATAGTGGAACTAAAGAGGTGGAATTAATGATGGCGCTACTTAACCATGAACTATTGATAAATTTCTTAGTGGAAGGAGCAAAGAGCAAAGTTATGACGAGAAAAAAAATGAGGTAACTAATTAGCAGTCGGTTAGGACGAAAAATCCTTACACGAAGGGACTGAATGGGAAAAGGTGGGAAAGAAAAAGCTCCACAGGAAGAAACCTAACGTTAGGCCTAATGCGGTGCTTATACATCCAAAAGAAAGAGGAAAGTATACTGCCATACTGAAGCGCATAAAGCAAGACGCAACAGTAGAAAATGTGGGGCAATATGTGGACAAAATCCGCACAACCAAGGCAGGAGACATGCCTCTTATCCTTACAAACGAAAACAATAGCAAGGCAGCTGATATCAAGAAAACTGTTGCTGACTTGCGAGCGAAGCAGTTGTAGTTACCAAAGTCCCAGAAATAGCGATCGAAATTAAATATCTGGACGAAACTACCACAAAACATGAGGTTTTAGAGGCACTGCTGAAAATCGTCAATGGGGACAACAGTATTACCCTAGGTGCTATTACGTCCATACGGCCAGCGTATGTTGGGACCCAGACTGACACCGTCAAATAGATGCACCAACAGCTACAAAAATCGTAAGTGATCGTGGCAAGATTAAGATAGGCTGGGTGAATTGCAGAGTAAGGACAGTAGAAATGAATACTGACGAAATGTTATAAATGCTACGAAATGTTATAGATACGGATACTTAGCTGGTAATTGCATAACAGACCGATCTCAACTTTGCATGAAATATGGAGGAAAAGGCCATAAAATCACGGGCTGCAAGCAAGAACCTTCTTGTGTACTCTGCGTTTAAGATGGCAGAGAAGAAGATTGTGCCTATATCGCAGGCTGCGGCAAATCTTTCGAGCAGCACTTCAGACGGTCCGCAAAAAACAAAAACGGTAAGGGTTCTCCAACTCAATCTCAATCACTGCGAGGCCGTTCATGAACTACTTACGCAGACGGCGCGAGACTTGCAGTTGGACCTAATCCTAATCTTGGAAACATATAAAAGTGTAAACAATAACGCATAGGTTACTGACATCAGCGGTAAAAGTGCGACATGGATCGTTAGCCTGCGGACTTATCAGGAAGTTGGTCCGGATTCCCGCGGCCCCGCGCGCACATGTGAGAAGACACCGGGGTGGTGGTTTTAGCCGGTGAGAGTCCGGCACGCCCCTCCGCCTTTCCCCAGGCGAAGGTAGTCCATGAGGATTTCCCCACCCCGTAAAAAAAAGGTACAGGATTCGTGAGAGTCAAATTAGAAGACATACATTTCTACAGCTGTTCTGCTCCATCTAGTCTCACACTGGAGGAGTATACCGAATTATTGGAAAAAATTGCAGGTGATGTAAGAAATCACCATTCTGTGGCAATCGCAGGAGACTTCAATGCATTGGCAACAGACTGGGGTAGTAAGCTGACTAACGTCAGAGAGTTGGCTCTTCTAGAAGCAATGTCGTCTCTGGACGTAGTGCTACTTAACAGCAGAAATAAAGCAACCTTTATAAAAGGAGATGGGAGTTCCATAGTGGATTTAACTTTTGAAAGCACAAACCTTGCAAAAGATAACAACATTTGGAAAGTCACCGAAATTTACACGGCAAGAAAGAAATTTACACGAAAAGTGACACAATTGAATGTCTGGGTGTTTGATTTTGAAACTTTTGAAACTGCTCTGGAGAACAATCCCATAGAACAGAGATGCAATGCTAACAAAAAATCTGCCGCTATCATGAATAGAATTCTGTCGGCTTGTGATGCCATTATGCCGAAGAAACGTTGCCCGAATAGGCACCCACCAGTCTACTGGTGGAATAACACAATAGCCACGCTGTGTACACAATGCATCCGAGCAAAAATCTCTTAGAGGAAGTTGCAAGAGACTCGTGTGGAAGACCGTATAAAACCGTCGTGTTGCAACTAAAGAAGCAAATGCCGTGCTCGCCGTCAGACCCTGAGCTGTTAAAGTATATAGTGACGGTTCTCTTCCTCCAGCAAATAGAGCAAAACTACAACTCAGAGAAGTTGAAGCAGGGGGAGCCAACCGCCCCCGGCGGCCAGAGGATATCTCCCCCCGGATTAGTGAGGCTGGCATCCACTACGGGCCAATGCTATTCAAGGTGGCGGTAGTCGGCTTGCACCATTTCCCAGCACCCTGAACGTGAACAATGAAGGAGCCTGGGGGAGTTTTTAGAGGGTATACGGCACGCGCTCTTGCCGAATTGCCGTGAGCCCCACACGAGCTTGCTGCAGCCCCGCGCAGCAGCTAGTGTGTAACGGCATTTTTTCTCCTCGCGGTAAAAAATGTATACTCACTAAAAATCTCGTTCGTTTTTGTAGGATTACAAGAGTGGATCTTTATTTTTGGTCTCTACGAAAACCGCAAACACCAACTTGAACTTCTTCAACCAATTCTATGTTGATATGAGGGCAAAATAATCCAAATCTTTTTCCCGTGAACTTTAATTTGGTGATCGTGTAATAAATATTAGTAGTACGTGACAGGCATGTATTCCGCACTTATTCAATAAATGTGGGTATTTAGTATTATAACATATTAACGGTATCCGATAGTTTATTAAGTAATTCTGAACATACACGAATGGAGGCTTCTATTTATTATCTACTACCAACAAAGATGTTAAAAATCAAAGAAAAAACAAGCTATTTCGGAAATATACTTCAAGAGATACTAAGGCGTAACGTCACTATGAAAACCATGACACGGAATCCCAAGATAAATCCTAAATAGCTTGTATTAATAGTACTAGATCCCATACATACTACTTACTATTCTTTTATAAATAATTACTGGCTTTTTTTACTAAAATTATGCAAACACAAAAGAGCTCTTTGATATTTCACATACAATGTCAAATTAAATTATATCATAATTTTTTTTTTTTTTTTTTTTCACTTATCATGACTAATATTATAATATTTAATTTTTATAAAAGCGAAAGTTTGTATGTATGGATGTTTGTTACCCTTTCACGCAAAAACTACTGAATGGATTTTGATGAATTTCGGTATAATCATAGATTGGATCTTGGAGAAGGACATTGGCTTTTTTTTATTCCTATGGCAGAAAACCGTTTGCCTGGTCAACTAGTATATTATATATACATTATTCTATTTGTTTATATTTAGTATTTTAATTTGTATAATTTTAATACTATTATTTATATGATTATTGTCTAAATTATAATATTTGTTAGAATCACAGGTGTGAGAGAGTTGGTGCTCGAAACTCAAGTTAATTTTTACCTTGAGCACTAAAGCTCGTCCAATTAATCACTTGTGTATTATTGTATAACATTCTGAATAATTTGTTATTATTATTAAACTACATATATCAAACTCCTAGTTTCAGGTCAGAAATAGAACACATGCCTTTCCATGCGTACAGATGCTAAACGAAAATGCAAATAAATTCTCTTGAAAATTATCATCTCATTATCACAATTTTTTATGTTTTCTTTTTAGACGACAAAAAATATGTCATATTTATGAGTACCTATTTTGGGGCTGAAATCATAAGGTCAACCTCCTCGGTTGTAAAAAGCACCGTGAACCGAGAACAGTTCGCACCACTAATTGCCTCTTTATCGACAAGGTATTCTTAAACTTTACTATTAGTGATGTCATAAACATCGATAAAAATCAACAAGGGCCTTTAACGACCTCCTAGCGTAACCGTCAACGCACGTCGGAACGCTTGCGCAGGTCACGGGTTTGATTACCGTCCAGCGTCTGGATGTTTATGTATAATATATTTTATTTACAAAAGAAAAGTATATATGTAGCATATCAGTTATCTAGTATCCATAACATAAGTGCATGTGCTATGTGCATCTTAGTTTGGGAGAAATGTCTCAATGTATTTCTTTATATATAACTGCAAACTTTTCTACACAACTATTTTAAGTTCGAAAGTTCCTAACTTTCCTTAATTGTATAGTAAATACTATTCTAATTTTGGTATGTATATGAACCGAAATACGTTACGGATTAAGAGGATCATCTTGCAGCAACTGTGAAACAAGGTACGAAGCTCTGAAGCGAGGTGTTTCTTTCATTGGTTGTAGGTCAGCAGCTCCTGTAATAACCAATTTAAGTGAAATAGGTTTATGTATTTTATTTTCTTTTGTTTCGTTGGAGTTTCGCTAGAGGACTGAAGTTTACAAGACTGTCAAAAAACATAAAGGGTATATGAAATCACGCCTCCTGATTTTTGTTACCTACCCTCACTCTCGTTGAGATAAATGGTAAGCGAGGGTGGGACGAAAATAATATAAGCAGTATCGCATGAGCTCCTAACCGTACCGGACGGTTGACATTCGACCTCCCTGAAGACCATTCTCTGCGCCGTTGGCTTCAGTTACTCCTATCTCTCATTGGCCATGCCATACGATTGTATGTTCAGTCTGCATGACATTTAGCTGGTGCCGTGCAACAGTTCCTCCGCAAGCGGACTTGAACCGATCCGGGAAGGGGTGCAATCAAAGTCAATGCGAATTTTTTTACCCACTGCAAGGTATAGCGTGCTCTCGAGGTATCCTTCTCATTCCTGTTCGGTGCAATCTCGGTCCGTGAGCGGCATCGTAAAGTATATATTGCTGTGAACGGATCTCTAAGATATATGTTATTTTATATATTTAGATATATAATGTAGATATGTAAATGTACTATGATAATTTATACAGCACCAACTAGTCCCAAAGTAAGCCAAAAGCGTTTGCTTTATAGGTACTAGACAACTATAAACAACCCCTCCGGCCGAAGCCTGACCGAGGCGGCATGGACAGACATTTATTCCCCATATAAGTAGCCTGCTGCCGGAAAATTATTACTCATACAAAAGGCATTATAAAATATATTCGAGGCCGGCAGCGTGTTGCTAATGCCTCTGGTGTTACAAACGTCCAAAGGCGATGGTGACCACCTGCCAGGGTGGGCCTGTCTGCTGAACTCAAGCTAAAAAAAACTCATAGAACTAGTAATTTTGTTATATATTTATGATAATTATTTTTGCTCATGAAAAGAATGTCGACATCGACGCAAACTGCTTTTTGACGCTACTTAACTGTGAACCCCAGACTCGAGTCTTATATTCGATTCAGTTTAAACTTGTTTAAATAATCATGATTTCATTCGATATATTTCAACAATGTTACAGAGGTGATAACGTGTTAAACGCACCCCAAAATCTAATTATGCGTATACGAACAATCGATAACACATGTTACATTTCCCATAGCGCTACGCAAGTCATTGTTCTTAATAATAGTAACAAAAGCAAGTTCGTATAATCTGTGTTCCGGTTTATGGGTGTTTTCTTCAAGTTTGGTTACATCGAACCCTGTGCGTATAAGTTAGTTGTTGAAATTATTTAGCTTATACGCTATCATGTTTAAAGTTTTCTTTTACTCTAGTAATCTTTATTTTCTCGTGAAGGTCACAATCTTCAAAAGGAGAAAGAAGGTCGAAAAATATTACATTTATTTATTTATTTATTATATATAATGATTTTGTTCATAAGATAATACGTTAAAAGTTCTAACCTGACCAGACGTTGTCCTGTATACACGTCTTATTTTTTTGTTATTTGGAATTCAGCAGGCAGGCAAACGGCCCATCCGATGGCAGGTGGTCACCGTTGCCTATGGACTCTATGAAATTCTATAATGAGTTTTTTGAAAAACCCCTTATCGTACTGTGATACGAAATATATAATACAAATACGAAAATTGCAAACTTTGTCAAAGATCGTTTTGTAGTGGATAGAATTTGAACGTAACGTATGTTATGTTTAAAACATATTTGGTGTTATATTGAATTAAGTGACTCTGTTTATTGAACGTATTTCACACTTTCTTTTTTTGAACGTATTTCACACTTTCTTTTTGGAGTTTACTCCTTAAGAATCGATTTTTGTATCAAGATGACGCGCGACGCACGCTGGAACAACCTTGTGTCGTCTTATTTTTATTGGCATTTAGCTTCAAAAATCCGAATCAAAAATTACTGCAAGTATTTTGAACTACTGCCTATTATTACGGACTACTGCGGTCCTTTTTATTGAGCGATATGGTAAATACGTAGCAAAGTAAACAAGGTGACATGGCAGTCACCTACTCTCTAATCCTTTAACCTTAAAATAAAATAAATCAAAATGATTGATAAAAGATACGCGAGAAAAAATTACCGTAGGATTTAATAAATGACTAAATACGCCAATAGAATAAACATCCCATTAAAAATTACAAACTAAAGTGAATTAGTTTATTATGTGTAAGATAGCAGGAGAAGTAGTCCATTACAAGATGCTCTAATAACGAGTCAGATTCACTCTCTTCTCTTTGACAGGAACTACACGACCAATATTTTTTTTATCTTCTAAATCATATATTTTGAAATATAATTACTCGTAAATATACAAGATACAAAACCTTTATAACCGACATATGAAGATGGTTTAACCTTAAATTGTTTTAACCGTTTACCCCTTAGGGTGTAGATAGATAGATAGATAACACTTTATTGTAAACCAATTATATAAACACAATGAAACTTATTTACACAATCAATATGTACTTGACTTACAATGGGCGGCCTTATCGCTACAGAGCGATCTCTTCCAGGCAACCCGTGTATGTACTATATAAATTTTATTTATCAACATATAAAATATTATCATTTATTTCAGTGTAATATGAAGTTATATATGAACTCAAATGTGAAATCATGCCAAACAATATGTTTTAAATAATAATCATTATTAGAAGAAAAAGATGATTATAAGTTTGTAGAGCTGTGTTATTTATTAAACATATTTATGCTTATATTTCTAGTGCTTTTAAAAATTGAAACATATTGAAAATCAGAAAGTGAAACATGTCAATTATCGATATTAAGAACATCCCTAGTCAGCTAATAACCAGTTAAGAGTGCGGCATAAAAGTACGTACTTAACGACCCAATTACCTCTCCCGTAAGACGGCCCATTGGAGCATACCCTCCGAAATTACTAAAGATTATAATTACGTTAATGAAATAACTAAATCAAGTATTAACAATAAGGTTCGGAATTAATTAATTCTCGTTAATGAGGTAATGAAAATCTGTAGTGTTGCTTTTCGTCGACACTTTTTGGAATGAAATATATATATATATATATATATATATATATATATATATATATATATATATATATATATATATATATATATATATATATCTAATTCTACCAATGATTTTTATATGTAAAATATCATTGAATTCTACTGTCATATACACATCTGCAAACAAAGTTATAGTCATTTAAGATATTTAAGATATTTTTTTTATCTACATATTCCAGAATATATATCGATGCGTCTCTATCTACTAAATTCATAAAATTAGTCCCCTTTGAAAGGAAACGCTTAAAACGAAACATCGTAAAACCCAACGATTTAATTTCGTAAATTCAGTGGAAAGTTGGTTCCAAGTTAGACAGAAGTGCTGAAAGTGGAGTACTAGTCTAGGTTTGGCAGTTAAAGTTATACTAAATCTACTTTGTAAGTTGCAACTGAACGTTGGTAGTAAACATATTCGAGTCGAAACATTCGATTCGTAAAATGTATATACATTTCATGGCTTTGTCACAGCAGATAAGCTGACGGTCTACTTAATAGTAACTGCTTACAGTCGCCTATAAATGTTTGCGACGCCAGGAGCATCGATAACACGGTGCCGTTCGTGAAAAGAACTGAAACCTGGGTCACAACATCTCGGAACACAACACGATACAATGTTTAGAGACCAAGTGAGGTTGCCATACAGTCGGATCTGGAGCTTACACCTAGCTGGAGTTGTTTGATCACCTTTTACGACAGGTCGCTCTCGACTGCAGGGGTACTCCACGGAAAGCAACTACTACGCAATTCGTCTCACGTCTGTCAAAAAAAATCCAATTGCGCTGTAGTGATACTAACAAGAGGTCCAAGATTAATCAGCACGTAATGTAAAGAGACTATAAACCAATTAGTACAATGAGATAATCAGTGTGTCAGCCTTCGATTCCTATTCTTAAACATGATGGGCTCTCCTAAATTCTCTTTTTATTATTATTTTTATTTTACTACTTAATATATTATAAAAAAAATCTTAAAACACAATTAACTGTACTATGTGGAAACTTGGATCTTGGGACTTTCACACTGCCACCGATCAGAACAAACTATTTATAATAAGAGGCCCCCCTAGGATGGGAAAGGACAGCATACCCGCCACACTTATCCAAGGCTGATTGGCGGAAACATGAAGAAGCCTATGTTTAGAAGTAGACGACGATTGGTTCACGACGTCGACGTCAACGCAGTTCCCTTCAATCTCTAAAGGAAATGCGAATGAGGCATCCCTTTTGGACTTCAATAAAAGAGTATCCATTTGCCTTTAACTGGTCTTGTTTTAATAATCAATACATAATCAGTCCTGTATCATAAATTGAGCAATTTAAACTTGAGTGGTGGAGTGGTGATATTAAAAAGAAACGAACCACAGTAGAGAAAATACAGCATAAACCATTTTGGAATTCACTCTGAAGTAAATCTTGAATTTGAGTCTCGTGAAAAATATCATTAAATCTTGATAAAAAAAATATTAAACTTTTTCACACCTTAAAAGTGGTTTGTAATATTTCTCAATAATTGATTTATATTTTAATAAAAGCTCGAAAGTTACATTTTTATTTTATTGCTGAGGAACTGTAGACATGCTGACGGCCCACTTAACAATAAGCAGTTACCATCGCCTATGGATGTTTGCGACGCTAGGGACACCGTGAACACGCTGCTGTCCCATAGGGGTACAGAAGCCTGGGTCACTAATACCGAAACACAACGCAAGGTTATTATGGCGGCATACTTATAGACTAAGGGTAGTTGCTATCTCAACGGGTTTGGGGCCATAACACGTAGAGTTGTTTTGTCTCCTTTTACGACAGATAGACCCTGGCCGCAGAGGTTGGTATTATTAGTCCGCCTCTGCACGGAGAGAAAAATATTGAATAGGTAGGTCTTAGACCTTAAACAACAATCAACTTAAAACAAAAGACTAATAACTCAATTAATAAGTATTTTCAGTGAACCTATTATTATTATATAACATATTATTACCTATATATTCTATCCGTATAGCGGCGGAGCACCCTAGCTATGCGGTATGGCCCCAAGCCCGTCTGGATAGCGTCCTTTAGTCCTAAGTATGCCGCCATAATAACTTTGTGTTGTTTTTCGATATTAGTAACCCAAGTTCCTGTACTCCAATGGGACAGCAGCATGTTTGCGATGCCACTGGCATTGCAAACACCCATAGGCTCCTAATTCTAAGTAGTCCATCAGCCTGTCTGTGTCCTACAGCAATAAAATTAAAGAACCAGAGAATCACGAGGTTTAAAATACAACCTCAAAACACAGAAAATAATAGTATTCATTCAATGAATTACTTTTTAATACTATGAGTGCAAAAGTTATGAAATTCCAAAATACAAGATCTATTTGAAATAATTTCAAAATATCCAATAATTATTCGGGGTTTGTTGTAGCCCTGCCGTACCTCTGCAGGCTCCAGCCGTACGGCAAAACGACAGGGTCTCCCGCGGCCCGACGTACGGCATTCATCCACCCGACACTACCGCCGCAGCCCGCCTCACAGGTAACCCTATCATATATTATTAAATAAGTCTCGTTCAATTCCTTGAGTAACTAATTAAAAAATGTTTTAAAATAAAACAACCTTCTAAAGAGTTCTGATAATCTCAAAAAGTGGGATATAAAATGTTTTCATTAGTCTTTTTGTAACGCTGTTATATTTCATAAAAATATTTTACTCCGTAAGTATAAAATATAAATAAATAATAATAATAACGAAGTATTTACAACATAATAAAATATACAATAAATTTAAATTGTAGACTAAAATATTTTTATTATTTCTCAATTGACAGTTACTGGGAAAGATTGTTTAGAAGTAGAATAAACTTTAACAACGGATAAAATAGTACGCTTAAAATCCATAGAATATAATATTCCATCAAGTCAATATATTTAAAAAAATCGTATAAAGTTTATATATTACTGAATTTTTAATAAGTAACAAGATTTTAATTAGTTATTCAAGTTTTTTTATTTTCACTTATATGTTTTTAGGTTGCTTGTTAAAAGAGAAATTACGAAAATATATTAAATAACAGTAAACTAAATCTCATTTTAAAATAATTGAATAATGATATTCATCATTATACTGCCGCTATAAATATTGCCGCTTCATAAATTTATATTGAAGGAAATGTTAATATTTCGAGATTAAGGAATTGTGGTTTACACGTATCTCTTGCTTGAAGGCGTGTTACACGAACCGGCGATCTCGTGAAGGTTTCCTTACCACGTTTTCCTTCACCGTCAGTATATTATATTATAATATGCACAATTATATGTACATATTATAAATATTTATATAAGGACAAGTTTTATTAAATATTTTTGTAAAGGGTCCCATCAATATCGGAGCCCTAGTTTATCTCGCTTGCCAGCACCCTAATAAATAATGAAAAGATGTTTCCTTTCGGGGTTGGTGATTCAGATGGCACGTGCCCCTATAAAATGGCATAATTAAATACAGTTGTATTTCATTGTTTTCTTGTACTATTTTCCGACAAAGAAGAAGTTCTTTAATAACATTTGTCAATAGGCTTCCTCATAAATAACACCCACTTTTTTCACTTTTATGGTACTTATGATCTAGTCCGTTATGCAATCTCTGGGTTTCTTTTTCGTTACTGGCATTATGTTACAAATGTAACACAGTATTAGGGATCTCGTTAAATCTTGTTAGAAGTGAATTTATATGTGATTTGAACCCATAACTACTCGGCCGGAGTCATTTGCTTATACATTATAGGCCCTTCAAACCCAACCTGATTGATTACCTTTGCTAAAAATGAATAATAATACAATAAGAAAATATTATAAATACACAATGTACCATATGTACACAACACATTGTAGTCAAGTGATGCACTTGGCGGCCAATCTAGAAGTCATGGTTTCGAATCCCCTGCGTGCTGTTACGGCAGTTTTTCTCGACTATCTTGGTTAAATGTCGCTAGTTCGTACAATAGTTCGGTTCCTCTACGGGGAAATCAAGCCTAGCAGTATATTACGGGTGCATATACTAACATTTATGTACAAATGTAAGAAAAATATCTAAAATCCCTTGCTAACTTAAAATTTACTTTACAAAGAAGAAAATCCCTTGTACTGATTTTCGCCACCCCTAAAAGATAATAAAACTCAACAAAGTCTGGAAGTACTTGTCCTCAAATCAGTATTCTTTATAAGAGTTAAACTTTCTCTTTACATTTTAAATAGGAGTTTTTAAATTTATGGATTTAAAAACTCCTATTTAAAATTTAATTTAATTAATTGAAATATTAATTAATTGAATTGAAATTATTAATTAATTAATTAATTGAAATTTAATTTTTATCCGTGCAGGGGCGGAGAAAGAATACTAACCTCTGTGGCCGGGGTCGGCCTGTCGTAAAAGGCGACAAAACAACCCACCCTAGCTACGTGGTAGGGCCTCAAGCCCGTCTGGATGGCGACCACCTTTGGTCTTAAGTATGCCGCCATAATAACCTTGTGTTGTGTTCCGGCATTAGTGACCCAAGTTCCTGTATCCTTTTGGGACAGCAGCGTGTTCGCGATGCGACTGGCGTTGCAAACACCTATAGGCGACGGTAACTGCTAAATTCTAAGCGGACTGTCAGCCTGTCTGCTGTCCTACGCAATAAAAAAAAATTTTTTTGGGTTTTATATAAAATAGATATATTTACCATATTGTATATAAAGAAGTATATACTCCTAACTTCGTTATGAACCCAGCTATGTATTAAGCATTTTTGAGCTCAGAACCGCTATTTGAGTATCGCTCCTATTTGTCTATATACGTTGATTGCTGACGTATTCATCAGAAAATATAAGATTTTAAACCCACTTTTTAGAGTGGTGCATTAAATTTCTAATATTAAAAAACCGAAAGTTATGTGTTCAGCGAACTCTCTACAAGGCTTTGGGTGAAGACGTAGTTTTTGTTAATATCCCATCGTCACCGCTGCATAGAAGGGCGGTTGCTTTACAATATCGACGGTGAGAGCAACATAACTCGTTTAGCTTCCCCTTAAGGGAAGGTTTCCTCGGACTATAAAATAGCATTAGAATATTTAATACTTTAGCCGCTTCTGACATGGGAGATGAGGAGGTTTTATTCTCAAATCGTAAAATATAAAAGTTTTATAAGTTAAAAGTATTCATATATATATATATATATATATATATATATATATATATATATATATATATATATATATATATTCATATTAGGTTAAAAAGTTTTCAAGCAAAAATACTATTTGAAAGCAAAATTTTACAGCTTTAAAAAGCGGTCCCAGCATGATATATTTTAAGACTATTGTTTATTAAATTCACAAAAAAAGGTTTTGCTATTAACCCTTCGTGTTCCCACAGGCCCACAAAAACGTCGTAACTCGTAGAACATAATTATTCTCTGTTGCGTGTTCTAAATATGTTTTGCCACTTCATAAATATTACATAATGAAGGTCGATTTCAGCTTACAAACGACTGCGCATTCAAAATTTGGATCAAGATTGTTACATGGTTAATGCTATAAAATTAAGCACACGTGTAAATATCGACAGTCAATCTATCGATCATGAATTTCTTGGCGTAACTCCTTTGTGATTCTGGGTGTGATGAATAAATGGAAATATATTTTCCAGTTTTTACCCCTGACTGGTTATTTTGGATATGGTACATAGTCAGTGACATTTTCTTTATGTCTTATATTTATTTATATTTATATATGTGTGAAATCAAATGGAGAATTATCAGCAAAATTAATTTCCCCATAAATGGAAGGAGTAAGGATACTGAACTCTGTGGCTTGTAGTGAAAGGTGACAAAACAACCTTTGACAGGTAGAGCTCCATGCCTGTCTGGATGTCAGCCATCCCTGGTCTCTAAACATGCCACCACAATAGTATTGTATTGTGTTTCGTCGTAAGGCACCCAGATTCCACTTCGCCTAAGCGGCGTGTAGCGGTTGCCCTGGCGTTGCAAATATCCATAGGCGACGGTAACTGCTTATTATTAAGTGGGTCGTCAGCCACTCTGCTGTTTTACGGTAATATAAAAAAGCAAACCTTTTGATATTTTCCACGACTTGACAAACAGTCGCCCTTTTAAAAACAAATTTAGCCCCGTCTATTGGACCTATTTCTGTCACAAGAAAAATAATTGTCATGAATCAACACGAACGCAAATTCTCTGATTATATAACTTCTAAAAGCAACAATCATACTTTTGCTCATTCTATAAATAGTTTTATATAATAAAATGTCAGAATAAAATCAAGCAAAATAGGAAAACGGAAGCGGAAGTCAGAGCAATATCATATCGTGATTTGTTAAAACCTTACAATAGCGCCAGGCAGTTTAATTAACGCCAACGGAAGGGGGATTGGCATTCCAATTTTAAATATTAAGGGGTAGTGCTATCAAGTTTTAGCATTAAGTCATATTTTTGGCTCTTTTACAACCTACATTAGAGACTACAATACTATACTATACTTTATGAAACGTGGTCTCCGCTCGAAAACTCGTTAGCTCCATCTCTTATCAATTTTCCAGCTATATCGGTTCAGTGTCAGTTTCAGTGTTTTCATTCGAGATATTAGAGAAATTTATTTAAAATTAATAACAATATAGCACCTTCTGCCTATTAACCCTAAGAACAACAAAAAAGGGGTTTAAATTTCTGCATTTAACGAATACTTTTTTACTGTATGACAAAAGTTCTCCTGAAATTACAAATATGGGCTTTCTTCAGGTTACGAGTCCTCCCGTTACAAAAAAATTTCGCTGTTATCTTAACGCCTAATGCCTGGGTTAACAGACAGCTGGCTTAGATAATACCATTCTCTAGACTAGCACCGGCCAGCCTCTTATATCGGGTCGGACCCTTCCACATGTGTTAGGGGGAGTGTTTCATAACCCCCCTCTCTCTAGTACTACTCCCTTTCAATTCCGGGCTATACGAAATAGCAGACATACTCTCTTCTCGCGGTATAGGTACGGATGGTAGAACCTGATAAGATGAAGCTCTAAATACTCTAAACAATTATTGAAACACGTCGAATAAATATTTAGCAATAACTAGCTGCCTCTAATTAGAAACTATGTTTAGATTAATTATGTTTTGAACAAATAATATATTTCCATCAAAATACTAATAAACTAATATTAGTTTTATACATAATGTAATTCATATTATCGCATATTAAATATTTTTAGCTTCAGAATTTTCTTCTCTTTGACTCTTTAAGCACAGAAGTAACGAACTTAATCCTGCAAGTTCTTAAAAGGTTTAAACTTTCTACTCGTTACTTATGAGGGTAGTTTAAATATTTTAACTTTCCAGTCCCTAATTAAGCAACCCAAATATTATTTAATTGCAATATATACTCTTTCTCTCTCTCTTCAATCGGTCCCTCATAGCTGAGGATCGTGACTCCGTTTGATTCCGTCAACTAGCTGTCTCCATCGATCCCGTTCTGCAGCTTGGTGGAGTGCGTCGCTGACAGGTATTTTCAGCTCCTCCGCTATTTGGTCCGACCATCGTTTGGGACTTCTACCCCTAGGCCTTTTTCCTATATATACTCTTTAAGTCAAGCTTTTTTAGTTTAATTTGGCGGAACTTTTACTAATTATTTTTCTTCTAGAAGATAATATTTGTCTTTTTAATTATTTTTGTTTTCTTTACTCGAGTTGCTATTACAGCTTCTGTCCCTCGAGCCTGTAGCTTTTTAATAAATGTAATTATCAAATATTTAAATTACATATAATATCTCGTAAATTTCTATCCGTGCAGGGGCGGATAAAGAATATTAACATCTGCGGCCGGGGTCGACATGTCGTAATAGGCGACAAAACAACACACCCTAGCTACGTGTCAGGGCCCGTCTGGATGGCGAGCACCTTTGATCTTAAGTATGCCGCCATAATAACCTTGTGTTGTGTTCCGGCATTAGTGACCCAATTCCTGTACCTTTATGGGACAGCAGCGTGTTCGCGATGCCACTAGCGTCGCAAACACCCATAGGCGGTAACTGCTAAATTCTAAGCGGACCATCAGCCTGTCCTACAGCAATAAAAAATACACCACCCAACCTAGTCATGTAATATCATTTCTGTCTCATCTATTCCACTAATCTTCAAAGAAAATATGGCAACTAAATATCCAACAAATGCAACTGATATATTACAGCTAGCGTTTATTACATTCTCTACTTTTCTTAAACTAAAAATAAATAATTATTGCGCCTACTTGCCTTACATTGTCCTTTAGAAAGATTCACTTATCTCAAGCCTAATATAATTAAAATCTTAATACATAATCCAAATTCCTACATGTTTACTAAGGAATCTAAAGCCTGCAATACATGTTGGCCGAGCGTCGCCGAGTGAACGCCAATACCAACGTTTAGACAGTATATTCGCATTGTCTTGCCATCGCTCGGTGTCACTCGCCTAGTTAGCCGAGTAAAGTCAAGCGCCAACGTGTATAGAACTCATTTAGCGTAGCTTGTCACAACTCGTGGTCGCTCGCGACCACTTGCCGCACTTCGGAGCGCTGTCGGTTTTTTTGCACAAATCAAAGGCACTCGCGCGCACTCGGCCAATAGTGTCCACATGTTTGTCAGCGCGCCATTACGCGGTTGGCGTCGGTCGTGTTTACGCCTACAAAATGTCACTCTCAACAAACGACGATGTTTTCAAATTATTGGAATTTTATCAGAATGAAGAGGTTATCTGGAAGCGCTCATTAAATAAATAGCTGCAGCTGCAATAAATTCTACGTCGTCATCCATCTTGTTTCAATTCACAATACAAACTGACGGAGCCCAACGTGTGGGCATCTCTTCAAAATTCGTCTGTATTGGCCATTTGCATTGGTTTTTGATAAACTTGCCGAACGTGTAGGCAGTAGCACTTGCCTTGTATTAATTTGCCTACGCTCGTATTGGCCTAAGCTCGACCAACATGTATTGCAGGCTTAACGAAATTGTATATAGTTTAATCTAATATATAAAATTCTCATGTCACAGTTTTCGTTGCCATACTCCTCCGAAACGGCTTGACCGATTCTCATGAAATTTTGTGAGCATATTGAGTAGGTCTGAGAATCGGCCAACATCTATTTTTCATCCCCCTAAATGTTAGGGGTGACCCACCCCCAAAATTTTTTTTTTTTAATTTTTTGACATTTTATTATTTATATGGCAGAACAACGTTTGCCGGGACAGCTAGTGAATTATAAATTTATGATATGTAAATGGGTATTTTCACTCATAATTAATAATTGTGCGCCCTATGTTTACGAGTTAATTATTATTAATTTAAATACCATGTCAATACAAAAAATAATTACATTTCTCTAAGCAAATAAAATTTATTTTCATTATAAAATATAAAACACATAAGTTCACAGATTTGCCTTAAAATACTATATTTGCTTTGAAACATTTCCCATAAAATTTAAATGCCAGATTACGTAGCATTTAAACCTAAAATTTTACGAAAGGCGTCTTTATTACCCATTCTTAGAGAGATTTTGTTTTATTAGGTTTCTCTAAATATCAAGAAAATTTGGTTTCCGTTAAATTATTATCTGTAACCATTCTTTGAAATTTACATAATTAAATACGCAAAGTCACTTTTATCATTTCATATTACTGGTTATTATTTACAAATATATTTGCCCCTGCTCAAACATTTGTGTTAACAGGTGTATAATAACAATATTAATATCAATTTATTTCAGATCCATAAAATCCATACATTATAATACAAATTACAATACATTAATTATACATTACACTAACCTCTCTTTCCATCGCAAGTAGTATTGGGATCCTTGGTGTCGACATCACGAATGATGTGCAGTTTAGGGGACAATTGGAGGGTAAAGCTAAGCTTGCCTCCAAAAAGCTAGGTGTGCTAAACCGGTCCAAGCAGTACTTCAGTCCAAGGCAACGGCTTGTGCTATATAAAGCACAGGTCAGACCACATATGGAGTACTGCTCATATTTATGGGCTGGAGCACCGGCCTGTCAGCTCAATCCCCTAGACTCGATCCAACGGCGCGCAGTTCGTGTTGTCGGCGATCCCATGCTCACAGACGGTTTAGATACGCTTGGACTTCGGAGAGACTATGCATCTCTTTGCGTATTCTACCGTCTGTACAACGGGGAGTGTTCTGAAGAACTATTTAGGATGGTGCCCTCGTCGTCTTTCTACCACCGCACTGCCCGCCATCGGCTGGGTGTTCATCCCCATTTCTTGGAGCCTCTTCCTTCCTGTACGAAACGGTTCTCCAGAACGTTCATGTTGCGTACTCTCGGGATCTGGAATGAGCTTCCGGCTGAGGTTTTCTCAGCGCGGTATGATATGGGGTTTTTCAAAAAAGGCGTTATAAAATTTCTTCGAGACCGGCAGCGCGTTGGTGGTGCCTCTGGTGCTGCAAACGTCCATAGGCGACGGTGACCACCTGCCAGGGTGGGCCGTTTGCCTGTCTGCTGAACTCAAGCAAAAAAAAAAACATTAATTATTGTTTTAGTTTATAAATAAACTTAAATATATGTATAGTATTTAAAAAAAATTTAAATTAAATATTGAAACTACATTTTTCCTGTTACAATCGTTATCCAATGTAGTAAAATTTCAGTAGAATAGCATATTCGCACTCGCAGCGGCCTGAAATCACTTCAAGATTGCTGTTGGCGCTGCCACGCAAACATTATAGACTAGGGCAAAACATTTTCCTTTATTAATAAATAAATAGTTACTAAGAAGTTTTTCCATCTGATAATGATCATTGCAACTGTATTTATTAATGACAGTTATGTACACGGAGCATCATTATTATTATATATAAAAAATACATGGTATATTTTTGTAAAAATTACGTAAAAAGATATTAGCAAAGATCCATTTTTTATTGGTAAGTAACAGTAGACAGGCTGACGGCCCACTTAATAGTAAGCAGTTACCGTCGCCTATAGATGTTTGCGACGCTAGGGACACCACGAACACGCTGCTATCCCACAGCGGTACTGAAGCCTGGGTCACTAATGCCAGAACACAAAACAAGGTTATTATGGCGGCATACTTATAGACTGAGGGTGGTCACCATCCAAATGGGCTCTATCACGCAGGGTTGTTTTGTCGCCCTTTACGACACACTGGTCCCGGTGGCAGGGGTTAGTATTCTTACTCCACCCCTGCACGGAAAATGCTTAAAACTGTAAATACAAAATAAACCGTGTTTTTGGATCGTTCTCGAACAAATAATATTCTCCAAGTATATGTGCCAGAACAAAGCAGTTATTTTCCTTTAAATGTTTACGTAGATTGGCATGCAAAGCGTACTTCTCCAATTAAGACAATTAACTCAATTATGGGCTGCCACAATGTCTGCAAACATCACTTACGATGTTACGTTTGTTTCAGATATCCGAGTTGGTTCCTGTTACAAGTAAGTCTAATTATTCAGTAATTATGTTACTAAAATGGATAATCAACTCTTTAGGAATGTTAACGTTTATTTTCAATGTGTAAGAAGAATCAGATCGGATTAGATGAAAAATCATCAAAATCCATGGGACTCACATAATTGTGGGTAGACGTGATCATTAAATAAAGTTCAGTTAGTCTCGCACGCTCGTGTATCATTAACATAACAATAATCAGATTTTCCAAAATTTGACTTGAGTAAACGTAATATACCTAAGTATACTTAAAAGAGCAAACATGGAGTTGATTGCTTGTTCTTTTTCAGAAAAATCTGTCCTTTGAACGAAATGTATATTAATTATTTATTTCAAGTATAATATTAGTTACTTATGAAATAAAATTATTTTGGAAGTGCTTGACGTTAAGGCCCGCACATTCGTGCAGAGGAAAGCGCATTTTGCGTCGATGCTCCTTAAGGAGATAATCCTTCTTTTGCCATGAAAATGCGCAATTAAGGATTATGATAGCGACTCGTCAGTGAGGCAAACCAAATCTTTCCTTTGCAATCTGTAAACAAACAAAATAAGTAAATCTTTGGTCTCTTGGAATAAGGAATCAACCTATTCTAAATCATACTATAGCTGGAAATATTGCTAATGTGTATATATGCAATACCAAATATTTTGATTGATATATACTTCTGAGACTATTTTAATTAATATTGAAGTAATTTTAAATGAAAATAATATTTAAAATATACGTAATTAATACTTAAAGTAGGTTAGCATACAACTTAAAAAGGCTTAACTAAACCTAAATAAATTCGAAGAATTACGTAGTACAACAAAACTAATTAAAATTCAAATCGAACTAAGGATTACTTTGCGGTTTCAACGAAGGATACATTGTTCAAAAGTTAAATACTAGTAATAAACTCAATTAAAGTCTTGATTAACAATTATTATGAGAATTTACTTGACTTAGTTATTTAGTGACTTAGTGTTACTAATCCATTAACAAACTATGGAATTTGTCCGAAATAAATTATTTATTGTTATTATTATTAGTACGGGGTTGGTTCATTTGCAATATCAAAATTCATAATTCGGAAGTATCAGGTTTGATTGATGATGGTGTACCTCTGAAGCAGAATCTCTCGCTTTTTATATTTTCGGGTCGCTTGCATGACCTAACAACATATTATACCGGAAAAGCCTGCTTTGACTTTTGTTCAGAGGGTAAAGTTGTGAAGTAACTACTTAAAATTACTCGTTGCTGTATTCTAGCGAATATTTTTATTATAGTAGAGAGCTATTTTATTAATAAGAGAGTTGTTTAATAGCTATAACTTAGGATTTCTTTTTCCTCATTTGAATGGGATTCCTTCGAATTGATACTTTTGTTGTGTCATAGATATGATATTCTCAAATCGATTTCTTAAACTAATTTAAACACTTTGTATCCGTGCAGGGGCGGAGAAAGAATACTGGCCTCTGCGGCCGATGTCGGCCTGTCGTAAAAGACGACAAAACAACCCACCCTAGCTACCTGGTAGGGCTCCAAACCGGTCTGGATGGCGACCATATTTGCTCTTAAGTATGCCGCCATAATAACTTTGTGTTGTGTCCCGGTATTAGTGACCCAAGTTCCTGTACCTATATGAGACAACAGCGTGTTCGCGATGTTACTAGCGTTACAAACAATAGACGAAGGTAATTGCTAAATTCAAAGTGAACCGTCAGCCTGTCTGCTGCCCTACAGCAATAAAAAAAACGAACCAACAAACTTGCTACCAAAAAATTTACAGTTATAATGACTTAACACATATTTTACATTAGAAACAATATCAACAAATAAATTAAACTTTATAAATTAATAGAAAATTTTATTGATCTTGATAATACCAAATTGATTCATGTTTGACTGTGTTAATACTTGAAATAATAATTGTGACTATGTATATTATCGACATTAATTAAATTATTACTCCATTGACGACATTTGTATTGTAAATGCTGTGCACTCCTATAATGGGTCCACACATCAGAACTTTTATATTAAATGATTTATTGTAATGTGACTTAATAATGTGTGTACTGTTGGTGTGCCATAAATAAATAAATAGAACAAAAGATGTTTAAGAAATAGCGGATATTATATTATTCAATTCATACAAATTTTGAACAAATGAACTATTGTCTTGTAGGGTATTTAATGGGAGGAAACGGGCCTATCCTTCCAGCAACCGCATCCCTCTTATGTGCGCTGTACGTTGTTTCGGCCGCAATTAAGTTTACATCGAAACAATAGATGACGAGATTTACCTAGTCCTTATTAGTGCTATGTCTAATCTTCCTGCTGGTGCATCGGTTAGGTCGGCAGATGTCTCTCTGACTCCTCTTTCCACATACTCAGCTTTATAAAAGCTCACCTAGATATATCATTTTGTACACACTCCGTCTTTTCTATAGTTTATCCTGTTTTGGCGGCTTCAGACATTCTAAAGAGTTCTAGTAACTCTTCCAAGAATACAGATTTTTTTAAACAAGCGGTTTTTGTTTTACGAGTTTTTACTTTTATACATGCAAGAATAAACAAACAAATGCCTAATTCATTCAGGATATTTCTAAGCTTCTTAATTTTGTCTAGGAGTTAGACACTAAACGTGATGTCTCTAGTACAAGAGACTGCTTTGTTGTCGACGCTATATTTTATCTACCTAAATATACGTGCTATTAAGAATTCTATATTTTAATAAAAAGATGAGTTACACATAATATTCAATACCTAATATCTGTTAGTGGATCTTTACTATAGATTTCTTATGAATCTCATATTATTTTTAACTGTACAAGAATTCGTTAAATTACAGATAAATGATAGATAACTATACACACTATCAAAAGCAGTTCAATAATTTTATTGATTTCCTTTTTAGATAGAAAACATTGGCGTTTGATATAAATTCTCATTTACGCTTGGTTAATAATTATTATCATGGTTACAATGACGGTGCCTATTTGCCTTTGTATTTTTTTATTGCTAGGACAGCAGATAGACTGACGGCCCGCTTAGAACTTAGCAGTTACCGTCACCTATGGGTGTTTGCAACGCCAGTGGCATCGCGAACACGCTGCTGTCCCATAAAGGTACAGGAACTTGGGTCACTAATGCCGGAACACAACACAAGGTTATTATGACGACATACTTAAGACCAAAGGTGGTCGCCATCCAGACGAGCTTGGAGCCCTACCACGTAGCTAGGGTTATTTTATCGCCTTTTACGACAAGCCGACCCCGGCCGCAGAGGTCATTATTCTTTCTCCGCCCCTGCACGGATAATTTCGATATTATACGCGCTTTAATATCCAAATTAAGTGATATCACTGCTTTGTTGTTTGTAAATTATTCAATTTCTATCACTAAAACTAATGAGTTAATGAAAATTTTGATTACCTCATATAAAAATATTTCTTGTTTTATTTGCTTATTTTACAAATAAAAACATATCTCCCACATAAAACGGTGGTTCCCTCGATGTTGTATTCCGTATACTTTCTTAATGATTATGACATGACGTCTTTAAGACTTTATATCTTTAAGCCTCGTGTCAAGAGACGGATTTCGCTTTAATTAAATTTCCCTGGTACAGTTAGTCTCAAGTATTATTAAGATAATATTCATAGTAACATTGAATGTGGTTGCGTAAAAAGTTATTATGAAAAAAAAATATTATGTCATACAGAGCATCTGATCTAAACATTAAGCTAAATCTTCTACTCTCTTCTGTTAGTCGTCATCTTAACATACATACATACATATAATCACGCCTCTTTCCCGTAGGGGTAGGCAGAGACCACTTCTTTCCACTTGCTACGATCCTTACATACTTGTTTCGCTTCGTCCACTTTCATTATTCCCTTCATACATGCCCTTCGGTTTAGGGTACTCTTGACATGGCCATTTTTCAAGACATCCCTGATCTGGTCTCGAAACGTCCGCCTAGGCCTACCCCTTCCAACACTTCCATTCACACTCGCGTTATACACTTTTTTCGTCAATCGTTCATCATTCATTCTCTCAACATGTCCAAACATTCACACCCTTTTTCACCATGTGACCTTTTACGCAATTCATCCATATTTGTTTTGATCTATCTCTTGTCCTGTATCCATCTACTTTCATTTCTATTATTATCCTCCTTATAGTTACCTTATATACAAGCTGAAGGGTGAACGGTAGGGTGTCATTGCAGCTGCGAACATTGTTATATTAGTTTAATTCTCTCATAAAAATTGTAATAATGCTGCTGGGTCTATTAAGTAATAGGTGTTGGTAGGCGGACACTGAAAACCAGCGCTGTGTCGGTAACTCCGACACAGCACAATGCTGAGATGTCAGCCTCGTTTGTTAAAAATGTAACAGTCAGTTTGTGTACTTATTTATATGTCTGCGATCTTGTTATGCATTGTTTGTTACTTTTTGACAAATAAAATTCTTTCTTTCTTTCAAGTGGCAATGGGCCGGTCGTGTTTATTGGAGGACCATGGGCTTTGGAGCAAATATATCCTGAATTGTCAGTGAATTTATCCGTGCAGGGGCGGAGAAAGAATACTAACCTCTGTGGCCGGGGTCGGCCTGTCGTAAAAGGCGACAAAATAACCCACCCTAGCTACGTGGTAGAGCCTCAAGCCCGTCTGGATGGCGACCATCTTTGGTCTTAAGTGTGCCGCCATAATAACCTTGTGTTGTGTTCTGGCATTAGTGACCCAAGTTCCTGTACCCTTATGGGACAGCAGCGTGTTCGCGATGCCACTGGCGTTGCAAACACCTATAGGCGACGGTAACTGCTAAATTCTAAGCGGGCTGTCAGCCTGTCTGCTGTCCTACGCAATAATAAAAAAAAGTGGAGACCGAGTCTAAGCAAACGTTGCATAGGACACCCTCCAGCCCGATGGACCGATGACCTGCGCAATGTAGCCGGTCTGGGCTGAATGGGAAAAGCAAGAGATTTGTTTCGCAAACTTGGGAAGACTTACGTCCAGCAGTGGATAATGATTGGCTGATGACATGTTTATCATCACTCTTATGATCATCATAATATGTAACCTTGTTGTACCATAAACATGGTTACGAAGGCTGGCATTTTGGAATGAAATTCAAATTCGTGAAGTAGCTAGAACTTAACTCCTACGAAGCACGGAGCTTTTAAAGCTTCTTAGAAATCTTTCTAAACAAGCTTTTTGGCGGTTGCCGATAAATCATTTATTTCCAAAAAAAGTTCAAGATTGTTATCCAACAAAAAGTTAATTTACGAAATCAAATATTGTTTTAAATAAAAAAATAGAAATCGTATATCAATGTCTATAATTTTCGTAATTTCATATTCGTGTAGGTTATTTTAATTGGAATGGCGTGTTGTTTTATGAAATGAGGATTTAATCACGAGAACTTGAATGTATTAATTGAATTTATTGATTTTAATACGACAAAGAAATTAAACTATACAACTCAATTGCTTTAATTTTTTTATTACTGTAGGACAGCAGACAGGACGGCTTATTTATACTTTAGCAGTTACCGTCGCCTATGGGTGTTTGCAACCCCAATGGCATCGCGATCACGCTGCTGTCCCATAGAGGTACACACCACGTAGCTAGGGTGAGTTGTTTTGTCACCTTTTACGACAGGCTGATCTCAGCCACAGAGGTTAATAGTCTTTCTCCGCCCCTGCACGGATAAAAATAAGTATGTATGTGTGATACTAAAACTGGGAAATCGTTATAAGAGATAAATAAAGAACTCCTTTCGATATTTCATATCAAAGGGAGAACATCGAAGGGAGTAAGAGAAGTAAATATAATTTGCTCTTGTTATACAAAATATAGTTGAATTTGTAGTATCTTACGGAATAATACAAAAGTTGTTTTTCTATTATTTAAGCGATTTTCTGCACGACGATTGCTAGAGATGCATAAAACAAACGAAATATAACAACGGAACTTTTAGTTATCTCTTATTAAATTAATCACTTCACTATCTAAAATAATCAACAAAACATATAGTACTAGCAAATATAACGAAGATAGAAACGAGGAACGAGAGCAATTTCCTGAAGCTTTAAAAATACCATTGAAGCAGTCAATGCACGAATATCCGATATAACGAACGCACTAGTTAAATCCAAGTCTATTCGCTCCGAGCGTTTCCAATTTGCTGGAATCTTCTATTTGAACGAATCGATTTCCTGGGAATACATGTTTGCAACCATTCACGAACACCTTATCACCGTATTAACGAGCCAAAGACAAAGGAAATAAGGATTTGTGTAAAGGATTGTTTTTTGTGTACCCAAAAAAGGGTTTGCCATTAATTCTAGTTTTTCTTTGGAATCAATTGAAACTCTTAGAAATAAAGACATTGTGTTTTAAACACTCACTACAATTTTCCCAGTTGAATGCTATTATAACACTTCGGACGTAGCCTGCTGAGTAATATCCGAGGTCTAGGTTTCCTTCGTAAGACACTTTCTTAAGAGAAAGGCCGCAAAAAAATAGATAAAATCAATGTGATCAAATCAGAAAAAAATATAATAAAAATAAGAAAAAGTTTCCACTTTTAATTAAACTTGAAAATGAAATGGAAGTAACTTATAATTGAACTTAAAATACTCATATGGTTGTTTGTGTATAACTAATGAAATATTTATATATTGATATTTTTTAAATAAATACATATTATATATAAACACAAATTCGAGACGGAAATCAAACCCGTCATTCCCAGAGGATTTTCCACGTGTGAAGGCTGTTATCTAAATCTCTGTCTCCTGTCGATATCAGTCAATTTTGCCCCGGTCACTAATCTATGCAAATTATCGAAAGTATTTATTTTAAACAAACGAATGTGTTTATCAGCCACAATCAACGATCAATAATATTTTCCAGCGTAAAAAATTAATTCAATGACCTCTTACTAAATGTAAAAATTACGAAAATTTCTGACATGACTCACCTGTATTTTTAATTTAAACTGCCTCAACAATCATATTTATAATTTTAATTATCTTCATTCGTTAAATGGAAGGACGTTGTGTTTCCCATATCACTACAATTCAAGGTATATTTCTTAATTTTCTTTGTAAATATGATCTTTTTTAAATGTTATAGTTATATACCAATAATTATAAACCCTTTTAGTGCTAAGCTAATTTTCACATAATTAGCATAAATTGCGAAAGGATTATTTTAAAAAAGATTATCTTATTAAATATTTTTATCAAATGTAGAAGGATTCTCGTAATTATTTCAGTTATGTGTAAGGGATAAATTTTAAATAGTTATTTATATATGTCAATAACTTATTATACATAAACATTATAACGCGCGCGCTACGACACGTGCGAGAGTCGATTTATCGATGGTTCGCGCTCTAATGGTTAAGGAAATCTTTACTCTGGCACACCATAAGTAAATCAACATAGTACCTTATATATACATAGTACCTTAATAAACCACCATATTATGACCGTTTTAGAAACAAAGGCTAGCTGTCATAATACCAATGAACCACTGGATTAACATTTCAAATGAGTCCCTCTTTGGAGGTCAATGGGAGGCGTTCAGACATTTCTCAATCAAGGGACCGATCCTCTACAACAGCCTCAAATAACGGCAATATTTCTTCGTATTAGAATTTAATTATCCCTTTGATGAGAAATCCAATTTGCCCTAAAAGGCAGTGATACTAGCATTAATCAAAATAGATAGCTTTCAAATATAACACATTCCATTTTACAAATTTTTGGAGCCGCTGAGTTTAGTATTCTTTCTCCGCCGCTGTACGGATAAAAAATACATCAGGCCTTTCTACGTTCTTTTTAACACTTTCAAAGAATTCATATATTAAGTTGAGGTGTAAATTTAAATGCAGAAATATTCCACCTGTTTAAAAAAATTATAGGTTAACTAGCGGACCGCCCCGGCTTCGCACGGGTATTTAACAAAAATTTCAAAATTAAAAATAATATATACACACATAAACCCTTCTATTTGCGTCAGGTTACTAAAAAAAGAAAATTATAAAGAAAGTTTGAATATTATTATTTTTATGAACTTTTATTTTAATGATTTTTTTGTTATTAATTTTTATTATTTTTTGTTATTTTTTATAAGTATTTAATAATTTTTTTCTAATTTTTGTAAAAACCCTAGTGACGCCTACATTGCATAAAGTGCTGCTTAAAGCCGAGAAGGGTGACCGGCTACCACGAAACATTTTTCTAATACTTACATTTTTAAACTCGTGATATCTTTCGAATGGAATGTCCGAATTTCATAATTCAGAACGTTATATAAAGGTATTGAAGCAATCTTGAATATGAAGTAATTTATTTTGATAAGGATGAATACCAAGATACAAATAAATAGACTTTTCTAGCGGCAGCATTACAATTAAATTTTTAAAATAAAAGAACACTTATTGTGGCATAACTATATTAGTAAGACATATGCTGGCACGACACTTTTTGTAAATAATGATGTGTTCTGCAAAGTAGCAGTACATTGTTTTATTCTATCATTACAATATATTAGTTTCTAGTACCCATAACACAAGTGCTATGCTACTTAGTTTGGGACTAGATGATGATGTGTGAATTGTCTCGATATATTTATTATTTATTACTAAGTATTGTAAGCTCATAAATATGGCTAAAGATTATAACTTTAATGGTAAACATTGTTTCAGCGATATCAAAGGAGCTAAGCGCCTAAGGAACTACAGTTTAATATAAATTACTACCGCATAAACTTTGATAGGTCATAATTTATTTCTTATAAGATTTTGATAAATGTTGGTTACGCGACCCTCGAGGGGCCAACTTTATTTTTTCTTCACTGACGAGGTTAGACCCAAGACCAGTGCGACAATATTTCATTTCACACTTTTTGCTCCAATTTCGCAATATGCTGATAAAGTGACACCGACCGTTTCTCTTCCGGGTTACGAGTGATGACATACTTTGTCAGATGTTTATTTGACAGATGGAAGGAGGTGACTGATTCGTTGCCGTGTTTAGTGGCATTTATTTGGTACTAGCTGATCCGGTAAACGTTGTTCTGCCATATAAATTAAAAAAATAGCCTATGTCTTTTTCTATGGTGCAATCTATGTCAATACTTAAATTCATCAAAATTGGTTCAGCGGTTTAAACAAGAAAGCATACTAAACAAACAAACAAACTCACTTTTACATTTATAATATTAGTATGGATAGGAGTCTTTTTTGGGTCTCGATATTTGATATCTTTACATAGAAAAATTTTTGTTCATCTTTTGGTATCGAAACCTTTTTTGGAACTCCTTAATCTGGGTCAAAAAGGCACCAATATTTTATTACGAAAGAAACCGCTGAAAGAAAAATGTTAGGAATGAATACAGAAAGAAACACACCTTTCTCGATCAAAGAAAATATAGATAAGATTGAGTAATAGATGAAATGAAATGGAGAAAAAAGTTGATAAGATGACCCTAATGTTCTTTTTAGCAGAAATCATATGTAGAGGGATAGTTTTCAGATAATAAAAGATAATTATGTCAATTTATCTTTATAAAAGATACCTACTAAAGTGGGAGAATACGGGAACTACTATTAATCGAATTAAAATTATAGCTAGAATGCTCAATTCTTAATTAAAACATTTTTGCAGCTACGTATTAAATACTATATTAAAATCCGTCTGGAAATTCAATTAAAAAAGTACACAACTTTGGAAACTGCTTTTCGAATGCGGAAAAATACGTTTTCATATAAATGACATCAAAGCCGATAGAGTACTTGAATAATTTACATGTGCATGATATATGTAAATATCTTTGAATTCATGCCGCGTGTGTGTATTTTTATTTATTTGCTGTCTGTACCCGGAACATACTTGTATTAGAAATGAAAATCACTTTTTTCATATATTATGTTTTGTGGCCAGAAACCCTCGCGGACGTCGGAACACGTATGGATTTTTTTGTGCTTTCGTTGAAAGTTTTATTACAATCTGAACAATAAATAATTTAAAAACGTATATAAGACAAACAATATATAATATATAATAATAAAAACGTATATAAGACAAACAATATATATAATTTAAAAACGTATATATAAGATAAGACAAAAAACAATATGAACGTGTCACTAATGCTGGAATATAACACAAAGTTATTATGGCGGCATACTTAAGATTAAAGGTGGTCGCCATCCAGACGTGCTTGGGGCCCTACCACGTAGCCAGGGTGGGTTGTTTTGTCACCAACGACAGGGGGACCCCGGTCGCAGAGGTCTGTATTCTTTCCGACTTTTGCTAATTTGCTTATTTTACTCGCTGATAGAAAATGTATTTTATTGGTATAAAATAAGTATAATTTTAGTTTTAAATTTTCAGTTTTAAATTTCATTTGAAACAGATGATTTAAATTTATCGATGAATTTTAATAAGAAACTCGAAACTATCGCTAAATGATTATTTTGCATCTTAAAGTAATTCCAGAGCCACTGGTATATATGTCATATTTATATGTCATATTATGTCATAATTAAATAAAACCTTTTTCTATATATAAGCGCAGTAGGGCCTTCACCAAAATTAAAATATAATTAAAAAAGCTGTTCGTTCCAAACACTGTGCGGTCGCGGTTTTCGCTCAAAAAAGGTGAAAAAACCAGTAGGCCGCGCCGCTACCATAGACGAGACGCTCCTCCAGAGTGAATTTAAAAACCAAGTCACTATCGAGTTTCCCAAAATTTCAACGAGCACACGCGTGCCGTCAAATATATAAAATCTTTGTTGCATAAGTGCATTGTGGTTTCACTATCAACGTTTATACGTTCACATAAAAAAAAACTAAATTAATTTCACATCAAAATATTTTCGAAAAATAATCCTGTACTCATAATTTTTGTGTAAACATTTTATAGCTTTATAATGCCATTTTTTCCGCAGAGGTTTAGACAAATAATCCACCACTCAGTTTTTTATTCAAGCGGGCATGAATTATTTTATCATATCCAGTTTGCAATTTATCAATTCTTTTATCAGGACCGGTGAGATGAAATAATTGTGAAACGCTCGGATTTGCTTTGTTCATATTTTTGTTTTTAAAAAAGAGCAACATCCTGGTTTAATTTGACAAAAGCAATTTAAAATATCAACACAGTTATTGCCTTTACATATGCATCAAGCCGATTTTTCTTTTGTACTGATTTTTATATTATCTATATTCAAGGTACCTGGTACCAATCTAAATATCGGGTTCAAATTCTACTGCAAATCCCACTGTATTTTGCTCGGTCGTAGTGGTCCAAGCTCGCTATGTCCGCTTGGCAACTAGCCATCCAAGCGACTCTTGGTTTATAAGTCATCATCATCTTAGCGTTGAGTCCCGATTGCAATCCAAACTCTCGCTTCTCCACTTCGCACGATCTTCGGCATCTCTGGTGGTCAGTCCATTGGCACTTTTTGGGTCTACCCCTCTTGTCTTTCTTGTCTTGTCTGTCTCTGTGTCTTGTCTGTTTCTTGCCTGTTTCTCTTGTCCTCTTGTTGTCTTGGTTTATAAGTATATAATAATCTTGTGTTGTGTTCCGGCATTAGTGACCCAGGTTCTTGTACCCTTATGGGACAGCAGCGAGTTCGCGATTCCACTGGCGTTGCAAACACCCATAGACGACGATAACTGCTAAATTCGAAGCCTGTCGTAAAAGGCGACAAAACAACTCTAGCTACGTGGTAGGACCCCAAGCCCGTCTGGATGGCCACTATCCTTGTTCTATAAGTATGCTGCCATAATTACCTTGTATTGTGTTCCGGCATTAGTGATCCTGGCTCCAGTAGCACTATATGGACAGCAGCATGTTAGCGGTACCCCTGGCGTCGCAAACATCTATAGGCGATGGTAACTGCTTACTATTAAGTGGACTATTGTTGTTCAGCTACAAAAAAATCTTCTGTTGAGTTAGATGTTGCAAATGTAATATAGCCAAGTAATATATTTAAGACCCTTAAGCCTCCTATAAATATTTGATCAATCGATCTCAGCGTCGGGTATTTTTAAATAAATATGTTTTGAATACTAGTTGACGCGGCAAACATTTTTCAGTCAATCAAATAAAAAAAAACTTAATTACCTTCACCAAATCCGGCCAATCTATCTCTTTACCGAAATTCATCAAAATTGATTCAGAGGCATAGGCCTGTAAACGTAACAGACAGAGATACTTTCACATTTATACTCATAATACTAATATGGCTGGATTTCGTTTTATGTATTTTTCAATACTTCATTTCATAGGCCTTAAACAATGCTGAGATTCCAAACTTGACATACAAAAGTGAAAATATGGGGATTTGTTTCTTGGAACTTATAATTTGATTAAGAATCTTCTTCTTATTCGTACACTCTTGACAGAGTGGTCGTGGTCATGCGTCGGTCAATTTCTGCGCCACCGCTGTTTTTGCGATGCGCCGCCATTCGCAACGATGTCTGACAGAGCGAGAGCAATCATTGATGCCAGAGTGCGTCACAGATTTGATGATGTCTGTCCACCGTGTTGGAGAGCGCCCGCGAGATCTTTTGTCCTTGACTTTCCCTTGCACAACCAGCCGTTCCATCGAGTCCTCGTTACGGGTGATGTGCCCGAAGAACTTTAGGATTCGTATTTGCACAGTCGACGATAATCTCTCTTGGATGTTAAGTTCCTTCAGGATCGAAACGTTGGTACGGTGCGCGGTCCACGGGATTCTGAGCAGGCGTCTCCAACACCACATTTCCAGTGCGTCAATCTTGCGACGGTCCTGCATCCTCAGCGTCCACGTCTCAGCTCCGTATAGGAAGATTGGAAAGACTAGGCATCTCATTAGCCGAACTTTGTATTTCTGGTAATTCTGCGGTCTCTCCAAATCTTTGTGAGCTTCTCTACAGAGGATCTAGTGATTAAGAATAAGCGTATTTAATAACAATGTAAATTTAAATAATCCTAAATTCTCGCATCTCAAAATCAATTCGTATTCTCACAAAGAGCGTGCGTAAGGGGGAAAATCGACCTAAATTATTAAAATATTAAAACAGTGTACCCTACATTTCGTAAATACATGTTATGCATCATCGTTTAGGGATTTGGATATTGTGAAATATTTATACTATGAAGATAAATATGATTCAATATTTTAGGTCAAAATATTATGTGCGTCAAAAAATTATATAATGTTCCCATCATACGATGAGAGGAAGCTTTTAAAAGAGAATGTGAAATAATTTTCTAATCCGTTGGTGTTTTTCAGCATTTTATTGTACACGTTCATACATATATAATAAACTAGCTGTGCCCGTGACTCCGTCCGCGTGGAATAGTGACTTTGGCAGCATTTTTTGGACATGTGAGGTCAACTTAAATTGGAAATTCAACATACTAAGTCCAGCCTAAGCTGAACCCTATTTCATATGATTGATGATGTAAATCTGAGCTTAACATAAATTGGAATAAAAAATTTCCGAAACTGATCATTTTTAAGTAAAACTATTTTTTTTTTCTAAAATAAAAGTAGCTTAAGTTACTCCTTGTTACATCAGCTATCTGTCAGTGCCTTCGGGGGCGATCCTGGATGGATGGCCGTCGCCTCCTTCTGCGAGGCAGTCATGTCCGCAAAGGAGGCGGTGGAACGGGAGCGGGAGTCGACCACCACACTCCCCTCCCGCCAACGCAGGCCACGTCGGCGGCGCCGGAGGGCAAGTAACGACCTCCGGCCGCCGTAAAAAGCGGCCGCGAGCGGCCCCTCGGGGGAGGATCCGCCGCCCGCACTATTGCCGCGAGGGTGAGGGCTGCGTGCTGTTCCGCGGCCCCCCTCAACTCCTAGAGTTGTTAGGAGAGCGCCGGGGGGACGAAACCCTGACCCCCTGGCGCAAACACTTTAGAAGGGGCCCGCCTCAAGATAAAGGGTGGGCCGGCGCCGGCCCGAGCCACGAGATCGGCAGGCCATATATCCGTGGGCCCGGGCGTAGGCGATAGGAGAACAGCGGGGTTTTTTAGTAGGTAGTCGGATGGCCAAACATCTTTCCCGGAGTCCCACATATCCCTCGGTCCCCCCGGGCCGGGGGAACCCGTCAAGAGAGGTTTTTCCCCGAGACCAAAAAAAAAGCTATCTGTCAGTGCAAGTTTCGTCAAAATCGATACAGCCATTTTAGAGATTAGCTGGAACAAACAGACAGACAGACAAAAATTGTAAAAAATGTTGTTTTGATATATGTACCACGTACATATACATCCGAATGCACTTAGTAAAAACCGGTTATTTTAATATTACAAACAGACACTCCAATTTTATTTATTTGTATAGATAATACAATTTTATGTAAATCTTTAATAATTATGAAATAATTTCATATACAATAGGTAACTTAATTTCGTCTGGTTATAATGGATACGTTACTTATGATACAGTGGTAGCTTTGACTTTAGTAAGTACCCATATGGGACAGCAGTGTTCGCGGTGCTTCTAGCGTTGTAAACATCTATAGGCGTCAGTAACTGTTTACTAATAAGTGGGCCGTCAGCCTGTCTGCTGTTCCTCAGCAATAAAAAAATTTCAATGTCAGGTAATTTAGAAATCAATTATATTTTTGGCTTTATTTCGGGTAACTAATTCATTAGGTTTCTTGGTTATAAACTTAAACCAAACAAACTAGACTTAAACTAAAAGCAATTACCAACTTTTTATTCTTTAAAACGCCTATCGGTTTTTGCAATGCCAGGGGCATCGCTAACACTGCTATCCGTATAGTGGTACTGGAACCTGATTACTTATGCTGGAACACAACACAAGGTTATTATGGTGGCATATTTAAAAATCAGGGGTGGTTGCCATCCAGGTAGCCTTTTACGATAAGCCGACCCCGGTCGCAGAGGTCAGTATTCTTTTTCCGCCCCTGCACGAATAAAACAATTATCGTAATTTAAATGCGAAAGTGAGTTTCTTTGTTATGCTTTCAAGCCTAAACCGCCTAACCAATTTTGATAAATTTCGGTATAGTCATTGGACCTTGGAGAAGGACATAGGCTACTGTTTTTTAAATTCATATGGCAGAAGAACGTTTGCCGGGTTAACTAATAATTTCATAAGAATGTGTAACATATATCCGATATTTTGATGATGAATAGATGGAATGGCGGTTTATTTTATTATAGAAAGCACCACCATAACCAATGAAGTGGTTTAGTAGTTTAATATCTGATAATGCTGATTACATATTAAGACTTGTGCTCGTCTCTGGGTTGATTAGTGACCTTTCCTTATTGCAAAACAAAAACTATTGTTAATAAGTCTTAATTTATTTTTAAGGAGCAATTCTTCTTCTCTTTCGTTGCGCTCTTGTCAGAGCGGTCGTGGTCATCATTTTTCAGTCACACGCCTGACAATCCGTCTCCATTCCTCCCGGACAGCTGCTTTTCGGGAGCACACGTGTACTGGGACGTCCACTGCAGCCTTTACTAGGTCCGTCCATCTCATAGGCGATCTGCCGCGAGGTCTTGTTCCTTCTATTTTCCCTTGGACAACCAGACGTTCGATGGAGACATCGTCACGCCTAGTCACGTGACCAAAGAAAGTGAGAATTCGAGCCTGTACGATGGAAGATAGACGCTGCTTAAAGCCGAGTTCTTCTAGAATGGACTTGTTGGTCCGGAATTGATTCCAGGACACTCTCAACATTCTTCTCCGCACCACATCTCGAGAACGTCTATTTTCTTCTTCTCACTTTCTCGCAGGGTCCAAGGAGCAATTGCTATCTAGTAATTTAAGAAATAGTAAGAATAATAATAAATGTAATGATTAATATTTTTTAGGATATTTTATTATTGATTTTATACTGTTTTTATAAACTGTTTTTATAAAAAAAATGTAAGGTATTGTAAAAAATATAAAAATTTGTGAAATAAAGAAATATAAGAATAGTAAGAAGTAGTAGTCGCGATGCCACTGGCGTTGCAAACACCTATAGGCGACGGTAACTGCTAAATTCTAAGCGGGCTGTCAGCCTGTCTGCTGTCCTACGCAATAAAAAAAATAAAAAAAAGTAATGTAATGAGACAATTCGTACAACCCCATCTAGTTAAAAAGTAAGCAGCAGGGCATTTGTGTTCTGGGTACTAGACAACTGATACTACTACGACTGATACTAGACATTACTTACATATGAAATTGGCATTTTGTACGTGAGAAATATTTTTTTTTGTAAAATATATTTAATTAATCAAAGTATGTATCTTTGTTATCTATGCACTTTTGCCATCTCATAGGTAGTTCATTGATCCCTTTACTAAAAAACCATGGGGGCAAGAATCAATAAACTCTTTGAAGGTGGTTTGGACTGCCGCATCGGAGTTGAATTTTTTCCTTGTAAGAGGTTGTCCAAATTCCGGAAAAAATGGTAATCTGTTGGAGCAATCAGTACGGTGGATGTCGCAGACATTGTTGTGCAGTGTGTGGCCTTGCGTTGTCATGAAGCAGCAGTGGCCTAGAGCAATTGACCAATCTCGGTTGTTTAGCAGCTAGTTCTTCCTTCATAGTTTGTAGTTGCTGAAAATAGATATCTGTTGTAATCGTTTGACTAGATTTTAGAAAGCTGTAGTGAACGACACCACCGCTAGTCCACTAAACACTCACAAGTAACTTTTTCTGAGTCAATTTTCGTTTAGGGCAGGATTTGGCTGGGTCTCCAGGGTTCAGCCATTGCGGCGAGCACTTCCGATTATCGAAAAGCATCCACTTTTCATTACAAGTAATGATTCGATTTAAAATCTCTTCATTATTGTGTCGGTTGAGCAAAGTAACACAGCAGTCGACGCATGTTTGCAAGTTCGATTCACTCAATTCATGAGGTACCCATCGTTCAAGTTTTTTTACTTTCCCGATTTGCTCCAAGTGGATTAATACAGTTTTATCGCTTACCCCGAAGCCTGCAGCTATCTCTGAAGTGCTTTGTGATGGATCCGCTTCCACAATAGCCTTTAATTCTTCATTTTCCACTTTATTCTCTGGCCGTCCACGAAGTTGGTTCTGAAGGTCGAATTTCTAGATTTCCAGAACGAAAACGTTGAAACCAAAAACGTACCGTGCTTTCTTTTGCGACACTAGCGCCGTACACATCATTAATCCTTCGAGCTGTTTGTGCAGCACTGGTGCCACGGTAGAACTCGTACTCGTAAATATACCAATATTTCATGTTTTCCATTGTGCGGTAAAGCGACGCCAAAGAAAAAAATAATGAGGAAAAACAAATGAATGACTGTTTTCAAAACTCAAATGTACCAGCTAAATGAATTTATAAATTTGAATTTGGAATTTTTAATCAAAGAGGAGATACTTCAGATCAAAGTGCCCAGTACGACAAAACGCTTTCATATGTAAGGACCTAAGACATAAATACTTTTGTTTTGTAAATAAATACGTATTATATACACATAAACACTCAGGCAATCTGACGTATGAAAGTTGTTGCTACACGGATGTCGTCGAATATACCACTTGTTGCCTTTTACGACTCCATAAATTATTTATAACCACATCTTATAACATCTATCTTAGATTTACTCCACATTTTGCACAACATAAATAATTTTTCAAATATATATACTAACTGACGCAGCAAACGTTGTTCTCCCATATTTAAAAAAAGTAGGCTATGTCCTCCAAAGGCCAGTCTATCTCTATAAATTCATCAAATTTTTCAGCGGTTTAGGCGTGTAAACGTTACACAGACAGAATTACTTTCAAATTTATAATAATATTATGCATGTTACGTTCTTCTACACGCCAGAACCATTGCTATTGTATGTATGTTATCTACGTTGGATAATACATACTTTATAAAATGGTACCAAGAATATGTTACCCAATGGCATTGTTATCCGATCACAAAAATGTTATACAACCTCAAAAGAACCGCTGTACCACTTTTCACGATAATGGAAAACGGTCATAGCTTTTCAGTGATCCCAATGGCAATAAATTTACTATGGATCAAGGCGGAGCAAAGGGCCAAATACTACCTATTAAAGCACTTTATCGTAATCTTAGTATATATCTTACTTATGGTTTTTCTTAAAGAGAATAAAGTTACTTTTTTTCTTAATATCAACGGCTAAAATAAAATGTAGCATTTAATATTTATAATAATTTTACTTAACAAAGTTAATAATTTACAAATAGGTTAAAATTATATAAAACAATTCCTATATATCAAAGATCTGTCATTATTATTGTTTATAATTAAAAATAGACCTGAAGCTGATTTACCCTTAATTTCAAGATGGTGTCGTATTTAAATTACAACAAAATATTATTGTACTTCATTAAATTTACTGTTCTTTAGTGTTATATCAGCTTTTGGCATATTAAGCTTAGATAATTTGTTAATTAATTTTATAAACCATTTAATATATTCCCTAAAAAAATATACGTTATATTTTCTTTAATATTTATCTACCTATATATGTCTATTATTGTTCCATTTTCCGTTAAGTCCCATAGATGTAAGTACATAGACGTTTTCCTACATATACAGCTTCCAAAGTCTCAAATCACCGGTTAATAAAAGAAACTAGGCGATAAAACTTAAAGCGATAAGGCCGCCCATTGTCTCCAATATTTACAATATTCTCTTTAACTTGTATTATAATCATTAGGTTAAGTTGGTGACAATAAAGTATTATCTATCTATCTATCTATCTATCTAGGCTTACTACTTTGGGAAAACACAACGTAGGTGACCTAGCCTAAAAGCGATCTCCAGCCAGAGTATCACCAAAAACTGTAGTTCGTCGTGTTCGGTGAGTGATAGAAATTAATTAATTTATTATTTATATTTTATACGAAAATGTGTAATTTTCTCATCAAATAGGATTTTATATCTGTGACTGCTCATTTTATCATATTATTCAAGCTATTTAAATATGTGATTCTAAATCAAAACTATTATTTTGATTAGATATTACGTTTTACTATTTATTCTCCTCGTAAATATATGTACATATACGGATTTATTATATACTAAGCGTCGCAGGGGGTTACAAGCTCGTCCAATTAATGATTTGTGTATCATTGTCTAACAAACTGAATAAATTATTATTATGATCATTAAGTGAGCCGTCAGCCTGTCTGCTGAGCAATATAAAAGAAAATCCATACTAATATTATACATGTGAAAGTAACTCTGTCTGTGTGTCTGTTACGTTTTCAAGCCTAAACCGCTTAACCAATTTTGATGAATTTCTGCTTAGAGATAAATTGGACCTTGAAGAAGGACTATTTAGACAGACTACTTTTTTTAATTTACATGGCAGAACGTCGTTTGCTGGGTCAGCTTGTTTCATTATAAATATTTTCTTTTCAAAATTCTAAACCATTAATAACAATAGCTTTACGTCGTGTCGCTGTAACAAAATTTCAACATCAATTACGTCGACTTAACTTCGTTAAAGTCAATCTTGATAAGTTGCTCGGGTTAATTGTGGGTGTGTAGCCTCGTGGCGGACTCAGGTATCCGTAATCTGGGATCCGTGCGACCCGAACGACCCGCTGCCTGTTTTACCGGAATGAAATATATTTTAGTCCTACATGTTGAAAGTTATTTTAGAAATTAGACTGTGCTACGTAATCCATATATCCATCCAATATTATAAATGTAAAAGTAATTCTGTCTGTTTGTTACGATTTTACGCCTGAACCGCTGAACTAATTTTGAAACTTTGAGGCTAGGTTTTCCGGATCAGCTAGTATTTCTATAGTTTAGACGCAATTCTTTGACGAAAAAATATTTCTGATATTTATTTTGGAGGTGGAAGACAATTTCATTATTTTTCATATCATTTTATCAGATGAGATATTTAAAATTAAATATTGCTTTTATTGTATCAATAATTATAAGGAAACTTAAATACTACAAACTTATATAAAATAACTAAAAGTAGATAAGATTTGGATGGACGGCCGTCGCCTCCTTCTGCGAGGCAATCATGTCCGCAAAGGAGGCGGCGGAGCGGGAGCGGGAGTCGACCACCAGACTCCCCTCCCGCCAACGCAGGCCACGTCGGCGGCGCCGGAGGGCAAGTAACGACCTCCGGCCGCCGTAAAAAGAGCCCGCGGGCGGCCCCTCGGGGAAGGATCCGCCGCCCGCACTATTGCCGCGGGGGTGAGGGCTGCGTGCTGTTCCGCGGCCCCCCTCAACTCCTAGAGTTGTTAGGAGAGCGCCGGGGGGACGAAACCTTGACCCCCTGGCGCCAACTCTTTAGAAGGGGCCCGCCTCAAGACAAAGGGCGGGCCGGCGCAGGCCCGGGCCACGAGATCGGCAGGCCATATATCCGTGGGCCCGGGCGTAGGCGATAGGAGAACAGCGGGGTTTTTATTGGGTAGTCGGATGGCCAAACATCTTTCCCGGAGTCCCACATATCCCTCGGACCCCCCGGTCTGGGGGAACCCGTCAAGAGAGGTTTTTCCCCGAGACCAAAAAAAAAAGAACTAGATCTAACTTTATCTCCGGGGAAAGTTTCCTGTTCCATTTTTAATTAACTAATTGGTTCTATATAGCATTATTAACGTATATAACATATGAGGAACTTGGTAGCTTAGTGGTATGATACTCGCAGAACAACCTAGAGGTCCTGTGATCGAATCCCTCATTGGCATACACCGCTCAGGCAGTTTTCTTCGCTTAATGTCCATATTGTACCGACATTGAAAGAAAATATTGTGAAGATACCTGCATACACAGATAAGTAGTATGTGAACCCGCCAATCCACTTTGCCCGTTCTCTCTAGGGGACGCCCCCAGTCCACCAGTGGGACATTTATGGGTTGTTATTAATATAACATAATATGGTATACCATATAAAGCCTTTTGAAATTATATAAATGAGAAAATGATGTTTCCTTTACAGTCTTTCATTATTTCTATTAGGTAATAAGTGCACCATTTGTTTTGATGGTTTTCACTTTACGAACATATATCCTTATGTCCTCACATTTCAACATAACGTCTTTATGACTTTCATTTCCAAGATATTGCAATAATAATATCCAGAGAACTAATACCATAACTTGAGTAACGTGACCTATTTAAAGGTAGCTCAATATTTTCCATTGATTATAGAATCTATTATATTACGAAATCAAACTTGATAAATAAAATTAGTATACAGGAAATCAAATCAAATTATATTTATTGGAGAATTTAAATTTGAGGCATGTTTTAAGTCCGTGGACGTACAAATATAAATTAAAAAATATATATTATACCGAAGTTCTAAAATATCAAACTGCATAATTTATTCCTCGATATACTATAATATAAATTTAGCCTACCTAGCATTACATCCTGTATTATCCAACTGTGTTGTATTTAGTTCTCGTAAATTAGATTTTATTTTAAACAATGCTCAATATTATCACATCTTATTTGATATTTATGAATGAAAATGAATGAATGAATGAAAACTCTTTATTGCATACAGATACTTAAAACTAGCTAAAATAGGTATACAAATCTATCTTTCTTTATGAAGATATACTATATATTTATCTTCCTTTATGAAACAGCCATCAATAACAAGTATATTTAACTAATAATCTTATATACCTAGTCAGGTCATAAATTCTGTCACATGTTTAATGTAAAATAATTGTAACAAGTTTATTCATTATGTAACCATTCATATACCAAAATGAACTTAACAAAACATAGATTCTTATGACATTAAAGTTTATTCAAAATGACCTCCGTGATTTTGAATACAAGCCTTCAATCTGCGCGGCCAGTTGTCTATCGCAGCACGAACGAGGTCCATGTCAATATCGGCGGCTGCCTTAATCAAGGATGTCTTGAGTGACTCCAAATTGGGATGAGGCTTTGAGCACGCCTTTTCCTCCAAGTGTTGCCATATCTTGTAATCTAACGGATTCAAATCTGGACTGGAGGAGGGCCAGTCTTCGTGCCGGATGAAGTCGATTTCACGCGCCGCCAGCCAGTCTTGTGTGCTCTTCGCTCTATGAGCTGGCGCCGCATCTTGTTGGAATACCCAGTGCCTGTTATTGAACATGGTATGAGAAACAGGTTCCACAAGGTTCGTCAGGACTGTATTTTGATACACAACAGCATTCGTTTTTACACCTTTCTCACAAAAATGTACCTCTGTTAAGCCCCAATAAGAAACTCCCAACCATACCATGAGCGAGGATGGAAAATGACCTCGTTGGACACGCGGAATACGGTTGCTCGCTTCTTCACTACTGTGTGCGTACACCTTATCATTTTGTTTGTTGTAGCTCTCTTCTACGGTAAACATTTTTTCATCCGAAAAAAGAATTTCCCGATATTTTTTTCCCGCGTACCGCTTCAACAAAGCGCGGCATCTCTTCAGTCTCAGGTCCATTAGACGAGCATTCAAACGATGTCCTGTTTTTCTTCGATATGCCCGAAGCCCTAAGTCTTCATTTAACACCCTTTTCACCGTGGTTCTGCTTAACCCCATCTGAAGGGCCAACAGTTTCTGCTTACGTTTGGGATTTCTTTGAATTCGTGCCTTCACAGCTTTTATCACTGCTGGAGTCCTAACAGACCGAGGGCGACCACTTCTTGACCTGTCATCTACACTAGAGTCTTCATTGTATCGTTTGATGGTACGATAAACGAATCTTTTGGTAATATTCAAATTTTTCAGTATGTTAAAAATTTGAATTGGCGCGTAACCGCAACGATGCAACGCAATAACTGCAACACGGTCTTCTTTAAGCGTCCACTCCATATTTAAAAATGAGTAAAATTCTACAAGTTATACATTTTTATTTTCATGAACAATTCTAAATTCTAATTCAATAAACCTTTTTGTGGCCAGCATTCTAAAAGAAAAGTTTTTACTGTGTGACAATACTTATGACCTGACTAGGTATATATGAATAATATAATTTATTAAATTGATTATTATTAAAACTAATACAGGAAAAACTAAACTGACGGACTCATAAACTGCATCAAAGTTCAGGATTACTTTGAAATGATTTTTTTTAATAAGTAAATATGGAGAGACTGGCTCTTAATCTCAAAAAAAAGGAAAATTTAAAAATAGAACTGCAGTAAAACAAATGAATATAGCCGGGAAAAGAAAATTTACTCGTAGTATCAGATTTGCGTGTATTTATAGCAAAGTTTTAAATTTATTCTCATTGATTTTTTATTCTTTTGTCAATTGAATTATTGTTACCAGCAGAATTGTTAGGTTAGTTTTTTAACTCATCGAGAGTTTTTGAACCATAATATGGATACTTCGTCCGAACAAGCGGCTCAAATTGTAGCATTGGTGCGGGAGGGCTTGGATTAACGAACAAATGGTAGAAATTTTAATTTAAACCAGTCTACGGTTTCGGAGACAGGTTCTTACAGAAGGAGACGTGGTACAGGCAGGACTCGAGCAACCACCGGTCGTGATGACCGATTTATTGTTACAACTTCCCTGCGAAATCGTTTCCTCACGTCAGTTAACATCAAAACAGAGCTTAATGAAGTGCGTGGAGTAAACGTGAGTGCACGAACAATAAGAAGAAGGTTAAAGGAAGCGGATATCACCCCTTTCAGACCAGCAAATGATCCAATGTTGTCTGTAGCTCACAGACAAGGTCGCTTAAGATTTGCCCGTGATCACCTGAATTGGACAGAAGAGCAATGGGCCTCCGTATTGTTCACGGACGAGTGTAGGACATGTTTATATGGTGCAGATGGTCGCAGAAGAGTCTATCGTCGACGTGGAGAGTGATATGCTCAAAGTTGCATTGAGGAGCGTGTTCCTTATGGAGGCGGTTCGTGTATGGTCTGGGGTGGCATATCGATGAGCAGGCGAACGGAACTTGTGTTCATAGACATGGTCCATCAAAACGGTAGTAGAGGGGGTTTGACTGCACATCGCTACATAGCAGAGATCTTAGAAGATCACGTGGTCCCTACATGGGATTCATAGGCGAAAATTTTACTTTAATGCAGGATAATGCCCGGCCGCACTCTGCTGCACAAGTCCGACAATATTGCGAAGAGGTTGGGATACGTACAATGAATTGGCCATCACGCAGCCCGGATCTTAATCCCATTGAGCATATTTGGGACAATTTAAAAAGAGCTGTATATGCGAGAAACCACGACAGTGGCAGCACTAAGAACAGCACTTTCAGAAGAATGGGACAATATTCTGCAAGATCTTTTAATAACCCTAATAAAATCTATGCGGAACCGATTAGAATCCGTAATAAGGGCACGTGGAGGTAATACACCTTATTAAAACATAAATAAACCCTTGCATAAAGTTTGTGTCTATTGTTAAAACCAATTTTTTAATTAAACCAATTTTCCTTAAATTTCTGTTTTTTCTTCAAAAAAGTCTTAAGGTCCTTTCCAGTACAGTCAGTACACAAACTTAAACTTAAAGATATGACCCTACGCTGTTTTAAAGTTCAAGAACCAATCTAGAGGTTTCAATTTAAACCTGTATAGAAAGTTTGCATACTTGGTTAAAATATTTATTTCAAAATCGTCTATTACTTTGATGCAGTTTATGAGTCCGTCAGTGTATATAAGAAATTTTGAATAATAAATAGTATAAACATATGAAGTGGATAAAAATATTTATAATAGTTTATAAGCACAAATAATTGTAAATTAAGAGAGAATATATAAAATATAGCAATGTAACAATTAGCTTAATAAGAATGAACAATAAATAGAAGAAAAATAATACCGACGAGCGAAGAAATGACAAACAGTCAGAAAAAATATACACCAATACGAATAATAACAAAATAACGATTATAGCCATGGCAGAAAAAAAGCAGCCCAAAAAATCTTAAACATCATAAATTGATTGTATAATCTTCTTAAAAATTTCTACATACAAATGAAACTTACCTATGACCGTCATTTCAGGGTAATTTGGCAGCTTTCCAACTTTGTTTTATTATCGCAATTTTCCTTGTTTCAGATTAGAAAAATGTCCATTTCCGAGTTCAGAAGGAAGAAACTTCTTTACGTGTTCAACGTTTTCTTTGGTAAGTCGTAAATGTAAAAACTTTTTATTTTATTGTTTAATTTTTTTATTAACATTGGATAAACTTTCCAGATGTCAATCAGAGCGGAACCATAGAGAGGAAGGATTTTGAACTCGCTATTGAGGTATATATACTACTTCCAGTTTTGAGAGTTACAGTGCTGTTTTACAATATTTATTTACACTTAACTACAAAGTAGAAGAAGTTCGAAAGCGGACCCAGAGCACTGAAGCGGAAGTTTGTGTTGCCACCGGAATTTAACGCTACATCCTAGCATTGAAAAATAACGATGAACTATAAGGACAAACAAGATAGGGTTAAATTCTCGTAATAGCAAGCTTTATTTAGGCAGTTTTCTGACCTAATTTGCAAAATTAGCACAAATAAATTTCTCCTTTGAAAACATTGCCAAGAAAACTACATAGAGACGCCGACACAAGTAACCCGTCAATCTGGCCTGGAAAAGCGTGGTAGGTATATTGTCCATTTCTTACAAAGTGAGGCTTGAGCTCAGGAGTGGAATATTATGGGCTGGTCTTGCATTAAACTTTTTTAAATATCAAATCAGTAAAAACAGACTTGACAAATATTGTATAAAATGTGGTAGTACTAAACATAGTGGATAGGTGTGTAGATATTATTAGTAATATGTTAAAGATGAATGAGAAACATAATGAATGACACGAATATTTAGAAAATATGCCACCTCCGAGGATGGAAACCTGGAGACCCAAAGCACACTGAAACACACGAGATCATGATCAAAATTTGGGATGGATTGCGTAAGAGAGCTGACTCTAACAAAGACGGACAGGTATGTTATACGCAAAATCAACCTGAAACAAAACTATCAAATACAATATTTGCATAAGAGCAACTAAAAAAATTGTAATAGGCGTTATGTAAAAACGGCGAACATGTTGAGATAAGTTTACTACAATGTTTGTTATGATGTGCAAAATATATGTAGTTCTCATACTTATCTCCTATGTCAGAGTCTATTATTTTTTATATTCTATATAAATATATATGTTATGATAAATAATGAGTTCGTCATTGGTGAATGAGTACCTAAAAATCTTAAAAAAATACTGTATTGGTTTTAAAGAGATTAGATGAAAAAAAAATATTTAGACATAATACGTAGATTACAAATTTTGGGATGGAAATTAAACTATGCGTATTCATTTATTTATTGACGTGTTATGAACGCGATGCGCGTGAGATCACGGACACGTCAGTGTGCGGTGGAAGAACAAAATTTGTTAAAATTTAATGTAACTTGTGTCCGAGCCGCCCGAACTGTGGTCTGGCTCCGCTCGGGATCCCTAGATTCTCCCGCGCATTTCGTATCGTGTGCAGGTGGTCGTGGTAATGCCGCCACAAATATTTCATTACATACAGCTTTTGAAATATAATTCCCGTTTTGTTCACATTTCATCAGATTCCATAAATGACACTTAAATTTTCCGTCTATAAAAATAGTTTAATTATTATCCCTTTGTGTAATGGCACTTTACAAATTTAACTCCTTTGTTCTACGCGTGACGAATTAATTAAAACAACTCAATCTACATTTACATATCTGATATGCCATTTATTATGATAATTGGTCAGGTCACAAAATTTTAACTTAATTCACAGAATAACAAAAGCGCAAGTCATAAAGGAACGTGAAAAATTGCTAATATCCAATATAGAATACATCGTTCCCGAGTTTAATTACGCGTACGCCTTTTTTACTTTGTTACAGCTAATTGCCAATAGCGACCACTCTTTATTAACATTTTTGCTGAGTGATTCCTTTTTCATGATTCACTCTCATAAATTGACCGAAATATTGATAATTAATTAAATAAATAAAATTCTGTAACTCGTCAACACCAGATTAACCCACAAATAAACTGTTATAGAAATTAAATGGGATACTTTATGGCTTTGTTTTCGATATTTGTGGTTTATAATATCACATGTACTGAACAACCAACAAAACAATTAATATTCTATTTACTTTATGTATTCCACGTAAACATAAGCGCACGTTCTCTTCATTACTTCACTATAAAGTGTTTCATCTCAATTTTCATGGATTTTGAGCTATAGTTATTTTTAAAAGATTCAATAGTAACTTTAACATCATCAACCAAATGATTTATTCCTGTTGCATCTAAAGCAAAGACTTTAGAAACTGATGTTCAAGTTTTATTTCATAATTTATATTTTTATATCTGATGTCTTTAGCAATTTTAATAGAAAAAAATAAATCCAAAAATCAATTACCTAAAACAATAAAATGTTTATGACATTTATGTTCAGCCGATATGACAAGTCGTACCGTATACTGTAAATAAATATGTTTGCTCTAGACAAACTAATCAAGATATTGGGTCATAGTGTAAACAATGCTCAGTAACTGGGTATACTGTTGTTACAACTAATAAGGAACATTTGTCAACATCATTACATGCTATTGCATCGAAGTGCTTATCTATATTATTACGTAGTATCTTTCCATATTAATGGCTGAATATATCGTCGGTGTGTGTTTTAAATATAATCTATGCATTAGAATAAATTTAGCAATGTTGGTATTCCTGACGTCATTCCAAAATAAACATTAAAGCATTGCTCATTTATTTGTTGTGTATAAGATTTTATATTAAATACATATTATGATTTGAGATAAGATGCGATGTTTGTAATTGAAACTTGCGTCTTTAACTCTTAGCATCAATTTGATGAAATATTTTTTGGTAATTCTTGCAATGTATGAATTATCTTTTTTAGTTGTATCAATTTTAGTGCATTTGAAGATAGTTTTACAATTAAAGCCGACTGAGCAATAACTTTGGAGGAAATTATTCAGTTTGATGTAATTCACAGCTTATGTATTTCATCTTATATAGATTAAACTAAGTCAGATTAATTTAATAATTCAAATGTGAGAAAATTACAATCAAATTCCAATCAAAACCATCATCATGCTTTATATTTTTTTGATACATAGGTCTCTGTCGAAGAATGGGTATCCATGTGGAACGATTATGCCCTCAATCCGTCAGCCGCTCTGAAGTGGCAGCAGCTGTACAGCCAGTTTATGTTCCAACTGGAAGACGCTAGTGCTGATGGGTCCATTGATTGTGACGAGTTCACCACCGTTTGCTCTTCTTATGGAATCGACCCTCAAGAGTGCAAGATTGCCTTTAGTAAGATGTCTAAGGTGGGTTTTGGAAGATTATGTTTTTTTTTCTATTTTTTATAGATGTTTCCAGAACAAATTAGTCTTACAGTATATTAGTCTATAAATTATATTCTAATTCGATGATTAAATTTTACTATTTCAATAATTTCTTATTACTAAAGAACTAAAGACTACTTAAACTTATTAAACATAATGTTAAGAAGTTGCGTAAAGTACTAAAGAAACATTTGATTTTTGATCATCTATTATTAAATTTTACCAAAATTTATATCTTGTATATCCGTTCCACTTTATATACCATCTAGCTACCCAGTAATTTGGCGATGAAGCCTTGTTATTTCGGCAACGCTCTCAATCTATAATTAAATTAAATAAGGCTTTACTCATAGCGTCATCAATAAATTTAGTGATTTTTCAATCACTGATACTTATTTTTAATAAGTTACGTTTTAACCGCATACGTAAGAATGTTATAAAACCGTTGATATTATTTTTTAAAATATACTTTCTTTTTAAAACAGGGTAAATACAGCGTGTCTTGGGATGAATTCCAAGAGTTATGGAAGGAGTACTTCTCCACTGAAGATCCAAACGCTCCTGGCAACTTTATATTTGGTAGAACAAGCTTCTAAATCAAATCGAATTTGAATTCTGAATTCTTATAACGTCGATAAATGCTAAATTTGAGACATTCCTTCGAAGGATTCCTATTTCTGAAATATAGATGTTAAACGTTTGAAATTTACCGACTTACAGTTTTTCCAGACGCAGCAGCGTTTGAACTATCAAACGCTGCTTTCACGTATTAAAAAATGCCCTTACGTCCTTATATATGAAATAACTTACATGTGTGTATGTGTTCAGATTAGATTTTCAGATTTATCTTAAATAGTGAATCAAATTTTAACTCTCAATCACATTTTAATATTATATAGCAATTAAAATTAGTATTTCCTCAAATCTAGATTCTAATATTATGACAACGAAATTAATCACTTCATTACTAATAGCATATCTAGTAGTCATATCTATGCATAGTCATTACGTCAGATTAGAGCAAAATAAACTTTGCTTCCATATTCCATCTTGTTATTTCATATTTTATGATATTTAAATATACGAAAGTTATACTTACGGCTTTTATCTCAATCAGTATCAAAAGGAATAAAATACCACGGTAATACCACGGAACTGTATAATGGTAATAAAGAACTGTATAATTAAGGCGGTTTTGAATAATGTAATTCTATTTGAAACAGAATTTGCAATTATTGAACTACTAAAATCTTGCAGTTAAGCCGTTAACGTATTAAAAGACTTAAGCCGTATTGAAACTTTAGTAGACGACCCAATTAATGATGTAGAACTTGAAAGGGATTTATTGAACAGACTTTATTCACGTAAGAATAACGCAGAAGCAGTTTAGAATGCAAGCCATGAGGAGTTAATGCGTTACAATACCCAATTAAATATTGCAAAAGTTTCTGTTAATAATAATGTCTAACAAACAGAAATACGATGCCATTGCTGAATATGTATGTATAACTTTGACCTCATGAAAAATTATCTATTATAATTTTATGAAGCATTAATTTTGCACGCCAATCGTGTTTGCGAGTACTAGTTTCTCTTCTAATCTTTTTTATTCCTACCAAAGTTCGGAATACGGCATATAAAATTCTAAATAGTACTTTCCTTTTGTATCTTTGTTAATTACTCGTAGTAATTGCGTCATTGTGCGTATATGTGTTTTTTTATGCTGAAATAAACTTTATGACGTTTCATCTTGTTCTGACGCTGAATTATTATATTATAGCGAAATATTAAATGTATCTAAGTAAATTCACTTGAGTTTCATTGTATTCCTTTTCAATTACATTAAACTTTAGTAGACGTGTGAGAATTTTCATTACTTAAAAAGGTATAATAATGCCATGTACACGTACAATAATCTTTATCACTGCACGGCGAAAAAGTGGAGAAGACAAGTTGAACACTTGTTCCCTACCTAGTTAGACAGAATTTGTACATGGATATGATGATATGGCTGTCTTGCTATGCCATCACCAATGCATCCAGCAGTTGAATGCGTGTCATTAAACTCACTAGGTTTTAGTAGATGAAAACAAGTGGAGAAGTAAAAGTTGAAGTACTCTTCAAGTACTTAATGTTAAGCTACTGCTTAGAATGCGCTTGGTATTTTATGCTAGTTTAGTAGTGATAAAAACACACGAGTATTACTGGATTCAATATTATAAACAAATCAAAGGTAAATAAATAGTGAAGACTATTGAAGATTGCTAAAAAATTATTTTCGAAGCCAGCCCAGAGTTTGGAGGCCATAATTTGATATATAAATGCTCACAACCTTAATCCAGTGATTATACTGACATGAGCCGCCATTATTGCATTGGACACTAAAACGATGCATATTGTGTAAGGCGTTACTTGCAAGAGTGGTATGAGCTCGCTATATATGTAACGTTATATGAGAAGATCGCTCTCTTCTATAGACTCATTTAGATAGATACCTGTATTGTATTAGTAACACTGATTACTTGATAATAATCTCATGATTACTAAGTTAAGAATCCTTAGAACTTTGAAGTCTAGCAGACTTTAGGTCCAGCAGAAAGCTTAAAAGACAATAACATCATATATTTCCTCCTTTGGCGACCTCCCGGGTGTAGCAGCTAACGCACTTCGGTATGCTCGCGGAGAACATGGGTTCGATTCACGTCTCGCGTCTGGGTCTATAATATGTATTTGTTTACAAAAAAAGTATATATGTGGTATATCAGTTGTCTATTACCTATAACATTAGTGGTATGCAACTTAGTTTGGGACTAGTTGGCACTGTGTGAATTGTGTCAGTACATTTATTTATTTATTATTTTCTCCAAACAAAGAAAATTATTCCTGCAATATACGCAGGTTATATACGAGGAAAACCTCTGAAATTTATACACTAAATATTGATAAGATTGGTTTCAAATATACCTTTCCAAGGGCGAACCCATACTCGAAGTTAAAGACAGAGATGGTCGACAAAATCTGTAAATTTATTCCATCCCGAACCGTGCGCCTCAGACCAAGGCAGGGAGCCATATCCTACCTACAAACTAAAATTTAACAAAGAAGTAAATGACAACAAAACTCCTTTGCTATTATAGGCAACAAAAGCAGAGTTTTTATTTTACTACGGACCCAGACGACAGTTGCCCATCTAAATATTTATATTCCTGATTTTCCTATGCTTATCTATATTATAGGACTGCCCGAGGAAGTATTGTGCAAGGACACAAAAAATTTAATTAAATACTAAACAACGGACTCCAGAAAAGGTTCGGATGTAACCCATTAGGGTTTTCCACAAAGCCCGGGGTTGGAATGCTTAACAAAATTGCATTATATTATGCTTCTAGTAATATTTTTTATGACGTACTTTTAAAACGGTATATCGATTCCGACTGTTCTGCCCGGATATCGTAAAAACTGGTACTAGAATATTATGACATTGTTGCGGTATGTATTAGTGGGATAAAAGGCGATTAAAGAATGTTCTTGAACTTAACATACATTACTAGCTAAAGATGGCTTAGGAAAATCGGATAAAATTTCAAGTTAAGGATGTTAGCGTTTAGATGTTAGACTTTATTGCTGAGAAACAGCAGATAAGCTAATGGCCCACTTAACAGTAGACAGTTACCGTCGTCTATAGATGTTTGCGACGCTAGCAAATACAATGCTATCTCATCGGATTAGACTATGCGTGTTTGATTGCTGTCCTCACTATGATCGACAAGACAATTTAGAATCTTACAGAGAAAAAGTATTTAATTTGCAGTTTCAGTCACATATAATAAGGTGCATGTGACTGAAACAATTTTAAGAGATTGATATTGTGTTCTGTATTAGTGATTAATCACTTTATTATATTGACGACCTCCGTGGCGTAGAGACTAACGCACTCCGGTATGCTTGTGGAGGTCACGCGCTCGATTCCCATCTAATGTCTGGGTGTTTATGTATAATAATAATAAATCATTTATTTCGGACAAAGTCCATAGTTTGTTAATGGATTAATAACAATTTTTCACTTACAATTATGTTAGTATTGTTAGTAACATTTTATAATAAAATTAAAATTTTCCAATGACCCAGTGATTTAGGATGGGGCTCAAACCTGGCAGCAATGGCTTTCAGAAGGCTGTTGGTGCTGCCCCGCAGGCGCTGCAGTATAATATGTATTTATTTACAAACGAAAAGTATATATGTATGTAGTATACATATCATATATCTAGTACCCATAGCACAAGTGCTACTTTGGATCTAGTATCAGTATATTTATTATTAATTAATTTAAGATTAAAAGAAAAACAGTCACTCGATTTTGATATATACTTGACACAAATATTATAATACATTAAAATTTAAATATAAAACTGATGAGTATGCCTAAATAGTAACTAGTCTAATTTTTCAAAGCTATTCAGGTATTTTAATCACTTCTGGGTCTGAAATCCAGATTAATATCAATATAGACTCTGTAGTTGACTGACGCTAAGCAATGCCTTAATAAGAAATAAAAAAGTTATAAGCTCAAATAGCGGTCGACTTTCGTACGAAATTTGTGTTATAAATTTTTCTTATCTTCTTTCATAACCTTTTTTTTGTCGTATCATCAAATATTGTATAAATTAGTAAAAAGAGTGTGTCTGAAAGTTTTCTTATCGTTTCTTTCTACTGAGCAAAAACGCAAGATATAAATAAAAAACTACGTTTAAAAATACCAACTTCAAAAACTAAAAAGTATAAATAATACTTCACACCTATCAATAGGTAGCACATATAAATAATAGTATTATATTTTTATTTTATACTTTTTAGTTTTTGAAGTCGGTTTTTTAATGTAGTTTTTTTTATTTTTCACTTTTTAGAGTCTGTAGATTCAAGAGCGTCTTGCCAAAAAGACGACGACGACGAAAAAAAATACCAATCGAATGTTGATAATAACTCTCATCAAAATTCCATTAGTAAAACAATTATGTACCGTCCGTGTTCATGAAATTGTAAAGCGCCTGATTCAATTTAATAGCAACAAGTTACAAATTAGAGTAAAATCCAAGTATTTAAGTGGGCGCACACTAAAAATTTCATTATCATAAATCTCAGCGTACATAATCGGTGTACATAAAAAATACTAATCGAATTGAGAACCTCTTCCTTTTTAAAGTCGGTTAAATATTAGATTTTAATTGTGATGGAATTACACGACAGTAAATTCAACATCTTTAAACAATTATCTTTTGTTATTTGGCAAAAACGGCTACTACTAAAAAGCGGCCAAAACGCCAACAAAATAAACCTATAAAAAGCAGCTTTAATAAATGCATTGTCTTCATAAACTTTAGTACTGAATAGAAAAATCTTTATTAAAAAAAGGCATTCTCTTAAATATAAATTTAACCGTATCGTCCGGACATAATTAAATTACCTTTTTTATGACGCAAAATTAAAATATGTAGCAATAAAATTAAAAAACGACAGTTCCTTAAAAAGAAAGCGCAAAGTTTTAGACGCGGACACAAATGATGGTGGCCACCTTTACTCGTTTAGCGTATTCAGAATATAATTTATTTTATACTTTCCGTTTCATTTATCCTATTTCGCTAGACTGGAATAAATATAATTTTTTCTTAATGGTGAAATGTAGACATCGTTTCACAGAATATATGTACTCATTACGACATCAACTGCTTTGTTTCTCTGTAATTTGTAACTGTAGGGAACATAATTGTTCAATAAATAGTGATAATGCGATACATTCTCCTTGAAAAGAAAAAAAAATAAATACTGGCAGGCATGGCCCAGACATTAGACATAAACAATAAAAAACAGCAATCAATTCTTCTTTGTTTTTTAAAAATAGAAGTCATTTGTTTGCGTCGTGTCGGAACGTGTTCTTAAAAATGAATAAAATTGAAGTTGGCGCGGTAATAAAATATCTCTGCTTGAAAACTTTTACTACCGAGCTGGTAAATTAAGACTTGAGAGCAACATTAGGGGTTCATGCTCCTCCATATTCTACAGTTGCGCATTGGTGTGCTGAGTTCAAGCGAGGAAGAACTTCCATTAAAGACGACCCCCGCATGGGACGCCCTATATTGTTAGTGACTGAAGTTGACATTATCTTGTTGGATTGTCGTGTTACTGTTTGTTTTATAGCAAAAGAAATGAATATTTCTTTAGGAAGTGTCCATAATATTCATGTTGAGAGAATGAATGAAGAACGGTTGACGAAAAAAGTGTATAAGGCGAATGTGAATGGAATTGTTGGAAGGGGTAGACCTAGGCGGACGTTTCGAGACCAGATCAGGGACGTCTTGAAAAAAGGCCAGGTTAAGAGTACCCTAAACCGAAGGGCATGTATGAAGGGAATAATGAAAGTGGACGAAGCGAAACAAGTATGTAAGGATCGTAGCAAGTGGAAAGAAGTGGTCTCTGCCTACCCCTACGAGAAAGAGGCGTGATTATATGTATGTATGTATGTATAATATTCAAAAATCATTTACTACGGCACTATACAATTTAAATACAGTATTACAGGGATATCGTTGCTACGCAAAAGTAAAAACATACTGTGCTGCAGTAGCAACGTTATTAATATTATACACAACTATTGAGTATGAAAAGAGGGTCAGCGGGCTGGGTACCCAGTATGTTTGATAATCCGTGTTTTTGCAATGCGCCCCTGCGTTTTCGTCTCTAGGCTGGGGACGCATGTCACTGGTAAATCCATTAAAACCACCGATGTTCGTTCGCCTTAAGCGGTGGGGCTGCTGAAGGCCCTCGTTATCACGAGAGCCTATCGGCTTCCGGCATCTTCTTACTCACACAGGGGTTTCTTACCCTCAGCAATGTGTGTGCAGGGTGCGACTCTTTTACAAGTTCGACGCCTGCGTTACTAACCTCGGAGAACGAGTGGCGTTTCGTGAGCGGGCACACTGCAGTCCGTGTAGCGTTGCGTAGCGTCTCGCGCTCTCTCTCCGCCGTCTCCTTTGCGGACATGACTGTCTTGCAAAAAGTGACGGGGTCCCATCCGATATTTTTGACAGTCCTAATCTATGTCTAATTAGTAACATATATTTCAGAGGAAAATTGGTGACGGTGTATTCTACTAGTAAAGGTAGCTCTCATTATATAATATTAAAAATAAAAATGTTAAGAAATAAAAACAACATATTAAATGATAACATGTAATAAAAATAATAAAGTTTATAATAATATTATGATTTTTTCGAAGTGTCTAAGAAAAAGAGAATATTTTTACAAGGATTAGATAAACTTTCGATCTAACAAGTGTATTGAGGTTCTAGGGTATTAAAAAAAGTTTAGAAAAAAATAACTTTCCGAGTTTTTTTTCATGCCTATACCGAGAAAACGTTGATGGCCTCTATAAGTTCTTATGTAAAGAGTTTTAAAAGCTGAGAATCTGTTTAACAGAGAATTAAGAATAAAATGTACAAATGTCGTTAATATGGTAAGAGATTTGATAAAATTTAATTAGGATAATATATTTTTTGCTATCTGTAATAAATTGTATATTCAAAATAATGCGTATACAATCTTAAACATTGACTTGATTTATGGTCCTTCGATTATTTCCTGGTATCCCGCGTCCCGTGACTAAGCCCGCCTTTCTACCTTTCCGCAATTTACCGAAATGTAATTTGTCAACTTTTATTGCACCGCGGCTTTCAGCTACGGTTGAATGCCTTTAGATAATTGCCGTATATTCGAGTATTATTAGGGAATGACGCATTTTTTCATATGAAAGCAATTTATATATAGGCAAGTAATGGAAAAGCCATTTTAGCAGTGTGGAACTTCTAAACAACTTCTTTAAAACATGTCATCTTGCTTATATTTAATACTTTAGCGAGGAGCGTTGGTGTTTTTTTTAAATCTCATACTTTTCTTCTGACACTAGAGAGACGGGACTCGTTTATAACTATTTACATATATACCGTGTGTGTATTAACGACCTCCGTGGCGCAATATCTTTCTCACTTCGTAACACTTGCATAAATAAAAATGTTAATTAATAAATAGTTATAATAAATATTTATTTAAAAATAAAAAAGGATTTATCCGTGCAGGCGCGGAGAAAGAATACTAACCCCCTGCGGCCGGGGTAGGCCTGTCGTAAAAGGCGACAAAACCACCCACCTCAGCTACGAGGTAAGGCCTCAAGCCCGTCTGGATGGCGACCACCTTTGGTCTTAAGTATGCCGCCATAATAACCTTGTGTTGTGTTCCGGCATTAGTGATTCAAGTTCCTGTACCCTTGTGGGACAGCAGCGTGTTCGCAATGCTACTGACGTTGCAAACACCCACAGGCAACGGTAAGTGTTAAATTCTAAGCGGGCCGTCAGCCTGTCTACTGTCCTACAGCAATAAAAAATTAAGTAATATGTTAGTTTTTCAGTATCGTTAACACAAGCACTTTGAGACTAGATGGTGTTGTCTAAATTGTCACAATTTATTTATTTTTATTTTCTATTAACATTCTCATTCTGTATCCTTTTTTATATTATTTTAAGTTAAACCTTCCGTGTTTCAGAATTATGTGTTTTGGATGCTGTCTTTTTAAATACGGAAATAGCTGTCTACAATATTAATGATACAGAATAATATATCTATAGATTTATGTATATAACAAAAAAAACTATCTTAGAAAATCCCAAATTTATTTTCTTCTATACTATATTTTTATATCTTTTATAAATTAAACTATTCTACCGGCACGCTATGATGGCCGTTTTGACGTTTGGCCACTCATGAAGTTTCGGATTAATTAGTAATTACATTTGAAGGAGCAAATTGTTGTTTTTTATTGTCAATAGTGACGTGCAGTTAGTCACAATAAAGAACAGCAATTTGCTCCTTTAAATGTAATTATTAATTAATACAAAACTTCATGAGTGGCCAAACGTCAAAACGGCCATCATATCGTGCCGGTAGCATAGTTATCGCAACAGCAAACGCCAGCAGTAAATTAACTGAAAAGATTTTCACGTATCAACTAATTAGGATTTTCTTCATATTCACTCCAGCGTGGAAACTGAGATGAAATAAAGCGCACGACCGCCCTTGAATTGATATTAATATTCCTCACGCGTCATGAAGGCGGACGTGGTCACGACTTATTCAACGGAATATTACGAAAATATTGGATCAGTTTCAGGAAAAGATGATTGAATGTGTTTGTTTCTTAGCCATTATGTGAAACCAAATGAATGTATTGTGACAATTCATCCAGCGTCATTTAGACCCATAATTAGCAGGGCGCTTGTGGAATGGATACTAGACGACTGATATACTACTTATATACTTTTATGAATAAATACATATTATGTATAAACCTAAAACATTGACTCGGAAAAGCTTGTCGCGGAAGTGTTCTTGTGTTGGCATTTTTCTTTCAACTTCTTCTGTGTTTTAATTACAATTGAAGTATTTTAGTTTCAAGTGAAGAAAAAAGATTTACGTTGAAGGGTTTAGTATTATACTGCAAAGTTCGCGATGCCACTGGCGTTGCGGGCACCCATAGGCGACGGTAACTGTTAAATCCTAAGCGTGCCGGAAGTCTGTCTGATGCCCTACAGCAATAAAAAAAGGGTGCGCCATTTTGCGCTATAGTTCTTCTAAAAGTAAGTGCTAAAATAGATGGAATGGATATAGTAATTTAAATTTATACAGGTAACTGTCGTTTCCTAAAGAAAGTAATGTAATATTATTTCTAACTCGAACTAAAGGGCCAAGCATTGTCCAGTAACAATATCAAAATTATAAATATACCTGGACCAGAATCTGTTAGATTATAACAGTTTAAATCTAATAAATATTTTTCCTTCATGGTGACAGAATCCACAGATGTCCACACATGGGGTCTGGTAGGGATTACTAACTCAGTAACCACTGAGTCAGCGGAGTTATAAATAGTTTAAACGATTTCTCTAACCTTTATTTCCTGCTTAAAAGATGATACGAACTATTTTATCTCCACACACGCGTACAACATTCTTCACAAACTATAATTAAATTTTTGCGGTGTTTAATCCAGCTAGGCACGCTCGGGGCGGATGTGGGTGAGTTATGGCTCCTATTTAGTTCATGCGAAGTTCAGCTTACAACTTTCATGAAGCTACTTTATAATCCGTCAATACTCTAGTATAAGTTTAATTTGAAAATATGTTAATTTAAAAATATTATCTATACAATAAAATATAATAATAAAAGATGAGAAAAAAATCGCTTATAATTTATTTTAAGATATATAAAGACTTCGTCGCCAATTCACAAAAACAAATGACAAACGAATTCAATATATCTCATTAGGTAATTAAAGAGTAAAACAATCGACATTTAAAATAACTTTTCATAGTCAATGTTTCAAGTTGGCTGGATCTAAACTTCTAGCGCCACTTAAGTATATAGATACATACCAAGCTAATATATTATAAAGCGTGTAAAATATTTATATTCCCTCCAGAGATAGGTCGAGAACATTCCAATGAATATTTTTGTTACTGACATGCCCTTTTATTGCTGCCCATGCCATTTCAATGGGATTTAAGTCTGGGTGGCAGGGTGGCAGGTGAATTATGTCATGTTCATGGTCCCTATAAATTCTGTCTATATTAAAAACTTTGAAGCGGTCTTTATTTTTTTTTATCAAATCATATAACCGAGGCTTCAACATATCAAGAGCACAACTGATCTCCTTTTCCGAAAGCCAAACCATCATATCGGCTTTCTTTGTTCGTGTCTTTCCATTTGGTGCTAAACCATGTGGTATTTGGCGTGGTGAGCACGGAGACCTCAGTAATGGGACGTTATGAGCTATTATTTTTATAAGAAAAGCTTTAAGATTATATTGAAGAATATCTTAAATCTCGTAATCAACAAATCTGTCTTTAACGACTGTGGATCACATAAGTGGAACGTTTATGTTTAATACTAAAATGTGGATGGCATATGAAACTTATGACATAACTTTTCATATATCAATGTATGATTATGTATTAATAAATACTCGAAGTCAAGGAATGAACATCAATAGTAGGTAACAAATTGAAAATAGTTCACGGTAAGTGTTACCAGCAAAAAAAATTACACTTCGTGTTGAGTACGGTTAATTTTATGTAAGCTACACCATGATCCTGGATTCCTTATCCTGTGTATTAGGGGGTTACTGCTAATATACCCGCCTTGCTTGGTTTGAATGCGGCATACAGGTTTCCTCACGATGTTTTACTTCATCAGTGGCATCGCGAACACGCTGCTGTTCCATAAGGGTACAGCAACTGGGGTCACTAATGCCGGAACACAACACAAGGTTATTATGGCGGCATACTTAAGACCAAAGGTGGTCGCCATCCAGGCGGGCTTGTGGCCGCACCACGTAGCCTAGGGTGGGCTGTTTTGTCGCCTTTTACAACGAGCCGACCCCGGCCGCAGATGTTAGTATTCTTTATCCGCCCCTGCACGGATAAAATAATTGCAAAGCTTGCTATGTTTTGTAAAAGCCATAAAGGATTTATTAAAACAGAGCACTGCTTAGAGAGGTTAAGCCTTTTAGACACTTACAAAGATATGAGAGGGTTTTTTTAAAGGCCGGTAATGGTTCACTTGGTAGTTGCTTTAAAATTACATAAACTCTAACATCTATTCTATTTATCTTCTCTTTGGCTAAGAAAAACAAGAATCACATAAGAACATAATGTAAGAAAACGAAAATGCGTAGAAATTTCTCGCTGTAACAATATTCAACAGCGCATATTGAACTCTGAAAAAAAGAAAGTAAAACAAAAATAAATGACAACTCTGATTTCACTTTACTTTCAAATTGCTCGCAACTTATTTTACGAGTGAAAACATAAACAGTAACCTTTCGCATAATTTTATAAAACAACTCAATTTGGACTGAAAACCTTTTATAAAATGTTTCAACAGTAGCTAGCTTCGTTAGTGTTTCAAGTCCTCTCTTCGTTATGTTTCTGAACGGATAAATGAAAAATATTATCGTCTATATGAAATTAGTACCTATATTTTAATGAGTCTTTAAAATTTTGCGATAACACCGCTTGCGAACTCATGTGACTTGTGCGTTTATTTATTTTTTTCAGACTAAATTACTGTGGATATATTTGCGAATGTATTATAACAAAGTTATTTTTAATATTATGTACCATACTATTATATATCTAAATAAAATTACTACAATCATCACCGTCAGTAAATCAGAATTAAGTAATGGAAGCTGATATCACCCTTTGTTAGCGACGTAGGAGATGTGGTGATGATTGTTTCTATTTTCTCGCTAGTCCCGAACGCTTTCTTGTCTCAATGAAAATATCTGATGAAGAGTGTCTCCAAGCCCCCATTCTAGAGGTGAGACTCCGGAAAAAATGTTCGTCGTCCAACTACCCAATAAAAACTGCTGTTTTACTATGAGCTAGTGACTGGGGCAATGGCCCGCCGATCTTGTTGTAGATCTTATCCGTGCAGGAGCAGAGAAAGAATACTAACCTCTGCGACCGGGGTCGGCCTGTCATAAAAGGCGACAAAACAACCCACCCTAGCTACGTGGTAGGGCCTCAAAGCCTGTCTGGATGGCGACCACCTTTGGTCTTAAGTACTCCACCATAATAACCTTGTGTTGTGTTCTCCGGCATTAGTAACCCAAGTTCCTTTACTCTTATGGAACAGCAGCGTATTCGCGATGCCACTGGCGCTGCAAACACCCATAAACAACGGTAACTGCTAAATTCTAAGCGGGCCGTCAGCCTGTCTGCTGTCCTACAGCAATGAAAAGAAGATTTAAAATCATTTTAATATTTTACCAACTAGGCAGAGCGTTAAAATTTAGCTCTTTTATAAATTAAAACCTAAAATAAAACATTAATAACAAAGGGCTTGTAAAAATACATCAATTTATTGCTGGATAAACTCGAGACCTAATCGTAGTAACATTACCTACAAATATATCGAAAAATAAATACATTACAACATGTTGCTTTTACGAATTTCAGATTTAAAATAACACAGATCAATTTACGAAGGTAACACCACAATCCCTTTGGTAATAAACAATCGCGCCAACCTTTATCAGTTCGAATTACAAACCATAATTACTGACCGCTTTGAATAGATTGGTTCGGCAAATCGGCCCGCAATAAGTGTCCTCCCAGTAATTCGTGGAAACTAATAATGTCACATCTGTCAACTAATTAACTGACATATTTTCCCAAGAGTTCAACATGCTTTTATTTCGAAGCTCAGAATATCATGCGGGATATTTTACGCGCATTTATGGGTTGATGCTCTTGTACTTTTTGCACACAAATTTTCTTAACTTATCCAAGAAAACAGATAGTATATAAGGGCTATTTTCGCACCTAATTGTATAAGGAAGCGGTCTTATTGCATACATTTTCAATTTGTATGTACCACCGACAATAAATAATAAGAAATTTAACCCATAATCCAATGTTAAAGAATACTGACGTCGTAAAAGACGACAAAACAACTCACCCTAGCTACGTGGTAGAGCCCCAAGCCCATCTGGATGGCGACCACCTTTGGTCTTAAGTCATCATCGTCATCTTTGCGTTAAATCCCGGTTGCAGCCTAAACTCTTGCTTCGGTGCCCGGGATCCGCTTCCCAACTTTTTCTTCTCCACTTCGCGCGATCTTCTTCATCCCTGGTAGTGAGCCCATTGGCAAGCATATCACCCTTTACGACGTCAAGCCAGCACTTTGGTCCTAAGTATGCCGCCATAACAACGTGTTGTCTTCCAGTATTAGAATCCCAAGTTCCTGTACCCTTATGGGATAGCAGCGTGTTCGCGATGCCACTGGCGTTGCAAACACCCATAAGCGACGGTCACTGTTAAATTCTAAGTAGGCCATTAGCCTGTCTGCTATTTTATAGCAATAAAAAAACGTATCAACTACAAGAGCAGCCATTGTTTCGTTGGGTTAGGTTATTTAAATAAAATGCAAATTAGGGTAGTTGTAGATTATTCACCACCTCCCGTTCAAACAAAATGATATATGATGTATTATTATTCAAAGCTTTAGCAAATATATAGTGTGGTCTTCTCTAGGAAAGTAAGCCATATGAATGGTAGTGATATGTGCTAGCTATGTCTGCGATTGTGATATTAGAATAGTTTCTAACATTTGGCGATTTTTTGGCTTACTCATGTTGTGAGTGTTGCGGTAATAGGCATAAAGTTTGGTGTCCGGCAAGTTATTGTAAATGTTATTTGTTTTACAACAAAGGTAATTTTCGTAAGATGTGTTCGTCAAAGCTAAGTAAACGTGTTTGTTATGATGTGCAACGTTGCAATAATGGCGACAATTATTCATTTTGTAATAAACAGTTTGAACCAACCTCGTTGTATTCATTACAACTCGTACCTTTAATTGAAAGAAAGAAAGAAAGAAATAAGTTTATTTTAGGACAAGTAAGGTTACAAAATATAACTTTAAAGCTAATTGTACGCTTATAATAAATACTTAATCAATAAAACCGGATTACACAAAGAGTGGTGTCCTTGAAATGGACCAAGCTCAGCATTGTGCTGGTGGTTGAGACCAGCACTGTTCTTCCGCTTGGCCCTTAGTGACGTCATGGAAGACATACAATGTACATATATACTAGCTAAAACGATAAAATTACTAGATGACATATAATGTGCAATTTTTAATTAAAACAGAAATGATAAAAAAAATAGTTTATTAAACCTACCATTTTGACTTATTTAGATTAAGAAATAAGTATATATCTACACAGATATAAACAGAAAAATTGTAATTTACAATTAAATTAATTTATCAAGAGGAAGCCCAGAAGTGCCAAACTATGCGAATAGTAAATTTCATTTTAATTTTAATACTGCGAATTTTATAGAAAATTGTTACGAGCACCTCAAAAGGGATATAAAATTAAAACTGAAACTTAAGGAGTGTTATCCATATAAGTATTATATTCACATGCAAACAAATGCACTACACATTAATTCAAAATGAACAATCACAGTAACAAAATCACGATACCAGCCTGCTACGATGAGGCCTCGCAATAAAAAAACACAATAGTGGTAGCTATATAGAGCAAGAGCCCGTGGACCCCAGACCTTCGTCATTTTGTAAAGGCTGAAAGTTTGTCAGCGCATGCTCCCAACACAGGTAAGAACGATGGACCATTATGAAGTTTGGGTTACCGTGGCTTTGGCAGGTGAACGGTACTAAAGGTGTGTAAAATACCGATCCAAATTCGTCAAATTATAAAGTGTGATTTTTTGGTATTACCTTCAGAATATTATTGAAAATCACGTTATTCATTGCCAGACACTTTACATAATAATAATAAATCTTTATTTCTTGACAAAAACATTGACAAAAACTACATCGTGGCAACCCCTTGCCAGACACCCTTAAAGTTCATGAAATTATAATTTTACTTACGTTATATTATAAAAGTTGATTTTTATATATAATACTTGGGTAATAAGTAAATGATGTTTTCTCACTAGCCAGACACTTTTGATAGTTCCAACCCCTTGCCAGACAAGCATGTAGGGTAGCTGTAAGAGCGAGCGCGAGGTAGTATGTACGAGTATATGGGTGGGTGCGAATGAGATGATTAAAAAGATTGAAAAACACTGACATAGAAGAACTGAAAACTGGGAACTTATGCCAGAACACAACACAAGATTATTATACCGACATATGTAAAGACCACGAATGGTTGCCATTCAGATGGGCTTGGAGACCTATCACCGTGGGGCTGTTTTGTCATATTTTTCGACAGGCCGCCTTCGGCCGCGTGAGTTAGTATTCTCACTCCACTCCTGCACCGAAAGAAGTTTAGAGAGTGGAAGGAGGGAATAAAATGTGCCGACACCACATAGTATTAGATAAGACAGAATAAAAAATAGAAGCCATTCGAGCAAATAAGGCTCTAACAAAATTCATCAGCTCTTCACTACCAGGGCGTAGCAACATAGGAATATGAAATGTACGACAGGCTCTTGATATAGATTTAGGGAATCGCTTAGAAAAGGGCTGACCATATCTGATAAAGCAGGTGCTAAGACCACGTGATTAAATTTTAGTTGTTGTAGATATAATTGTCTTGCACCAAAATTATAATCAAATTGAGCCCAGTGGCATTGTAAAGTTTTATTAACATTCCATTTTGTTTCATCATCAGAATCTGGATAACCCCAGAAAACTAACTTCATATCAAAATAAATCGAATTTGCCCAAATTCTTAATTTGTTTCGTTTCGTTTTATTACAAGACTCCCTTGATCCCCTACGGGTTTATTCATAAGTCATCATCATTATGTCCTTATTATATTTTTTTTTATTAAATAAATAGAATTAGTTTATTAACTACATGTACATTTTCTTAGCTTGTATGGAACGTACTCCTTGATAAAAACATAAAAAGTGAGTTGACTTACTATATATACATGTAAGATGCGCTTCCAAACTCTATGTTTATATGCAAAACATCGAAATTCGCATGAATATCAATATAACTCGCATATTGTGTATATGAATTAGGTATACGCATATTTTAACATATTTACTATACAACCCTTTCGGTTTTGTTTGTTTGGGAAATGAATCGTGGTTTTATTAAGCATCGGTCATAAAGTTAAAGGGACATGGGACCACTTGTACGTTTTATTTGTAGGACGGTAACTTCGTGAATGTTCTTTTTCGATCCCTGTAGTTCCGTTTGTACGTGTACCTACATTTCTTCGGCACTGTATGTCGTTTGACGTTACGTGAGTGTATGACAATTGTGATATCTTACTCAAATTAATTAGATAATATCCGGATGACCGAGCTTTGCTCGGTATTTTTTTTTATAAATTGTGTTTTTTGGAAATTAACAATTGATTTTCTTAGTCTAACCTCAAAGCAAACACTCATTGACTTCGTGTTACTTAACACCGCCATCTGCTGGAATAGCTTTAGTGTTGTTGTGTCGTTAAAGCAATTTAAAAAAATAGTATTATTATTCGCCGATAGATGTCAGGAAGAGTCATTTTTCAGTTTAAATTGGGACTACTCAAACGCCACCTTTTGACATTTTCTAGAAATGATTCCTAGCTAGATCGATTTATCGCCCCCGAAACCCCCCGTATACTAAATTTCATGAAAATTGTTGGAACCGATTCCGAGATTCCAATTATATATATATACAAGAATTGCTCGTTTAAAGATATAAGTGAATACAATTTTTTTGGTCTTGGGGGAAAACCCTCTCTTGACGGGGAAACCGAAAGATATGAGTGGGACTCCGGGAAAGATGTTCGGCCATCGGACTACCCACTAAAAATTCCACCTACGCCCGGGCCCACGGATATGTGGCCTGCCTACCTCGTGACCCGGACCGGCGCCGGCTCGCCCTTTCCCGTCTCAGAGCGAGCCTCTTTCATGTGCTTAACGCCAGGGGGCCAGGGTTTCATCCTCCCGGTGCTCTTCTTTATTAGCTCTAAGGAGTTGAGGGGGCCGCGGAACAGCACGCGGCCCTCCCCCTCGCGGCAATAGTGTAATCCTCCCTGGAGGGACCGCCTGCAGCCGCGGCCTACGGCGGCCGGTGTTCGTTTGATGAGGTAAAAACTATCCTGTTGCAACTACTGACTATCAGTTCAATCATTTATTAACATTGTAAAAGAGGGGTTACAGAACAGGATATATGTATATTTTGTTATTGCTGAGGAACAATAGACAGGCCGACGGTCCACTCAATAGCGAGCAGTTACCGTCGCCTATGAATTACTGCGATGCCAGGGGCACCGTGAACACGCTGCTGTCGCATAGGGGTACCGGAACCTGAGTCACTAATGCTGAAACACAACACAAGGTTATTATAGCGGCATACTTATAAGCCAATTTTTTAAATATGCCGCCATATTAACCTTGCGTTGTGTTCGGTCATGAGTGACTAGTTCCAGTCCCTTACGCGGACAACAGCGTGTTGGCGTTGCCTTTGACGTCGCATACATTCTATTGGCAACAGTAACTGCTTGCTAATAAGCGGACCATCAGTCTTTATGCTCCTCGGCAATAACAAAAATATTTAGAGAAAAGATTGGAATAAATAATATTTATTTTTATTACACCCCTTTGTTTAATCCACTATAACACATCCCTACATAAACTGCATTAGAGGTAGAACAAAGTTAATAGCACAAAGAGCCAATCTAAACTCGTTTAAACAACAGATAATGATCGTCGGGAAATTGAAAAGACGATTGGAAAACAATTTTCATTGTAATCGAACGGTACCTAAATATAGAGCCTTTACTGTTTTTTTTATTACATTTTTACAATTTTAGCTTTCAAAAGCAATTATTTTCACTTTACAAACGAATCGGTTATAAGCAATAAGTTTTTAAAATGTTTTTATTAGTTTCACCTGTTTGTTTGTTTGTTTGTAAACTACTTCTTTGAATTCGCATTTGACCCACTTTAAACGGTCAAATTCTATTTAAATATTGTAGACTTATCAAGGATCTATGAAAATACAATAATTTGATAAGACTATCTTATTATACTTAATAGGATCGCCGGATTAAAAAAAAAATGTTGACGTATTATAAATCATGCCTGATTAAATATTGAAAGCTATATTTATACTCAGAAATAAAATTAGGTAACCAAACAAAACAATATGCTTTATATTTACGCTTTATATTTATATTTTATAGTGACAAATTGAAATGATAAATAACTAAGTTAAAAAAAAGAACACACTTTAACGATAAATCAAACTAAAACGTGAAAAATAACTCTTTCTTCTTCTTTTAAAGGAAAAAAGACCAGTTCAATGAGAAATATTCCAGAGACATTCTTTTATATAATGTTATGCAATTTTTCTATTATTTATATATAAAATTCTCGTGTCACAGTTTTCGTTGCCAGACTCCTCCGAAACGACTTGACCGATTCTCATGAAATTTTGTGAGCATATTGAGTAGGTCTGAGAATCGGCCAACATCTATTTTTCATCCCCCTAAATGTTAGGGGTGACCCACCCCCAAAATAATTTTTTTAATTTTTTGACATTTTATTATTTATATGGCAGAACAACGTTTGCCGGGTCAGCTAGTTATTTATATGAATTAAAACACAAAGTGATCAATTTGTTTTTTATTTAACAAATAACCACAAATATCTGGATGGTCAACTACTTCTTTTTTTTTTTTTTTTTTTGGTGTCGGGGAAAAACCTCTCTTGACGGGTTCCCCCGGCCCGGGGGGACCGAGGGATATGTGGGACTCCGGGAAAGATGTTTGGCCATCCGACTACCCACTAAAAAACCCCGCTGTTCTCCTATCGCCTACGCCCGGGCCCACGGATATATGGCCTGCCGATCTCGTGGCCCGGGCCGGCGCCGGCCCGCCCTTTGTCTTGAGGCGGGCCCCTGTTAAAGTGTTGGCGCCAGGGGGTCAGGATTTCGTCCCCCCGGCGCTCTCCTAACAACTCTAGGAGTTGAGGGGGGCCGCGGAACAGCACGCAGCCCTCACCCTCGCGGTAATGGTGCGGGCGGTGGATCCTCCCCCGAGGGGCCGCCCGCGGCCGCTTTTTACAGCGGCCGGAGGTCGTTATTTGACCTCCGGCGCCGCCGACGTGGCCTGCGTTGGCGGGAGGGGAGTGTGGTGGTCGACTCCCGCTCCCGCTCCGCCGCCTCCTTTGCGGACATGACTGCCTCGCAGAAGGAGGCGACGGCCGTCCATCCAGGATCGGCTCCCGACCATGGACAGAACCAGGGCCGGGAGCGACAGGTCCACGCCGATTTGGGCGACGAGGGCGCGGCGCTCCTCGCGCCACGCAGGGCACACGGTGACAGTGTGGTTCACCGTGTCCTCCTCGTCGCCCGCGCCACAGTGGTGGCACCCCGACGTCATCTCCCGCCCTATGCGACACAGGTACCTCCCGAAGCAACCGTGCCCAGAGAGGACCTGCGTCAGGCGGAAGGTCAGGGCGCCGTGGCGCCTTTCCAACCATTCGGCCAGGACGGGCCTCACCGTTTCGATGGTGGCGAGGCCCGCGCTGGGGTGCGCGAGGCGCTCCTTCCACTCCACCATGAGCACCACGTCGCGCAGCTCCGCCCGCTTTGCCTCAACTTCGCGAGGCGCGGGGCGAGAGCCACGCTCGGCCGCGTCCCGGCGCCACTGGTACAACAGCGCCAGGACCCGGGCCTCGAGGTCCCATGGTGGGGATCCGGCCAGCAGGGAGGCCGCTTCGAAGGAACTTCTGCAAAATGTGGTCAACAACTAGATTTTCGTATTTATTAGATGGTCAACTACTGAATCTCTAATGTTAGATTTTTATATATTTTTTTTATATTTTATTCAATCTATATACAGGGAAAAACACTAGTTTTATTTCATTAAAAAACTTTTGTAGATTTCACAAAAAGAAGCACTAATTGAATTTCGGGTGTAAATTAAGGTTAAGCATTGAAAAAAGAAGTTCTGTACCCTTAAGTGGTTCACTACTGGTGCTCTAACCTTATAAGTCCAAATCTCGTATAATTCTTTATGGAGTACCCCAAGGAAGTGTATTGGGACCACTATTATTTCTATGTTATATTTATCCGTGCAGGGGCGGAGAAAGAATACTAACCTCTGCGGCCGGGGTCGGCCTGTCGTAAAAGCCGACAAAACAACCCACCCTAGCTACGTGGTAGGGCCTCAAGCCCGTCTGGATGGCGACCACCTTCGGTCTTAAGTATGCCGCCATAATAACCTTGTGTTGTGTTCCGGCATTAGTGACCTAAGTTCCTGTACCCTTATGGGACAGCAGCGTGTTCGCAATGCCACTGGCGTTGCAAACACCCATAGGCGACGGTAACTGCTAAATTCTAAGCGGGCCGTCAGCCTGTCTGCTGTTCTACAGCAATAAAAAAAAAAAAAAAAAAATTATATCCCTAAATGCACCAAATTCCGTATGACTCTTTTTGCAGATGACAGCACAGTGATTATATATAAACAAAACACTGACTATGTAGAAATTATAAATAATGTATGTGACATAATAAAATAGTTGCAATGGAATAATTTGAGTATAAGTATACATAAAACTAATATAACGCATTTTACACAGCACACTAATGATTCAAAATTTGACATAATTAATGGTATCGACATTATTAATGAAATTAATTCTATAAAATTTTTAGGAATATACATTGACAGAAAGTGACTTGGAACAAGCATACAAATAATACAACTAAAAGAGTAAATAGTCTTTCATATGCTCTCTATCGCCTGAGAAAAGTAGTCAATCCTGATACAGCTCTGACAGCATATTACGGAAGTGTTGAATCTGTACTGCGCTACTGTATAATCTTCTAGGACTATTTTCTATCATTATTTTATTCCTATAATAAGATTTATTTATCACTTTTAAGTTCGCTTTTCAGCAGCTGGCCGAGATGTGAACGACAGCGGCTGCCGCAACGCTATACTGAATAAAACCCCACCTAGAGCCATATTGTGCGGATATCGTAGAAACAACTTTTGGTCATTGCTTTTCGGGACTGAACCGACACAATGTAAGCAACTACCAGGAGTGTACAGGAAACTTCTGAGGAATCACTCATTACTAAAATATAGTGACATTTTACACAGCCATATCGAGGTTTTATACAACTACTACGTATATACTTTGCAGGTGTCGAATATGCTAGCACCATTGAATTTTTGACGACCTTCTGGCGTAACTAGTCGCTACGCAAGTCGGTACGCTTGCGAGGACACGGGTTCGATTCCCGTCTAGCGTCTGGATGTTTTCCATAAGTATGTATTTGTGTAAAAAAAGTAAATACGTAGTTTATCAGTTGTCTAGTACCCATAACACAAGTGCTATGCAACTTAGTTTGGGACTAGATAACGTTGTGTGGAATGTCCCATTACATTTTTTTATTGAGGTCATCAATTTTGTATGCATTATTCGGAGGTAATAGTTACAAAAACACATTCACAAGTCCTAAGGCGATTATATAATTGCAATATAAATATAGTCTCCTGCACACTCTCACGGACAGCAGTGATGTTCTCGGCCGATCTGGCGTTCCTTTGACGTAAGGGTGTTAGTTGTTTGTTTACCGAACCAGTCATCTCAAATTTCGTCACCAAACGTTAGAGAGTCGACTTTGAAGGGCCACCGCGTCTGCCGTAAAACGGACGTAATGCGCGCAACGTTTGCACTAACGAACACTCATTTTGATAATAAATTTTTATCATTTGGACGTGCTGCTCAATCTTGTAACTTGCCATGATGATTTGGCATCAGTAACTGAAGAAATAACAACGCATTTGACAGATGCCGCCAAAACAACATGGCCGCCACAAACTATCAACATTGACCCGTCCTTGTTGAAAGACTCTTTATATATATATATATATATATATATATATATATATATATATATATATATATATATATATATATATATATATATATATATATATATATATATATATATATATATATATATATATACCTAGTCAGGTCATAAATTCTGTCACATGTTTAATGTAAAATAATTGTAACAAGTTTATTAATTATGTAACCATTCATATACCAAAATGAACTTAACAAAACATAGATTCTTATGACATTAAAGTTTATTCAAAATGACCTCCGTGATTTTGAATACAAGCCTTCAATCTGCGCGGCCAGTTGTCTATCGCAGCACGAACGAGGTCCATGTCAATATCGGCGGCTGCCTTAATCAAGGATGTCTTGAGTGACTCCAAATTGGGATGAGGCTTTGAGCACGCCTTTTCCTCCAAGTATTGCCATATCTTGTAATCTAACGGATTCAAATCTGGACTGGAGGAGGGCCAGTCTTCGTGCCGGATGAAGTCGAATTCACGCGCCGCCAGCCAGTCTTGTGTGCTCTTCGCTCTATGAGCTGGCGCCGAATCTTGTTGGAATACCCAGTGCCTGTTATTGAACATGGTATGAGAAACAGGTTCCACAAGGTTCGTCAGGACTGTATTTTGATACACAACAGCATTCGTTTTTACACCTTTCTCACAAAAATGTACCTCTGTTAAGCTCCAATAAGAAACTCCCAACCATACCATGAGCGAGGATGGAAAATGACCTCGTTGGACACGCGGAATACGGTTGCTCGCTTCTTCACTACTGTGTGCGTACACCTTATCATTTTGTTTGTTGTAGCTCTCTTCTACGGTAAACATTTTTTCATCCGAAAAAAGAATTTCCCGATATTTTTTTCCCGCGTACCGCTTCAACAAAGCGCGGCATCTCTTCAGTCTCAGGTCCATTAGACGAGCATTCAAACGATGTCCTGTTTTTCTTCGATATGCCCGAAGCCCTAAGTCTTCATTTAACACCCTTTTCACCGTGGTTCTGCTTAACCCCATCTGAAGGGCCAACAGTTTCTGCTTACGTTTGGGATTTCTTTGAATTCGTGCCTTCACAGCTTTTATCACTACTGGAGTCCTAACAGACCGAGGGCGACCACTTCTTGACCTGTCATCTACACTAGAGTCTTCATTGTATCGTTTGATGGTACGATAAACGAATATTTTGGTAATATTCAAATTTTTCAGTATGTTAAAAATTTGAATTGGCGCGTAACCGCAATGATGCAACGCAATAACTGCAACACGGTCTTCTTTAAGCGTCCACTCCATATTTAAAAATGAGTAAAATTCTTAAAGTTATACATTTTTATTTTCATGAACAATTCGAAATTCTAATTCAATAAACTTTTTTGTGGCCAGCATTCTAAAAGAAAAGTTTTTACTGTATGACAATACTTATGACCTGACTAGGTATATATATATACCTAGTCAGGTCATAAGTATTGTCACACAGTAAAAACTTTTCTTTTAGAATGCTGGCCACAAAAAAGTTTATTGAATTCGAATTTCGAATTGTTCATGAAAATAAAAAAGGTATACTTTTAGAATTTTACTCATTTTTAAATGTGGAGTGGACGCTTAAAGAAGACCGTGTTGCAGTTATTGCGTTACATCGTTGCAGTTACGCGCCAATTCAAATTTTTAACATACTGAAAAATTTGAATATAACCAAAAGATTCGTTTATCGTACCATCAAACGATACAATGAAGACTCTAGTGTAGATGACAGGTCAAGAAGTGGTCACCCTCGGTCTGTTAGGACTCCAGCAGTGATAAAAGCTTTGAAGGCACGAATTCAAAGAAATCCCAAACGTAAGCAGAAACTGTTGGCCCTTCAGATGGGGTTAAGCAGAACCACGGTGAAAAGGGTGTTAAAGGAAGACTTAGGGCTTCGGGCATATCGAAGAAAAACAGGACATCGTTTGAATGCTCGTCTAATGGACCTGAGACTGAAGAGATGCCGCGCTTTGTTGAAGCGGTACGCGGGAAAAAAATATCGGGAAATTATTTTTTCGGATGAAAAAATGTTTACCGTAGAAGAGAGCTACAACAAACAAAATGATAAGGTGTACGCACACAGTAGTGAAGAAGCGAGCAACCGTATTCCGCGTGTCCAACGAGGTCATTTTCCATCCTCGCTCATGGTATGGTTGGGAGTTTCTTATTGGGGCTTAACAGAGGTACATTTTTGTGAGAAAGGTGTAAAAACGAATGCTGTTGTGTATCAAAATACAGTCCTGACGAACCTTGTGGAACCTGTTTCTCATACCATGTTCAATAACAGGCACTGGGTATTCCAACAAGATTCGGCGCCAGCTCATAGAGCGAAGAGCACATAAGACTGGCTGGCGGCGCGTGAAATCGACTTCATCCGGCACGAAGACTGGCCCTCCTCCAGTCCAGATTTGAATCCGTTAGATTACAAGATATGGCAACACTTGGAGGAAAAGGCGTGCTCAAAGCCTCATCCCAATTTGGAGTCACTCAAGACATCCTTGATTAAGGCAGCCGCCGATATTGACATGGACCTCGTTCGTGCTGCGATAGACAACTGGCCGCGCAGATTGAAGGCTTGTATTCAAAATCACGGAGGTCATTTTGAATAAACTTTAATGTCATAAGAATCTATGTTTTGTTAAGTTCATTTTGGTATATGAATGGTTACATAATGAATAAACTTGTTACAATTATTTTACATTAAACATGTGACAGAATTTATGACCTGACTAGGTATATATATATATATATATATATATATATATATATATATATATATATATATATATATATATATATATATTGGCCGTGTGGTCCCGGCCGAAGAAAGAATAGGGCCACCCCAAATCATCCCAAGGGAGTCGTAAAAGCCGACTGATGGGTCACTCCCTCTGCCAGCTTGCATGCGGCGAGGGAAGAACACCTCTAGGTTTCCCTTTAGAGGTTGGGAGGTCGGACGGCAGTCGCTCCCGTAAAAACCAAAACAAGCCAATTAAAATATGGTTAGAACAAGGAAAGGATGTGTCACGGATAGGGCGTCGCCGCAAAACGACGCGCAGGAACTTCGCCCGACTCCTGTGATAAGTGGACTAGGGCTGCCGTGCCGTGGGCGAGCACGGCTAAAGACACTAGCCCCATCCAAAAGGAAACTCCGCTTCGCAACGTGGAATATTGGCACGCTAACCGGACGCGCGAGAGAGTTGGCCGATGTGCTCTCCAGGCGGAGGGTGGCCGTGGCGTTCCTGCAGGAGACTCGGTGGAAGGCCAGCAGATCCCGGTTCATTGGGAATGGCTACAAGCTGATCTACACAGGTGCACCTGGTGGGGAGAATGGGGTTGCCATAGTGCTCTCGGAGGAGTTCCAGAACGACATTTTGGAAGTGAAACGTCATAGCGACCGGCTTATGGTCGTTAGGGTGCTTATCGATGGGGTAGTTACCCACTTGATAAGTGCCTATGCGCCACAGGCCGGTTGTGACGACGCCGATAAAATAGCGTTTTGGAATCAACTCGGAGAAGTGCTCCGTGGAATCCCATTATCACAGGGGATCGTTTTGGGGGGTGATCTGAACGGTCATGTGGGTGATGAATGCGGGGAATTTGAGCGTGTTCACGGTGGATTTGGGTACGGTAGCCGCAACGCGGAAGGGGAGGACATCCTCAATATGTGTGCGGCTGCCGACCTTGCTATCGTGAACACGTATTTCAAAAAGAGACCCGAGCATCTCGTCACCTACAAGAGCGGGAGGAATGCAACCCAAATCGACTTCCTACTCACTAGGAGACACCACATCAGCAAAGTAGCCAACTGCAAGGTCATACCCGGTGAGAGTCTCACTGCACAACACCGTCTTCTTGTCATGGACCTCTGCGTGAAGCCCAAAGGCAAATGTGTCGACCGCCTTCAACGCCGAATCAGGTGGTGGCTGCTTGATGAAATCAAGTCCCAGCAGTTCGCCTCTGCCATCGGCGACAAGTGCGCCGGAGGTGAGGGCGAACCGGTTCAAGCTTACTGGGACAGGATTCAGGCGGCTATCCTTGGGTCGGCGAGAGAGGTACTTGGCGTGTCCAAGGGCGGACGCAAGTGTGACAAGGAGACTTGGTGGTGGAACGACTCAGTCCAGAGGGAGACCAGGGCGAAAAAAGCCCTCTTTAAGAAGTGGCAAGCGTCCAGATCTCCTGAAGATCGCGACGCATACAGAGATGCCAAACGCGCCACCAAGAAAGCTGTAGCCAGAGCCAGACGAGACCACTTACAACCACTTTACGATAAGTTGGACTCGTCTGAGGGGCAGAAGCTCATATATAAGTTGGCGCGCTCCAGGGTCAAAGCGGCACAGGATATTTCCAAGTGCCGCTGTGTAAAAGACCCCGGGGGCAACCTGTTATGCGAGGACCTCGCGGTGAAGGAGAGATGGCGCTCATATTTCCACGAGCTGCTGAACAAGCAGCATAAAGAGGTGCAGCCGCCAGATCTTCCTCCGAACCAAGGACTAGTGCCACTGATAACGCCTGCAGAAGTCCAGAATTGTCTTCGCCGCATGAAGAATCGGAAAGCTGTTGGATCCGATGGAGTCCCCATCGAAGCCTGGAAGGCGATGGGCTCTCGTGGTGTGGGCACTTTAACAGACCTTTTTAACCGGACACTCCTCACCGGTACGCTCCCGAACCAATGGAGGCTGAGTATCATTACTCCAGTCTTCAAAGGCAAGGGATCGGTGCAGGAGTGCGGTAACTACCGTGGTATAAAGGTCATGTCCCACACCATGAAGCTCTTCGAGAGGGTTATCGACTCTCGGATTCGACAGGAGTGCACTGTCTCGGAATGTCAGTATGGGTTTCGCCCTGGTCACGGGACAATGGACCCTATTTTTGCCCTAAGGACTGTCGCGGAGAAATACAGGGCGAAGAATACGCCTCTGCATTGTCTGTTTCTTGACTTGCAGAAGGCCTTCGACTGTATTCCTCGCGCGATAATCTGGTGGGCATTGCGGTCCAAAGGGATTCCAGAGGCCTATATTGCGATCATCCGAGACATGTACCGTGATTCCGATTCCGTAGTTCGGACCGCTGTTGGCGACACAAAACCTTTCCCCATCACCGTCGGTGTGCACCAAGGATCCGTCCTTAGTCCGTTTCTGTTTAGCGTGGTATTAGACGTATTGTCAAACAGCATCAGAAACTCACATGAGCAGCCCCCGTGGCTGCTCATGTATGCTGATGATATCGCGCTAGCAGATTCGGACAGGGGTAGGCTGGTGCGACGTGTGAAGGTGTGGAAGGAGTCGCTTGAGAACGGTGGTCTGAAGCTCAATGTGGCGAAGACCGAGTACTTGGCCTGTAACTCCACAGATCCCACACCCGTACGTATAGACGGCAACACGGTCGAGCGCACGGACCATGTGAAATACCTGGGATCTGTGTTTCATGCGTCTGGTGACATCGATTGCGACGTCAAGGCACGCATTGCTGCCGCGTGGGCCAAATGGCGTGAGGTAACTGGTGTCATTTGTGACCCCAAGATGCCGGTAAAGTTGAAGGGACAGGTCTATAAGACCATCATTAGGCCTGTCCTTTTATACGGCTGTGAAGCGTGGCCAGTGTTAGAGCGACACAAGCAAGAACTGCGTGTCACGGAGATGAATATGCTGCGGTGGATGTGTGGAGTGACGCGGAAGGACCGCGTCAGGAACTCCCGCATTCGCGGTAGTCTTCGTGTCCGTGACATTGCAGATAAATTGCAGGAGTGTCGGCTCCGTTGGTATGGCCATGTTTTACGGCAACCGGATGCTTACGTGGGAAACAAATGTCTGGCCATGCCGCCTCCGCCGGGCCCCGGCAGGAGGTATGACCCAAAAAGTGCTGGCTTGACGTCGTAAAGGGTGATATGCGTGCCAATGGGCTCACTACCAGGGATGCTGAAGATCGCGCGAAGTGGAGTAGAAAAAGTCGGAAAGCGGACCCCGGGCACCGAAATGAAAGTTTGGGTGGCAACCGGGACTAACGCTAGGATGATGATGATGATATATATATATATATATATATATATATATATATATATATATATATATATATATATATATATATATATATATATATATATATATATATATATATATATAAACAGCCCACCCTAGCTACGTGGTAGGGCCTCAAGCCCGTTTGGATGGCGACCACCTTTGGTTTTAAGTATGCCGTCATAATAACCTTGTGTTGTGTTCCGGCATTAGTGACCCAAGTTCCTGTACCCTTATGGGACAGCAGCGTGTTCGCGATGCCACTGGCGTTGCAAACACCTATAGGCGACGGTAACTGCTAAATTCTAAGCGGGCTGTCAGCCTGTCTGCTGTCCTACGCAATAAAAATAAAAAATATATATATATAGGTATATATACTTTCCTACATTTCGATAGAGATCGGCAAACACCCATATCACGCACATCTAAGACGCGTGGCGTTTTATGATTTCCGCCGGCGGAATACCTAACGATACCGCCCGCATATTAATACCAGATCTAGGGAGGGTATGAATTATTGAATTAGTCTAGTTAACATGTATACAAACATAATGAAGTTCATTCTATTTACCACGGGTGGCGTACGGAGCTCTTCTTCATCACTTCAAAATTTTAATAAAGGGATATTATCATAGGCCGAATCTTGTGCACTTTTTATGTCAATGGCTTCCAGGGACGCTTCGTATTTTCTAACAACCACAGTTCAAATAAATATAAGAAGTATATATACAGAAACTTAATCTTCAAATCCTGAAAGGATCAACTTTACTGCAAATAAGCTAGCATTGAAACATACTAATATTATAAATGTGAAAGTAACTCTGTCTGTTTCGTTTTCACGCCTAAAGGGCTGAACCAATTTTGATAAATTTCGGTATAGGGCTAGATTGCATCTTAGAAAAAGACATGACCTATTATTTGGCGCGAAAATTAAACTTGAAGGGGATGAAATAGGAGTAAAGGTAATTAAGTTCTTTTTTATTTATTTATGTGGCAGAACAACGTGTGTCGGGTCATTTAGTATATTGTATAATTTTAATATAAATACCTGGCCATTGCTTAATATATCATCATGGAACAATGAATAATAGCAAAATAAGAGTAGCATAGCAAAATGACACAGCAAATATTATTTTGATGTCATTTAGTGAAAAACTACTCATATAAACTTTATCGCTTGATGAAATACTGCGTGATTATCGAAGTGGTTAGTGCCAATTGCATTTAAAACTTGTAAACTTTTTGGGCTCGTCCTTTTCCTTCACTTGTCTTAGCAACGTGCCTCGAAAGGCATAAGAAAAAAGTATATATGCAGATTTGATTTTCATGCACATTTGAAAACAGGGGAATCCAGAAGAAAAAGTGGATAGTGCTCTTCTTTTGCTATAAGTAAACTAGCAAAAAAAGAAATTTCTTTACACGCCTTTTAGACTTCCTAGGAAAATGTTGATTTTTGATCTGGTTAATACGAGCAGACTGTATTTATAATATTTATACACAGAAAAATTAGTTAATTTTTTGTAATTTCCGAATTCATTTGAAAAAAATCAATTTACAATAAAAATATTATGTACAACGAGATTATAATTGTTAGCTTCAATCAAAAGTTTGCATGTTTGTATCAAAACAAAGATCAACAATCCAGATTTGTATAAATTTCCCGTATTTGATTAAAAAAGAAATTGTTTGCACAATTTTGTATTATTTCTCATACAAATAGTACTGTGGATTTCAGCGTCGAACCTTTTTACGCATATAAATGAGTCATAAACAGATTATGCATAAATGTATTTTGTATGACGGTAAAATAGTATATATATATTTATATATACTGTTGGTCTTTGTTCTGTTAAAATAAAGGAGGAGATGTAGCAAATTGGAAGCTCCCAGCTGTACAGTACAATATTGTACATATATATGGATGTGTGTGTGTTTGTGTGTGTGTATCTTTTCTTCTCGATTGTTACTGATTCATTGTAGATCATCAATCTTTATCACATGCAACGTGATATTAATTCGATGACAAAGCAGATAGACTGACGCCCACTTAAAGGTAAACAATTACTGCCGCCTATGGATGCTTACGACCCTAGAGGCAACAAGCTGCTGTTCCATAGGAGTACAGGAACCTGGGTCACACATGCCGGAACACAACACAAGGTTATTATGATAGTATACTTATAGACAAAGGGTGGTTGCTATCCAGACGGGGCCCTACTACGTCGCTAAGGTTGGTTTGTCACCTTTTAGGACAGGCCGACTCTGTCCCTGCAAGGGAAAGATATACGTAAGCGGTTAAGTACAGGTCCATCAATTGTACGAATGTAAAAAACTGTAATAAATATTGTGCATCTCATTTATATTATAGCAAAGGATGGCCTTAAAAACGTACACAGGCCATATTATTTTCCCGTGAACAAAATTTCACAAAAAATCCAAAAATACCCTACGAAGCGTTCCACAAAACAGCTTCAGGCTAACTAAAATAATAAACCACACCTGGCTTTCTTTTGCCTTTCTCATGCCAATTTATTTTATATCGTACTTTAGGGTCCCGCAGATCGTATCGGCCTCACATTATACGGGACTTACATCTTGTATGACGTGATTCACGAGAGTTCTTCGCATAAAAACGTTGCATGAATAGGGACTTCGGATATCTGAAAATATTGAATTATTATTTTATCCGTGATCGGGGTTGGGATTATTGGAAAATATAAATTAAAATATATTTTTATTTCGTTAATTTCATTGAAGCAGGATATGATAGCCACGTATTACACTGTCTGGATGGCGACCACCTTTGGTGTTAAGTATGCCGCCATAATAACCTTGTGTTGTGTTCCGGCATTAGTGACCTAAGTTCCTGTACTCTTATGGGACAGCAGCGGGTTCGCGATGCCACTGGCGTTGGCACCCATAGGCGACGTTAACTGCTAAATTCTAAGCGGCCAGTCTGCTGTCCTACAGCAAAAAAAACTGTATATTAAATAAATATATTGGGACATATCATACAGCGCCATCTAGTCCCAATGGTTCCTACATTGTGTTATAATAGGTACCGGATAACTAACATACTACATATATATATTTTGTTGTAAATAAATACATATTATATACAGGGTGACTTTGACAAACCCGTCCAAATTTTTTTACGCAATAAACATCATTTAAGGAATCCATTTTTGCAAAAAAATTGTATGTTGAATTTTCACCATAAAATATTTCATATAGGATCATTAATTCAATCGTACAGAATAATCATATGGTGCAAACAGCGTCGTTAACCTGTTATTACCTGTCTCTGTCTCTCCCGCGTAAATGAGTAGTGCGTATTCGCTCGCCCGGTTCAATGCCGCCGTCCGCGGCCTTTTACTAGGTCAGATGGAGAGTTCATTGCACTCTCGCGCCGTATTACGTAAATTGCGAGTTCTTTGAATGACTTTGTGATGCTGATTACTCAACATTTTTGTACTATGTGATACAAAACTAAAATACATGTTTCTCATAAATTTTACTAAAGATTCTTTTGTGTGAATTTGGACGGGTTTGTCAAAGTCACCCTGTATAAATACCGAAACACGGGGTGTTAATCCAACCTATGACCTCGGCAAGCGTAGGGGCATGCGTTAGCCGTTACGCCACGAAGGTCGTTAACAACATAAAGTATTAAAAATATATAAATATATCGGGACATATCATATAACGCCATCTAGTCCTAAATCAAGTATATATCCATAACACAACGCTGTTATGCTTACTAGACTTCTTCCTAACAGTGCAAAGGCGGAGAAAGAACACTGACCTCTGCGGCCAGGGTCGGGTAGTCGTAAAAGGTGACCAAACAACCCACCTACGTGGTAGAGCCCCAGACCCGTCTGGACGGCGAACACCTTTGATCTTAAGTATGCCGCCGTAATAACTTTGAGCACAGCAGCATGTTTGCGATGCCACTGGCGGTTCAAACACCCATAGGCGTGTCTGAAGCCTGTATGCTGTCCTACAGCAATAAAAAAAATAAACAAAAACTAATGTACTATGTATATTCCTTTGTACATAAATACGAGTACATATTGTACATAAACATCCAGATGTGGGACGAGAATCGAATTGATGACCTCGGCAATTGTCATGTCATGTATAGATGGTGAAAAAAAAGTTTTGAAGAAATCAACACACAAAGATCACCGGCTTGGGAAACCCTGCGAAATACTTTAGACAAACATGGAGTCGTTTATCTCTAGACGTAAGCTAAAACCCTTATGATTTGCTACTATTTACAATAAAATTAATTGCACTTTATTCTTTGTTCATAAAATTATAAAAATTGTGTTTATATCAACTCATGAGTCTCTGATCCCTAGGAATTGCATCATGGCGCTTGAATAGAGGTGTTTGGTAAGCTTTAATAAACATATCATATAATTAATTGTCTTATGAAACTTAATACAATTTTACTCCGTCCAGGGGCGATTTAGGAATACTAACCCTTGCGGCCAGGGTCGACCTGTCGTAAAAGGCGGTAAAACAACCCTAGCTACCAACACTGGTTTATAAGTATGCACATAATATAATAACCTCGTGTTGTGTTCCAGCATTAATGATCAGGTTCCAATACCCCTATGCGCACAGCAGCGTGTTTACGGTGCCCTTATGGTTCTCATTTTGTTTTGGTGGGTAAAATCAGCCTTCTTCGCTAATTTAAACGACTACCCTTTAGTTTGAAGAAGTGACGGTCAATGTCCTGTGGTGGACGTTATTATTAGTATCAACGTTTGACAAAAGAAGAAACACTTTTTGCACCGTGTGCGAAGTTCGTGTGCTTCATATTTTTAGACTCTTTATATTATTGGCCGTACAAATCCTTACGCAACAGAAAGTGCAGTGCTTTGATTATATACTGTATGAGTGGTATATAATCTAAGGTGCAGTGTAGTTAAGAGTGAGTACTGTGCTTTCCACAAAAACTTATACAGTCCACACTTTATTGAGCCAGTGCTCTGTCAATAAGTCAATGAGACCATCTCGATAATAGGCATATTTTAATTTAAAATATATTTGTACAATACAATGACTGTCACCAATGTATTGATCTGCGCTACGATCCGAAGTAATTACGCGTTTGGTGAATATGTCTATACATTTAGTGATACGTGATCTTTATCTTTAAGCTCTTTACAAAATCACTTCAATCGAATATATTTTCAGTGAGTATATATATATTTCCGTTTTTCTTTTCGTTCACATTGAAATTGGTTCCATTACATGTATTGATTTAAATGCATTTCTATCGTATGTATTTTTTTAGATAAAATGTGGATTCGTTGACATTAAATGAGCGTGTTATGGATGCAAACGACTCTCCAAGACGTAAACGATCAAGCATTTATATTTTCACTTTAAGCTTAATACAGATTTGTTTCGTATCGAAACTTATTTTTTCTTTTTTTTTAGTCGACATTGTAAATTAGGAAGACAGCAGTAGAGACATGTTACTCGATCACAATTTATGTAAATAATGGAAAGATGAAATAATAAAAACACACAAAGCGGCTTTTATCAAAGGACGGAACGTCTGATATGCAGCAGCATTTAAAAATATACTTTATGGATTGAGTAATAAGGTTGCTTTCATCCTGTTTGTTTACATTCTCAAAAATATTGACCGCGGCGAAGGCAGCTTTTGTCAAAAGTCGAACCAACAGTGACAAACAAGACAGCGACGATATCATTTAACAATATACTTTAGGTATTGTATTTCATTATCTCAATTTTTTACTAGTCCATTTGACGACGCTTTTACAAAGGATAATATTGAATTGAATACCTATTGGAATCCTTTTTTATATTAATAATGTATGTACCGATGCACCGATAAGATCCGCGAATAAATAAATCTTTAGCCGCGAGTATAGGAATTGGGTCGCATTTTAAATCCGCGAATAGCGAAAACGCGAATGAAGTAAGCACGAATAAGGAACTTTTACTGTTCTACTTATGTATATACTTTTCTTTTCTACATAAATACATATATTTTTTATTGCCGAGGAGCAGCAAACAGGCCGACGGCCCACTTAATAGTAAGCAGTTACCGTCGCCTATGGATGTTTGCGACACTAGGGGCACCGCGAACACGCTACTGTCCCATAGGGATACCTACAGGAACCTGGGTCACTAATGCCGGAACTCAACACAAGGTTATTATGGCGGGATAATTATACAACACGGGTGGTCACCATCCAGACTGGCTTAGGGCCCTACCACGTAGCTAGGGTTGTTTTGTAGCCTTTTACGACAGGCCGACCCCGGCCGCAGAGGTAAGTATTCATAATCCACCCCTGTACGTAGAAAACATACCTGTACACATAAATTCCTAGACTTAGTACCGGAAGGTATAACGAGGTGCAAAAGTTATTGCACTACGGAGGTTGTCAACATTAACAATGAGGTTGTTGCTTAAGCTTTCTTATATTTTAATTTTTTTTCATTGCTTTCAATCTCGAAATGGAGAAATGGAATTAACTGTTCTAATTAGTGTCCAGGTGCGGTACTTGGTATCCGCCATTTTGCTTTTTCGTCCATTTGTTCGTTCGGTTCGTGGAAAAATTAATGTAAGCAAGTATGAAGTATGTAATTTAATTTGTTTTTGTTAGCTAATAAATTTTGGAAGCTCTGATTGTGTGGGTGAAGTAAAAACGATTTCTTCCGTATTTACTAGTATTCCGGAATGGTTTAGTTTCACTTTCGACTGACCGCCTTAGACATTCCCGTAACCAAGTGGTCAAGCTTGGTGTCCTCAGACATTCACTGTATATTGATATATATGCATAGACACTGTATATTGATATATATGCATAGCCTAGAACAATGATACAGTAGACTCTTATTTAAGGGGTTGGTGAATTTAGCCTTGTAGCATATGATACACGCGCATACGACGAAAACTTTTCTATCATGAAAAGTAGAAATACCAACTTTTGCGTGTACTTTTAATTCTAACTTCAATTAATTTTTAAAATGTTTTATTAACAACGTACAACTTACCAATTACGAGTATTTATTAGACGAACTATTTTAAAGAAAAGCGTTTCTTATTAGAACTACTTTGAATCCATTTGTTAACGGACAATTCAATTTATTCCATTGAAACAGATCGTATCGAGCGGAAGCCGGCTTCATGCCGTTAAATTGGTTTTAATACAATTGTAGTCGTGTTTTTTTACAAGTATTTTATCTCCGTTGCAAAATCCTTTAAGATAAATTTAACAGTAATCACACTTCCACAATTTCTACGGTATTTATTACTTCAACACGTGAGCAAAGAATGACAACGTTTAACGGAAACTAGCTAATTATGTGGGTAACAAATGTTTAACTAAACCGTCTTCACAGGAACCTTGTAGTAGAGGTACCATAGACTCTAAAAGTGCTTTGAAGAGTAACGCGAAATTGGGCGGGCGCCAATCTGGACCGCGGCCTAACTATTGTATTACTAGTTCGTCGCGTCCATTAACCTCGGCACTCGAGACGTATGAAGAGATGCTGGAGTGATTATAATATGTATAGCCGTGAAGTGAGTCTACTAGCCCAGAGAAGGGAACGTACGGGCGCATTGCACAGGGAGGCCTTCCCCCCTACTCCGTTCCCACGCGGCGGGGTATGCGTTATGTTTTTCCACCTCCCAAAAAGATAATACCGCAAAATGGTAAAGAAAAACTCAGAATACGTACACCGGGCACCAAAGCGTGAATTGTGTTAAATATAAATTTAACGCTATCGATGATGACTCCCGCAATCAATGATGCACCAAAAACTTCTAGGAAACTTATAAATAAATTTAGATTTTTACAGCACCGTATCATCATACGAATAGAAAAACCGAGAGGTAGAGGTGCCTTTCATTCAAGGTGATAATATTATAATTTTCTTCCAATTAAATAATTTCTCATATTTTTCTCCGTGAAAGAATGAAGTAAGAATACTAACTCCTGCGGCCGGGGTCGGCCTGTTGTAAATAGTGACAAAACAACCCACCCTAGCTACGTGGTAGGGCCCCAAGCCCATCTGGATCGCAACCACACTGGGTCTTAAGTATGCCGCCAACATAACCTTAAGTTTGTTTCGGCATTAGTGACCCAGGTTCCTGTACCCCTATAGGACAACAGTGTGTTTACCTTAGCATTGCAAACATCCATAGGCGACGGTAACTGCTAACTGTGTGGGCCGCAGCCTATCTGCTGTACCTCAGCAAGAAAAAAAATGTAAAAAAACTAACTATATCATTATTATATTTTAATTTAACTTTTCCTTTTAAAACTTTTTAAACAATCGAAGACAAACTAAAAGCACTGCAGTGCACTAAAATCAGGAGCTAGGAAGTTTCGTATTTTAAAGAGGTCACCTATTATTTTTAACAAGATCCATTAAGCGTTGAGTGCTCTGTGAAAAAGTTATTTTAGTTAAAAGCAAAACTAAACCAACCTACCAGAAACTTCTATCACATATTCATCATATTAATATGGTAGTAATGTTTTGAACGCAAAATCTCGATTATTGATTGAATACTTATATAATAGTTATCCATTTCGAATTTAAAGTTCAGACTAAAAAATATATTTTAATCGGTTTTTTTTATAGCTGGAGTTCAGGAGACAGGCTAGCGGCCCACCCTGAAGCAGGTTGTCACCGTTGCCTATGGACGTTTGCAACGCCAGTGGCATCGTAAACACACTGCTGTCCCATAAGGGTACAAGAACTTGGGTCACTAATGCCGGAACACAACACAAAGTTATTATGGCGGCATACTTAAGACTAAATGTGGTCACCATCCAGACGGGATTGGGGCCCTACCACGTAGCTAGGGTGTGTTCTTTTCTCGCGTTTTACGACATGGCAACCCCGGCTGCAGAGGTCAGTATTCTTTCTTCGCCCATATGCGGATAAAATTGTGGATATTTGCGACACCACGGGCAGCGCAAACATGCTGTTGTCCACATATAGGTACAGGAACTTGGGTCACTTATATCGGAACATAACACAAGTTTATAATAGCGGCATACTTGTAGACCAAAGGTGGTTGATATCCAGACAGACGTGGGACACTCGTAGTAGCGCTACCACGTCGTTGTTTTGTCGCCTTTTACGACAGGCTGACCCCGGCCGCAAAGTTGTATCCGCCCTTGCACGGAGAAAGAAGTTTGTGCGTTAACAGTGACGTATTTATTGATAATTTATTTTATGGAAAAATCCTTGGTAAAGAGTCCACTAATGATATCAATTGTATTCAAGTATTCAAATATTTATTTGCACATTTAAGTGTTTACAATAACATCTTACATTAACATAGAGCACTTAAAACTTAGAGGGTCATCTTCTGACACTGCAAACTAGTGGTCACAATATTAATAATTAAAATTATACATTATTATTAGAAAATGGACTATAATAAAAAGTAAAATAGGAAGAATGAGAATTAAAAAATTACAATACAAGAAATGATAGTAATAAAAAATATAACTCAACAAAATACAATTGTCTATTTTTCACTAAGTATTAGATTGTCATACATATTATTTGTATAATTAAATTTTCCCAATGGTAAATTTATGTAATTCAATAATAAGCTTCAATAATTTATTAATAATTGAAAGTGTCTGCTCAGTAACTATTTTAAAATTGAAGCAAATATTTTTTACGTTTCCAGTGATATTCCAATATCAAATACAAATCGCGAAGAAATATTGTTGAATGGATCGGGACTCGTTCTTGGAAAGTCCGCAATTCCTTTTGTATTTTGAAATCCATTCTATGCACAATTCAATTCGTTCCTCGGTATTGTTTGGCGAGAAGGAATGTTTTACATATATTATTTTGTTATAAGGTATTTTCTTGATTGAATACCTGAGTTAGTAAGATGTAATATTTTTTAGTTTTTAAATTGTATGCCATGAAAAAAGATACCTTTTTGTGTTTAGAAAATAGTCTCAAACAATCCTAAAAACTAATGTACATTCATTTAATGTTAATTTTTGGGCTTAGTATTAAATAATCTCAATAATCAAACAAAAGTTTCTACTGCTCTTAAAACGATACTTAAAAATAAATTTGCAAAAGAAAACTAGATACACTGATTTCTCAAAAATATCATTTTTTATTTAATAGTATTTTCAACTGTAAATTATTCGATATTTTATAAATATAACTGTATTTTTTCTTAGTTACTTTGGGTTTGATCCACATTGTATATAGCACAATTTCATTATGAAGAGAATGTACAACAAAGAAAAATAAAATGCTAATACATTGTTCTTCAAACTATAATTTCCTTACAATATTTTAAATTTCGAAATTCTCTACAAAAAGAACGTATCAAGATTGGTATTACATCAAATTAAGATGTCACTTTTTTAATAAATAAATAACCTCCAATGCACACATAAAGTATCGATGGAGAACAAATTAGCAATTTTCTTCTTACACAGGGAATACTCTTTTATACCTTAAAGAGAACGCTCCACTGAATAATTTAAAAGTTCCTGTTCGTTAATTAGGTGTCTACTGATCGCGTAGCATCTGCGAAACGAGAAAGCGAATTAATTCCTTTTACATTTTTTATTGTTTCACAAGAACTTTTATTTAAATAAGCTCAGTGTTTAATCAAGTTGTTACGTCATTGAAGATGCATAGGAGACATCACAATAGAAAATTTATATAAATATATAAGCGATATACCAATTATCGCGAGATTTCTAAAACTATACACCCGATTGACTTGAAATTTAGCACTGTTACTTATTTGCGACGTGACGCATTTAAATCCATCCATTTTAAAATATAATTTATATGGCAGAATAACGTTTGCTAGGTCAGCTAGTATATATAAGAATAGTACTCAACTGAAGGGCGTTTCGAGGTCCAAATGTACACATCTGCCATTATTCCCTGCTAAATAACAGGTTCTAAAGCAAGGTTTTCTTTCCTATGAAGTTTGTGTCAGGTAACAGTCAAAATACGTCGAACCTCGAATAGTCGAAAACCACTCAAACTCAAAAAATGTTGTGTTACTTTCCCTTCAATCCCTTAAACCTCCGTTGCTTGAAATCTGACCTCTCTATAAGTCAAAATAATGAGTCTCTATAAGCAGATTCAATATTTATTTTCCTTCTATAACTCGAAAATATAAACTAAACTTCTGTATACAGAAAACTCATAATGTATACAACATTTTACTGAAACTATATAACGTTACATATCATTTAACATGCAAATATCGAGGTTTTTACCTCCATAACTAGACGTTTTATTTACTACTCTACAAGTTGAATGTTTCCTTAAAAAATTGGCTTAAGTCAAAACCCTCCATAAGACGAAAACAAATTTCTTTTGTCGTCTTTTTTCACTTCAATTTACTGAGAGTCTACTATATACTTCGCTATACTATTGAAGCGCGACCTTAACAAATATCACTTTATTAGCTGCGGGAGATGTTCAAGAACTGTTTCGAGAAGAATCGATCGTAATTTCCCTTTTAGGTAAATTGATACTTAGCCCTTGTCTTAAAGTGTCTCGAACGTTGCTTGAGAGGGGTGAGACATTGCTCTTATAATAATTTTATGCCATTTTAGTAATACATGTAGCTGCTCCAGGCATTTTTCATTAATTTTATACTTGTAAGCTACTTACCTAAGCTTTAAGATCAGCTGTAAGAGTATGTTGATTTGTTTTGACAACAATCTCTTTTACAAGGATTTTACCATTATACTCCTTATACTTAGGAGTCAGTATAGGTAATGCAGTTCAGACCTTACACCATAAAACAACCAACTTTGGTTTCGATTTTATGCAAAATCATTAATTTTTTTAAATAATAGTCGTGAGTTTCCGCAAAAAATTGTCACGCTAAAAAACATGTCAAACTCTAATTGAATTCGATTTATTACAATAGTATAACAAGCGCGTCGCGTGCGGATGTCACCAAACTATATACGATGTTATAAAGTATTAAATTTATGAGATCGTACAAAACAACGATTTTTGTTTTTGAATACGAAAAATGAATTATGAAATGAACTGTTTGAGAGTTTTGACCTTATAACCTAAAGATGGCGTTGCACAGGATTAAATCGCGATATTGTTTAATATACCGATTACATTAAATGTAAATATTTATTAATGATCTCTTCTGATATCACAAAGAAAAGGAGGAGAAAGAATATGGACCTCTGCGGCCGGGGTCGGCATATCATAAAAGGCGACAAAACAATAAACAACCCACTCTAGCTACGCGGTAGGAGCCCAAGTAGTTGTGGTTCATACTATGTAAAATTGGAAACCTGTCACAACTATTCCTGTTCCAATGAAATAACAGTTTCAGTAAACTATTCCAAAGTAAACAGACTGTTCCATCAATAGTTCGGATACACATTTAAAACATACTGTTGAAATTATTAGTAGCTAAATCTCATTGAACCAAGTTGTAATATATTAATTAAATTAGGTATTTAAATAAAATGTTTTAATTTTCAAGTTTATTTAAAATAAAATCACAATTACATCAATGTATTATCAATAATATTAGGCGAAAATTATTGCTTTTTTTAAATTTAATTTTCGGTAAACTCCTTAATAGTTTTTGTGTGTGTGTATCCGAATGAGTGAACAATAAACGAGCTGGGAACAGGTACAAGTGCTGTCTCTTTCTATTAACATAAATTAGAATATAGAAGAGCTAGTTCCAAGCTGTTCCAGTTCCATTTTGTATCTGTATTCACTATTGTCATTAGGTAGATTAATACAGTCGAGTGCCCAAATGTTTCTTATTACGTTTTGGAACAGGAACAGATTGTTCGGTTGAGACGTAACAGTTCCATGTTGTTACTTTTAAAACTTGTTTTTTTAACCTGTTTCGATATATATGCCTCACTCTTAGCCCCAAGCCCGTCTGAATGGCCACCACCTTAGTTCTTAAGTATGGCGCCATAATAATTTTGTGTTATGTAGGACAGCAGCGTGTTCACGATGCCACTGGCGTTGCAAACACCCATAGGCGACGGTAACTGCTAAATTCTAAGTGGGCCGTCAGCCTGTCTGCTGTCTTACAACATTAAAAAATTTTGTGTCTGAATAAACCCTAATTCCTTTACATGTGTGTGATTATTTGACTCCTTGCGAGGGGTCCGCTCTGGACCTGGCCGACTTATGATATACACTAGTTTTTTTAATCTTACCCTTCTAAACACAGTTTAACACGATATCCTAATCCAGTGTGACTTGTATCAGTGATATTGTACGATGTTGTGCCTTTCCCAATGTCTTTCAATAGAATTATTTATTGACGGAATTCTGTCTACATAGGCGCAATGCTTCGGTCGATGCCAAGATACGTCGTCGCACCATTGCCCTTATCAAACCAGCTAGTATTAATTATTTTGCACAATATGATAATTAGCCAAACCACACGCTATAAATTTTTAGGTATAATTAGTGTAAATAATATTTTGCTTACAGGAGTCTTAACAGATTCGTAATAAAAAATATTATAAGTAATTATTTCAAATATCTAACAAATAAAAAATTCCAACAAAAGCTAGTTAATTAAAAATGTTGCCAACTCTATTTGGATAGTATTTTAATGAAAGCAAAGCAGCGCCTCGAGCACTTCATTAAGTTTCGAGCACTTCAGAAGTTTCACGGATTACTATGCGATACCGTGTTTCTTTTTCTTTAGTCTTGGTTTTGATAGCACTTTTAATTAATATCTAAAATATAACTAATATTTACTCACAGCTGATTTAGCAAACCAATGAACTCACTACCAAGGATGCCGAAGACCATGGGAAATGGAGAAAAAATCGGAAGGCGAACCCTGGGCACAGGAACTGAAGTTTGGGTAGTAGTAGTAGGATTGAACGCTAATATCGAATCACAGCTTAAAAGTTCCTTAAGTGGATAAATATAATAATCGATAGTAGGATGATTAAACTATTTTTGTAAAGTACGGTAATCTCATGAAAAGTTTAATTGTATCTCTATGCATTTTGTACCATCTGTACACCGCTGAATGTTTTAAGGAATTGAAAAGAATGACGTTTTTATCCTCTTTCTACCAGCTATCTAGTTTCTTTCTCTACTTGGGCCAAACTGTAAGAAAGAACTGTAACCATAAATTGGGTTAAACCCTACACTGGAACCGCTAAGCGCAAACCTGGTCATCTAAACGGTGGACTGTTGAAGAAATAAAGACGGTAAGACCTGAATAAGATCAAAAGAAATACTAAAGATCGTTCTCGTGTCGCGAATATAAATATCTAACTTCCTGTTTCGTTCAGGCATTTCGAAAATTCATTTACAAAACCTCGGTGTTGCAATTTCAGATCGTATTTACTTTATTCCTGCCTTTAATCAAGCTCCACGGATAAACTAAAATCTTTTCCAACCTTGTTTACTCGTTACTAATGGATTGCTTTCTCCATTTTTAAAAGGTTTCCCGGCACGTGCTAATTTTCCATCAAATTTTTAAATCAATTATTATTAGTTTATTGTAATGTAACTTTTAAATTGTTTTCCGTGCAGGGCGGAGTAAGAATATTAACCCCTGTGGCCGGGGTCAGTCTGTCGTAAAAGGCGACTAAACCACCCTAGCTACGTGGTAAGGCCTCACGCCCGTCTGGATGGCGACCATCTTTGGTCTTAAGTATGCCGCCATAATAACTGTGTTGTGTTCCGGCATTAATGACCTTATCCTGGGACAGCAGCGTGTTCGTGATGCCACTGGCGTTGCAAACATCCATAGGCGACGGTAACTGCAAAATTCTATGGGAGCCGTCAGCCTGTCTGCTGATCTACAACAATAAAAAAAACTCAGCTCCGCTTTCTTAACATCCGTCTTTCAGTGGTGCCCTTATGAAAAATTTATCAACCTAGAAACGAATAAAAACATATTATAAAATTATGACCATCCACTAAATAAAACATCTCCGAAATTCTAGACTTTATAAGTATGATAATACATAATAATTAATAACAAGTTAAGCTTACCTTTGACTGTCCTTTATATTATTTCAAGTTCGATTTATGCTTTTCAGTATTTGCTTTATAGACGCAAGTCTACTTTAGAGTTTCACACTGCATTCTTTATAAAACACAGCGTACTCGTCATCTTTAAAACGAAAAAGGCACGAAGACAGATCCGGAATTTGTTCCCATTTAATCAAATAACTTTGTTGAAAACTAGACATGTTTTCTGGATGGTTGTGTAAGATCTCACAGCATGATAGCGTGAAGTAAAATGAAAACAATTTTTTTTTTGTTCGGTGAGGGCTGTTATAGTCTAAAACGACGTATCAGCGACTCCAGACGGAAAAGGCATTCCGACCCCGTGAAAGCGGGGTCGTTCAGCCGTGGCAGCGTGCTCGACCACTGTTTGTGAAAAATGTAAGAACCGCCACGAATGGCAAGAATTTTTATTAGGGTCGTCATTTCAGCTTCACCGGTGCCCTCCTATTCGAATCTACTACCGTTTCAGAATATGTATACCGGGGGGAGAAGAAACCGCGAAAGAAACTCCCCCGCAACTCACTTATTCTGCGTATAATTCTTGTTTTGTAGACAAAAACGTGCTACAAATTTGGGGACATTCCCGAATTATTGAAACAAACCTTTTAAAGATTAATCACAATAGCCGGGCGATGCTCTCCCGCGTCGTTATGCGGCGGCGTCCTAGCTGTTACATGATCTTGCATTCTATTCCTGTCCATAATTTGATTTGGCTAGTGGTGGCTTTTACGGGGGCGACTGCCGTCTGACCCCCCAACCCCAAAAGGAAAGCCATTGTCAGGGCCTCGTCCGTTATACTGCAGGGTGCGCCGACTTGCAGGTGAGGTTGACTTGGGCCCTGAAGATGTTGGTAGGCCCCTTACACCCCAATAATAACAAATAAATAACAAGTACAAAAATTTAGTAATCTGAATTGAAAAGATGTACAGAAATAATCAATAAAAAATAGATAGAGCCCGAAACGAATGGTTTACATCATAGCCTAGTGAATAGTTGCGTAGATCCTAGCAAAAGAAGAACGGGCTACCTCATTATTTCCAAGAGTCGAAACAGGGTACAATTAGATTAATCCTTTTGCTAATTAGACAGGAAAAGATGGTGTCATATTTCGATGTTTTAGAATATGCAAGTCAGACCTTAGACTATGAAGTAAAAGTTTAGATCTAATCAGGACCAAGTTTATAAAATTTCCTTTTTAAAAATCACTTCATAAATTAACTGTTTATCTCCAAAGCTTGAAGAGTTATAACGATGAAAGTTTTATGGTTATCAGAAGCTTTTATGTTGTCTATTCAATCGAGAAAGATAATGCTATCATCGCAAGACCGACGTTTGTACAAAAGGAACTTTCATAACAAAATTCCAGAGCGTATGGAGTAAAAATTGCTTTTCCAATTTTATAGATATCAAGTACTAAGCGATTTGAAGTACTGAAAGTTTAATGATTTATTGATAGTGATCAAATTTATTGAGGTCATAAATTACATACATATAATCACGCCTCTTTCCCGTAGGGGTAGGCAGAGACCACTTCTTTCCACTTGCTACGATCCTTACATACTTGTTTCGCTTCATAATGTTTTCATTATTCCCTTCATACATACCCTTCGGTTTAGAGTACTCTTGACCTGGCCTTTATTCAAGACGTCCCTGATCTGGTCTCGAAACGTCCACCTTTTTTTTTGGTCTCGGGGAAAAACCTCTCTTGACAGGTTCCCCCGGCCCGGGGGGACCGAGGGATATGTGGGACTCCGGGAAAGATGTTTGGCTATCCGACTACCCACTAAAAAACCCCGCTGTTCTCCTATCACCTACGCCCGGGCCCACGGATATATGGTCTGCCGATCTCGTGGCCCGGGCCGGCGCCGGCCCGCCCTTTGTCTTAAGGCGGGCCCCTTCTAAATTGTTGGCGCTAGGGGCTCAGGGTTTCGTCCCCCCGGCGCTCTCCTTTAACACCTCTAGGAGTTGAGGGAGGCCGCGGAACAGCACGCAGCCCTCACCCTCGCGGCAATAGTGCGGGCGGCGGGTCCTCCCCCGAGAGGCCGCCCGCGGCCGCTTTTTACGGGGGCCGGAGGTCGTTAGTTGCCCTCCGGCGCCGCCGACGTGGCCTGCATTGGCGGGAGGGGAGTGTGGTGGTCGACTCCCGCTCCCGCTCCGCCGCCTCCTTTGCGGACATGACTGCCTTGCAGAAGGAGGCGACGGCCGTCCATCCAGGACGAAACGTCCACCTAGGTCTACCCCTTCCAACACTTTCATTCACACTCGCCTTATGCACTTTTTTCGTCAATCGTTCTTCATTAATTCTCTCGACATCATACATACAGACATCATATACATACATATTACTAGACATCCTCTGATTATAAATATTACGACGAATATTTTTTTTGCCAAGTTAAGGGGTAACAAGAACATATGAAGTTACTGTCGGTCTGGTTGAAAAATAAATAATTATTATAAATAACATTTTCTTTTTTTTATTGCTGTATGACAGCAGTCAGGCTGCCGGCCCGCTTAGAATTTAGCAGTTACCCTCGCCTATGGTTGTTTGCAATGCCAGTGGCATCGCGAACACGTTGCTATCCCATAAGGGTACAGGAGCTTGGGTCACGTATGTCGGAACTCAACACAAGGTTATTATAGCGGCATACTTAAAACCAAAGGTGGTCGTCATCCAGACGGGCTTAGGGCCCTACCACGTAGCTAGGGTGGGTCGTTTTGTTGCCTTTTACGACAGTCCGACCCCGGCCGCAGAGGTTAGTATTCTTTCTCCGCCCCTGCACGGATAAACCTTTTAAAATAACGTATAAAATATACACATGTATATTTTCATTATTTACAACAACGTCAAATAATCCATATTAATATTATAAATGTGAAAGCAACTCTGCCTGTCTTTTACGTTCATGCCTAAAACGTTGAACAAATTTTGATAAATTTAAGTATAGAGATAGATTGAATCTTGAAGAAGAGCATAGGCTATTTTTTTTATTTATATGATAAAACAACGTTTGCCGGGTCAGCTAGTAAGAAATAAATAGATACTAACTTAATTTGTCAATATTATTATCAATAAAATATGGAACTATTTTTCCATAACTCTTTTGTCTCGTTATCTCAAGAAGACTTGTCTCGCTCATACCCACGTCTTCAGGAAAGTAAATAAATAAATATATTAGTGCTTTTCACACGACATCTAGTCCCGTGGTTCAGACCGCTGTTGGTGACACAATATCCTTCCCCATCACTGTCGGAGTACACCAGGGATCCGTACTAAGTCCGTTTCTGTTCAGCGTGATATTAAACGTACTGTCAGACAGCATCAGAAACTCACATGAGCAGCCCCCATGTTTGCTCATGTATGTTGATGATATCGCGCTGGCAGATTCGGACAGGGGTAGATTGGTGGGACGTATGAAGGCGTGGAAGGCAGCGGTCTGAAAGTCAACTTGGCGAAGACCAAGTACTTGGCCTGCAACTCCACAGATCCCACACCCGTGCGCATAGGCGGCGACACAGTAAAGCGCACGGAACAGGTGAAATACCTGGGATCTGTATTTCACGCGTCTGGTGACATTGACTCCGACGTTAAGGTACGCATTACTGCCACGTGGATCAAATGGCGTGAGGTGACTGGTGTCATCTGTGACCCTAAAATACTGGCTAAATTGAAGGGACAGGTCTATAAGACCATCATTAGGCCGGTCCTTTTATACGGAAGTGAATCATGGCCGGTGCTGGAGCGATACAAACAGGCACTGCGAGTCACGGAGATGAATATGCTGCGGTGGATGTGTGGAGTAACGCGGAAGGACCGTGTTAGGAACTCTCGCATTCGCAATAGCCTTCATATCCGTGACATTGCGGATAAATTGCAGAATTGTCACCTTCGCTGGTATGGCCACGTTTTACGGCAACCGGCTACTTACGTGGGGAATAAATGCCTGGCCGTGCCGCCACCGCCGGGCCCCGGTAGGAGGGGTAGACCCAAAAAGTACTGGCTTAACGTCGTAGGGGTTGATATGCGTACCAATGGACTGACCACCAGAGAAGCCGAAGATCGTGCGAAGTGGAGAAGAAAAAGTTGAAAAGTGGACCCCGGGCGCTTAAACGAGAGTTTGGGCTGCAACCAGAATTCAACGCTAAGATAATGATGATGATCATCTAGTCCCAAACTAAGTTGCTATCACTTGTGTTATGGGTCTAATCAACTAATGTATACTATAATATATACTATTACTATTATTATAATAAATACTATATTATATACTATTTTTGTAAATAAATACATATTATAGATAAACACGCAGACGCTGGACGGGAATCGAACCCGTGACTTCCGTAAGCGTGCGTTAGCCGCTACGCCAGGTCGTCAAACTATCAAAATATTTACGTCTTTAACCTGTTCGTCAAACAGTCACAGTAAAGTTAGTCCATTAATAAAAAAATCGCTCAGTGAGCTATGGAGAGAGCAATGCTCTAAGTTTCTCTGAGGGATAACATTCGTAAGGAAATGAACCGTCAGAGAACCAAAGTTAAGTAAGAAGTAGCAGAAGTCCGGCCATATCTGATGAAGAACTGATAAACGATGGGGTAAACGAGTTCTCGAGTGGAGACCGCGTCTCAGTAAATAAATAGACATCTGACTACCCACTAAAAACCCCGCTGTTCTTCTATTGTATACTGCCTGGGCCCACAGATACACTTAGCCCGCCGGTCACTTGGCCCAGGCTGACACAGAACATGTTATGATAACATGACATTATGCAAAATAGAGCCACGAAAAAATACTTCGGTAACTATTTAATAAAAATATTGTTCACAAAATTCAAATGGAAAATGACTGCTTGAAATCATTCAAAACATAAGATACCGTACATACACAAGTAAGTGTATTCTATAGGTAACGGGCTTTGTTTATCACATTGTAAGCTTCGTATGAAAGCACGGCGAATGAGGATTTTGTTTTTGAGTGCCGACGTTTTCAGTTTACTCAGTTTTACATAATGAATTACTTAAAGTGTATGTATGAGTCATTTAGAACTTTGTTGTTCGTCAGTTCTTTTGTAATTTATAACGTTATTATGAAGGCATATTTAGATTGCAGAGATGGTTGCGATCCAGATGGACTTGGAGCCCTGCCACCTGGCTAGGGTTGTGTTGTCGCTTTTTGCGACAGGCCAGTCCCATCCATAGGGGTCGATATTCTTAATCCACCCATACCGTGATAAAAAATTATAATGTTACTCTTGTACTGGCCATTTTTTTGCGATATTGTTGCCATTATTATGCTGGACTTTATCCAAAGTCAGTTGTAATCTTAAAGTTTGAAGGCATTGTTCCGTCACTATCGTCTAATCCCCCAAACTAGTCTTCTAGTTAGTAGAGAAAACCCTACTCCAAAGACATTTTAAGTTGAGACTCTTTGTAACGTTAATATTGTCTACTCTCCGGATTAAAAATGTGCTTCCGGCAGAAGTTTTCCCATCGCAGTACAATCTGGAGTTTGTCAAAAAATGCGTTATAAAATTTATGGAATTCAGCAGCGCGCTGTTAAGGGCTTCGGTGTTGCAACATATACGACGGTGATTACCACCTATCACATGAGCAATTTGCCTGACGGCTGAACTTCAGCTATTAAAAAATTACTCCATCCAAAAAATATTAATTGTCCAGTTCCCACAAGCGCTCTGCTTGTAATTTGGCTGAAGATGGCGCTGTGTGAAATGGTGCTTTGCAGCAGTGCAATAACTGGTCGCTTTTGACTTGGACCCTAAATTCTCCGCGATTCCCTTATAAAATCGCGAGTTGATATAAAAATCACGGTAGAAAAAGTTATTATTTGCACTATCACCTTTTTTCAATCATCATTTCCGTTTCAATATCATATTTAATTTTCATATTTTTCCTACAAAACTCTTGTACAATCTTATATCTACCTTGAACGATATGAAGCTTGGGCCTTTACCAGGCAAATGGGCAGTAACACTACACGGACCCTAATTCTCTTTGATTAAACTCTCAGATAAGGTTCCAGAGCCCTTTTCCTTTGTTCAATTAATATTATTATACTATGAGAGTACTTAATTATTTTCCTTCAGAACGTTCGTGTAGTTTCGAAATTCTGAAAATATTTATTCTGTTTCAACTAGTATTTACAAGTCGTACAGTCCCACCCTGAAATAATGAATAGTAAACCACTATTTACTTGGACAGTGGTAAATGGCGACTAACGGGTTACTTCTTTTGCCTATTTTACACACTCCATTCAATTATCCATTTGCAGTTTGGAAGTCATATAGAAGTAATTTCTGTAAAAATCAAATTAACCACATCTTATGCCATTAAGTGCCTTCTTGGCCAAGAAAAGAGACACCGAGAAGCATCCATCTAAAAGATGAATTTGAAATTATATCAAAATAATTCTGTATAAATTTAGTCTTTACAGAGAGACGATCTTCTGACAAACCCCGAAAAGAAATCTATATGCCTTATCTATATCCCTATCTCGTCTTTTGTTTAAAAGATGCTCCAATTGGCAAATAAAATTAACATCGGACCCTAAAGTCTTGGTGGGACCTCTTACTCACATAAAGTTAAAAAAGTAAAAAAAAGCAAATCTACTCTATAATTTATTATCAAGTAATAGACACTAGCTTATTATATACATCCCTTAAAATATTTTTAATACTTCTTACATAAACATAGTTCTCAGGTTTTTTCGTTGTGTGAAGATTTTTTTCTATTTCATCAACGCAAGCAAAGTCACCATCGGAGTCATATTCTCCGAAAAACTGTAAGGCTTGCTGAATTTCTTTAAGTTTTGGACTAAATGGTACTCTTGAAAATACAACAACTTCACCTGTGTCACAATCTCTTATCAGTAGCAGGTTTCCTTCGACCATCCATTGGTCTGGACTCTCTTCGTTAATGTAGATTTTTGTTTCATCTAAAAACAATAATTATTTGTTAGTATTATTTCTGTTGACACTGAAAGATGTTTTTGATAACTTTGGTCATTAATAGGGTAATTTTTTAACTTAATTAGATATTTTAGTATAGTAATCAATTGTTAATAAAGAGTTGAATATTGTCTTAAAACTTAAAAACTATTTACTGATTATTTTTATTTGATGGACTGATTTTAAAATCAAACATTTATGAAAACTATTTTTTTTATTTAGTATCTACTTTAAGGTCTATAGTCAAAAATTACATTATTTAATTTTAAGAATTTAAGATATAAAAACTTCTAAGCAGTGATTCTAAATATATAATAATGATTTTTGAGACTTTAAAATTTTTACTGCTCCACTAAAGGCAACAAATTCCCTTCACTGCCTATCAGGACTTATCTTTAACTAAAGACATTATTCGATCTTAAAAAAAATATTAAAAGTTTATATATTAGTTTACTAATTATAGGCTCTCGTTAAAAATATAGTAGTAAATTTGTTACTGATTTAAATGTAAAAAATAAAAATTTACACAACTTACTTCCGTCATTCTGTTCACTTATAAGAATATTGTCGAACACTCCAAAATCATTTCCATCTTCAAATAAAAATTGTTTTGTTTGGAAATGCCTGTCATTGAAATGTAATTCAAATATACTATTTTTCCAATCCAGTGTTCCGTTCATATCGCCATAAATAAGCTGTCTATGTTTCTGATCCTGAAAAATAAACATTACTTATGCATTGCTTTCATTTACATGTTTTACAATTATAATCGATACCATCGATTTAATTAAAAATATTGGATCGATTCAAATGTTTCCTGGTTTGAGTAGGAAAGCTTACTTCAAACATAAAGCTATACTTCAATAACTTTAGTTATATTATAATAACTTTCAACGAATCCAATTAAACTACTCGATTACAGAAAATTACTCACATCTTGCGTTAATCTTTTTATAAACATTTTAAAGCACGCGACCGGTTCGTTTGTTTTATAAAATGATGTTTGCCAAACATCAGCTATTTCACCATAATTTGAACTTGAAACTTTTTTAAAATGTGGACACGATGTTTCGTAAAAATCTTCTTCATTGTACATTAAATTGCTATCTTGTTCTATATCTGTTTTATCTGTTATTGCTTCCATGGATTTATGTTTAGTATTCTCTTCTAAAATTTTGTTTTTATTATCATATTTAACTGTTACCACATTTTCTTTCAAATCTTCTTCATTATATAATAATTTTTTATCTTCTTCTGCGTCTGTTTTACTTATTATTGCTTCCGTGGGTTTTTGTTTAATATTTTCATATAATATTTTATTTTGATTAGTATTTTTATGTGGTACTACATTTTCTTCCGAATCACAGTCACAACTATTACAAAAACGTATTATAATAAAAATTAAATAAATATTAATTTTCACTTTAATCCACATTTCAAGAACTAATCTACCCAATCACTAAATGGAGCGTTGTGATGTAAAGCATTTATATTCTCAATGAGTTTCGGTTCTGTTTATATTTCTGCTGAAAAGTAGCAATTTAGTTTTGACTATAGATACATAAACAAATGTATTGTCTTGGAATCAATTACTTAATACGATGACGATCGATTACGTATGTATTTGTATGGCATGATCGCATTTACTACGACTTGTACATCTTTATATTAATGTATAATTTTATCATCCTTAAAAGATCCTTCTTTACATTCTAAAATTAATGGTTTACCAAGATTTTCAAGATTTAGAACTTTAGACAATGAACAATTAGAGCACTTCTAGGAATTGAAATATCTAGTACTACTATACTATTAGATTTTCTGTGAGACTAGACAAGAAACCAGGAACAAGACTAGTCTACTGTTAAAGAACGCATAAAAATTGGACCGTTCGTTGTTTACATTGATGCACACCCGTTTCTTGAGAGTAAATAATCATCATTTGATAAAATTAAATTTATTTGGGTTAATTTGTTGTTTACAGGGACTACTGTCTTCTGCTCCGAAACCTCCCTAAAGGAAACTAGAGCAGCATCCGTTATGACAGCGTGTACCAGTTGATGAAGTTGAATAGCCCCAATGGTCTTCACTTCTCTACTATTTGTAGAGATGGCTTTTAAAATCAATTGACGATCTCCGTGGCGCAAAGGTCGCACATCAGATCTGGCTCCACATTAACTGGTGGGACTCCACATATCTGGTGGGACTCCACATTTAGCGAACGGATCTGATTACCGTCCCGAGTTTAAGTTCATATATATAGTATATTAAAAAAAAACAAATAAAAAATAGTATATCAGTTGTTTAGTACCCACAATGTAAGCGTTCTACTGCTAATTTCTAAACTATATAGGTCTATATGAATTGTAATTTTTATTTATCACAATTATTTATTGAACTGTATATATACACACATCAAACAAGTCTAAGCAACATGTACTAATTTAAATTTTAGGATGGTGGATGAGCCGCTATATGGATGAACTTCCTGAATGCACCTGAGCCTTTCAGTATTTCCGGGCTGACGGTACACTCGAACCCTTCTTGTATCAGCCCTAAACCCGAATAGCGACTCATCGGAAAACATAATTTTATCCCATTGTTCCTGGATCCATGTTCTGCGTTCTCTACACCATACATTTCGACGAGCGCGATTCCCGTGACGTATCGGTGGGCACCTAATTGGGCGTCGAGCTCGTAGGCCTTACTCATGCAGTCGATTTCGCACAGTTTTGGGACTTACATCAACACCACTTGAATTTTGTAGCCTCAAACTTATCTCTCGAGCGGTTAACATCGGCTGGCGTCTTGCAGTCAGTTGTATGTACCGGTCTTGCCGAGTGGTTGTACTCGTTTTACGGCCTGGATGCTGTTCAGCGGGTTCCCTTGTATTATTGTAGCGCTGCCAAAGACGATAAATAACACTTCTATGAATGCCAAAATGCCGAGATACCTGAGATTGATTACTTCCTGCTTGCAACATCCCTACAGCTCTTTGCATGTCATTTGCCGTCAAATGACGTCGCTCCATGACGTAAAGAATATCTAACAATTCAATTTTGTCGCTAACTTTATTTAAATGGTTGGTAAAATTATAAAATCAAGACTAAACGTAGCAATAAAAACGCATTTAAATTCAAACAAATTCCCTTTCATTTAATTTTATGAAAAAAACAAAACATATGTAATCGAATTTTTTTTACAACCAGTCAATATGTCATCAATAACAAAAAAGTTTACATACCTACGCACTTTGAGTGAGTAAAGACTTAGAAATTAATTAGTATAAATGGTAAATTTGTAATATCATGCATGTTCCTTAGACTTTTTTGATGTGTATATTTATAACAGTTTAATAATTATTTACTGCTTTATTTTCATCTTAGTAATGTTAAAAGATTTATTTCTTGAATAACTTTGTCCATATTAAATGAAAGGATAAACCTAAGTGCCAGCTTTATGGATGTTACATTAAATAAACACAAGCTACTACTATAGTTTATAGAATTAATCCTTAAGGGATATTTGGTTGCTAGCAGAAACGTATCGCAAAACAACGTATAATAATTGTTATGAGAAAAATTAGTTGATTAGTGCAAATTTTATAATATAGACTACTGTATTAAAATAATAGTTTGAAGCAAAAGAAATGAGAATGTTGGGGAAAAAACGAAATTATACAATTTTTCCACGTATCATATATGTATTTTATATATTACATATTTTACCCTTTAATTATATATATTTTCCATGATTAATGTAGTCGTTTTCAATAGTTTTCAGAGATTTTATAGAGCCTTTTTTTAAACCCTTTTTTGCTACTATGGGAAAACCTCGGCCCAAAGCTCATTTCAAATCTGGAGATAAAGTAACATGAACTTTCTTGAGAACTGTTTCGTACAGGAAAGAAATGGCTCCAGGAAATGAGGACGAAGCCGATGGTGGGGATGGCGAAGTCTATAATAAAGTAGGGTTTTATAGAAGATTTAATGTTCTCTTGGCATGTTTGGCATAAAGCACAACATGCAACGGTCCATAAACTTACAATGTAACTTAATTTGTGAAACTTGAGTGCTATTACGTGCCATAAACGAACTTAATAAGCAACTTTGTTGGCCGCAAAACTTAGTAGTAAAGCCTTGTACGTGAGGATATTGTAAATTTGATTCGGGGATTTCACAAAAAGGTTTTAATATTTTTTTTGTAAGTTTTTATCAACCTCACGAGCTACGCCGGCAACTTAAGATCTTTCGTAACAATGAGGCTCTGATAAAGAGTTGTATTTCAGGATTAGGAGATTATTTGACAGTCTCCCCTATAAAAACCAGATTAAGAAAGCTTTTAGCCCTTGTATATTATGTGTGTGTGTGTATATAAATACATCAGCTCCTAAATGGATAAGATCAACATACTGGTCTAGGGGTAACTCTAAATTATAGGTTATTTTAACTTTATCATGAACTAGTAATAAAAAAGTTAAATGTCAAACCAATTCCCTGAAGCTAATGCTATTAACGTCACGATAAGTTATAATAACTTATATCAAACGTAACTTTTTCAAAGGAAGTTTTTATTACAAAGAATAATTCAGGGTTCCATTAAAATAAAATAAAAATAATGAATCCTAAAATATCTCATGAAATATAGATTATTCTTCTTACTGGTGATGCCAGACCTTATTGTAGTTTAAGTAACCTTTTTAGAATGAATTATTTAATATTAAAAAAAAGATGGATGGATTGCGTTAAAGATGATATGGCAAAAAAGGGTGTGAATGTTGAGATGACGGCTAACAGAGGAGAGTGGAAAGAGAGAACATGTTATGCCGACCCCACATAAAGTGGGATAAGGACAGGAAGAAGGAGGAATGAATTATTTTGCGCGCTGAAAACTTGTTCAAAAACCAAAACATTTACATGAATATACAAAAATATTTACATAAACTGCATGAAGGGGTATAAAATCTTAACTTGTTGGTTAAATGCAACTATTTCTTATGCTAGTCTGCAAAGCTTCGAATTAAAACGTTTTAAAAGTACTGTAACACGTTCTAACAAATTACAGACGCTAAACAAACTTGTAAAGAAATAGAGTTCTGGATATACGAAACAAAGGAACGACGCTACATTTTGTTGGCTTGGTTTACGGCATTTTATTAGTTTACAATGAGTTGATAAATAAATGAGGTGGCATCGTAAAGATTTGTTTACTGTTAGATGTTTTTTGTCTTAATCAAAAAACTTTTAATACTCGCATGTACCTGTATTTTTGTTTTAAATTCTGTATTTTCTTGAAGGATTAATTTAATCCTTCATTTTTAAATGAATCTGTAACTTACCAATTTATTCTATAGGACACATGGACAGAGGTATATTGACCCACTGATATAGTTTTAATTATTTTAGGGGCCAGTGTGATTTCTAAAGTACTAAAGCAAATATGTTCTTTTCTTTTGTAAATTAATACATATTGAACAGAATCCAAACTCGGAAAGGGAATCGAATTCGTGATCCTGTCAAATGTTCCAACGTAAAGTAGTCAACCACCAGCCGCCGTAAGCCTCAGCCACAGGACGTCCCTCTCACTTCTGAAGATCGGAGCCAGGAGGTGTAAGCAGACACACCACGACTGACACACAAGAGAGGCCAGCCTCAGTCGCCATAGCCCACCCACCTTGGTTAGATGGGCACGCAAAAGCATATTCCTCCACTCTAGGCAGTAGATGCATGCTGGAGTGGTTTTAGTTAGTATACCAGCGACGTGTGCATCCCCTTGTGAAATATGGGGGTGCACTAGTCCATTACTCAGGTGCCCCATGCTACGCTGCCGCGAGCCGGCGATACGCACCAAGCAATTTCCTTGAAAAATATATTTAACAAACAACGGGTAACAAAATGTAATAACGAGTTAAAATATATAATAGCCGTTGCGTCGTAATAGAAAACCTTCATGGTGTGAGATTTTCGAGCCAAACTTTTTTCAAGTGATATTTATGAGGTTTTTCTTTTTGAAAATGTGCAACATTCGACTTTCAATTGTTTTTTTATTCAGCTTAAATCTGAAAGATGGATACTTCTAAAATCCGAGTCATTTTTGAATACGAGTTTCGACGCGAAACTAATTAACTAACTTTCGCTGCGTTTGGAGAGGAGACTGCTAATGAACGTAACGTTCGTTTTTGGTTTAAACACTTTTGTAATGGAAACTTCGACTTAAAGAACGAATCACGTGGAAGACCGCCCATACAGGTGAGTAACGGTGAATTAAAGGTCATGGTGGAAGCCGATTCGAGTCCAACTACCCAGGAATTAGCGACATGGTTTAACGTTACCCTGCTTACAATATTGACTCATTTGCATCAAATCAATAAAATAAAACATATGAATAATGGGTGCCTCATGTTTTGACTGATCTGCAAAAAGAAATGCGTGTTGAAACTTGTGTTGCCTTATTGAATTGGTACAGAAATGAAGGAATATTGGATGGAATTTGGATTTGACGAAAAATGGATTCTTTACAATCACTGTAAGCGAAAATTGCAATGGCCGACCACAGGTCAAACGCCGCAACAGTGCCCTAAAGCAAAACTTACTAATAATAAAGTGATGGTAACTGTTTGGTGGTCTCTTTATGGTGTTATTCACTATAGCTTTTTCAGGTCTAATCGAGAAATAACAGTAGATATTACTGTGTGTAGATAATTACTGTGCTGAATTTCGAACAATGACGGTGAAACTAGCAGTGAAACAGCCCCGACTCACGAATCGATCTTCATCATATTATTTATTTATTTATTTAATGATGGAAAACCTACAGCTAATACACATGAAAAATACTTGAAATTATTATCAGACAGCCAATTACAGGTTTTCACGAATAATATCTTGAATAACTAACACGCAGATATGCAAATCTGCATTACACTATAGAACTAGTCACAGAAAAATTTATTACTTAGACACCGCTTGGCTCCCGAAATACTGATCCCAAATGGGTCAACATTATGCTGCTTACTGACATTATTTAAATAGTTACTTGCTCGCACTAGGAATGCATTTTGCCTATAGTTGGTAGAACTGAAAGGTATATTTATTGGAAAATTGACACGCACAGACTTGGCCGGAACGTTAAAGTTGATTTTGCTTAATAAATCTGGGCAATCTATATCAGACGAAATGATTTTTAAAAGAAGTGTACAGTCAGCTATATCTCGTCGATCCTTAAGTGGTAAAAGATGAAACTTCTTACAGAGGTCCAAATATAATTCGCTAGAATAGTGGGTCTTTATTCTAAAGCATAAATACCGGACGAACCGCTTTTGTATACTTTCTATGCGGTCAATGTATTTGTGATATCGAGGGTTCCATATTTGAGATGCGTATTCTAAGTGACTTCTGACATAAGTGCAGTATAAAATTTTTAAAGTTTTAATCTCATTAAAACAATTCGAAATTCGCATAATAAAACCCAGGGTCTGAGAGGCTTTCCTGACGATATTATCAATGTGGACGTCGAACGCTAGCTTATTATCATGATACACACCTAAGTCACGGATGCCGTTAGACCTTGGTAAGACCTGACCAGATAGTGTATAATTAGTAAAAATGAAATTCTCTTTTCGTGTGAAAGTTACGAGGGAGCATTTAAGAGGATTTAGATCTAGTTGGTTGATAGAGCAATAGTGTTCAAGACGCAGTAAGTCATCCCGAAGAGCATACATATCATCGACAGAAGATATGGTGGTAAAGATTTTCATGTCGTCTGCAAAGCACAATAGCTTAGATGTTCGCAGGCAGTGCTCAATGTCATTGACATAAATGATAAAAAGAAGAGGTCCGAGCAAGGAGCCCTGTGGAACTCCACTTGGAATCTTCACCCAACTCGATATATAACTATTCAAGACGACAGCCTGCGATCTATTTTCAATATAAGAAGAAAACCATCTCAGCAGATCTCCGCGAATGCCCATATTCTCAAGCTTACAAAGAAGGGTACTGTGCTTAATACGATCAAATGCCTTGCTGTAATCTGTGTATATGACGTCGACTTGTTTTCCCCTGTCCATATTTAGGGTTATATAGTCATTGAGCAAAACTAAATTAGTAACAGTTGATCTACCTCTCAAAAAACCGTGTTGATAAGGACTAAAGGTGATGGATAAAGAACGATAGACCTGATTGTATATTATTTTTTCAAAGACTTTGGCCACAATACAGAGCTTTGATATAGGTCTGTAGTTTGTTATTTCAGACTTAGAGCCTTTTTTATGTACAGGAGTTATAAATGCAGATTTCCATAGCTGTGGCACAATCCCAGATGATATTGACTTTGTAAATAAAAGAGATAATGGCAGAGCAACAAATGTCGCACATCTGGTAAGAAATCTAGGGGAAATATTATCAGGACCAGCCGATTTACAGACATCTAATTTTTGTAATAAAAATTTTACCTCATTGGGGTTTATATAAATGGTATTGATGTCTCCTGTAACTTCAGAAACAAATATGAATACATATTTGTAGAATCATTGAAGGAGTTATAATTGTTAGATGAACTACTAAGAAAAGTTGACTGAAAGTAGGACGAAAAAGCATTACAAATAGATTCGCCACAATCAAAATAATTTTCATTATATTTTAAACAGCTAGGCATAGCATTTGATTTAGAGCGATTCTTCACAAAGCTCCAAAAGTATTTGGGATTAGTCGTGATAGATTTTTCGGTTAGATTTAAGTAGCTTTGATAACAGTTAGATTCCAAGACTTTGACTCGTTCACGCAAAACTTTGAAAGATAGTTCATCAGACTTGTTACCATATGTTTTATATTTTCTTAAATATTTATATTTTTCTTTTATTACCCTTTTAAGAGAGTTATTATACCATATCGGGTAATATTTATTATTAATAGATTTAGTAGGTACGTATTTATTTTGAGCGTCATGAACAAATTTATTGAAGAATGTTACTGATATATACTCCATGATAACGCAAGACCTCGCACTGCACGAGCAACCGTTGTAACTCTATAGGATCTGCAATTAGAAACCATACATCATCCTCCTTAGGTACTCGCCAGACCTTGCTCCAACGGACTACCATTTTTTTCATGATTTGGACAATTTTCTACGTGATAAAAAAGGTTCTTCCCAGGAAGTAGTACAAAATACTTTCATATAGTTTGTCGAATCTATTTCCCAGAGTTCTAGCGTAAAGGCACAAATGGCAACAATGTATAGATAATGAGGGTAAATATTTTAATTAAATAAACATTTTATTAAATTATTAAAAAAAATTACATATTACATATTATTAAATTAATTTACATATTATTAAATTTCATATTAAATTACATATTATATCATCATAATTAAATTACATATTATTAAAAAAAAAACAAGTTTCAACTTTTCAGTACAAATCGGCAATATCATACTTTAATCCTCAATACAAGTAATTGAGAATATTCATCAATGTACATTAGTTGCATGTCGGGTTCAAAGGGAATTGAGATAAAATGCTTGTACAAAAAAGAGTCAGGCAGCCACATATTTGCTTAAATACGAATAATCCGATACTAGAGTAGAGAATATTTGCAACAAAATTAATTGTATTAAGTAAACGAAACAACATTCTTGATTTTTATACATCCATTTCATACATCCATACTTATATTAAGTAAGCACTGTGCCTTTTGTTCGAAAACTTAAAGTTTAAATTCAAGTTCTCCAAGACATTGTTCATCGTCTTTGTAGGGAGAACGTTATTTCCTAGTTCTTTGTTGGTAACAAACTGAAAAATATTACATTTGACTTTGTAACCTCCTATTTATTTTCTTCTTTGTTCTACTAAAATATTAGTAACTTCTGAAGACGCCAGATGATATTCAATTTAAAAACAGCATGAAAAGTCTGTAAATAAATTTCGAAGATGATTATGTAAAGAATCTCTCTCAACACAATACTCCACAAATAATACCATATTTATTGCGGAAAGTTCTTAGTCATCTATACATCTATACAAATAAATAAAATTGGAGGGTCTGTTTGTAATATTAAAATAACCGCTTTTTACTAAGTGCATTCGGACGTATACACGGTACATATACCAAAACAACATTTTTACAATTTTTGTTTGTCTGTCTGTTTGTTCCGGCTAATCTCTGAAATGGCTACACCAATTTTGACGGGACTTTCATTAGCAGATAGCTGATGTATCAAGAAGTAACTTAGGCTATTTTTATTTTAGAAAAAAAAAATAGTTTTTGTTAAAAATTATCAGTTTCGGAAGTTTTATAATCCAATTTATGTTGACCTCAGATTTATATCATCAATCATATGAAATAGGGTGGTTCAGCTTAGGCTGGACAACGTAGGTTTTATTTCTAAAGATTTATATCATCAATCATATGAAATAGGATTAGGAATCATAATAATTAGCTTAGGTTGGACTTTGTATGGCATGGCGTAACAGTTGCATTCGACAACACTGACTGTTTGCATATTTCATTTATTTATATTTTAGAGTTTATAGGGTTTATAATCTAAAATAAACCATAAGATTTATCCAAAAAATGCTGCCAAAAGTCCCTATTCCACGCGGACGGTGTCGCGGGCACAGCTAGTTAAAAAATAAATCATTAGCTTATGCTGAGATTTCTTCATTTTTTGTAAATCAATTTTTTATGCCATAATAAATAAATTAAAACAAATTCTTACCAAAAGTATAAAAACTTGAATTGGAAAAAGGTTTCATACACTTATTGAATCTTCGAATGAATTTTTATTATCATCAAAATCATTCATTTTGTATGGATTGTAATTTGGCACTGAAGTACATTTTTTGAGTACGGTGATAAAACTACAGCGCACCTATTTTACGATGATGCCTCTTATAGAAGAGCACACGTGATATGTGATGTGGAATTTTTTTACATATATACTCGTATTTCTACCTGATCCCCTAAACCCAAGAGAAAAAGCGATGACCTCTTTTAATGTAAGATGGCAGAAGTAAAAATCCGTCAGTCGCCTTTGTTGATCGAGGTTTACTACATAGAAAGTGCACGTGAGAACAAATTTATTTTCGGTGCTACATTCCATAATTAATTTTTCGTTTACGAGTATAATCATATTTAACATAATGAATACAATTGCACTGTACGCTGCATTTAAGATGTAATCTACTAACATATAGTTTCAAGTTATTAATTTATGAATAAATTTTCTAATTTGTACTACAGTCATTCAATTAAATTTAACTTCGTTTTAACACAGTACTATACTGAACAGTAGTACAAAATATTAAAAATGGTATATTATATTATGGTAATATTTATGCTTGGTTCAGACCCGCATAATAGATAATTACCACCCCTATCATGGGAATAAAAATAATAAAAATAAAATAATAATAAGCCTATTTACTCCTTACAAAACTTATTTAAAAAATTTCTTAGTAACTAAAACTATCAGTGCTTTTTCTTTTGTAAGGCCCCTTTTTGGGTAAAGGCCACCTCCAACTTATTCCACTCTTTTCTATTTTTTGCTGTTTCCATCCAATTTGGGCCCGCGGTCTCCATTATTTCATCGGCCCATTTTTCTATAAGTGGGCCTCGTCCTCTTCGACCTAATGGTCCTGCCCAGGTTGAGAATTTTGTTGTCAAAAAATGGTATAATAAGTATTATAAAATCGTAGACAATTCCAATTAAAAATTCCGAAAACATACATATTTTATATGTTTAGCCTTATTCCGGGAAATTATTTTCTTTGTAATTTTAAAATAATGTTACACAGTATATTATACAAATAATTATGTTTAAAGATCGGATTAAACTTGGTCGGGCTGGTATCCTGGAAACTTTTTTTCAGCCTGGGTTGTTTAGTCGCCTTTTACGACAGGCTGACCCCGGCCGCAGAGGTCAGTATTCTTTCTCCGCTCCTGCACGGATAGAGATTAAATTGTACTTTTATAACTTTTCGCAGTATTACTATAGCCGACTTCATCAATATTCCAAATTCAAATGAGCGTGCCGCTGACATAGATCCTGCGCCCACCTTCTCAATGGCCATTTCCTTTTCCGTTGGTTGGTAAGCTGTCACGCAATTAGTGCTACGCCAGTGTCTTGTAGTTAAAATAAAAAAATCATTTACATGTTTTCAAACAGGAAGATTACCAACAGACTCAACTCAAATATTTTAAACTAACATATGAATTTTAAATATGCGTTATAAAAAGAATTGTATAAGCTAAGAATTTACTCCTCATTATCGATCGATAGAACAAATACAGTGTAAAGAGTTAGTTATTAGCAACGCCAACTGGTGCTGATTTACTGCCTAATGTTGTACTGCCTTACTAATCTCGTCCATCAGGCTTATTGTACTTACTAAAGTGACCTGCTCTGTGGTTGTATAATTCAGTTAGTGTTTGAATTTCGTTGTAACTTCGTGATGTACGCTAATTACCGCACTCGGAATCCTCGCCGAGTTATTTAATGGCTAGATTTTGAACAAATATAACGAATACATACTCCGTGAGATCTTTAATAAAACCGGAAACTCTATGATATGTCCTTTATGAAAGTTAAAATTTAAGAAATGAATATTTTTTTATTGTTGTGTACAGCAAACACGCTGACAGCCCATTTTACAATAGTTAGCAGTTACCGTCGCCTATGTGTATTTGCAACGCCTGGGGTACCTCTAATTGCTCGTATATAATTGACCTGGGTGTCTTTATCTGGAACATAACGCAAGATTGTTATAGTACCATAATTAAAGACCAGATGTATTTGCCACCCAGACGCGCTTGGAGCCTTACCACCAATGTAGGGTTTTTAGTCCCTTTTAGGACAGGCCGTCCCATAGCGCAGGGGTCATTATTCTTACTCCGCTCCTGGGCGGAGATGAGAGTCTGAGTTTATTTATGATATGTATTTATATGAGAAAGGTATAAAAAAGTATATCCGTTTTGGATTACCTAATTTTGGGACTTGATATCGTTGTGTGTATTGTCAGAATATATTCATATATTTTACTAAAGCTAGGTAGCTATATGGGGAATAATTCCCTATTCTTTGCTTTCAGTAATACAATTCTTTTTATTGCTGTAGGACAGCAGACAAGCTGACGGCCCACTTAGAATTTTGCAAATACCGTCGCCTATGGATGTTTGCAACGCCAAAGGCATCGCGAACACACTGCTGTGGCCCACTAATGCCGGAACACAACACAAAGTTATTATGGTGATATATTTAAGATAATACTAAATCAAATCAAAATCAATTTTATATTTGATTGTAATTTTAATATAAGATCTTACAGATCACTTATTGTCAATAATCTACTATCGTTTCCAATACAAAATGTGTGATTTATTGAAGTAAAATGAGGTTTGATTGCCAATGGCGATCAAGAATACCGAGGAGCTTTTATAATGAAGGAACAAAATCGCAAAGTCAGGTTGCAAAAATTACTTTAATATTAGTTCTAGATAAAAGTATTGACAGTATTAAGATTTTTTTGGATATAAAGTTCTTTATAAAATAATATGGATACCGCTTATAATGTTAAAAATATGTACTGATCTATTTGATGATACATGCATCGAATGGAAAGAAATTAGTAGTATTTACTGTTTACCTTTCACGAATCATAACGATAATTTATTTTCATACTAGTTGACCTGGCAAACGTTGTTCTGCCATATGAATTAAAAAAACCTCTGTCCTAAGGTTCAATCTATGACTATACCGAAATTCATCAACATTGGATCAGCGGTTCCCGTGTGAAAGCGTAACAAACTTACTTTAATAATTAATTGTTAATATTAAATTAATAATTAATCACATAATTATCTCAAGGGCTTCTGTAACTGAGAAATTTTGCTTTTAAACACATTGATATTTATATTTATATTTATTTACTACTTCTAAGAAGACCTCCGAAGAAGAACTCTGCCTCAACAACAAACCTATTGGATGCTAGGAACCCCTGCACCTCTAAACATCTATTGGCGAGTAAACAGGTACCGGCTTACTATACTATTAAGTGGGTCGTCAGCCTATCTGCTGTTCCTTAACTTATTTAAAAAAAAACATGCGGGGCAGTCTTTGGGGACTGCCGATAGAGGTGAAAACTAAGTAACTTGTGAATTATATCGTCGAGCTATTAGATTATTATTTTCGGTTTATAAAGAAGTGTTTATGATCAGGGATTAAAGTTTAAATTGGTCATTAACACTTCTTTACAAACCAAAAATTGTTCACCCAAAAAGTGCTCCACGCGCCTAAAGAAGTTTCACTTCAGAAAAACTCAACTATATTTCATTGTATTAAAGTCGCAATTCGTATAAATATGTATAAATAATGCAATGCAATCATTTAAAAGTTACATTATAAAATAAACCTTAAGTCATTATTAATGAAGAAAGAAAGAAAAATATTTTATTCAAGACATTTTACAATAATACTATAAGTAATAATACTATAAGTAACTGTATAAGTAGATATTATAATATCTACTTATACAATATACAAATAGTATGTATGCCTTTAATTAGACCTGACTCAGCATAATTGCTGGTTGATTAAAACCAGCGCTGGTCTTCCGTCAGGCCTGTCGAGCAGCATCACGGACAGAGACATTAATAAGGATGGTATTACTGGGGCAAAACTCCATCTTACGTCTTACGAATTCTTACTATCAGGACACGTGACCTGACGCGAGTTTCACGTTTTTACCCATCACAAAAAAAGTACACAACGCCGCTTAAGAAATTTTCACTTCAAAAATAATATGGGGGTTTTGAAAAATAAATAATTGGTTTGTATACATATTCTTTTGTAGTATTTTATAGTATATATATTCTTTTCTTTCTTTCTTTCTTCTTCTATACAAATATGCCATTTGCCATGGGTTAATTTGACATTGTCTTTAATAAAGACTGCAGTTCATTTCAAAGTCAACATAGTTATATTATGTGCATATGAGTACATATAAATACGTTATTAAACTTCATAAAATAAAAATACTGTGACCTCAATCGTAGAAATACGTGATGGATAAGGCGCTGGATTGGGAGTGAAATTCTGCCGAAATGGGATTAATACCAACTGACTGTGAAATATATTCACACTAATTCAGTACTTTAAGTGTTGTCTGAAGTACTAGTGCATCATTATTATTATATGATGTGCAGTGAAAAGATAAGATTTGAATCATTATTTTAACTACGCTGAAAATTCATTTAGAAATCACTAGACTTGCTTGAAGATTCTGAGATATTTTGATATTATTATTCACTGAAATACTTACCTCCATTATATTGTTTCTAGGAAGGTATATTATATAAAAAAATTATGACTGTGTAACAGCTGACAGGCTGACGGCCTACTTAACAGTAACACCGACCATCGTCTGTGGATATTTTCGACGCCAGGGCTACTGCTGCCTGCCGTCCGTGTCGGGAAACTGAAACCTGGGTCACTGAAACCGGAACACTGCATAAGATTATTATGGCCAGAGGTGGTTGTCATCCAGACGAGCTAGTATTGTTTTGTCGCCTTTTACGACAGGCCGCTCACGGCCACAGGCGTCAGTATTCTCATTCCGCCCCTGCACGGAGAGAATATAATCCGGAGAGAATACAAAATATTACACCTGTTTAATCATCCTTTATCCGTGCAGGAGCGGAGAAAGAATACTAACTTCTGCGGCCGGGGTGAGCCTGTGGTAAAAGGCGTCAAAACAACCCACCCTAGCTACGTGGTAGGGCCCCAAGCCCGTCTGGATGGCGACCACCTTTGGTCTTAAGTATGCCGCCATAATAACTGTGTTGTGTTCCGGCATTAGTGACCCAAGTTTCTGTACCCTTATGGAACCGCAACGTATTCGCGATGCCACTAGCTTTGCAAACACCCATAGACGACGGTAACTGCTAAATTCTAAGCGGGTCGTCAGCCTGTCTGCTGTCCTACAGCAATAAAAAAAACAATAATTTCTGTTAACAAAATAAATGACATGGATATTTTTATAATTACAACGTAAATTAAATTTATATCCACTTAATTTCTTAACACAATTTGTAGTAAGTAAATGATAAAACAATAAACATTAGTTCAATCAAATTAACAAATAATCCAGTGACCAGTGTACGTGATGATGATCACGATCTATGTTATGCATTTACAGCATACCAACGCCGTCTCGTGTGTAGGGTTAGTTGTGAAGATGTCACTATCAAGACACGAAAGTCACGAGCGAGTGCGGGTGACATTCCGATGTACTATACATCGAAGAGAGACATACACTGAGCAATGGCGGTTTCTGAAAAAACTTAAATGAAATGTTAGAAAGAAAAATAAGTATGAAGAAAGTAATAAAGACACTGTCTCGGTTTTAATTATAAAAAGCAGTCCAAATGTGGGAACATTTTTCATATTATAGACTCTGTGTGAATAGTAACGAGTCCGCAGTAAATCAAAGTTAAGTCCGTATTGTCTCATCCACAATACAAATAGCTATATTCTCTATTATCTAGCATTAAGGTTAAAAATGAATTGAGTCCCGTATATTCGGAAGAAATATATATTCATAAAAACATAACGGCCTCGGTACCGTATCTAAAACGACTCGATGTGTCAAAACTTAGTGAGATATGACGCTTAAAATAAGAAAATAAGGGCCATAATAGCGTTTTGTCATAAAAGAATAGAATTACAGAGCATCGTTATACAGTCGTTGAGAATATATTTTATCTTGAATATTCCTTTTTATTTTACTAGATACAAAGGCGAAAATGAGACTAAAGATTATATATTGATAAAGTATCAAATAAACCAGCAACATTTTTCACTAGCTCAATTATTCTTGTCCTTATTCCACAATCCTGCCTTAAATAAAATCATAATACTATTATAGTTTTGTTACCATAGAACATATTCCAGTAACAGATAATGTCTTGTTGAATAATAATGTTGAAAATAAGTACCAATATATATAAAAAAAAAAAAAAAAATAAGACTTGGCAAAAGAAAATTATGTATATATGTATAAGAAAATTAAGATATAAATAAATATTATGCTTTTTTATTGCTGTATGGCAGCAGACAGGCTGACAGCCCACTTAGGATTTAACAGTTACCGTGTCCTATGGGTGTTTGCAACGCCAGTGGCATCGCGAACACGCTGCTGGCCCATAAGGGTACAGAAACTTGGGTCACTAATGCCGGAACACAGCACAGTTATTTTGGCGGCATACTTAAGACCAAAGGCGGTCGCCATCTAGACGGGATTGGGGCCTTGTCACGTAGCTAGGGTGGGTGGTTTGTCGCCTTTTACGACAGGCCAACCCCGGCCGTAGAGGTCAGTATTCTTTTTCCGACCCTGCACGGATAAAAACTGTGTTGATATAATCGAAATATTTTCAAAATCAAGCCATTAAGAAAAAAATGCACTTACGTAAATAATATTAAAGCATAATCAAATTTTAGCCAGAATAATAAATAATCTAACCTATTAGACTTAGCCAAGAAACAGCTTTTAACTAACTTTAACTTTGACCGTGTTTCATCGTTTGCGAAGTCAACACGAACTTAAATGTCAGCCAATCGGAATACCAAATAACGTAATATGAAGGCTTGCAAGGTCAGTAATGTATCAAGCCCTTTGGCCCCTTTTACGGACCGGTGATATAAATCTTGAGACTTCTTGACACACATTTGCTTTTTGAGAAAATGTCCGAAATATGTTGGAAGTACGTGAGCTGTATAGGGTAAGATCAATGATCTTACAAAAATCTTGACTCTAAATATTTGTGATATTATATCTGGTATACAAAATAAGGTCCTAATTAAATTTAAATGTCATTAAGATTGACTGATTTCGTATTTTTTATTGCTTTGGAACCCAGTTCCATACAATAGTTGAAGTTTTAACAGTGAAATAAACTACTAATTATTATTCGTATCACTTTATTAAAGTAATCAAAATGATGTTAATAATTAAATATATAATGTCACATGGATACAACAACAGATTTGTGCGAATTACGAGGACTCTTAAACAAGCTCTTTAACTTGTAAGCAACCACTACAACCAAGTGTTGAATATTATCAAAACGACCACCAAATAATGATTTCAACGATAATAATGATTACAACTATCTCTGAGACTATCACTATTCACTAATACGAGCAAAAGACAAAGACCCCGACACACTACACCTTGCATTCAATTCCCTTAAGGATTTATAATAATACACGTCACGATAAAATCACCTTTTTTGACCTCAAACCCCCCCTATGAAACGCTGTGTCACACTTTCTGCCCTCTAGAAATATTTCATCACCAAAAGTAAATATTTATTTAGTTATTAACTTATCACGTTGCCGTAGACCCCCGTCCCCCTCAGTGTGCGAACGTATTTCACGAACGGCCCCATTGGGAAATGTTAGCGTGAACTAATATTGCCACAGGCGCCATTTAGTGGTAGCGGATTTGATTCCTACAATAATAAACAGTTATCGTTGCCTATGCTACACGCTAACATCCGTCCGCATAGGGGAACTGGAACTTGAATCACACACACAACAAGGAATACTACGACGGCGTATTCATCTGGCATGAAGTCCTACAACCTAGTGTTGTTTGTTGCCTCTTACGACAGGCCGCCCCTGGCCACACGGATCAGCATTTTTACTCCACCCCAGCACAGAGAAAACTACGTACATCTCAAGTTTTTTCTGTCAATCATAATTATATGATATTTTTCCATGTAAGCATAACATGGCTACAAAAACCTCGACGTGACGGCGACGACCACTCTGGCAAGTGTGTAACGCCAAAGAAGGAGAAGAAGCATAACTTATATCCTTACCCTTCTTCTTCTCAGTCGAATACTCTTGACAGAGCAGCCGTGGTCATGCAAGACGCCCGGCAGCGCTTCACCACCGCGCGCCATTTGTCCCTAGCTGAAGCCTGTCTTGCGCAGTCGTTTAGGGATGTGTGTGTGATCGACTTAATTTGGTCCGTCCATCGCAAAGGCGAACGCCCTCGCGTTCTGCTGCCATTTACCCGGCCCTGCACAACGAGCCGCTCCACGGAGTCCCCCCCGCGTCGCGTCACATGTCCAAAGAACTGGAGTATTCGGAATTGCACCACCGTTGACAGTCTGGATATCCTTACTCTGGTTGATAGTAAATAGTATTAGGAAATATTTTTTAAGACACAATTTAGTCTTATTGGTTCTTAAATATTTAGAAAACGAATGCACCAGTCATTATTCTCGGGCAACTTTTCTATTAAAAATCACCTATTTCTTTACTCTGGCAGAATTAACTAAGCATTGTGTAACTTAACTAAGCAACTGCGTGTCACGTATTCGCGGCAGTCTTCATGTCCGTGACATTGCGGATAAATTACAGGAGTGTCGACTCCGTTGGTACGGCGACGTTTTATAGCAACTGGATGCTTACCAAAAAAGTGCTGGCTTGACGTCGTAAACGGTGATATACGTGCCAATGGGCTCACTACCAGGGATGCTGAAGACCGTGCGAAGTGGAGTAGAAAAAGTCGGAAAGCGGACCCCGGGCACCGAAACGGAAGTTTCACTTGCAACCGGGATACGGCGCTTAGATGATGATGAATTAATTAAGCATTAAATCTTATGAAAGAAAATATACTATCATATACTGCATATGATAATTAATAACATATTTACAGTCTGTGCTCTATTTAAAGGTCATACAGCTAAGCGATTTTTATTCCAAAATATTACACAGTTCAACTCAGTTTCTAATTTTCTAACTTAACACTGCCTTATACTTATGACTCTAACAACCGTTACAGTCACAAGCTTAAGACCCCATCAGCTGGTAATCAAGCTTAGCACATTTCTACAGTTTTAATAAATCGTCGATCAATAATTTCCTCATAAATATCTCAACACGTCATTCGAAATAAATGTGTTGAGAAAATCATATCTATCAATCAAATGATAATCATTATTTTTACATTAAGGCGTTTGGTCACAGCTTTTCGTAATTTACCGCATAAACGACATTATGGCGACAAGGAAACACCATTTGCATAACTAGAAATACGTTTTATGTTTCCCCTCTATTAGAAGACGTGATGTACTTCTTAATGGTGGCTTCCATACACGGCTCTTGTTTTGGGGTTGCATTGCAATATTCTCCGACGGCGACTGCCGGCGTCTAGGGGTTTTATATATATATATATATATATATATATATATATATATATATATATATATATATATATATATATATATATATATATATATATATATATATATATATATATATATATATATATATATATATATATATATATATATATATATATATATATATATATATATATATATATATTATATATATATATATATATATATATATATATATATATATATATATATATATATATATATATATATATAAATTTCGATTATGTTTTATTTTTTTCATAAAATTAAATGAAAGGGAATTTGTTTGAATTTAAATGCGTTTTTATTGCTACGTTTAGTTTTGATTTTCATGGAGCGACGTCATTTGACGGCAAATGAAATGCAAAGAGCTATAGGAATTTTGGCATTCATAGAAGTGTTATTTGTCGTCTTTGGCAGCGCTACAATAATACAAGGGAACCCGCTGAACAGCATCCAGGCCGTAAAACGAGTACAACCACTCGGCAAGACCGGTACATACAACTGACTGCAAGACGCCAGCCGATGTTAACCGCTCGAGAGATAAGTTTGAGGCTACAAAATTCAAGTGGTGTTAATGTAAGTCCCCAAACTGTGCGAAATCAACTGCATGAGTACGGCCTACGAGCTTGACGCCCAATTAGATGGCCAACGATATACGTCACGGGGATCGCGCTCGTCGAAATGAATGGTGTAGAAAACGCAGAACATGGACCCAGGAACAATGGGATAAATAAAATTCTCGTGTCACGTTATTGCTCACGATGAACTCCGAACCGATTTTCACGTGTTTTTAAATGTGTGTTATGCTGGCGTGCCTAAGATAGGATAGTTTTATCGCGTATTTTTTATTAATTAATTCGTAGAAAGAGGAAGAAGCCACCATTCTAAACAGTTCCTCAGAACACTCCCCGTTGTACAGATGGTAGAACACGCAATTGAAATCTAAGCTATTATCGTCGCCTATGGATGTTTATGACGGTACAAGAACCTAGGTCACTAATGCCCTAATACAACACTATACTTATAAATCAAGGGTTGCCATCGAGGTGGGCTTGGGGCCCTGCCACATAGTAGAGTTGTTATGTCGCCTTTAAAGACAGGACAAACTGGGCCGCAGGGGTTAGTATTCTTACTCCACACACGCAGGGAGCAAAACGGATTTATCCTTACACAAAGAAACACAATGATCTAAGTCAGAATCATAATTGATGAAACTATATGTACTATATAACTGCGCAAAATGTTATACACCAATACCTCGCTTTGCGTCGGGGTTACGTTCCAAAAAAACACGACGCAAATTGAAACGACGTAAAGTTAAAATAGATTTTCTATAGTAAACCATTTAATGATCGAAGATAGGTTCCAGGCTTACGAAAATACTACCTTTTAAAAATAAAATTGAACAAAGTAAAATTTTTCAAACAAAAATAATATACAAAAAACGTATTCAATTAAACAAAATAAACTACATATTCATTTAATTTATGAAAGTTAAAATTAAAATTAATCACTGTCTGATGAGTCCATAGTCCATAGTCCTGTTGTCGTAGGTCGGCTTTCTATCACAAAACATTGGTCCAATGTTTGTTGAACAGCTTTTTTTTCAACATAAGATAAATTTCCTTGTAGCAATTGATATTCGTAGCTACCGCCTGGGACACTTTTAAACTCCTTCCGCTGTCAGGATCGTTTTTAAAAAAAATCTCCATAGCTTTTTACTTAATGGTATTCTCTGCGCAACTTGATTTTCAATTTAAATAGAAAGCAAGGACTCCATTTTGATCATCAAAGCACTCCTTGTACGCGTCATTATTTTAGCATCTAATGATGTTACCAATTTTGCAGCCTCTCTTATTTTATCCCCATCTCGATCTCTAATAGTTCTGACAGTTGTTGCAGCCAAACCAACAGCCTTTGCTATCTCCACAGCCTTTTCTCCCTTATCAAATCGTCGCAGAATATCTAATTTTGTCTCCAAGCTGATAGTTTTTTAGTATTTTTGGCAATTCTACCAGCAGCGCCCTTTTCCCTCATATTTGGGTAAAAAAATTACAAATTTATGTAAAAAAGAATATAACTCTGCCAATAAATAAATTGGGGAAATAATTATCTTTTTTGTAACCAAAAACACCACGTAAAACTTTATATATGTAAATTTATTATTCTCTTTTTAAAAAAGCCCAACACACTACATTACCTCACACTACGTAATTAAACTGAACTCTAAAATAAGCAAAACAAAGTGAAAATAAAATTGTATTAAATTTGCGTTGATTTTTAGTTAGAAAGGGAATTCCCAAATTTTGATGGCATGGCGCAATTAAAAACAAAGGTGTTGCCATATTTTAGGTAAAAAAAAATCAAAAAAAATTAAAGACTCGAATCCAAAACAACGCAACTTCGAAAATCTAACGACGCACAGTGAAAATCAGTAAAAATTAAGCAGTGACGCAACTTCGAAATAAACGCAAAACGAAACGACTCAAAGCGAGGTATTGGTGTATTTTACAAATAAATTAAGCCTTTGTTTGAGAAGTAAAGAGCGTTTTCATATCACCATTTGTAATACTTGCGAAGACAAAAAGCTGACAAGGGCACCAGGTTGCGAGCAGTCGCAAAAACACATCAGTAATCCCTGAGTGTTAGTAAATTTTTTGTTTGCTCGCTCTTTTTGACGGTAATTTTGTGTAAGTTTATCTACTTACTTTGGATCTAGATGGCGCTGTGTTATTATATAATTATGCTAGTATATTTATATTTATAGCTTCACTGTTTGATCATGGCTATAAGTACAGTAGCAATTTCATAAATATATCGAATCAAAACAAGTCATACTTACGACACTTTACTATAACGTTTGATATAGTAAAATGTCGTCTTTTGCACACACTTGATCTCGTATATGGCACTCTTTCATTATTATCTATTCAAAAAGAGAATAATATAATGATCATTTGCCTGAGTTAAGGGACACACCTAGTGTGACCGCCTAAAAAAACGTGATTTTTGGGAATTTTATAAAAAAAACTACTGCATGAAATGTTTTAAAATTTTGATGATATATTTATACATAATTAATTAATATACACAAAAAGTATTTTTTTTATTGCTGTAAGACAGCAGACAGGCTGATGGCCCGCTTAGAATTTAGCAGTTACCGTCGCCAATGGGTGTTTACCACGCCAGTGGCATCGCAAACACGCTGTTGTCGCATGAGGTTAATTAATTTTAGCGTGTTATTCGCTATTTCTCAAGTTACTAAAAAAAGTCCTACACTGCTGCAGTGATTGCGGTCTTCACCGTGGCTGAAAAGAATTTTTTTTAAGGTTATTAATCTGTAAGGTATTGAATATAAGTTATGTATTATATAAGTATACAATGACACACGAGGGTAAAAAAATTAAACAAAATGGCAGACTTAGAAAAAAATTACGAATTTTGCTCAAAAATAAGATGATTTTTGGTCCGCTAAAATTACATTTTTCAAGCTGTGAAGGCACGAATTCAAAGAAATCCCAAATGTAAGCAGAAACTGTTGGCCCTTCAGATGGGGTTAAGCAGAACCACGGTGAAAAGGGTGTTAAATGAAGACTTAGGGCTTCGGGCATATCGAAGAAAAACAGGACATCGTTTGAATGCTCGTCTAATGGACCTGAGACTGAAGAGATGCCGCGCTTTGTTGAAGCGGTACGCGGGAAAAAAATATCGGGAAATTCTTTTTTCGGATGAAAAAATGTTTACCGTAGAAGAGAGCTACAACAAACAAAATGATAAGGTGTACGCACACAGTAGTGAAGAAGCGAGCAACCGTATTCCGCGTGTCCAACGAGGTCATTTTCCATCCTCGCTCATGGTATGGTTGGGAGTTTCTTAGTGGGGCTTAACAGAGGTACATTTTTGTGAGAAAGGTGTAAAAACGAATGCTGTTGTGTATCAAAATACAGTCCTGACGAACCTTGTGGAACCTGTTTCTCATACCATGTTCAATAACAGGCACTGGGTATTCCAACAAGATTCGGCGCCAGCTCATAGAGCGAAGAGCACACAAGACTGGCTGGCGGCGCGTGAAATCGACTTCATCCGGCACGAAGACTGGCCCTCCTCCAGTCCAGATTTGAATCCGTTAGATTACAAGATATGGCAACACTTGGAGAAAAAGGCGTGCTCAAAGCCTCATCCCAATTTGGAGTCACTCAAGACATCCTTGATTAAGGCAGCCACCGATATTGACATGGACCTCGTTCGTGACTATAGGTGAGACCGAAATATACATATTTCTGTCTCATTCTTTGCTGGCTTCATCCTACACATTTTTGTATTTGTGTCTCTTACCTGTCGTTTTTTCGTTGCATCCGGTTTGAAATCACAACGATTCTAAAGAAGTTTCACTTCAATAATAAAAAGTAATGGCCCTAATACACTGCCTTGGGGCAGTGTATTAGGGCCATTACTAATTTAGCGACCAGAGTTTACTTTTGGGATTCCATTGACCTTTTCTAACTTTTTCGATTTACTTTTTCCGTTGTTCGTCCTGCGAAGCGGGCGAAAACGGCTAGTGGTATTTATATTTATGTTTATTTTATAAAAATAAAATAAAAGATATTGAAACTCAATATTTTATTGAAGAATTTTCAAACATCTAAGCCGTTTCATGTCTTAAGTCTCGGCTTTAAAAAGATTAACTCGAAAACAGCTTATATAACAAAACAAAGCAGGATAATAAAGCTACTTCACTCTCTTATATAATCAGTGAGGAATACGGACCCAATATTTTTATTAAGGCGAAGTTTACTATGAAAGGAAAAAATAAAGTAAAATTTTTTTTAAAAAGAAAATTTTTCAGCCAAATCTATTAACTAATCTATTAACCTTTGCACTAAAGGCTGACATTTAAAGTTACTTAAATTAAGAGAGAAAATTTAATTCGTCTTTCTATCTTCGCTAAGCTTGTATACATTTTGATAGATGATAATTGTAATAAATACAATGAGGTTGGTTTGCCAAACTATTTATTACTGATCGTTATTCCATATTTTTCTATACTACCCCCTACTCCTTATTATATTTATCCGTAAGACACCCACATATTATTACATCTTCCCCCTTAAAAATAATGCAACATAAATACTAAATATGTAACTGAGAAATTTTTATGAAGCAGTACAATAATAATACACAGCTAAAAAGTTTAATTTACGACATTATTTATTGAAAAATAACGCAAGATTCTCCTGTGCCCTTATTGCCGCTTCTCTTTTGTGATATGGTGAATGTCTTCTTACATTGTCAGGCTTATTATCTACTCCTACCAGATTTCTCTCAAAAGAGGAAGGGGAAGAGTGTGGTGATTTTCTTGCTAATGGAGAACTCGGTATTGTCGTTAAATGACGTTTATTGCGTCTGAAAATCCTACCATAATCACCTGTAGGAAGCAAGAGCGCGGCTGTGGCGCATTGGCCTCCACACGCATCCGGCGCCTAGTTCCGCTGCCCCCGACCAGGACACGCTCGCCAACATGTAGCTCCGGACGATTACGTGCATTTCTGTCATAATATTTTTTCCCCTTATAACGAGAAATACATATTCGTGAAAAGTCTTTTTCATTGTTACGCTCCGACAAGAGTTTACCAGTATGCACTGGCAGAAGAGTATTGAGTCGACGACCCATCAGTAATTGCGAAGGAGAGGAGATACCGTCGCGTGGTGTTGACCTCAGATTCAACAATCCAATATAAAAATCTGTCCCCGATAACAGTGATTTTTTAATTATATTTTTTACCGTACGCACTGCTCGTTCACTAAGTCCATTTGACTGCGGATAATTAGGCGAACTTTGAACGTGTTTAAAACACCAATCATTACAGAACTGTCGAAATTCTAATGAAGCGTAAGCTGGTCCATTATCCGTGACCAGCTCCTCAGGGATGCCGTGTCTGGCAAATTGATCTTTCATTGCACAGATTACAGACTTGGACGTCACACTATGCAACGGACTTACTTCTATAATAATTTACTTTTAAAATAACATTTTTGTTCACCGTTGTCACCATGTAATAAATACAACGAGGTTGGTTTGCCAAACTATTTATTACTGATCGTTATTCCATATTTTTCTACACTACCCCCTACTCCTTATTATATTTATCCGTAAGACACCCACATATTATTACATGTCATACATGTAATAATATGTGGGTACATAAAAAGTCATTAATGATATTGCTGACTTAAATTTGAATTAGTGGTATTTTGATACGTTGATAGGTATTATATATTTTTGATTACAAAACATATTCATGCAGATATATTTACCTAGTCAATAAGCAACATTTATTATGAAAAATGATTTCGTCACGTATGATGATTTAGGGAAAACGTGACCATATATCTAATATTAAATTATTAATTATCTAAGTTAAAAATAATACTATACAACGATATGTGTTTCAATAATATTGTAGCAAGCGCGTACGTGACTAAAGACATGTATCCCGTTCCTCCGTACTTTGCGGGGGACTTCCCGTAGCCCGACGCACGACGTCCGAACCCTCCGATCGCCGAACGCTCGGCGGTCAGTCAGTTTTCAGTTTTCAGTCGTGTAATATGTTGTGTTAACATCATACGCATTACAATGGCGCCCAACCTGGGGCACGAACTCACGACTGAGATTAAAAGTCTCATGCTCTACTGACTGAGCTAGCCGGGCACTCAGCCTTCAAGAATATAATCTAAAAATAGAGCATACACCCGGCAGATGCAACACCGTGGCTGTCACTCTTTATAGTTACAGTTACAGTGTTATAAAAAGGCCCAGGTCAAGAGTACTCTAAACCGAAGGGCATGTATGAAGGGAATAATGAAAGTGGACGAAGCGAAACAAGTATGTAAGGATCGTAGCAAGTGGAAAGAAGTAGTCTCTGCCTACCCCTACGGGAAAGAGGCGTGATTATATGTATGTATGTACAGTGTTATATATTCAAATTCAAATTCATTTATTTGTTTGGACAAGAGTAAAATAATGCACAGATGTTACATAGAAATGGTAATGCCCTTATCCCGTTCTGCCCAAAAGGGGTACCAATATTTTATATATATATATATATATATATATATATATATATATATATATATATATATATATATATATATATATATATATATATATATATATATATATATATATATATATATAGTCTTATCTCCAGTCTTAAAATTATATAAAACAAAAATGTCCAGTCACATTACCAACAAATACAAATAACAATAATCAAATAAAACAATCAATAATAATAATAAAAAAAAGCTTGGTTCATGACTTTACAATTAAATACAATATTATGGTCATCATCATCTTTGCGTTAAATCTCGGTTGCAGCCCAAACTCTCGCTTCGGCGCCCGGGGTCCGCTTTCCGACTTTTTCTTCTCCACTTCGCACGGTCTTCAGCATCCCTGGTAGTGAGCCCATTGGCACGCATATCACCCTTTACGACGTCAAGCCAGCACTTTTTGGGTCTACCCCTCCTGCCGGGGCCTGGCGGAGGCGGCATGGCCAGACATTTACCCACGTAAGCATCCGGTTGCATTTCGCTTTTTTGGCGACTGCCGTCTGACCCTCCAACCCCAAAAGGAAAGCCGTCGTCAGAGCCTCGTCCATTATTCAGCAGGGTGCGCCGACTTGTAGGTGAGGTTGACTTGGGCCCCGAAGATGTTGGTAGGGCCCCTTACACCAAAATACAATATTATGGTATACAGTAACAAAAACAACATATAAGCATTTTTATAATAGTAATAACATTTCTCTCATTTATTTATTCGGAACCTTCCTAAATTGAAATTATCAATACACACAATCAAAATTTATCTTTTAGAAAATCGTCTATTTTATTATAAGTTTTACTAGTCAATAATTTTTTTAATTGTCTTTTAAATGTAATCATATTAAAACCTTTAAAGTGTTCTGGTATTTTATTATAAATTCGAGGTGCCATGCTTAATACACTTTTTTGCATCAACTTAGTATTTGAACTGTGTGCACATAAACGATCATTATATCGTCGATTTCTTTCTTTGACAATTTCTACAACTATCTGTTACTTTTAGTCCAAACATTGAGCGTATGCAGCGTTTCTGTAATTTAAATATAATTTCGATGTCAGTTGAACTGCCCCAGAAAATTATACCGTATCTTAGTATGGAATCAACGATTCCGTAATAAGCAGTCAGAAGCCCATCGATTTTGATCAATGCCGATAACTTGTACAAAGCATATGCTGCACTACTTAACTTTTTGCTGAGTCCGTATACATACATGTTCTTTCCAATTTAATTTATCTAAAATTTAAAATTATTAAAAATTTTGCAGCGTCTAGATTATTTATTATATTATTTTGATAATTAACATTAATAGTAGTTTCATTATTACGTTGACTAAAATGCATGACTTGACTTTTATTTAAATTTATTTTAAAATTATTATTATCTAGCCAATTAACAACAGAGTTTAGAGATTCATTTATTTCTCGCTCATATAGATGTCTCAATCTACATGAAAACCTCATTGTACTGTCATCAGCAAAAAGGGTCATTGGCTGATTGGTAGCTGCGGTCAAATCATAAATATACTTAGTCAGGTCATAAGTATTGTCACACAGTAAAAACTTTTCTTTTAGAATGCTGGCCACAAAAAAGTTTATTGAATTCGAATTTCCAATTGTTCATGAAAATAAAAATGTATACTTTCAGAATTTTACTCATTTTTAAATATGGAGTGGACGCTTAAAGAAGACCGTGTTGCAGTTATTGTGTTGCATCGTTGCGGTTACGCGCCAATTCAAATTTTTAACATACTGAAAAATTTGAATATTACCAAAAGATTCGTTTATCGTACCATCAAACGATACAATGAAGACTCTAGTGTAGATGACAAGTCAAGAAGTGGTCGCCCTCGGTCTGTTAGGACTCCAGCAGTGATAAAAGCTGTGAAGGCACGAATTCAAAGAAATCCCAAACGTAAGCAGAAACTGTTGGCCCTTCAGATGGGGTTAAGCAGAACCACGGTGAAAAGGGTGTTAAATGAAGACTAGGGCTTCGGGCATATCGAAGAAAAACAGGACATCGTTTGAATGCTCGTCTAATGGACCTGAGACTGAAGAGATGCCGCGCTTTGTTGAAGCGGTACGCGAGAAAAAAATATCGGGAAATTCTTTTTTCGGATGAAAAAATGTTTACCGTAGAAGAGAGCTACAACAAACAAAATGATAAGGTGTACGCACACAGTAGTGAAGAAGCGAGCAACCGTATTCCGCGTGTCCAACGAGGTCATTTTCCATCCTCGCTCATGGTATGGTTGGGAGTTTCTTATTGGGGCTTAACAGAGGTACATTTTTGTGAGAAAGGTGTAAAAACGAATGCTGTTGTGTATCAAAATACAGTCCTGACGAACCTTGTGGAACCTGTTTCTCATACCATGTTCAATAACAGGCACTGGGTATTCCAACAAGATTCGGCGCCAGCTCATAGAGCGAAGAGCACACAAGACTGGCTGGCGGCGCGTGAAATCGACTTCATCCGGCACGAAGACTGGCCCTCCTCCAGTCCAGATTTGAATCCGTTAGATTACAAGATATGGCAACACTTGGAGGAAAAGGCCTGCTCAAAGCCTCATCCCAATTTGGAGTCACTCAAGACATCCTTGATTAAGGCAGCCGCCGATATTGACATGGACCTCGTTCGTGCTGCGATAGACGACTGGCCGCGCAGATTGAAGGCCTGTATTCAAAATCACGGAGGTCATTTTGAATAAACTTTAATGTCATAAGAATCTATGTTTTGTTAAGTTCATTTTGGTATATGAATGGTTACATAATGAATAAACTTGCTACAATTATTTTACATTAAACATGTGACAGAATTTATGACCTGACTAGGTATATTATAAATAGCAGTGGCCCTAGAACACTACCCTGAGGCACACCGTATAAAGCTTTTTGAGATTTAGACTGATACTTTATTTCTCTTTTAGTTTTAATATCAATTCTATTAATATTGGTTATTTGTATGCGGTTACTTAAGTACGATTTTATTAAATTGTTAAACATTATCTCTTATTCCATATGATTCTAATTTATTATCTATAAAGTAATTTATTAAGTAATTTTTCATGATCCACATAGTCAAAAGCTTGGGTCATATCACAATAAATGGCGCAGACCGGTGTTCTTTTATCTACCTTTGTTATAATGCTTTTGTAAAATTCGTATCATTTCAGCCGGAAGACGCCCACTGCTGGACAAAGGCCTCCCCCAAAGATATCTACGATGATCGGTCCTGCACAGCCCTCATCCAACCTGTTCCGGCGATCTTGACCAGATCATCGGTCCATCTTGTGGGGGGCCTACCAACACTGCGTCTTCCGGTACGCGGTCGCCATTCGAGGACTTTTCTGCCCCAACGGCCATCGGTCCTTCGAGCTATGTGCCCAGCCCACTGCCACTTCAGTTTTGCAATCATCCGGGCTATATCGGTTACTTTGGTTCTCCTGCGAATCTCCTCATTTCTGATTCGATCTCGCAGGGAAACTCCGAGCATAGCCCTCTCCATTGCCCTCTGAGCGACCATGAGCTTTCTCATAAGGCCCATAGTTAGCGACCACGTCTGCGTTCCGTATGTCATCACTGATATGTGATCACAAAATTCGTATATGACCATGTTTATATTTTTATTTTTTCTAAAACCGTTTTGCTCATTGCAAAAAATATTATGATGTTCGAAGTAATCATACAATGCTTTTTGAATATATTTCTCAAAATTTCTGTCCACAATGCTTGAACAAAAGTGACTACCACCTAGGACACGCCGAAGTCGATCTTCCAGCCAGGAATTCTCATAATGTGCATGAAAGTCAACTGAGGGACCCAGAGTTGAAGAAATGTTTCGAAGACCTGGAGGCTTCCGACGATCTCTTCAGGGGGAGGACCTGGGCAGACCGAGGATTTGTCATTTCCGACGGATTGCTCTATAGATAGGACCTGAAGCCGACGATGAAGAGACCGCCTGTTTAGTTGTTCCTATACATGAACGTGACAAAGTTCTTGCGGATTACCACGACGCTCCGATAGCTGGACATCTGGGAGTAGAACGTATATTAAGCTGGATCAGCGCTAAATACTGTAGGCGTGGTATGAGGTACTTCATTTCAGAATACAAGACTCAGGGTCCGAACGATACCGCGATGGGGCAAACCCCTAAATTCATACAGAAGCGTGACGGCCTTTATGAGTTAAGGAAACTGCGAGCCCAACTACGTACATTCTGGAAAATATCGTCGATGGAGAAGTATTAGGACGTTACCACGTTTCCCAGCTGACCCCATTCGTAGGAAGACCTGAATGCCTGCCAAGCCACCAGAAGCGTAGGAGGGGTAGATCAAAAATGAAACAACTCGCACGCGGGGACGCGCTGCCAAGTTATAGGGGGAGGATGTAGCAAGCGGGTACGTGACTCCCGTATCCGTTTCTCCGTCTTTTGTGGGAGACGTCCCGTGGTCCGACGCCCAATCGCCGAACGATCGGCGGCCAGTCAGCTTTTAGTTTTCAGTCGTGTTATATGTTGTGTTAACATCATACGCATTACAATATGTATTTTTGAAATTGGTAAACAGAATAAAAAATATAAAACATCGTCAAATTAAACTTATATATAATGATGAAAACATTTCAAGCGTCAAATATAATTTAGCAGATTTCTTTGGTTTGTGGTATAAAGAAAAGCGAACCCTTATCACGAGCGAAGGGATCTTTTTAAGATTTTCCAACCATTGACTAAGGGTGTTCACAAAACGCAACAACGAAAACGAGTTTCCGAAGATACGAAGGGTTATATTTATTGAGAAAGAAGTTTGAAAGAAGTTTCATTGGTTCGTTTTGTTTATAACGGTTTATTCTGTTGTAAAAGGCATTTATTTTGAGGACCCCTTACTTTTATTGTTTAGTATTTCATAAACAGGAAAAAAAGGCACTATTTAGTTAATCTGTTTCAAGTTGAGGAGCAAAAGTATACGAAAATAAGGACTCATATGTACTATGTTTGCTATAATATAGTAAATATATCTATAGTATATTATCCGTGCAGGGGCGGAGAAAGAATACTGATCTCTGCGGCCGAGATCGGCCTGTCGTAAAATTCGACAAAACGACTAGCTACGTGGTAGGGCCCCAAGCCCGTCTGGATGGCGACCACATTTGGTCTTGAGTATGCAGCTATAATAACTTTGTGTTGTGTTCCGGAATTAATGGCCCAAGTTCCTATACCCTCCTGGAATAGCAGCGTGTTCGCGATGCCACTGGCGTTGCAAACAACCATAGGCGACAGTAACTGCTAAATTCTAAGTGAGCCGTCTGCTGTTGTGATTTGAAAATTAGATGAAAAAAAGCGACAACAAAAAGAAACAAACATAAATAGGATTTAGCCTACGATATAAATAGAATACAAGTATGTTTTCTATAATCGTCTTCTCTTTGTTCGGGCTCTCTTATTATTTCGTATTACCTACTTTTCTGAAGTTTTCACTTTCTTTTCACTTCACAAGTTTTCACTGCCATGAGTTAATTTCTCACACACTTTTATTGGTGATTCATGAAATTGGCTATTATCTTTTGAACATAACTGTAAATTTTTATTTCAAGCCGATATTAGATTGTACGTGTTGTAAATAACGTAGTTTTGGACGAATTATTCCCTAGGAACGTGGTATTCGAAATATAAAAATGTCCGTCATGAGCTCCAAACACCTCATACGTGTTCCGAATGATAACTTGCGGATTTCATCCCGGTTTTTCACGTACTTTTTCAGATATCGGCAAAGCCTTATTTATGTTCAAGGCAAATGTTTTTATATGATTGAAAGGATTTTCAGTGATATTTGAGGTGTCTTTTTTGTTATAATGTATTATTTTTCCTTAAATTGATAGGTTAAGGATATTTGGATAGGTTTTATTAAATCATTATAATCAAAAATTCTCTGAAAATCATATACTAAATACGTAAATTACTTATATTTGCTGTGTATTGTCACAGAACCATCTGCAAAGGAATTAGCAAGTCAATTTAGAGCTTAGTGTTCCAGCTCTAATGAAAGTGGCCTTACTCAAAACAACTGCGCAGTTGGCCTCTATGCTTTTCAATTAGACATTTACAAGGGATGCATTCTCCTGTTTCGTATTATTATTATCACTGCATGCGATAATTATATTAAACACGGTTTAGGGGCCATCCATAAATTACGTCGCACGAAGCTTAGAACTTTTTAACCCCTCCTCCCGTCCGTCTCACAGATTCTCACATTTTTAATACCCCCTCCCCGAAATGAAAAAAGTTATTTTCATTTTTTCTTATATAATGTTTAATAAAATCAACATAAACCCAATATTTTAGATAACAGGGAAAGTAAACGACTAGTTAGGAAACAACAAACGACTTATTATGTTAACTGAACCAACTGACTAATTATGTTAATTAAAGATACAAAACTTAATCATATTGTGTCTATAGACTTTGTGTTTATAGACGTGGGTCCTTCATATCGAATATGAAGGAGTGGTTCTTCATATTCGATATGAAAGACGTCACAAAACTTTTGACCCCACGTGCCCTTTGTCACGTATGGAATCTGGTTTCTAAAATAAATATGAAGCATATGAACTTTTTTGACGCATTAACACTTTTACTTGGTATTTTTTTTATTAATTTATTTTATTTGTAGCTAAGTGCTATCGCAGCCAGAGACCAACATAGAAGTCAAAGTTTTGAATCCTATTACAGCATGCACAGCTTAGACAACTTTTCTAGGCTTATGTTCACATTATGACATAATTGCCAAGTTAAAGGAAAAAATGGTGAAGAAATCTGATATGGAGATCACAAACATGTGTTGGTTCCGGCATAAGACACCTAGTTTCTAATTCCTCAACGCAGATGGGGTGAAGGCAACTATTAAGTGGGTCGTCAGCTCAGCAGTTGCAGAGCAATTTTTTCTATTACTTCGTACTAATACTAATTTTCATATATTTATAGCTTGTCACTTTTAGTAAAAGTTATCAAATATTTAATATGTGCGTGTCTAAATATCGTTTACTAACATCGTTTGGATTTAAAATATAATAAGGATGTTGCTCTCTAAAAGAAGGCCTCTAAAAGTGAAAAAGAAACGCTAAAATATTTATTTTTGACCTTTCTTGAAACAAACATTTATTTTCTGTTTATAATATAATATAAAATTATATCTTTTTTTTTATTGCTGTAGGACAGCAGACAGGTTGACGGCCCGCTTAGAATTTAACAGTTACCGTCGCCTATGGGTTTGCAACGCCAGTAGCATCGCGAACACGCTGCTGTCCCATAAGGGTACAGGAACTTGGATCACTAATGCCGGAACACAACACAAGGTTATCATGGCGGCATACTTCAGACCAAATGTGGTCGACATCCAGACGGGCTTGAGGCCCTACCATGTAGCTATGGTGGATTGTTTTGTCTCCTTTTACGACAGCCGACCCCGGCCACAGTAGTTAGTATTCTTTGTCCGCCCCTGCACGGATAAGTCGCTAGAAGATCAACAATTCTGATAGCAACAATCTTCATACAAACACAAAATCCTTTTTCTCTTTATATATGAGACGTCTTTTACATGAAAAGAAATATTTCTTTTGAAGTTTAGTTAACTAACGCCTTTGATAAGAAAATTCACACGCTGGCGAAATCCTAATTCCACAAAGTAACTTTAAGCCTCACAAAGGATTATGCATATTATTTCGGAACTGAAATGTGAAGGTGAGTATATCGGAAGAGGATTATTTTGCTAGAAGAGAAAAAGGTATAAAGTCTAGGTGGATGGAAATGGCTTTTATTAAAGATTAGCTGACCCGGCAAACCCGGCGAACATAATGTATATATATTATATATATACCTAGTCAGGTCATAAGTATTGTCACACAGTAAAAACTTTTCTTTTAGAATGCTGGCCACAAAAAAGTTTATTGAATTAGAATTTCGAATTGTTCATGAAAATAAAAAAGGTATACTTTTAGAATTTTACTCATTTTAAAATATGGAGTGGACGCTTAAAGAAGACCGTGTTGCAGTTATTGTGTTGCATCGTTGCGGTTACGCGCCAATTCAAATTTTTAACATACTGAAAAATTTGAATATTACCAAAAGATTCGTTTATCGTACCATCAAACGATACAATGAAGACTCTAGTGTAGATGACAGGTCAAGAAGTGGTCGCCCTCGGTCTGTTAGGACTCCAGCAGTGATAAAAGCTGTGAAGGCACGAATTCAAAGAAATCCCAAACGTAAGCAGAAACTGTTGGCCCTTCAGATGGGGTTAAGCAGAACCACGGTGAAAAGGGTGTTAAATGAAGACTTAGGGCTTCGGGCATATCGAAGAAAAACAGGACATCGTTTGAATGCTCGTCTAATGGACCTGAGACTGAAGAGATGCCGCGCTTTGTTGAAGCGGTACGCGGGAAAAAAATATCGGGAAATTCTTTTTTCGGATGAAAAAATGTTTACCGTAGAAGAGAGCTACAACAAACAAAATGATAAGGTGTACGCACACAGTAGTGAAGAAGCGAGCAACCGTATTCCGCGTGTCCAACGAGGTCATTTTCCATCCTCGCTCATGGTATGGTTGGGAGTTTCTTATTGGGGCTTAACAGAGGTACATTTTTGTGAGAAAGGTGTAAAAACGAATGCTGTTGTGTATCAAAATACAGTCCTGACGAACCTTGTGGAACCTGTTTCTCATACCATGTTCAATAACAGGCACTGGGTATTCCAACAAGATTCGGCGCCAGCTCATTGAGCGAAGAGCACACAAGACTGGCTGGCGGCGCGTGAAATCGACTTCATCCGGCACGAAGACTGGCCCTCCTCCAGTCCAGATTTGAATCCGTTAGATTACAAGATATGGCAACAGTTGGAGGAAAAGGCGTGCTCAAAGCCTCATCCCAATTTGGAGTCACTCAAGACATCCTTGATTAAGGCAGCCGCCGATATTGACATGGACCTCGTTCGTGCTGCGATAGACAACTGGCCGCGCAGATTGAAGGCTTGTATTCAAAATCACGGAGGTCATTTTGAATAAACTTTAATGTCATAAGAATCTATGTTTTGTTAAGTTCATTTTGGTATATGAATGGTTACATAATTAATAAACTTGTTACAATTATTTTACATTAAACATGTGACAGAATTTATGACCTGACTAGGTATATATATATATATATATATATATATATATATATATATATATATGTGTAATAGTTAATTTTCTTCGAAATAGGATACAGGTTTTTGGCAAATGGCAAAAATAATTGCCAGGACAGCATTTGTATGGGAGCTGTACAAGCTTACAGAGAAATGCCCATATATATATATATATATATATATATATATATATATATATATATATATATATATATATATATATATATATATATATATATATATATATATATATATATATATATATATACGTTATGTTCTATAGCTAGAACTCAGTATACATTTAGTTGACTTATATTAAGAAAAATATAAGAATGGTCTTCTAAGTGTTATTGGAGTTTACTCCCTAAGAATCGATTTTCATAAATAGGGCACCCGGTATGAGAAAAATGTGAGAGTAAAATCTACTAATGAATGATCTCGTTACGTTTTTGGTGCGCGTGCACCGGAACACACTAAAAAAAACAAAACGATGTATCTCTCAGGGCAAAAATTATTTATTTGTTACAAGTTAAAGTTGATTTCACATTAAATGTTGTTTAACATATGTCTTTTCATTTGTAAGTGACAAGAGTAATTTATTGTTTTGCTCATTTTATATGACGAATGATCGTAAGTATTAGATAATGTTTTGGAGATTTGTGACTTTATTACTAGGTGCCATAGTTGTAATTAGGTTGAATTTAAAACTGTTTTAAAACTTTTTTTATATATGTATGTTATTAAAAGGTCAATAAACTTAAAAATAGTACAAAAAAGTGTAAAAAAATATTTTACAATTTTATTTAACAATATGAATATACGAAAGAAAGAAAGAAAGAAAATATGTTTATTTGATGTAACCATTTTACAACGAGTTAATAAAATTCATCAATTGTATATCCACCAAATTAGGTTGACCACTCAGCATGGTGCTGTGTTGGTATTACCTGACCCAGCGCTGGTTTTCAGTGCCTCTAATTTTAATAGCTTTTGCCAAAAGTCTCCAACGTTTGTTGCCTAGTTTCTGTACTGATATACATATATATCTGATTTGATTTTCAACCTCCTCACTCCTCACCGGTTCGATCCCGAGCCAATGGAGACTGAGTATCATTACTTTAGTCTTCAAAGGTAAGGGGTCGGTGCAGGAGTGCGGTAGTTACCGAGGGGTTAAGGTCATGTCCCATACCATGAAGCTCTTCGAAAGGATTATCGACTCTCGGATTCGACAGGAGTGCACTGTCTCGGAATGTCAATATGGGTTTCGCCCTGGTTACGGGACAATGGACCCTATTTTTGCCCTAAGGATTGTCGCGGAGAAATACAGGGTGAAGAATACGCCTCTGCATTGCCTGTTTCTTGACTTGCAGAAGGCCTTCGACTGTATTCCTCGCGCGATAATCTGGTGGGCATTGCGGTCCAAAGGGATTCCAGAGGCCTATATTGACATCATCCGAGACATGTACCGTGACTCCGATTCCGTAGTTCGGACCGCTGTTGGCGACACAAAACCTTTCTCCATCACCGTCGGTGTGCACCAAGGATCCGTCCTTAGTTCGTTTTTGTTTAGCGTGGTATTAGACGTATTGTCAGACAGCATCATAAACTCACATGAGCAGCCCCCGTGGCTGCTCATGTATGCTGATGATATCGCGCTGGCAGATTCAGACAGGGGTAGGCTGGTGCGACGTGTGACGTTTATTTAATGTTATTACAAGTTTGCGTGAATCGCATAGTTTTAGTGTAAAGCTTATTCAGTCATTTATTACGTAATCCATGTTATATTTTTGTATTATTGTATAATGCTCAGTTGTAATACCACATTCCCGAACACATTTACGCGGTTAGAATCCTTAAAAGAAATAATTAAATTACTAGCGAAAAGTTGCTCGTGTCTAATCCATAATAGACTAAAAGGAGTCTTATTTAATTTACCTCACCGCCCAAGCTTTGATGTTCTTCCATCCAAACTTTTATTCTTCACTGGATTACAAAGGTATTGGGAGAATTGTGTGGTTAACAAACATGTCAATCAATTTTGGCTACTTGGATTTGTTTTCTTTCATTGTAAACCTTTTACTGTCATTCATGATTCATTAAAGATGTGATTGAACAAATTATTTGCATAGCTGATATCCGCGACTGCGTCCGCGTTGCCTTCGTCATGAGGCAGATGTTGAAGCGACCGGACCCTCTCCTACACATGCGCGCTACACCGCTTGCACCACTTCTCCGCAGCAAGAAAACACATGTTTCTTAAAAGTTTAATAGCGATAAATTAAATGACGACATTGTAATATTTTTTTTAAATAAGGTCCAAGTGTTAAGAAATAAAAAATTTATTGAAATATAGTATAGTATTTATAGTAGTTATGCCTGAAAGAAGATGTAGTGACAAAAATTGAGAAAGGTATGCTGAGATGGTTTGGCCATGTTGAGAGAATGAATGTAGAACGATTGACGAAAAAAGTGTATAAGGCGAGTGTGAATGGAAGTGTTGGAAGGGGTAGACCTAGGCGGACTTTTCGAGACCAGATCAGGGACGTCTTGAAAAAAGGCCAGGTCAAAAGTACCCTAAACCGAAGGGCATGTATGAAGGGAATAATGAAAGTGTATGAAGCGAAACAAGTATGTAAGGATCGTAGCAAGTGGAAAGAAGTGGTCTCTGCCTGCCCCTACGGGAAAGAGGCGTGATTATATGTATGTATGTATGCCGTGATGCGCGCACAGCTGCATTATTTTATTTATGTAGATAATAATAAATGAATACACTGTTACAATCATTCACACAGCATTATCTAGTCCCGTTTATTAAGCAGAACTGTTGTTATATGAGTACTTCTTCTTTGTCGGTATCACTCTTGACAGAGTGGTCATGGTCATCACTTCAGGTGTTGGTGACAAGCTTCACAACACACCGCTACTCTTCTCTGATGGCCGCCTTTCTCGTGCATTCATATAGTGATGATGAGACATTTACTGCCGCTTTTATCTAGTCAGTCCATCTCACAGGCAATCTTCCTCGTGGCCTGATACCCGCGACCTTTCCCTGGACCACATGTCGCTCAATAGTCATCTCCCCTCGGCGGCATACGTGACCAAGAAACGTAAGGATACGATACTGTACCAAAAATGATAAACGCTGTTTGATGCCGAGTTCTTGAAGTATAGACTCCTTGGTACGGAATTCAGTCCACGATACTTCGAGCATTCTCCTCCAGCACCATATCTCTAGGGCGTCTGTCTTCTTCTTCTACTTCCCGCAGGGTCCACGTTTCTACGGCGTACAAGAATATGGGAAACGCAAGTGCCCAAACAAGCCGGATTTTTGTGGCTCTATATATGTTGCGATTCATCCATATTTTCCTCAACTTGTTCATTGCAGACCTAGAAATTGCCATACGCCTCTTCACCTCGTCAATATATCCACCGTTTTTCGTAATTAAGGCTCCCAGATAAATGTATGATTGCACCACATCACAATTAGCAATATAGTTTCTGGAGAATTGTTATTCATGCGGTCGACAATCATTACTTTTGTTTTATTCCGGTTTATCTTAAGGCCAAACTCAAGGCTAACGCGAAGAAGAACTAATCTTGCCGAGAAGTTATTCCATGTGTTGGGTACTGGGCGAACAAAGTGGTATCGTCTGCATATCGTAGGTTGGAGATCTTCAAGCCACCAATCGAGATGCCATCTGTCCAGTCTTCAAGTATAATCCTCATTATGAGCTCTGTGTACACATTAAACAGTAGTGGAGAAAGAATACTTCCCTGACGGACTATGGCGCTGGGGTGAAATGATTGGATTGAACGTCATCTATGCGTACTGAGACTGTGCCATCCTCATACAGTCTTCACAGGAGGTGTACCAGGTGTTTTGGAACACCCATCGCCGTCAGCGTTTCACATATGTAGGTGGGCTTATTCAATTCTCTGACTTTCTCTATAATTTGTCGAACTATCAACATTTGCTCGCGGGTTCCCTTCCCCTTAACAAAACCAGCCTGTTCAGGAGCAATTTCTTTGCTTAAGTAAGGCTTTAGACGCTTGTTCAGTACGTGTTGTAAAATCTTACTTGCGTGAGAGTTAAGAGCAATAAGTCGGTAATTACTGCACGTCTTGGTGGAAACTTTCTTGTACAAGGGGTCAAAAACAATGTGAGCCCATTCTATCGGCCATTGCCCCGTGAGCCATAGCTTATTGCACAGGGTGTGGAAGATTTTGACACCATGTTCGCCCGATGCCTTGATCGTCTTGATACGTATGGCATCTGCCCATGTGGCTTTGCCATTCTTCAGTTAGATAGCGACTCATATTTCATCTTTCAGAATATTGCTGGGGCTAGGATTTTTTCTTTTTCTTTTTTTTTGGTCTCGGGGAAAAGCATCTCTTGACGGGTTCCCCCGGCCCGGGGGAACCGAGGGATATGTGGGACTCCGGGAAAGATGTTTGGCCATCCGACTACCCACTAAAAAACCCCGCTGTTCTCCTATCGCCTACGCCCGGGCCCACGGATATATGGCCTGCCGATCTCGTGGCCCGGGCCGGCGCCGGCCCGCCCTTTGTCTCAAGGCGGGGCTCTTCTGAAGTGTTGGCGCCAGGGGGTCAGGGTTTCGTCCCCCCGGCGCTCTTCTATATTGTACGAGTTGAGGGGTCCCCGGAACAGCACGCGGCCCTCTCCCTCGCGGCAATAGTGCGGGCGGCGGATCCTCCCCCGAGGGGCCGCCCGCCGCCGCTTTCTACGGCGGCCGGAGGTCATTGCTCGCCCTCCGGCGCCAACGACGTGGCCTGCGTTGTCGTGAGGGGAGGGCTAGGGTTTATTATAAGTACTATTAACTTACTCGCACTATACTCATTACATAACACTTTAAGATCATTACATTTTTACTCAGGTTATATTTTCTTTAATATTTTTCTAACTATATATATTATACGTATGTTTATCATTGTCTCATCCGCCGTTAAGTCCTCTAGCAATAAGTAGATGTATTCCATCATATACGGCTTTTGATGTCTCAAATCAATGCTTAATAAAAGAATCTAGGTTTACTACTTTGGGAAATCAATCCGTAGGTGGCATAGCCGTAAAGGCGATCTCCAGAGCATCACCAGAAACCGTCATTCGTCGTGTTCAGTGAGTGATAGAAATTAATTAACTATTTCTATTTTATATGAAAATGTGTAATTTTCTCATCAACCAGATTTTGTATCTATGACTGCTCATATTATCACTCTTATATTCAAACTGCCTAAATACGTAATTCTTAATTAAAATAATTATTATATTAAGCGTCGCGAGGGTGAACGTCACAACATCCAAATTTCTTTATGGAATCCTAATCTCTATCATCAATGATACTCACGTAAGACAAAACTGCTGCACTCTTTGTAGCGTTGTTAAAAAAATACATTTGGGTAGATTTGGTTATTACAGACCACAGACATTTGAAACTTCAATCACAAAAGGAAAGATCGAATGATGACCTTCTTTTGTTGTTTATGAAAGCATATTATGACGCATTTTACCATGTTTAGAAACTAGATCACTAAAATCTAGCTCTGTGCCTGGATCTAGCACAGGCATATGCGGAGTGAATAAATTTTATTGGCAGTGGTAAATTCAATATTATTATTGTAATTTATATTTTGACGACCTCCGTGATGTAACGCATAATGCACTTCGTTCGGTCTGCTTGCTTAAAAATTATACATAAACATGGTTAATTTTTATTTATGTAGAAAATAAGTACATATTATGTAGTGTTACGTATTTAGCACAATCAATTTACCGCGAATATTTCCTAGTATCGAGTTAATCGTATCTAAACAAATGCATTGCCACCCCTATTCTACGACGACGCTGCCATCTCTCGATTCGTACATTCAAAATATACGCTGCGCACGCGTCGCGTCGATTTCCGTTTTTCTATTCCAATATTTCAAGAAATTAACTAGCGCAATCGAAAGTAGTTCGTGCCAGTACCAGCCTCCTACAGCCATAATCTAAGAGCCCCAGCAGCACGAAGACCGAGGTAAGTGGTCATGAATTTGTGTTGCGGAAAGTCCATTCCCGATACCGAATATATATTATATTTATTTATTTCTAACTATTGGTCAATAAAGCTTTTTTATTTTTCTTCGTGGATTGACTCTATTTCCTCATACCTGGAATCACATAACCTATGGTAATAATACTTACATCCGTTACATACTATTTCCTACATTTATAAACAGTTTCAGTAAACAAAGAACTTGTGATATATGACTGGCAGGATACAATCACTTAAATGTTTTTGGAGCATAGATAAGTTCTTTCACGTTTCGTGCCAAGTCGTTAGTAACGTCCAGTTTCAAGCATAATAAAAACCGCTGAAGTATTGCAGAGCACTCAGCGTTTTGTTGAATGATGTCTATATTTTTTTTCTTAGAAATAAAACTTTTTTTACAATTTGTAACAATTCGCACAGCGCCATCTAGGCCCAAAGTAATGACTTGTGTTATGGGCACTAGACAATTAATATACTACATGTATCTTTTTGTAAATAAATACATATTATACATAAGTGCAGACGCTAATCGAACCCGCGACTGCCCCACCGTTAACACACTGACGTGCCTTAGCCATTACGCCAAGGAGGTTGTTAATTTAATAATATAGAAAACCTAAATGTGAGCAAGTTTCGCATCATTGAGTCAGTCATTTGGGGGCTATATCGCTACAGACAAGTATAAATATAACCGAGGGTTAAGAAAGCATTTCTTACGTAGCATTATTGCCTCACAAATTGCGTGTAACTAGTTCCAAGCGGCCATTGGACACAGGAGCAGTCAAGAACTCGCTTTGTCAAAGTTAACCGAGCTAATCGAATTAACGAACTAAGGACGCGTTGTTCGAATACACACGTTATAGAGGTAAATGCGATGAACTCTAAGATGTTGCTTATACATTTATTTTTTAATTCACTCCTTTTTATTGCTTAGGACTACCAGATAGGCTGACGGTCCACTTAATAATAATCAGTTATCGTTGCCTCTGGGTGCTACTGAAACCTGAGTCAATAATACCAGAACACAACACAATGTTATTTATTATAGCGGCGTAATTATAGACCAAGGGTGATTCCCATCCAAACGGTCCATTTACGACAGACCTACCCCGGCCGTCAGGTACAGTATTCTCACCTCGCTCCTGCAAGGAGCAAGGCTGATGAAGAACCAAGTTTCTTGGGCTTTAACATATTGCTATGTCTCCAATGATTCGATGCTTCTGATAGGTTACCATCATGATATAGCTATCCTCGAACCAATCTAGTTTTGATACCTACCCCACCTACTATGATCCATTAACTGGAACATTTTCTATTACCTCTTCTTCTTAGTCGTTTCACTCTTTACAGAGCGGTCGTGATCAACTGGTAGTTGGCTGGTAGCTGGTACTATTAGAGGCAGATATTGTTCGCTGTATGATTTTACGCCATTTCTTGCGATTCAGAGACATTCTGGTGCACTCATGCAAAGGCCCGCTCACAGCCGATTTGATCTGGTCGGTCCATCGCATGGGTGATATTCCACGTGATCTGGTCCCCCTCACTTTGCCCTGGACAACGAGACGCTCTATGGAGTCATTGTTTCGCCTTGAAACGTTACCTCTTACTGCGTTTGTGACTTTTCATCTCTTTTTAGCGTATCATCTCGTATCGTAGGTAACGGTAATCTTTTCATTAGGCATTCAACCTACATTCCGCTCTCCAGCTATTAAAATATTAATACATTTTTAGGGGATGTAGGTTGGGTGTCGATTCCCTAATTATTTGTTGTGTTGTTGCAGTTAGTGGCAGAGTCTCGGCGGGCCTCTGGCAATGTTGTAGATGGTGTTCGTACCCGCCGATGTGGAATACGTCCAATAAAACACACTTCACTATATTTGTATATCTTGTATATTGAATTATTTACAAAAATTACAATTATGGGCACGTTTTAAATAACAAATTTTGGAGCAGATGTTGACGACATGGAAACTCGAGCCATAAGGGCGAATTGCGTAGTCTTTTTGTTTTTTGGAATTTTGAATATCATTGAAATCTCGTCGACCATGACTATATGGAGAAAAAACTATTTGTTAAACAACCAAAAAGTATTTACGCGTAGTGTAAAATTTAAAATAAATGATGCTAATATGTTTTGACGTAAAAATTTAAATTAAAAAATGTGTTGTGCGACCTGAGGGGTCGCTACACATTCAACCATTAAAGCTTAAAATGGTGTTGATTAAGTAGAGAAAATACCATGGTAAATTTAAAGTTCGTTCAACTTTCTGACCTTTACACCTAATTATATAGTTACAATGTAACCTTCTGTTAAAAATAAAATCCCTCTAATCAATATTAAGCGTGGGTAGGACCGATGTTTTCAAACAAAAACAATTTAAGGGAACCTTCGGGACAACATTCAATTTTACTTCGTAAACTATGGCTATGTCGAAACAACCCTACATATATTTTTGACATGAGAAAATGTAATTCACGTTAGTCGTGTATCTTATATAAAACTCGTGAAGTTTTCATGAAAAAAGATGTTATTCTGTAGTACGGTTTTTGTCGGAACGCTTAGCGAGTAACGAATGCAATTTCTACCCGAAATACGGATGTTTTTTTACTGCTGAGGAACAGAAGATTGACTGACGGCCGCGTCGGTATACTGGTTAAAAAGCAGGGGTGGTTGCAGTGCAAACGGGCATCGGCCCTACCGCCAAGGGTCAACCTGGCCACAAGGTCCATAACACACGCGCTCTGCTGATTACTTTGGGACTATTAGACAGCACTCTGTCTATATTCAAGGTATATTTATTATATCCACTGTCGCGTGGTTAATTAGTGGACGCGCACTTACAAGTTCGGGGTCAAAGCCCTGATTGCGTCCCCTTCCCAGTGAGTCGCAATCACTGCAGGAGGCCAGAAGACAACAGGAATCGAACCGAAGAGCTGGACGTCGGTGCGCAATTCATTCAATGGGAAGAATGTCCCGTCGAGAGGCGAACGATGAGAATGTAGCCTACACTCAAAGTCCCAATTAATCAATTTCAATAGGGACTCTATACGCCTATGTAGAACCCGAAATGAGGGGTTCAAAATGTACATTAACAATTATTAATTTAATAAAAGCAAACTTATATTCTGATTATCGGGAGCGGACGATCAAGATTTAAAAATGTTGTTACCAGACACCAATAAATGAACGAGTCTTTGCTATGCTCCCGAGTGTTGCAATGCAGTGGCTGCGAGTGTGGGGGCTGCAATATGGTCGACCTGCGTCACACGCAGCTCAGCCAGCGCTCCATCACTGCAACGCTCGAGTGTCGCGGCAAATGAGCGGGGAAAATTTAATTTAAAAAAATCTATTGTAACATTATGGTACATCATTAGTATACAAATAAGTATACTTCATTACACTGAATCAGAACCTTTCCACAGCTGATCACTGTGTACCAGCTGATGAAGTTGGTTTGGATCTCGAAGTTCTCAGAGAAACATTTATTTCTAATATTATACGCAAATATGTGATTTGATAAAAGATACCGTATAAAAGTCACCCATTAAGGCCCATACATTCTTTATACAGGGTTATTGGTAATAACACGTATTCCCGTTAGAAGGTAATAGCGGTGACTATTTGTGATAATTTTAACTCCCATATACATTATACAAAAGTGAACCATTTTTGAGTTATCATGTTTTTTAGCTTTTTTCAAAATAAGTCAAAAGGTATCAATTTAAATTTCATTTTTTCTACTGATTTATATAAACGATTAAACACTGGTTATCTATTAATATTAAAACAACAATTATCGGTTCAAATTTAAAAGTTCAAGAGGTAAAACCATATTACTTCAATATTTTTTTGAGATTATTTTCCACTAAAATGCCATAATATAAACAAATGTATTAAACTTGGCTTGCAGAATATTTTAAAATCATCCGTTTTCTTAGCTCTCCAACAATGCATAACAACTAGGATCATATTACATAAAACTGAAAAAAAAAATGATCAAAAAGAAACCAGGCGGAAATTCATATTCGAACTAAAGTTAAGTCGTTCTTTAAAATTTCCATAAAATTATTTAAAAACAATACCCAATGTAAATAAAACAAAAAATATAAATTAAAAATAAAATTTAGAACCAGTAACAGTTTAGTAGTTATAATAATAAACAATTAATAATAAGTAACAATTAAGACATTTTGTAATTTAGCCATATTAAAGTTCTTGCGCGAAAAGGAGTCACTATTGTGTACGCAAAGTCGCATTTTTTTCTGAGTTGTTACTTAACTACTGAAGTAGTCAAATTATTCCAAATCGCATTTGCTGCGTTTATAATTCTTGTTTTCAGTTCTTTCACGGATGACACAGGCGAGAGGTCGTAAACTAGGGCTTTCATGTGACCCCAGACATAGAAATGAACCAGCATTAAGTTCGGACTCCTCGGAGGCCACGGATCGGGTCCGCCTCGCTCTATCTAACGATTAGGAAAATGGCTATCGAGCCATCGCCTAACATTGACATCAAAATGTGCAGGAATCCGTCTTGCTGGTATGGTAGCCGGTATCATGTTTAGCCTTGTAGCCAAAGGCACGTCTTCGAGGAACTCAAACATTTCATTTGTAAAAAATTTTGCGCAAGCTACAGCATTTAGATTGCTCGGTAAAAAATATTGTGAGATTAAATTGTGGTTAATTATTCCCATTGATCGAAAAACGGCGTTGCGACCCTTTTAGCCTCTTTTTATTTGAATTTATGCACTTTCTGATTCCAATAATGTTCATTGTGGTAGTTAGTAATCCCATCTTGATCGAATATGGATTCGTCGGTCCATAGGAATTTTTTGAAAGAAGACGTGTCGTCTAACTCCGCATTTAACATGAATCTACAGAAAGCAACTCTCCTTTCAGGCTCTTCTTCGTGAATAACTTGCACAGGAGTATAATGGTAAGGATAGAATCCTGCATTATGGACCATTATGGCCATGCTTTCCATTGTGTTACAGAGAGTCGTGTGGCCACGGTGTTTGTCAAAATTGTTGGTTCATCGATAAATTCTTACAGAATATCCTCTTCGTAATTAACAACATAGACTGGTCGTCTCTGAACACTAATAGTTTCTCGGGTTCGCCTATACATTCCATTAAAAACTGATGCATAGGGTAACCGGCGCTTAGTAAACCGACGCAAATAATCTTGATGAGCAGCTTCACTCTTAATGTTGCAAAAACCGTTACATAACACAATATCGGCGTATTCTTGCAAACACCCATAAGCAATATAACTGCAAAATTCTAAGCGGGCCGTCCGCCTGTCTGCTGTCCTACAGCAATAAAAAAAGACAATATTAAGAACTGTTTTCAACTGATCCTTTGGGAACAAAGTGCTTCTCGAAATTGCCTAGAAGGCTCGCTTTATCGATTTTGTACTTAAATGTACGATCTCATGTTACGTACTATTTTTATTTTAATATTGTATTTTAGACAAAAAGAGAGTGTTTATGTTTACATTTTAGATAGACATCACAAACATGACCGTATATTTAGTGAAGATTTATTGCAGCATCTCTATACAAAATAGTGATATATAGACGCTAAAGAGTAAAAAAACAAGTATTTATCAGCTTCTTCTTCTTCTTGTTCCTGTCCTTATCCCATATTATGTGGGGTCGGCACAACATGTTCTCTTCTGCCACTCTCCTCAGTTAGCGGTCATCTCAACATTCTTTTTAACTATATCGTCTTTTACGTCCAGATTATTCCATCCGTCTTTTCTTTGGTCTACTTCTCCTCCTGTATCCATCCACTCCCCTTTCTCTCATTTAGTATGTATATACATACAGGTATGTATCTGCTATGTGTTAAAATAATGCGCTTTAAGTTGAATATGTAAAAGACCGCCTGAAGAGCTTTAACATCTCAGACAGTATGTAAATTTGTAATGTTTTGTTCGAGCTTCCGGAGAGATCTGTGCTTATGTGTCGACGTTTTATGGTACCTAATTGCTTGTCATCTTATGTAAACCCTGCAGCTGGTCAGATCCACATCATGTTATCTATATATAATACGTGAAGCGAAAACTTTGTATCCCTTTTTACGAAAATTGCGCTTACGGAGGAGTATGAAATGGCACACTTAAAATTTATATGAAGGAGAAGCGCAGAAAGCTATTTTTTGCCTAAAATCCATTAGAAATCCATTAAATTAATTAAAATAAATATTACGCACACTACTGCTCGAATTACACACAACATACACACACATGCATACCGTACTTACGCTTTTGTTTTGTTTTTTGAAGTGAAAACTTCTTTAGCGGCGTTGGACACTTTTTTGTGATGGGTAAAAATGTTAAACTCGCGTCAGGACACGTGACCTGATTGAAAATTCGTAAGACGGTGGGAGTTTTGCTCCAGTAATACCAACCTTATTAATAATAACTTAAGGCTTATTTTATAATGTAACTTCATATAATTGATGATATAAATCTAAGGTCAACTTAAATTGGAAATGAAAAATTTTCGAAAATGATAATTTTGAACTATAAATATTTTTGAAGTGAACTATAACTTCTTTAGCGGCGTTGTGCACTTTTTTTGTGATGGGTAAAAAATGTTAAACTCGCGTCAGGTCACGTGTCTTGATAGTAAGAATTTGTAAAATGTAACATGGAGTTTTGCTCCAGTAATACCAACCTTATTAATAATGACTTAAGGTTTATGTTATAATGTAACTTTTAAATGATTGCATTGCATTACTTTTACATATCTATTCAAATTGCGACTTTATTACAATGAAATACAGTTGAGTTTTTGATGTGAAAACTTCTTTAGGCGCGTTGTGCACTTTTTGGGTGAACAATTTTTGGTTTGTAAAGAAGTGTTAATGACCAATTTAAACTTTAATCCTTGATCATAAACACTTCTTTATAAACCAAAAATAATAATCTTATAGCTCGACGATACAATTCACAAACTACTTAGTTTTCACTTCTATCGGCAGTCCCCAAAGACTGCCCCGCATGTTTTTTTTTTTATAAGAGTTTATCTCTTATTCTATGACAATTCGTTTTATACGATAAAATTATTACAGTAGAAAAAAGAAGTTACTTTATGTATAATATATTTGCAAAAACATTTTGTTTTTGTTTGCAGAATTTATCCCTAAATCAATTTAAAAATAAATATACAATCATCGAGCAAAGTGCAACACGTAAATAAATGTGATAAAAGCAGCAACAGTTAGACATATATGACCCCGGCCAGCAATAACTGATAACAATATTTATATAAAACATTCCAATATAATTAAATCTTTAGTTGATATACATTAGAGAAACGGAGCATTCGAGTGTTTTCACTAGATACATATATCTAATATTTAAATACTACTTTGTAATTACCTTAAATTACTTGTGTAAATATGAAGATCCTATTTGTGGTGATACCAGTTTTAAGCATTTTAATAGTCAAAACAAATGGTGGTGTGGTAGATCGCGTATATGATGGCGCTGCAGGAGCTGTCAACTCTACAAAAGAAGCTATAGGGGGTCTGTTCTCTTTTGGGAAAGATTTGGTTTTCGGTAAAAACAACCCTTATCCTGATAAAGAGACCGGTCATCACAATGATGGGATTGTCGGTGGAGTTATGAATACTATTCATAATGGGGCAGATTTTGTCCGGAGCGGTGTTAGCAAAGTTATGGATCAAGAGTATAGTTTAAGACAAAAATTTATTGGTATTTTTAAACATGATTCTAACAAAGATGCAGGGGGCAATCAGGGTACGCATGACGCTCAATTAAGCCAAGGTGATACAAATCTAGATAATAAAGATGAAAAACCAATTTATCACTACGGTGAAGGACTTTTAGACGTCAGAATGGCGAATAATATGAATAAACACTTTACAAATAGTCTTGATAATACGAAGAACTATATAAATGGTATTAATGGCGATATTTATGACAAAGTTGTTGAAGAATATGATAATTTCAAAAATAATATAAATATGCATTCAAATAATGCTATTGATAATACACAGAAGCTAAAGAAGATACTGATGAGAATCTAAAAACTATCCAAAACCAATTAAGTAGAAATATAAGTAGTTTGACAAACGATGGAAAAAATGGGCTTAATAATATGGTAGATACCATTAAAAGCTCATTGGATAAAGAGAAAGAGAATGAAATTTTAAGTACAGTGACAAATAAAATAAATGAAGGTGGAGTGGTTTTTCGTGATAATGTTATAAGTAATGCAGGAAGTTTAGATCAATTGTCTTACGGCCGTAATTAAAAATTATATTTAATATTAAGAAAATTTTCATCGGCTTCAAATGTTGTACATGCATATTACGAGTATATTTAAATACCCATTCTTCCAAAATAAATGTGGTAATTATATTATTATTATTCTAAATCAAATAACTAACTCTAACTTATGTAATAAGTCGATCTGTAAAATTTGTTTTTTATTAATAAATAAAAATAGCGAAATAGCGAATAATAAATACTTAAGACAATTTATATTTAACTTTCATTGACAAATATAAACTGGTGTTAAATATTAATTATACGATGATAAATTAAATTACGGAATTCAGGACTACCTTTTTATAACGAATATAGAATCCTTTCTAATTTCAGACAATACCTATTATTACCAATACCAATTTGCATTGGTAATATACTATTGTAAATGCTAGTTTAACGGACTAAACTTAATGAGAAGAATATCAACATCGAAATAAAATAGCTTTCTTGTTAAATGGTGCAAGGACATTTGAAAAGTGTAAGATAAACGATATGCGAGTAAAACAGAAGCCTTTAAAAGACGTGTTTATACGATAAGAAAGACATATAGCCTGTAATGGCGGCTATAAATATATTTGACTAGCAGCCCGTCCCAGCTTCGCATGGGTATTTAACAAAAAATTAAACCCTTCTATTTTTTTTCGGTCTCGGGGAAAAACCTCTTTTGACGGGTTCCCCCGGCCCGGGGGGACCGAGGGATATAAGGGACTCCGGAAAAGATGTTCGACCATCCGACTACCCACTAAAAAACCCCGCTGTTCTCCTATCGCCTACGCCCGGGCCCACGGATATATGGCCTGTCGATCTCGTGGCCCGGGCCGGCGCCGGCCCACGCTTTGTCTTAAAGCCCCTTCTAAAGTGCTGGCGCCAGGGGGTCAGGCTTTCGGCGCTCTCTTAACAACTCTATGAGTCGAGGGGGGCTGCGGAACAGCACGCGGCCTTTTCCCTCACGGCAATAGTGCGGGCGGCGGATCCTCCCCCGAGGGGCCGCCCGCGGCCGCTTTCTACGGCGGCCGGAGATCGTTGCCCGCCCTCCGGCGCCGACGACGCGGCCTACGTTGGTGGGAGGGGAGTGCGGTGGCGGACTCCCGCTCCCGTTCCGCCGCCTCCCTTGCAGACACTACTGCCTCGCAAAAGGAGGCGACGGCCGTCCATCCAGGATCGCCCCCGACCATGGACAGAACCAGGGCCGGGAGCGACAGGTCCGCGGCCAATTCCGGACGGGACTCGCATCCCCGTTGCGTGCTAGTCAGGCGTGTGTACGACTACCAGACGACACTCCAGAAAAAGCAGAGTCGCTTGACGTCGTAGCCCGCCCAGCAAGACCAACCGACAGCGAGGATGCAATTCCCGCCCCGGGAACACTCTCTGTGCAGGCGCAGTCGAAATAGGCATGGTTTTGACTACCAAATCAGGTCCCATGGTAGAACCCGGGACCCCAATCAGTATTCGCAACCATCCCATCGGGGAACATGCCACGAACAGAGAGCTAAGTTGGAAAGGATGTAAGAGGTAGACGGAAAGAAAGGTAGGACTCTGTCGCCTCGAACGGAGAGGGGAGTGAAGCGACGGATGCTCGGGCACCTCGGGTACGCACACCCGTGCACTCCTCGGACAGAGGAGCGCCCCTGGGGGCAAACCCTTCTATTTGCGTCAGGTTACTAAAAAAATAAAATTATAAAGAAAGTTTGAATATTATTATTTCTATGAGCTTTTATTTTAATGATTTTTTTTTGCTATTACTTTTTATTTATTTTTCGTTATTTTTTAATAAGTATTCTAAATTTTGTAAAACCCCAGTGACGCACGCCTACATTGCATAATGTGCTGCCTAGCTAGCCGAACAGGGTGAGCGGCTACCACGCAACATTTTTCTAATACTTACATTTTTAAACTCGTGATATCTTTCGAATGGAATATCCGAATTGAATAATTCAAAAAGTTATATAAAGGTATTGAAACAGTTTTGAATATTAAGTAATTTATTTTGATAAGGATTAATACCAAGATCCAAATAAAGAGCCTTTTCTAGGGGCGGCATTTCAATTAATTTTTTAAAATAAAAGAACACTTATTGTGGCATAACTATAATAGTTAGACATATGCTGTCGCGACACTTTTTGTAAATAATGATGTGTTCTGCAAAGTTGTAGTACATTATTTTATTCTATCATCAATAGTTTTCGCAACGCATGCGATTTAAATAATATTTTAGGTAATTTTTTTACACTTCGGGTTACATTATTAGAGTTTTAGTAAGGATCCCTAATTTTTTTGAAAATATAATATAGCCTATGTCACCCGGGGATAGTGTAGCTTCCCAACAATAAATGAATTTTTTAAATCGGGTCAGTAGTTTCGGAGCCTATTCAAAGCAAACAAACAAACAAACAAACAATCAAATCTTTCCTCTTTATAATAGTAGTATAGATATAGATATAGACAAACAACTTACGGCGTTAGTACAAAAAATACGTAAATTTTGTAAGACGTGACGATTTCTATTTCTTCGATAAAAATCTTCTTTGCGAGTCCAACAGTCAACAGGCCTATTTCCTCTCAATATGTCGTCAATTTCCACTCTGCCTATTTCTTAGGCATAGAACGTAACTATATTATGCCTGGTTCTCATCCTTTTACCACATATTGTAGAACTATAGTAGTATGTTAATAATTATATTTGTTATTGACGAAGAGTGTTTATAGGACTTTTAGAGAGCCTTTTTGAAGTCAAAAAAATAAACGCTAGAGTAATAATATATCACGCATGATATATTATGACTGATCTTAAATAGAATCTTCCAGGAAGCATAAATTTGTTCCACGCTCGAAAAACATTCCTACTACCAAATAAATTGAACACACCGGGAAATAGAATTTTAGAATTGAATCCAATTTATTTCTGGACGCAACGTTTACCTGCATTGCAAATTGAAAAAGTTATCTCAAGATTTTGAACGTTTCCTTGAGAATATAAATCGGGTGCTCAAAAAAGCTTTTTTATGTTTACGACATGATTATAAAGAAGGATATTTAAAAATATTACTGTGGTTTGAATTTATTATTAATAAACCATACCCTTTGTCGGAAAAGCCATCCCTTTAAAATTCTTTTTTTAGCATTGTTCAGTCAACATTGTCAATCCAGCTATTTCGGATATCTCGAACAAATAAGCATTGAGCCAGAAACTGTTATAACTGAAATTTGGAAATTGATTTGTGAGTTGCGGTTTATTTATTATTGCGCCAAAAAATGGCAAGAATATTTAGGGAACTTAATTTTTTTTCTTTCAAGTTGTTTAACAATATAATAGTGAATGATTTCATGCACTAATCTATATATGCCAGGGCTTCTTAAACTATGGGTCGCGACCCCAAATGGGGTCGCGTAGCAAAATTCTGTGGTCGCGAGAGTCCATGTACAAGTGAAAGAAAGAAAGAGCTTTAAAAGTACTATGTTACATAGTAATTGTTTTTTTGTGTATTGTATGATATGTAGAACAAAAAAATCTGTAAAACGAAAGTGATTTCACTGTGTGAATGAGTACTGTTGCAATAATTTTTATTTTTCTCAGTAATAGTAAATGCTATCGCTATGATTTTTGCTTATTTTGTGAGAATATTAGTCTACTTATGTATTGTGTTTAATTGCAGGCCTAACTGTTGAATTTGCGCATCTGGGACATGTAAAGTTTATCTAGAATTACGGCTCGCGCCGCCAGTTTTTTGTACAAAATTAAACGGCTGTAAATAAATTATTTTGTATGAAGAGTTGTACTGTTTTATTTTTTAGCCTAATGTATATATAATAATCTTTGTAATTTACAATAAAAAAACCCTATGTCATCGATTTAATTTTTGAATTATGATCGTTTAAACACAAGTGGTGCTCAAATACGCGCTACCTCTGTGTTCAGCGTATCGTAATTATACACCATATGTATATGTATATTGTTACCTAATAAATAAATCATCAAAAAATATTAATTTATTTTTCTTTTATATTTGTATGGGGTGTCGTCAAGAAACTCGCAATCATAAATGGGGTCGTGAATGACAAAAGTCTAAGAAGCCCTGATCTATGCTAAGGTTGTCAGGAAGACTATGCTATTGGTAATAACACCGCCTGCTGATATTATGCTACGATTTTATAAAATTTATCTGATGTAACAAATTTTGGCATAAAATACTGCTTATTTCATATTTTATTTTCCATACAAAACACTGAAAAAGCTCCTCGCATTATAAAATACAGTAATTGATTTATAGTCGTCCTACGGTCTTCCGTCCTATGTATATTCATATCCTACATCTATTTAAAAAAAAAGAATCAATTGAATACCACGAAAAACAACAAAAATGAATAATACAATGAGATCATATCGGTTGAAAATTGCATAGTGTGCGCTTCGTCAGTCAAACATATTAATTCCACTGTTATTGTTTACACAACCTAGAAATTAATGTCAGCTATTCGATTATTATTGTTGAACATAAATGCAATCTTTACACTTACATATAAGCAAAATTAAAGCACTGTCTAGCATGTAAAACTGCTTTAAATGCAATTTACTTTAAACTGTGTTTTATTTTCTTAAAACCATACACTTGAGTAATGACGTATTTTTGTTTTCCTTTCTCAAAACGTATCACTAGTAGGTTTCTCAAAACGTATCAAACGTATGTAAATTTGGTTTAGCGAGGCACTGCTCCTTCTTTCCTTATTGAGGCAGCAGATTTCTTGAGCCTCCTAATTTGATTGATGAGAGTAAGAGATTAACAAAAATTATCTTTTCCTTCTTCTTCATCATTTAAAGTTCGATCTTGATTCAATACTGATAAGTATAATTGTTATTAGCGGTGTTTTGTGTCAATGTTCTTTTGTGATAATTCTACTTTTACCAAAGTATTCCCTCCAAATATAGAAGCAAAAGATCTATCAATAACAAAAGCGATCTTAGCTATAATACTCTCGCTATATTTTTACTCACACAGTTGTCATGCTTCCGGTATAAACCTTAGCATATTTTAATAAAAAGGCGACACTAGTATTTAGGCGGCTATTGAATAACCTAGTCAGTGTATTATTACCAATCTTATAACTATTTATTTGTATCCCCAGGATTACAGATAGCTTTCGAACCGATCACCGCGTTTGACCCCACCTTTTTTCTAAGGGCACCGCGAACACGCCGCTGTCCCGTAGGGGCTCTGAAATATGGGTCACAAATGCCGGAACACAACACAAGGTTACTACGGCAGAATAGAGACAGGTGGTGGTTGCGATACAGATAGGCTTGGAGCCCTAACACCTAGCTAGGTATGTTTTGTCTCCTTTTACCCAGGCAGCAATTTATCAGTATACTTATTCTTATTTATGTTTTTTTCTCTGCTCGGAGAAAAACATACATAAAGGTCAAACTTGTAAATCCATAATTTCGTGGCCAAACAAAGTTCAGCATCAAAGCTTGTCCTCTTATAATCTTATAACTCTACCTATTTCTTAAAACATTCATAAACTAATACTGAATATCAATAAAAAATTCTAACTAATATAAATGCGAAAGTGAGTTTCTTTGTTACGCCTAAACTGTTAAACCAAATAGTCATAGATTGGAGCTTGCAGAAGGACATAGTCTACTTTTTTATATTCTTAAGGCAAAACAATGTTTGCCGGGTCATCATCATCATTTCAGCCGGAAGACGCCCACTGCTGGACAAAGGCCTCCCCCAAAGATCTCCACGATGATCGGTCCTGCGCTGCCCACATCCAACCTATTCCGGTGATCTTGACCAGATCATCGGTCCATCTTATGGGGGGCCTACCAACATTGCGTCTTCCAGTACGCGGTCGCCATTCGTGGACTTCTGCCCCAACGGCCATCAGTCCTTCGAGCTATGTGCCCAGCCCACTGCCACTTCAGTTTTGCAATCATCCGGGCTATGTCGGTGACTTTGGTTCTCCTGCGAATCTCCTCATTTCTGATTCGATCTCGCAGGGAAACTCCGAGCATAGCCCTCTCCATTGCCCTCTGAGCGACCATGAGCTTTCTCATAAAGCCCATAGTTAGCGACCACGTCTGCGTTCAGTAAGTCATCACTGGCAGCACACATTGGTTAAGAACCTTCGTCTTGAGACACTGCGGTATTTGGGACGAAAAGATTTTACGGAACTTCCCGAACGCTGCCCATCCGAGTTAAATTCGACGAGTGACCTCTTTCGCGAAATTGGACCTGCCTAACTGGATCGTTTGACCCAAGTAGACGTATTCGTCAACAATTTCGAGAGTACAGTTGCCAACTGTTACGGGGGTAGGTGCGACATGGACATTAGACATGATCTTCGTCTTGTCCATGTTCATTTTGAGACCTACTCCTTGGGAAGCAGTACTGAGGCCATCAAGCATATGGCTTAAGTTTTCCATGGTCTCAACCATAATTACGATATCATCTGCGAATCTAAGGTGTGTGATGTACTCGCCGTTGATGTTGATACCCAGTCTGTTCCAGTCCATGCCGGGTCAACTCGTATTTAATAAAGAAACATAAGCCTTAAGAGATTAATTAACATAGTTATTAATATTTAAAAACGATTAACATTATCGCCCTTATTTAAATTCAAAGTATTAACTCTCTTAAGTATGAAATCTTGTTGGCCGAAAATATAGAAATCAGATTTCTGCAAAGGTTCCGCATAAAATTATCATAATAAATGCATAAATTTTTTGAAGTAGTTAATATATGAAATATTATATTTTACTGCTACTCAGAGTTCAATAATAAGTACCATTATAGTGTACCACAATTCAGACCACGTTCACCGGTGACACTTCCATTACTCATACTCTAAAACCCCTCAAACTCAAAAATGAAACACAACGTTAGAACTACATCCTTTTAGCAGTTTTAGTGCGATATCTTTTGCGACTCATTGACGGATTTTAAAAGGAAATTAATCATATATTTTCGTGAAGATTAAGTTAATTTACGTTAAACGGTAAAATAAATATTAACATTGTCAAACTGTAGACAAAGTTGTGTACGCCTGTCATTGGCATGTATGCATATATGTATATATTTGTTATGTTTGTTATATCATGGTCTTATTTAAGGTGTACTGTGCTGTTGGTGTACCTATAAAAATAAATAAATAAATACACTGTCGTGACGGGAAAATTGTTTTGAGATATATTCGAATCTATTTACGAGTATACATATATTACTACTTGACCCGGCAAACGTTGTCCTTGCATATAAATTAAAAAAAAGTAGGTCCAATCTATGACTATACCGAAAATCATCAATATTTGTTCAGCGGTTAGGGCGTGAAAGCGTAACAAACAAACTCACTTTCGCATTTATAATATTAGGGTAAATACGGGTATCTAAAGTTACTTTAAATTCTTCAAACTTTTCTTGATATTCAGTTTAGTCTCCTGGCACGCGGAATTCCAAACAAGATTCAGTGTTCTAATCAAAATAATCACAAAAAAATACACAATAAGGAAACGCGGGTTGGCTCTAATAGCCTGTAAATACACGCACAATTGCATGTGGAGGGAAATATTGGAGTAATGAGCCCCTTGGAGGTAGTGTGCCAAGGTCTTGTGAGTTGGAACAATAAGATTTCATCATTAAGTAAGAATTATGTGTTTTCTGTGAAGGATTGTGTGTGTAAGCTACGATTAAAGCTTTACCACTAAATAGGAATGATTTTTTTTATTACTGTAGGACAGCAGACAGTCTGAAGGCCCGCCTAGAATTTAGCAGTTACCGTCGCCTATGGGTGCTTGCGACGCCAGTGGCATCGCGAATACGCTGCTGTCCCATAAGGGTACAGGAGGGTCACTAAAGCCGGAACAAAACGCAAGGTTATTATGACGGCATACTTAAGGCCAAAGGTGGTCGCCATCCAGACGGGCTTGAGACCCTACTACGTAGCTAGGGTGGGTTGTTTTGTCGGTTTTTACGACAGTCCCACCCCGGCCGCAGAGAGGTTAGTATTCTTTCTCCGCCCCTGCACGGATAGATTATGTATCTTAACGAGGGTACTAACTGGATATTACTGCATAAATACGAGTGTGGTCTAAAAAGTTGGTCACTTTAAAACTATAAGGATCAGGGATAAAAAAATCTACAGGTTTTGTAATGAGGCAGATGAAACGCCTTATACCTGTAGTGCTATTGGTGATGCATAAACGTAACCTCATTCTGGGAAAGCAAACGCTTAAACAGGATGAAGTGCGTGTTGCTGTCAAAAGACTGCTGCAATATATAACCGTGCCTGCCTTTCTCAATGTGCCTTTATGTATGGTATTCATAATAGTTCATTATTAGGTGAAGTGATTTTAAGATGAACAGACAGTAATAGCGGCTTTCATAAATAATAAAGGATTGTGATGAATTTCATTGGCATTACTTAAATTTTAAATGCATCTTTCCGTGATTGGATTTCATGTGAACAAACAATCTTCATAAAAGCAATTAATTTCTATTCGTATGATCAGGACATCTGAAGCTTTTCATAACAATGAACAAATCTATGTTGTTTCCACGTCTCCGCTCATCTCATCTCTCACACTAATAACATCTGCTGAAAATCGAACACATACTATTAAATAATTTATTCTAAAGTATTTTTCTGTCGCCTAATCTTAAATAGGGAAGCTAAATATATATATATATTTAGCTTCCCGGGAATCGAAATATATAAAAACAGTATTTATATGAGAATTAATTAATTGTCTTATTTTATATCTTAGTACTAATATAAACCCAATAATATTTGTCACAGGTTACACAAAAAAAGTTTAACATAACTTTAAGAACTAGCAACAACAAAAAAGTGCGTGCGTACAAAGTACACATGTCAGAAGTGAAAGTTCTTTGGCAAACTAATTTAGTGAACTCTAGACGGCCATTAATCGGCGCCTTATAGATTTCTATAATCCAAGTTTAATAAATGGACTGCGCTTCGAACGGAAATATTTGGTATAATAATACAATATTATAAAGAGGAAAGATTTGATTGTTTGTTTGCATTGAATAAGCTCCGAAACTACTGAACCGATTTGAAAAGTTATTTCACTGTTGGGAAGCTACATTATCTCTGAGTGACATACGCTATATTATATTTTCAAAAAAACTAGGGATTCTTACTAAAACTCCAGTAATATAACCTAAGGTTTAAAAAATTTACCTAAAATATTCTTTATATCGCGTGCGCTGCGAAAACTATTAATGATAGAATAAAATAATGTACAACAACTTTGTAGAACATATTATTATTTACAATAAATGTTTCAACAGCATATGTCTAACTATTATAGTTACGCCACAATAATTGTTCGTTTATTTTAAAAATATAATTAAAAAGCCGCCGCTAGAAAAGGCTCTTTATTTGTATCTTTCTATTAATTCTTATCAAAATAAATTACATAATATTTAAGACTGCTTCAATACCTTTATATTACTTTTTGAATTATTCAATTCGGATATTCCATTCGAAAGATATCACGAGTTTAAAAATGTAAGTATTAGAAAAAACGTTTCACATCTTCATGGCGCTAATTTGCGTTTCATCCATAACGTGACGCTAATTTCCGTTTCATCCGTAAAAAATTTACCCTCATGCGCCCAAAGAAGTTTCACTTCAATAATGAATATAAAAGTATATAGCTCACATGCATACGTAACACGTGTGTCAAAGATAAAGTTATCCGTGCCGGGGCGGAGAAAGAATACTGACTTCTGCGACCGGGATCGGCCTGTCGTAAAAGGCAACAAAAATACCTACCCTAGCTACCGTTGCTTATAGGTGTTTGTAATGCCAGGGCCATCGCTAACGCGCTGCTAACCGTGTAGTGGTACTGAAACACAACACAAGTTATGCCGGCACACAACACAAGGTTATTATGACGGCATATTTAATAAACAATGGTGGGTACCATCTAGACGGGCGTGGAGCCCTAGCACCTATCTTGCTGCCGACCCCGTCCACAGAGGTAGTATACATTCTCCGCCTTTGCACGGATAAAAAAAATGGACACATGTTATTCACGCCCCAGAGTCGGTACTGGAATAAAAGACGTGACCCTAACGTTCCGACGTGAAAACCAATGCCCCTCGGTCTTCAGAGTGTTTCATTGTTAAAATGTTAACTTTTTAATTCCTAAAATTCATAATTTAAGCAAAGCAAGCATTACTTGGCAATATTAAGTCATCAAGTAAATTCACGAACGCCCCCAACGTCCGTAAACAGTAAGCAAAAACTGTGAGGCCTCATAAGCAAAGGCGTGTAATTAGTCCAGATAATCCCCGGAAAGGTGCGAGTGAAAGGCTGCAATTCATTTCCCTAATACCCTCATTTATATTATGAATGTCATTTGAGAAATATATAACAGAATGAGGGTTGTGGTACTAGCTGACAAAAAAACAGAATTTAATTACGTTCACTCTCTTCATTTCACCCCGTTCAAGTTTCATATTCTCTATGAAATACCTTTTGATAGGCTAAAATTTTCCGTAGGTCACTCAGGTATATAAGTTATCTTAAAATAGCAATAAATAGGCATCCATATAATTTACGCATATAATTTAAAGAATATTCTACAACTTTCTCAAAATATTGTAGATGTCTTATCAGCTTTATTAATTTATTTGGTTGTTAAATACACTGACGGACTCATAAACTGCATCAAAGTAAGAGACGACTTTGAAGTAAATATTTTAACCAAGTATGCAAACTTTTTATACAGATTTAAATTGAAACCTCTAGATTGATTCGTGAACTTTAAAACAGCATAGGGTCATATCCTTAAGTTTAAGTTTGTGTACTGGAAAGGACCTTATGACTTTTTGAAGAAAAAACAGAAATTTAAGGAAAATTGGTTTAATTAAAAAATTGGTTTTAACAATAGACACAAACTTTATGCAAGGGTTTATTTATGTTTTAATAAGGTGTATTACCTCCACGTGCCCTTATTACGGATTCTAATCGGTTCGCAATTTACTGCATTATTTTCTAATATCATGAGAGTGAATACAAAAAAGGAGTACACCAAAGAAAAGGGTGAATTATATAAAAGGTGATATATGGTAAAAAAGGTGTGAATGTTGAGATGGCGACTGATAGAAGAGATTGGAAGAGAACATGTTATACCGACTCCATATAGTTTGCGATAAGGGCAGCAAGAATAGATTTTTAAATGTAGAATGATGACATGTTACAGATACTACGAGTAACAATGAAATTTCAGTTGGTCACGTGAGGTATTCTCATCAGGCAAGACCTAAACCCAGTTAGCAGTATAATGTCCTATATACATGCTTTTATTGTACTTTTTATAAACTAGCTAACCCGGCAAATGTTGTTTTGCCATATAAGTTAAAAAGAATTACCTAATGACTATGCTCTGTTTCAAATCAATCGGGTGTATAGTTTTAGAGATTTCGTGATGAGTGATATATATAGATATTACTACTTATAAATCTAGACTAGATAATAAAGAAAACTCCTAAGAACTACATAAACTACAACCTTCGTGAGTAATCCAATTTATTTCGTTTTAAACAACACGCGAGACTTACAAATTACCTCGGCTTACATTACAGATAAACAACATTTTTCATTTCTGTTCGCGAAGATTGCTCTTGGATACCCCACCCCGTGTCTAATGTAGAAGATATTTGTAACGTCTTTTACCTTTATACTCGTACATTTATTTTTAATTCTAGAAACTCTTCGCCTTCTTGACCTTATCCCACAATACGTGGAGTCGGCACAACATATCCTCTTCTTCCACTCTCTTTTATCATCTCAACTTTCACACCCTTTTTCCTTTTTCATTGGGTCATCTTTTATTTATTTATTTATTTAAGTTTTAGAGAGACTTACGACTATTAATAACATTTAATAACTTAAAAATAAATAAAGAGAAAGTCTTTATAAGTCTCCACTGATAGTGACAGATTAGAATTGAACAAATAATACAAACTTGTTGTCATTAATCGATCAATCATGATTGAGAATCAATCCAATGGGTAAATTCAGTAAGTATACATATTTAACATTATCAAATGTATTTCGTAAATAAGTTAAGCGCAAGCTGCCCCTTCATTGTATTAATACTAAAATGAAACAGGTCTAAGTCGGTATTGCTGTCATTAATTAATTCGTTAAATGAATTAGACGCGCGATAAACAAAACCATTTTGATGGTAATTGGTGGACACGGATTGCAGCGAGAATAAAGGTCTGTTACGGAGTATTCGAGGAGGTATATAAAGGTTAAATTTAGAAAGTAAATCTGGACAATCAATAACAGATATCAAAAATTTTTTAAGAATAATTTGGTCTGCAATAAGCCATCGTTCGTTTAAAGGGAGAAAGTGATGAGCTGCACATAAAGATAAGTAGTCCTGGTTATTACTTGAGTACAATTTAAAGGTGAGAAAACGTAAAAATTTTCTTTGGTTGCGGTCGATACGATCGATATAGACTTTATATCGGGGGTTCTAAATGGGTGATCCATATTCACTATTTATTTTACGCTATTATTTATTACGCACTATTTATTTATTATTTTACGCAATTCATCTATCTCTTCTTTGGTCTACGCCTCCTTTTGTGTCCATCCACTCTCAGTTATAGCATTTGCCTTGTCACGTAAAACTAATCTTAAAAAGAAAAAATTTGTAATAAATCTGTAATAGATCGCTGTCAATGGGGAGTAGGCCCAGAAGGGCATTTAAGCAAGAAGGCTAGCAGAAATATATTTTAGTAAAGAAATATGAGCTCTAATGTTTGTTGCATATAGTTTCAAATTTTTGGTCAATTATGTTACTTTACTTGCATGGCTGTGTTTATCCGTGCAGTTGCTGAAAAAGAATACTGGTCTCCCTAGCTACATGGTAGGGCCTCAAGCCCGTCTGAATGGCGACCACCTTTGGTTAAGTATGCCGCCATAATAACCTTGTGTTGCGTTCCGGCATTAGTGACCCAGTTCCTGTACCCTTATGGGACAGTATTAAAAGATAAACTAGGACAAAGGATTGATTCAATTTTGGCCTGAGATTACACAGAGTGATGAAATAATATACATTCTAGGATATTACGAGTATGTAGAAATGATCCCGATAACAAAATGGCTCCCGTAAGGATGGTTATACTACGCCAGATATTCTACCAATAAAAGTCATCTCGTTAACAAAAAAAGGAGAAGAAGAAGAAAGTTTAATTCTGTATCAAATAATAATTATTAGCTGATGTAAAATAATGAGTCTGTACGTGGTAGCTAAATGATATACTCTGAGATTAACCTATCCTACGATGTCATGCTCAGCTTAAGTAATCATCAATGGCTTGGATAAGAAATATCTTTTAAGAAATACAGACACATAGATGAAGCAGATCGGAGAATAAGTCTAAACTGGAAAAAGTTTTGAAGCCTTAAAGAAATATTTAACTCCAATATTCCTCTAAAACTCCAGAAAAAAGTCATAGGTTTTAATAGCTATACTAAGCGCAAAATAACTGTGTGTCAGCGTATATTGGAAAGAAGCATATTAAAAATAATGTTAAAAACAAACTGAGAAGTATTTTCCATAAGGCAACAAATTTCCTGTAGTAAAAGGCGACAAAATAACCCAAGCACGTCTGGATGGCAGCTACCTTTAGTTTATAAGTATGCTGCCATAACCAGTACCAGTACCCTTATGCAAACGGCAGCGTGTTTGCGGTGCCCCTAGCGTCACAAACATCCGTAGGCAACGATACCTACTTACTATTACATGGATCGCCTGCCTGCCTGCTGTTCCAAAACAATATAAAATCTGTGATAGTTGAGAAAAGGACGTAAAATGACGATAATGGGAACTCCTGTATCAGTAGAAGCCTTCACACCCATGTCTCATTACTTACGGATAAAATATTAATTAGGTGGCGAACAAATGTACAGCTGCGCCGCCACCGCCAAGCTCTGACAGAAAGGCAACAGAAAATGTTGGCTAGGCAACAAGATGTAGACCGTGCGAAGTAGAGAAAATAACGAAAAGTTTGCATTTTGGGTGGGCTTCGCTATGAACGCAGGACTCCCCCAAGAGGAACATACAATATTTGTACCTGCTGTGCTTGTCTGTTTGATATTATCTATACGCAGGTATTGTTTACTGTTTTCATTTACCAGATATTTAGTAGACAGCACTCTCCAATGTTATATCTACTTATATATTACGTGAAGCAAAAACTTTGTACCCCTTTATACGAAAGTTGCGCGGACGGAAGAGAATGAAACTTAGCACAGTTAAATTTTATGTGGAAAAGTGCAAAAAGCTATTATTTTACCTAAAATCCATTAGAAATATATTAAATTAATTAAAATAAACATTACACACACTACTGCTCGAATGATACACAACATAATACACACATACATACCTTATTTATGCTTTTGATTTTTTTTTAGGAGTTTATGGCCTGGTAAGAAAACCATTAAAGTTAATTTTGTAATAATATAATATTTAAATTCAAAATATACATTAGTAAATACTTAAATTAGTAAATACTTACGCAAAACAGCGGTGGCGCAGAAATTGACCGAAGCATGACCACGACCACTCTGTCAAGAGTGCACGAATAAGAAGAAGAAGAAATATTTAAATCATTAATTAATTAAATCTTGCTCTAGCATAAAGAAAATGGTGTTTAGGTAATTTGAATTGATTTACTCTTGCCTACGAGCATTTGTGAGAATAGTGTTTAGAAAATGGGAGCACATGATTACGAAACGTATTTACAATGCAGGTTTTGCAATGCAAAACATTTTCGAGTTTTCAGTGATGCTGTTCAAACTAATGTAGAAAAATAGCAAATTAACTGGGGAGCTATGATGAAACCTTGGATTATAGAGGCCTTAGACAAAACAACCCGAATAAAGTTCAAACGTAAATTTATTGCATTACGGTCGAATTTCGACTCCTGGGCGGCCATTAGTTATTGTAATTCGCTCAGTGAAATGAACCGCCCACGCATTTTGGTACGTTTGCGGAGGTCACGGAGTCGATTCTCGTCTCGCGCTTTGGTATTTATGTATGTATTTATTTAAAAAAGAAAACCCTAGTACCTATAATATAAGTGCTTGAAAGTGCTATGCTACTTTGGGACAGATGGCGCTGTGTGAATTGTTCCAGTAGGTACAATTAATACTGGGAATCGTACCCAGGAGAATTTGTTGCTACTTGAATGTGATAAAACACAAACGATGAGATAAATATTTTAATATCAAAATGTTTTAAATGTACATACGTATATTTTTATTGCTCATCGATGAAAAAACATTTATTCTTAAGTTATAAAAAATAATTAACATAATAAGTTTATGAAAGAACAATGCTTTACAAACAGTAAAGAGAAGAAAGAGGTCATTAATACTAAATTAATCAATTGTAGTATAAAAGATTTTGCATCGGCCGGGAATCGAACCCGGGCCGCCCGCGTGGCAGGCGAGCATTCTACCACTGAACCACCGATGCTTAATATATTTGTCATAAAACTGAATTATAGCAATAAGAAACATCCATTATTGCAAGATCTGTTATTACCATTCTTTCATATTAGTGAATGATCAATGTTTAGCAGACGAGCGGTTTTAAAATCTCACTTTTATTTTATATCACATACGCATGACCTTTCTCCGTGCAGGAGCGGAGTAAGAATAGTAACCCCTAAGGCCGGGATCGGCCTGTCGTAAAAGGCGGTAGAACAACCCTACCCACGTGGTAGGGCCCCAAGCCCATCTGGATAGCAACCACCCTTGATGTGTAAGTTTACCGCCATAATCCGTGCAGGGGCGGAGAAAAAATACTAACCCCTACGGGCGGGGTCGGCCTGTCGTAAAAGGCGACAAAACAACCCACCCTAGCTATGTGGTAGCGCCCCAAGCCCGTCTGAATGGCGACCACTTAAGTGTGCCGCCATAATAACCTTATGTTGTATTCCGGCATTAGTGACCCAAGTTCCTATACCCTTATGGGAACAGTAGTGTGTTCGCGATGCCCCTGGCGTTGCAAACACCCATGGGCAACGGTAACTGCTAAATTCTAAGTGGGTCGTCAGCCTGTGCTGTCCCAAAGCAATAAAATAATAATAATAACCTTGTGTTATGTTCTGGCACAAGTGACAAAAATTTCAGTTCCTCTTCGTAAACGGCAGTGTAATAGAGGGCTCCTAGCATTTCAGCCATCATTAAGTGAGGGAACTAACTGTTAAGTAGGCCATCATATATAGCTGCATATTTTAAGACTAGGGAAGATTATCAGACGAATGGCAACGCTTCCGCCTGGCTAGGTGAGTTTTGTTAGCTTTTACAACAGGATGCCCCCTGCTGCATTTCAGCCTTATTAGCTAATAGTAGCAAAGTATTCCGATTTAGATAATTCTAATTAAAAGTTACACGCTAATCTGTTTGCAGCTGAAGTCAGCGTCAAAAAATCGCTCGTCTAAAAGCGGTGTTACATCGTGATCTTCTTCAAACGTTTTAAATTATATCACTATTAAATACATTGTTAACAAGCATCGGTGGTTCAGTGGTAGAATGCTCGCCTGCCACGCGGGCGGCCCGGGTTCGATTCCCGGCCGATGCAAAAAACATTTTTATGCACACAATTTTTAGGTATATAAGAGGTCATCCTTTGTATAGGTGATTTTGGCAAGAATATAACCCTGACACGGTGCTATCCGCGTAAGGGTATTGGAACCAAGTCACACATATTTAAAAACCAGGAGTGGTTGCTATCCAGACGGGCTTGGAGCCCTACCACCTAGTAACAAATGACGAATAAGTTACATATTTAATGTTTTTTTTTATAAATTTAAATACTCAAATGGGAAATATTTAAATTGATAAATTAACATTCATGTTCCTTCAGACGATGGGGACGGTCGGTTGGCCGGAGGTGAAACAATCGATTCGGTGGCGCTTGGCCAACTGCGATAAATAATATTCGTGTAGGGTTTAGCTTAATTTAAATTCAGAAATGTTGCTCAGAGTTCTCTTGCTATTATATAATAAAGATTGCCTCGAAGATATTGCTTCTAGAAATTAGACCGTCCCTTATACTTTAAGATTACTTTAGCTGAAATTGTATGGTTTTTTTTATTGCTTTAGGACAGCAGACAGGCTGACGGCCCGATTAGAATCTAACAGTTACCGTCGCCTATGAGTGTTTGCAACGCCAGTGGCATCTGCTGTCCCATAAGGGTACAGGAACTTGGGTCACTAATGCCGGAACACAACACAAGGTTATTATGGCGGCATACTTAAGACCAAAGGTGGTCGCCATCCAGGCGGGCTTGAGGCCCTACCACGTAGCTAGGGTGGGTTGTTTTGTCGGCTTTTACGACAGGCCGAACACAGCCGCAGAGGTTAGTATTCTTTCTCCGCCCCTGCACGGGTAAACACGATAAACACACAGAAACCTTTTATTATGGACATATCCATAAAACTAGTACCTACATCCCTTGAAAATATGTTTACAAAATAATTACTGCATCGGCCGGGAATCGAACCCGGGCTACCCGTGTGTTATTAAAATGGCGAACAAAAAAAGAAACTTCCAATGTAATCCATAAAGATTACGTGATATTTTCAAAGACCCCCTCTTACTCCATTAATGGGGGAGGTTATTCCACCCCCTCAGTCAGGACTCGTGTAATTTATGAATGGCCCCAACGATATCATCCAATATCGTATTACGCTTCCAATTTTTATCTATAATATTATTTAAAAACATTATTTTTCGAGTAACTATGGTAATTTTAGAGATCAGGTATTGAATAAATAAATCATCAGCATCCACTTGCATCAGGGTTCGCTTTCCGACATTTTCTTCTCCACTTCGCACGGTCTGTGGCATTTCTGATAGTGAGTCCATTAACACGTGATAGCATATGGTATAAATATATAGTACAATATTGTATAGAAATATTAATATAAAATGTTACATACAGCGTTTTCAGCATATTTTTACTCTTTATTAGTGTTAAAATTGATCATGTATGTAAAAAAGAATATAGAATAGTATAGTCAAATTATGACTTGCCTTATTATTTGAATAATATTACTCAAATACTAAGACATGTCATAAATTTGACTTTGTCATCTTTCAAATTCATTTGAAACAAAAGTAATATCAGAAATCTGTTATTTCTAAATTAATGTTATTAATTTAGAAAGTTCAGAGTAGTAGAAATAGAAATATTTATTAGTTAAAAATGGGAGATTTAAACTAATAAATATAAAACAGAAACCTTTTAACAAGTACAGATCCATAAAACTAGTACCTACATCCCTTGAAAATATGTTTACAAAATAATTACTGCATCGGCCGGGAATCGAACCCGGGCCGCCCGCGTGGCAGGCGAGCATTCTACCACTGAACCACCGATGCTTGTATTAAATTTTATAAAATAAAATGCAGATGGAACTATTTATCTTCAATTGTTACAAAACGTGCTGTTTCAACAGTTTTGTAATAGTGAATTGAAATGTCTTAGTAAACGAGCGCTTTTTAAACGTCACATGCTCGATAATATTATATTTGGTCCCTAACTTTAATGCACTTGAATCAACATACACATCAAACAATTAGTGGTGGTTGCAATCTAAATTGAAATTTTAGTTTAAGTCCTTTGTGGTGTAATGGCTAACGCACGCTGGAGTGCCTGTGGAAGTCACGGATTTCCTTTTCCATCCCTAATATGTATGTATTGTCAAAAGAAAAGTATAAAAAATGGTATATCAGTTTTCTAGTATAACACACGGGTTCTGGTGCTTACTTTAGGATTGATCATGCTGGCGACATGGCGATATTATTACATGGCTACATATTTCTAGCCCGAAATTATTAATATTATATACATTATAATACATCATTATATTGATTTGACGACGTCCATTCAAATGCAATCGGATTTGAATAATATAATAGTATAATGTATTTTGTTTACAGTTTGGAATCTGAAATCCCATGAAATACTGTTTCTAGGTAAAATCTTAGCGCAATTTTAATGTTGCCCCTTAAATGATGAAGAAAAATGTTGGAATAGTTATTCCTTAATTCAGTTTTTATAGAACCTATACCTTCAGATCTTTCCACCCCGATGGAAAAATAACTGTTATAAGTACCGAACTGTACAAACAGGTTGTAAAGCAAAGAGTTATCCATTGCTCGCCTTAACGACTTACTAGACAAGCGTAGCTTTTTTTATTTCTGGACAGGATCATGAGGCTAATTTTATAGGTACTGTGACCATGTTTCTCAAACCTAAAGAAAATCTTATTTTATTAATTTTATCCGAGCAGAGGCGGAGTAAAAATACTGACCCCTGCAGCCGGTATCGGCCTGTCATAAAAGATGACAAAACAAGCCTAGCTACATGGTAGGGCGCCGACCCTGTCTGTATGGCAACCACTCTTGGTCTTTAAGTATGCAGCCATAATAACCTTGTGTTGTGATCCGGTATTAGTGACCCAGATTCCTTTAAAACTATGGGACAGCAGAGTGTTCGCGATGTCCCTAGCATAAAACATCCAGAGGTGACGATTACTGCTTCCTACTAAGTGGGCTGCCAGTCTGTCTGCTGGTTCCTAGCAAAAAAAGGGGAAATCGCCACAGAACTCGCATGACGTTTATAAAGCTGGCCCGGAAAATGTATTTCTGTTTTCCATATAAATTTTAAAATGGTAACCTGTGTCCTTCTACTGGTATATTCTCCCTATACCAAAATTCATCAAAATTGGTTTAACGGCTTAGGCGTAAAAACTTGATTTTGATTTTGATTTTGATAACTGACAGAGTTACTTTCATATTTACAATATTAGTATTGATCGGTCTCATATAGCCCATTTAAGGAATGTGGGTTTGATTGTTCCTATTAAAATGCTTTCCTTATATGACTTTTTATTTAAATATATACCGGCGGAATCGAATCAAACCAGTACCACGACGGTATTCCATGAAGAAGCCGACGTGGACATGTCGGCTTCGCCGTTTTAACCCTACAGGACCCGATTGATTTTTTGATACTGGCCGAGATGGGGAATCCTTAGATAACCTAACGGTCTAAATGGAAATAAATATTATTTAGTACTAGTCAAAATACGCCTTGTGCTTCAAAATTTACCTTATCATCGTAGTTAGTTTTTGAATCTGTGGGCAAAGTTCCAAATATAAAAATAAAATTTATAAAAAAAATCTTGTGTAGTCTATAACTTTCTATATAACACCAAAAACCGCTCGTCTGGAGACGTTTGACGTATTCGTCTTCAACCACGTTTTACAATTTCTGGTTGTTTTGATAACTTCTACACAAGCATCGGTGGTTCAGTGGTAGAATGCTCGCCTGCCACGCGGGCGGCTCGGGTTCGATTCCCGGCCGATGCATGTTTTTTTCCCAATTTTATTTAACTAGTATAATTAACTCATGGTCCACTCCTTTGAACAAGAGGCATTATTTTGAAATAGATTTGTTGCGTACAAGTTATTCTTAACGTATAAATACTATATTTTATGACCTTCTTGGTGCAATTATTGGAACAATGGCGAACGGCTAACACACGTCGGAACGCTTGCAGAAGTCACGGGTGCAATTCCCGTTCCTTGTCTGCGTGTTTATGTATAATACGTATCTATTTACAATATAAAAGTGTATCAGTAGTATACACAATTACTTAAGGGGAAATTGCCACAAAGTAAGCGTAGGCCAGCAGTGACCGATATGGCGTTTAAAGTCTAAAGAACCATGTAGGTATATGCTAAAAACTGTGTACACAGTAAAAAGCTAAATTTAGTATTTAACTTATATAGTAAAATTCTAAATTATTCTACTGCAATATAAAACACATTTTTCAATATTATTTACAAAAACGAACTGAATTTTATCACGCGCATCAATTTTAAGTTTTAGGTAAATATATCTTGTCAAATTAAGTTAGCCATGATAATTGTTTATAAAGGAAGGAGTTTTTATGCAAAGATACAAAAATTATCCAGTCATCTATATAACTGCTGATTATCTTTGTTATATATCCTATCAAACGATTATTTCCTAGTGAGGCACCAATCTAAGCACGCCACCAGGACGGGAGGAGGTATAGAATGCTCGCTTGACGGATAAGATCATATGCGTACATGATCAGGCAGCTGAAGACGATGCTACGATCTTAGTGAAAGTTTGATTTATAATAGAAATTTATTGGTGAAGTAACGTTTATTGAAGTGCAACTTCTATAACACCGTTGTGATTTGAAAAAGCGAGACCAAAAAGAGACGAACACATTCATAAATAGGATATAACCTGCGAGAGAAAGAGTTAGGATACCAAGTTACAGTGTTTCCTATAATCTTCGTCTCCTCTTTGTTCGGCCTTCCGTAGTATTTTTTCAGTAATATATGAAATACAGTAGAACCTCTTTAACTCGAACCTCGCTATTAGAAAATATCTCTAGCTCATAAAAATTTTGTGTTCCCTTCTCTTCAACGTCCTAAACCTCTGTTACTTGAAATCTGAACCCTCTATAAGTCGAAATAATTAGTGAGTACTTTAATATATCTATAAGCAAATTCGGTACGTATTTCCCGCTATAACTAGAAAAAATAAATTGGACCTCTGTATCTCGAATATAGTTTATCCGTGCAGGAGCGGAGAAAGAATACTGACCTCTGCGGCTGGGGTCGGCCTGTCGTAAAAGGCACCAAAACAACCTACCCTAGCTACATGGTAGGGCCCCAAGCCCGTCTGGATGGCAACCACCTTTGGTAAGTATGCCGCCATAATAACCTTGTGTTGTGTTTCGGCATTCGTGACCTAAGTTCCTGTACCCTTTATGAGACGGTAGCGTGTTCGCGATTCCACTGGCTTTGCAAACAACCATAAGTGACGGTAACTGCTAAATTCTAAGCGGGTCGTCAGCCTGTCTGCTGTCCTACAGCAATGAAAAAACATACGCAGCCAATAAACAATGTATACGAGCTATGAGCCACGCAGGATTTGTACACCAATTTGTCTGGTTTATGGTTCATGTTTCGATAACCTCTATCGAGAGCATTTAATGTCTCCGCATGATATTTGATATCACTTTTCTACAAGTGACCATCACGTTTTTGCAATGAACTCCGAATATATTTAGCCGGACACCCATGTCACAATAACCTCACATTACCTGACCTGATCCTCAGTTTCGTAAAGAAAGAACTGTATTATACCCTCATTTGTTATAGTATGAAATACTCGTATAAGTAAATTGTAGAGATTCGTCCAACGAAAACGTTTTTAAATAATCAATACTACCGTAACTTGCTCATCAGCTGTTAACACCTCGAATTAGGTGATACATAACCATTAGAGTAAACCTGTCATAATTACGTCATTACTTTAATAACTATTACGAGCCTTTCTATATCAAACCCATAGCAAGCCTAATGACCTGGAGAATAATGGCTGGTTAAATAATAAATAATATATAAATAATATACTGATAATAAATAGATGAAGCTTTAGTGTAGAAATATATTCATTTTTTCAGAGGAAAAAGGATCTTACACACTACATAACAAGACGGCCGTGACAAGCTCCCATGGAACTTACGGCGACTACCCCCGTTCTCGATGGCGCGGATTTTTAATGGGTACCTGGGTAGGTATCTCTCCCGCGGCTCTCCATTTCTCATATCCAGAGTGCCGTTACATGACATTGACGAATACCCTGTCAATTGCATTAATCTCTGTTCCATCGAAATACTTTGGAACTAGCACCTACCGTTAGTTTTGCCTGAGTCTGAAAACAAGATATTTTTATTTATTGATTGTTATATCGGCCTTCAATAAAATATTACTATAAGCAGATTTTTTATGTTATTTGTCTTATAGAGTCTATCTTGCAGTGAAGACATATATCTATATTAATTCATAGTAAGACGTTGGTTAAAATATTTTAATGGCGTATAATAATGTATTCTCTTTGAAGGCGTTTCTGTTTTGCACTGTATGTATACTGTGAAAAAAATGTAAACTGGCTAAGCTTAATCGCAGAAAGGTAGAGGCGAATAATAGTCTACTTATTTGTTTAGAAGCTAGCATTTATAATCGCAATCTCTATTGCAAAATGACAACAACCGACTTTAGTTTTAATTTATAATTAAAATGGGAGATTTAACCTTTGTATGAATTAGATTTTTGTGTGAAAACCAATCTTATACCTTACCATTTAACAAGGAAAAGTCCGTGAAATGAGTACCTACAAAGTAAAAATTTCTTTTTTTTTAAATTTTCCAAAAATTTCTGCATCGGCCGGGAATCGAACCCGGGCCGCCCGCGTGGCAGGCGAGCATTCTACCACTGAACCACCGATGCTTGTTTAGGTATTATAAAATAAAATACAAATGCAACAATAATCTTAAATTGTTACAAAACGTGCTGTTCCAACAGTTTTGTAAGAGTGAATAAATATCTTAGTAAACGAGCGGTTTTTAAACGTCTCTTTTCGATTTTTATCTAAACCAATACATTCGCTCATAAATCATGTTTAATATCAATAATACAGCTGCTGTTTGCTTGGGATTAGGAAGCGCAGTGTCAATTATCACAGTTTATTATTTTTTTGAAGTGAAAACTTCTTTAGCTTCGTTGTGACAGTAACGGAAAAGTCATAGAAAAATAAACACCTATAGACATCTTTATATATATATATATATATATATATATATATATATATATATATATCTTCAGAATATAACTTGAAGATAATGACATAAAAGACAATATAAAGTATTTTGGATATTACTCCATGTCTATAAATAGTTAAGTAAAAATTTAACTTTACCATAATACATAAATGCTAATTTTTTAACCTTACTATCGTTATTCGTTCAATTCCAGCTACAACTATATAATACATTATTAAGCACCACCAGACTAAAACTGCAATTTTAGTGCAATTTTAGACTCTAAATTTTCTTGACTAAAAAGACAAGAAAAATGTTGAAATGGTTATACGAGTAACTTGATTCAGTTTTTGTGGAACAACTACCTGATGATCACTCCACCTAGACAGAAAAGTTAAATTTTCATTTCACCTCTATTGTAATTTTTATGGTAAAATTGTTTGTAGATCCTAATAAAAAAATTTAAAAAACAAACCAAGTTAGTACTATTGGTTTGTATGTTATTTTTAAATAGTAATCTTTGATCAGCCAAAGTACTAAATTTTAAATTTTTGGTTAGTACTAACTAACGTAACTAGTGTTAAAAAACGGCAAAGCCTTGTGCTTCAAGACTCACGTCATCATCTCAATTTTTTTTTTTACTTTGCATGTTTTGATAACTTTAATTTGTCAATATCTTACTATAATTATAACACCAAAACCGCTCGTCTGAAGACGTTTGACGTATTCGTCTTCAACCATGATCACACTTTTTGGTTGATTTGATTAATTTAATACAAGCATCGGTGGTTCAGTGGTAGAATGCTCGCCTGCCACGCGGGCGGCCCGGGTTCGATTCCCGGCCGATGCAAATATTTTGCGATTGCCATTAAACATATGCATAACTTGAATAATAATATAAACACATCAAAAAAGTCTAAGCAACATGCATGATATTACAAATTTACCATTTATACTAATTAATTTCTAAGTCTTTACTCACTCAAAGTGCGTAGGTATGTAAACTTTTTTGTTATTGATGACATACTGGCTGCTTGTAAAAAAAATTTCGATTATGTTTTGTTTTTTTCATAAAATTAAATGAAAGGGAATTTGTTTGAATTTAAGTGCGTTTTTATTGCTACGTTTAGTCTTGATTTTATAACTTTACCAACCATTTAAATAAAGTTAGCGACAAAATTGAATTGTTAGATATTCTTTACGTCATGGAGCGACGTCATCTGACGGCAAATGAAATGCAGAGCTGTAGGGATGTTGCAAGCGGGAAGTAATCAATCTCAGGTATCTCGGCATTTTGGCATTCATAGAAGTGTTATTTGTCGTCTTTGGCAGCGCTACAATAATACAATGGAACCCGCTGAACAGCATCCAGGCCGTAAAAGGAGTACAACCATTCGGCAAGACCGGTACATACAACTGACTGCAAGACGCCAGCCGATGTTAATCGCTCGAGAGATAAGTTTAAGGCTACAAAATTCAAGTGGTGTTGATGTAAGTGCCCAATTAGTTGCCCACCGATACGTCACGGGAATCAAGCTCGTCGAAATGAATGGTGTAGAGAACGCAGAACATGGACCCAGGAACAATGGAATAAAATTATGTTTTCCGATGAGTTGCGATTCGGGTTTAGGCCTGATACAAGAAGGGTGCGAGTGTACCGTCGGCCCGGAAATTCTGAAAGGCTCAGGTGCATTCAGGAAGTTCATCCATACAGCGGCCAAAACTATCCTAAAATTTAAATTAGTATCTGTTGCTTAGACTTTTTTGATGTGTGTCATCATCATCATCTCTGCGTTAATTCCCGGTTGCAGCCCAAACTCTCGCTTCGGCGCCCGGGGTCCGCTTTCCGACTTTTTCTTCTCCACTTCGCACGGTCTTCAGCATCCCTGGTAGTGAGCCCATTGGCACGCATATCACCCTTTACGACGTCAAGCCAGCACTTTTTGGGTCTACCCCTCCTGCCGGGGCCCGGCGGAGGCGGCATGGCCAGACATTTGTTACCCACGTAAGCATCCGGTTGCCGTAAAACGTGGCCGTACCAACGGAGCCGACACTCTTGCAATTTATCCGCAATGTCACGGACATGAAGACTGCCGCGAATGCGGGAGTTCCTAACGCGGTCCTTCCGCGTCACTCCACACATCTTTTTTGATGTGTGTATATATATGAATTATAACTTGTGGTAATATTTATATGGATATAATTCTTATAGAAATTTTCTTATGCCGTACATTTTCAAAATTTACTTGAATCTTGAGGATCCGTATGATTGTTATAAAATTCTACTCATAATTTATCTGCACTGTAGGGCTCTTATTCAAAAACCATTTTCGGTTTTTTCCACCCATCCTGGTGCTCGGAGACTGCTTACCGAATTTTTTTCTCCTCTCCCCGCAGTGTTCGGTTCCGTTGTTTGGCTTTACAGTTTTTGCGGCTTTCCTTCTTATTAGAGAATATCAGAAGCTATTAACAGGCACATGAATATATGAAAATAGCTGTAATAGATGAATTTATATATGCTGAGTAAAACAGTTTTAGTGACTAAAGTGGCAGTATAGTATTAAAAACCTCAACTAAATATAATATAAAAACTTAAGCTGATGCTATTGTGGCGCCGCCTTAATTTAACGCATTTCGACCACATTCAAACGCAGTTCTCTATTTTTCTACTCACCATTTCAACGGTTTAACTTTCTGAAAATGAAAAATATAAAATCAAGATATCATGTACTGTCATGGTCAGTCGTCCATGACAAAGTCCTTTGAATTGAAAGAAAGAAAATGTTGAGGACCACTTTAGGACAACTCTCACAGGTTACAGATCATGTATTAAGCCCTTCGTTAATGCTATATTGTTTGTTAATATAATGGATATATCTAGTGTTTATACTATTTGACCCTAAATGGTGAGCATCAACATAATGCGCGTTGCAACTCAAACTTTCGCTTCGGTGCCCGGGCTCCGCTATTCAACTTTTTCTTCTCCACTTCGTACGGTTTTTGGCATTTCTGATGGTGAGTCTATTGGCACACCTTTAAATTTAATAGAGTATCGATAACAGATTTTTTTTTCATTCTGTCGCTACGTAACAAAGGTCAGATTAGGGAAACTGCATACGAGTGCGTGAGAGAGTGCTTTATATGCGTAACGCGGGTCTAAATCGCGACCTGGAACTCCTTCCCACCAACCCAATCCGCTGGTGGTGGAGACAGTCATACACCCAACCGTCGAGCCGCTCCTGAGCGTCGGCGCCCGCGAAACTTGCTTACGGACAGACCCGGCCCCATCACTAGGACGCTAAATAGAATGTTCTTCCAGACGCAATTCTCTCCAGTCTGGCATGGACCAGCCCGACCATGGCCCCCATAGCCTATAAACTAACACAATACAAAATTACACGTAGAATAGATCTGTTGCGGGAGAGTTTCTTTCGCCATTTCTTCTTCTCCAGCTATATACATTCCGAAACGGTAGTAAATTCGAATAGGAGCGGCTTCATCGATAAAGTCGACATGACCCTAATAAAAATCTTGCCATTTGTGGTTGTTCTCACTTGTTCCCCATGCAATGGTCGAGCTGGGAACACACCTCACAGGAGACGTGTCTCCGAGCACGCTGCTACGGCTGATCGACCCCGCTCCCACAAGTTTAGAACGCCTTTGCAGTCCGTAGTCGCTGTCAAGTCGTCTGAGAACACAACGCCTTAGGGAGCGTTCAAGTATTACGTAATGCAATTTTTGGAGATTTTTGACCTCCCTCCGCCCATGTAACGCGCCGTATCTAACGTTTTTCTGTAACAACTAGTAAAACGTTACGTAACGACCAAGTGAGTCAAGTCACAAAAGTCACAATTATGTGGCGTAAAGTACCGGAAAATCGCTAAAATACCTTTGTTATTTTATAATTGCGTTAATATTATTTATTAAACATTAAAAAAAATGCGTGAATCTCTCCGCGACCGTTCTGAAGGATTAAATGAAAACAAATGTTACGTAACGCGTAGTTAGAAACCTCCTTCCCGCCCCTGTAACGCCTCGTAACGTTTTACAAGACCCAAATTCGTTACATAACGAACGCTCCCTTAACACAAACAAAAATCGTGGGCTTGGAACCCATGACCTCTAGGTTTGTCTCCGAGTGTGATACTTGTCTACGACGTACCTTATCCATATTATTATTACAAATGTGAAAGTAACTCTGTCTGTGTGTTACGCTGATCCAGTTTTGATGAATTTCGGTGAAATAGTTAGAATGGACCTTGGAGAAAAGACAACGTTTGCCGGGTCAGCTATTAGATCTATATTATCAAGATATAATTAAAGCATACAATAGTTATTGTACGTGATCATCAACGCTATTTAAACAGCTGGAAAGATTTTCAATAATATAACATACCTTAATTACTTAATTCGACACGTACAATACGATGCTAATGTAATAAATTTCATTTACTTTTGAGATATATTAAATGTAGCATCGGTGGTTCAGTGGTAGAATGCTCGCCTGCCACGCGGGCGGCCCGGGTTCGATTCCCGGCCGATGCAAATTTTTGAAACGTATTGATTTCAATAATTTCTGTCTTCTGTTCCTTAGTATAATATAAGTAAGTCTTTTTGGAATATCAGGAAAGATAAAAATGTCGTTAATGTTACCAAAATTATAAGAGACACGCATTCAATCTTCATTTAGTGAAAACATGTCTTTTGGTATGCCATTAATCTCAATAAGACTTCACAAGGAAATTGTCGGAATATTTATGGCTCAGTGATACTTGACATTTGGATACAGAGCTCTTGAAATATTATCTTAACAATTTCTCTTTGACTAGTTTTTCATCTCGTGTGCATCCGAAGCTTCGAACACCAAGCTTTTTCCGTGCAGGGGGTTGCTTACCAGGGAAACTAGTAATTAATGTTCTAGCGTTAAACAGTTTGCACCGTCCATAAAATGTAACTCGGCCGTTATATGCTTGAAGTTTCGTGTGAGACAGTTATTATAACTTTATGAAATGCCTGCGGCTTGTGCTGTCAGAACTTCGTATACCTAACCTAACTCACTTGACACCGCTATTATAGTATCTAAGTGATATCTAAGTGATTGTAAAATTTATGTGTATAGCTTGAATTAATTACTGAATATGCGTTTATTATTACAATTTTTTCTTCGTGCAGGGGTGGACTAAGAATACTGAACTCTGGTGGCCTGTCGTAAAAAGTAACAAAATAAGCTTTGTTGTAGGACTCCAAGCCTGTCTGGATGACGACCATCCCTGGTTTCTAATGTCATAATAACCTTGTATTCCGGTATAAGGTTCCATTACTTACGCGAACGGCAGCGTGGTAGCGATACTTCTGGCGTTGCAAACATCCAAAGGCGACGTTAGCTGCTTACTATAAAGTGAACAATCACCCTGTCTGCTGTTCTTAAGCAATAAAAAAAGAACTAATCTTGATAAAATATATTTTAACATATTTATTGAACATGTCAATTTCGAAAACGCTACATTATAAAGTTCAGAGGTAAAACAATAAATTTTTATCGTAACAAATAAAGGCTTTCGTACGTCGTTACTTCTCCGGAGGTCATTGATCTAACTGCCGTTTCGAGTCTGAGTGTTTAAATAGATATAAAACAAAAAGTATATACAGAAGCGCTCTGCATGTATTAAAATCTAATTTGATCTATCAACGTAGATCCAGCTCAGCATTTATTGCCATAAATATTCGTAATGCAAAACAACCATACAATACGTAAGATATTCAAAATTTTGGATCACTAACATTTTAAATCTATATAAATAAAATGATAGAGGTATGCAGTTGTGAGCGCATCACGGCAAAACTAGTGGATAGATTTCAATTAAATTTTCTAAGGTTTATTACTTAAAAAAATTTAAGAAAGAAGAAAAAAATTTAAGTTTTAAGAAACACGTGTTTCCTTGCCGCGCTGAAGTGGGGCAAGCGGTGTAGCGCGCATGCGTACTTCTCATATTTTTTCCTTTTACTTTTTTTCTGTTATTCGACCAGCGAAGCGGGCGGGAATAGTAATAAATAAAAGACTTCATTACTTTTTTTAATGTTGGCCACAATTTAAATATCGGTAAACGGTCTAGCTTGTTTTCCAACAAAGGGCTTTTTTTTTTTTTTTTTTTTTTACGGTGTGGGGAAATCCTCATGGACTACCTCCGCCTGGGGAAAGGCGGAGGGGCATGCCGGACTCCTACCGGCTAAAACCACCACCCCGGTGTCTCCTCACACGTGCGCGCGGGGCCGCGGGAATCCAGATTCTTCCGCAGCCCCACACTAGTGCTGGCCCGGTCTGTCCGGGCCTCGTCTCCTGCACGGGGTAGTGAGGTGTTTAACTACCCCGTGCATTGCCTCAGAGGCGCGCGCCGACACCCGCACGCGCCTCCGCCTCGGGTCCATCGAATAGGGGGCGGGGACTTCCCCAAGTCCCTCGCCCCTGGACCCATTCATGGGGGCCGGAAAAGGGCGTTATCCGCCCTTCCCCTGCGCCCGGTGCGCCTTCTGCGGCCGGGGAAGGGAGTCGAGATCTCCCTCTCCCGTTCCGCAGTTTCCTTCTGCGACATCACGTCCTCGCAGAAGGACACCACTGCGTCCCACGACTCTGCGCTACCGACCATCCTCCGCACTACGGCCGGCAGCGACAGATCTCCTCCTACTTCATTTGTGAGGACACGGCGCTGCTCCTCCCAAGCTACACACTCGGCGAGTGTGTGTTGCGCCGTGTCCTCCAACAAAGGGCTACGCTATCTTGTCCTGTTGTACGTGTCTATATTGCCCCCACGTTCTTTTGTCATATTCCCATCTTTTAGTTTGTCTACCTCTGTTCAGCTTGCTGTCATTTCAGTACAACTCTGTTAATATTATTGGCCATATCTTTCTTTTCTCTCATCATATTCCATCCATCTTCATTACAGTAGTTTCTACAATATATAGCTTGAGGTAGTTTTTAATTATTATTATAACAAGTTATTTTGTGATTTTGAAAGGTTACAATACTTTTATTTTGTACATACATTTATCGTATCTAAACTGTTAATCAAGACTAATAAATACCAACATGCCGACGGAAAGATGTGGTATATGCAAAAAGTTTATGTCTTCAACAGAGGATATCAGGTGTTGTACATGCAGATTGCCACAGCATAGACTATGTCTTGCGGTTACAACTAAAGGTAAAGTGCCCTTGGCCTGGTGGTGCCCTGCGTGCGTGACTGTTAGCAACGATTCTCCACGAAATACGAGTTCACAGGATAACACAACAAAAAATCTGACCATTAGGTATGTAATGGATGAAGTTCGAGCTTTGCGCTTTGACATTTTGGATTTTCGTAACGTGACTAGTTTAAAAGTGGAAGCCCAAACCTTTTATACTCGTATCGAGAAACTCGAAGGTTGCGTGGAGAAGTTGGAAGATGCTGTTTTAATACAATAAGCACAGGATGTTGTTGAAAATGTGACGGACCAATTACGTGAGGAACTCAATGCAAAAGAGCTAGAATTCCTTGGAAATGAGCTTGAAATAAGAAATATGCCCGAAAAATCTAATGAATACTTCTGAATTGATTATATCTGTTGCTGGACATTTGGGTATCAATGTGAACATCCGTGACATTATGTATGCAGAACGAACAGGTGGTCTTTCCGATGGGCTGAACTTCGACGCCTAGTGCATCTCAGTTCTCGCAATGAAATATTATAAAAAGCTCAAGCTAGTAGTAATTTTATTACGGGTGAACTTAGTTTCACGAAAAACCCAATCGTATCTATGTAAACGAACGCCCTACCAGGGCTAATCGAATGTAACTACGTTTGGCTCGTGATGTGGCTGGCAATTCGTATGGACTAGTCGCCGCATGCTTTGTAGGCGCCAGCCTGGAGAAGACGTTCTGAGAATCCGAAGTAAGAAATATATAGACGACAACATGTTATCTTATGCCCACAAAAATGAAGACAACGCGTGAAGAAATAATCAGCTTAAATATAATAATTGTATGTATTACACGCAATTCCCTGTTTTTAAATGCTTCTTTATATAAGTCTGAATGATCACCAAAATGTACACTGATAAAAACTTAATTAAACATTAAAAAATATTATTTATAAAATATTTTTATAGTTATGTTATAAATTTTATATCGTTATATTATATCGTGTGAGACTTATACTAATTATATAACATAGGTATTGAAAATCTAGAATAATATATTGTATTATGTTTAAGTAAATAATATAGTTTGTTGATATGTGAATTTGGTGGCACGGGTCTCGCTGCCGTCGTCGTTCCATGTACGCAGCGCTCGTGTTTGTTATCTGCCGCCAAGAGATCCTTGATGATATTATTGTCGTCGCCCGCAGCCTCTTCCAAGAAATGTAATGCAGTTGAGGACGATGCTTCAAGGCGTGAATTGCATGAGCGCGACGTGGCCGACGTTGATGTAACCAAACAGTTCTTGTCAGAGCTAATAATCCTTTTTTTCCATGTTTCCTATGTCTATCATACGGTGGCTACAGTGGATAATAATATCTATGAATATTTTCCCATATTTGTGAACCTAAATATTACAAAACTAGTCTAATATTGTGTTAACCACCTGCCATAGTCTAAAATAAACTTAAATTTGTTAATATTAACCTTATTTAATACTAGGCATGACTTTTAAGTTCTGTCGTTTCCATATTTCCCGGCAATTTTGAATTTGGAACTGTTCAATATTCGAATATGTTTAAATTTTAAATTTCAAAACAGTTGAAAGTATTAGGATTAAGTTTAGTCACAGCGTCGATTCGAATCTGTCAAGTCACGTACGAAAATCAATCTTTCTAAGGAAAGTGTTCGTGCAATAATTATCTACAACTTTAGAAGAGGCCTGACACGGCTTCAGTATTTTGAAGAGCTAACATCTGTATTCAGTGATGAAGCCGCATGTCTGCAGACTGTCGAACGCTGGTATTTAGAATTCCAGCGTGGACATACTAGTGTTAGTGACAAATCTCGCGGAGAAGATCTTGCATGAAGTGTTTGGTGTGAGAAAGCTAGTTTGCCGTTGGATATCGCATCTGCTTTCCGACGATCACAAGGCGGCCCGCATCGGATGGTGTAAGAAAACTCTGCAAAGGTTCAACCGAGGAGAGTCAAATCACGTCTACGACATCATCAGTGGTGATGAATCTTGGATCTATGCTTACGATCCTGATTCCAAACAACAATCTACGATCTGGATCTTTCAAGACGAGCCAAAGCCGACTAAAGTTGTTCGTTCTCGAAGCACTTCAAAGAAGATGGTGGCCACGTTCGTTGGAAAACCCGGTCATGTTGCAACTATTGCACTTGAAGATCGTAGAACGGTTAACGCAGAGTGGTACATTACAGTTTGTTAACCACAAGTCATCGCCGAACTTCGAAAATCTAACTCAAAGCGACGCATCATCCTGCACCACGACAACGCTATAACAGTGCTCGTCAAACGATTGAGTATTTGAAACAGGAAAAAATAACTAAGCCCTAACGATTTCTTTACATTTCCTAAAATTAAGAAAAGTCTTCGTGGTCAATGGTTCCAGTCCGGTGAAGAAGCAGTCGACGCTTTCAAGTCAGCCATTTTGATCACCCCCACTTTAGAGTGGAATAAACGTTATAATAATTGGTTTGAGCGAATGGAAAAGTGTATTAAGCTACGCGGTGAATAGTTTGAAAAACAATAAAAAGTACTTTAAGGTTCTAGTTCGGTTTTGTTTCTTCAAACGACAAAACTTAAAAGGCTTGCCTCGTACTAGCTTTAATATATACTTTATTTTAACCTTATTTTAATATATACTTTATTTCTACGTGGTAGGGCCTCAAGCCCGTCTGGATGGCGACCACCTTTGGTCTTAAGTATGCCGCCATAATAACCTTGTGTTATGTTCCGGCATTAGTGACCCAAGTTCCTGTACCCTTATGGGACAGCAGTGTGTTCGCGATGCCACTGGCGTTGCAAAACACCTATAGGCGACTGTAACTGCTAAATCCTAAGCGGGCTGTCAGCCTGTCTGCTGTCCTACAGCAATAAAAAAACCAACAGATAAATATTACATAATATATCTGTATATTTGCACTTAAATAATTTGTACCTATATGTAATAATTTCATACTATTATTTTACATGCAAAATTATATATTGAAACAGATGTAATAAAAATAAGACTTAACTATTAAATATATTGTTAGTATATAAAATTAATAAAATCAAAAAATATGTGGTTGATATGAAGAAACGTGGGTCAACTACACAGAATACCCCCGGTTTAGGGGGTAATAAAACATTATTCTTTCTTTCTTTCTATATGTGCATTCTTGTAATCTGTTAGTACGATCTCTAACATACTAAATATCAAACACTATTGCGAAACTGAAGAAGAGTAAAAATAAAATAAATGTTTTACTTTCACTTTGTCACGTTTCAAACATCGCAGATAATGAATGGTCGCTATGTTTAAACTGCTATTAATTAATACAAATTTTATTAGCAAGCATCGGTGGTTCAGTGGTAGAATGCTCGCCTGCCACGCGGGCGGCCCGGGTTCGATTCCCGGCCGATGCAAATATCTTTTTATTTCGAACAACATTTTAATGTAGACATACGAGTATACTTAATGTAGGTCAATCAATATTTTCAATTCTTTTTTCTTCTAAACATTGTGTTAAAATCACTAATAGTGAAATCCAAAACATTTATCAATGTCTCTGGTTCGCAGTTTTGTATTGGATCAAAGCAACATGTACGGGAGACTAGAAGCACTTGGAAAGATCTCGAAAAAGTTTGTGTGAGTTTTAACCCTAGACACCATAAATATGTCACGTCTATTAATAGCGCATTTGCGACAACCCAAGCCCAAGACAACATTCATGTGGTGGGTGGGATATGGCCAAAATGGTGATAGATTTCCAATGTCCATAATATTTTAGATATTACTATCTTCTGTGTCGATCTCGATAACGGCTGCTCTCCTTCATAGAGCTACTTTGTTTGTGCCATCTCATGCGCCCTAAAATGAATCTTCTTATTTGAAAAAATTGCCAGTCAAAAACCACAAAGGTTTGTTTATATCGTTATTTTAAAGTTCCCTTTGATCATTCTTATATCAATTAATATTAGATAAATTCAGTAGTCCTTTTCCAATATAATAATAATACTAATTGAATGTACTGTGACAATATATACAGCGCCATCTGGTCATAAATTAAATTTGTGTTACGAGTACTGGATTTTTGACGAAAGAACTTTAGACCGATTTCACATGAAATGCCTTCGAAAGATATTGGGGATGTTTAGGGAATAGAGGCATAACCTTATGCACCAACAACTCCGATGTTGCGGTCATGTGTTGCGTATGGTGAATGAACGAGTAGTTAAACGATATTCAATTCAGAATAAGAATGTGGTTAAGCGCCATACGACCTAATCGGCATTGGCTCAATGCGCTGGGAGAGACTATCTGCTAACCGCACTGAGGAGGTCCATAGTAAAAACCGGAGTGCAGGGATTTGAGTCTCGTCGCTGCTTTGAAATAAAAAATAAGAAGTGCAATGAACTGCAATCTAGACCACTTTTAGAAGCTAATATCTACAATTTTGTAAATGGAGTTTTAACCTGTCCACAATGTCAATAAAGTGAGCTATGTAAGCCACGTACTTATTTTTGATAGTATTTGTGGTATTTTAGTTTTACATAAATTTTTTTGATCAAAATTACACGAATCGTTTTGTTTTAACAGGATTATCAATATTCCATGATTTTTTCTTATTTTGCATTTCTTGATTTAGTCAGAAAATTAGGTAATCATGTTGATCAACATGATCCTGATGAGGAACGAGCTGCAAAATTTCAGTGTGAATTGAAATCATTAATGACATCTTACAGGGAATTTAATAACGGTTTATCATAGACCAAATACATTGCCTTAACAACTGATTTATTTCTAAAAATTACTAATTTATCAACACAGAAAGAGGTGATCATCCAGAATTAATTCTAGTGATGGTAGTGTGGATCTTGAAGTCTTGCCCAAACGTATACGTTTTTTGTTAGAAAGTGACAATGCATAAACGTTTAGGTTATTTTTACTTTTTCATATAAAAATTCTTTTCTTTCTTTAAAATTATATTTATTTTTGAAGTGAAAGCTTCTTTAGGCGCGTTGAGCAATTTTCGGGTGAACAATTTTTGGTTTGTAAAGAAGTGTTAGTGACCAATTTAAAGTTCAATCCTTGATCATAAACACTTTATAAACCGAAAATAATAATCTAATAGCTCGACGATACAATTCAGAAGTTACTTAGTTTTCACTTCTATCGGCAGTCCCTAAAGACTGCCCCGCATGTTTTTTTTTTTATAATACATTTACTGAATTAAAAAATATAAGCAAAAATTTTTAAATAAACTCTAAGAAATAGAAATTAGTATTGATTACACCTAAACGAGTAATTATTTTTATACACGATTTTTGGGAACGTATTTATTGTGTAAAAATAGAATTACTTCGGTTTTTTATTTATTATTTTATTGCTGGGGAACCCCAGGTAGGCTGGCGGCCCACTGCAGTTACCGTCGCTTATGGATGTTCCGACGCCAGGGACACCGCGAACACGCTGCTGTTCCATAGGGTTCCAGAAACCTGACTCACTAATGCAGAAACACAACACAAGGTTATTATGGTGATGCTACCATTAGGTATGCACCTAAGACCAAGGATGGTTGCCATCTAGACGAGTTTGCGGCCCTACCACGTAGGGTGGGTTGTTTTGTCGCCTTTTACGACAGGCCCACCCTGACCGCAGGGGTTAGTATTCTTATTCCACCCCTGCACGGTGAGAAGATGTGTACTTTTTTATAAATAAATACATAGTAATATAATACATAAATAAACACTCGAAGCCATAATTGGACCCTAGTAGTCCATATTAGCTAAATTCTAAAACGCTTAGCGAAACCGTACCTACACTAGTTTATACATCAAAAAATCGGCCCAAATAATAATTTCAGCAAACTGTCTAAACCAACTTACCTAAACGACAATAGGCAGTGTCGCCACCTGGTATCTCGACTGGACACTAATATCCAGTGTTTCAGACATTAGTTGGGCCAGACGGGTTTATCGTTTCAACTTTCCTGCTTTATTTTATCTAGTTGATATTTCATTTTAAATATTGCTGTTTAGATATATCCTGCCACCATAGCTTTATATATTTTATATAAACACAAGAATATCATTGTTTAAGCCTTATCCAAGCAGTTATTTCCGATTGCAAGGGTTTTTCTCCTTGCAGTAAGAATAATAAAAAGGAAGAGGGTCAACATGTTGCAAAAGGAGACAAAACAACCCTAGCTATGTTAGCAAGCCAGACGGGCTTGGTCTGGATGTCCACCACCCTTGGTATATATTTATAGACCATAGTTATACCGCCATAAAAACCTTGTGTTCTGGCATTTGTGGCCCAGGTTCCGTACCTCTATGCGGACAACAGCATGTTTGCGAGCCAACGCAACGTCGCAAACATCTGTATGTGACAGTAACTGTTTACTTTTAAGTGGGCTGTCAGCCTGTCTGGTGTTCCTCAGCAATTAAAAGGAGCCTGTGGAAATGCCTGACGCATACGCAACGGGGTGTGTGTATGGAATATCCACCTCCAAAATAAAAAAAGTCAGACTGGCTGAGAACTGTTTAAACAAATTGTTCTCACGCAAAAAAACTACATCAAAATACGTTATTTAGTTTGTAAGCTGAAATCAGTCTTCATGTCCGTGACATTGCGGATGAATTGCAGGAGTGTCGGCTCCGTTGATACGGCCACGTTTTACGGCAACCGGATGATTACGTGGGAAACAAATATCTGGCCATGCCGCTTCCGCCGGGCCCCGGTAAGAGGGGTAGACCCAAAAAGTGCTGGCTTAGCGTTGTAAAGGCTGATATGCGTGCCAATAGGCTCACTACCAGGGATGCTGAAGACCGTGCGAAGTGGAGTAGATAAATTCGGAAAGCGGACCCCGGGCACCGAAACGAAAGTTTAGATTGCAACCGGGATACTACGCTTAGATGATGATGATGATGAGTTTGTAAGCTGAAATGACGCAAACAGACAGAAATTTTACATCTATTATACAGTTAAAAAAATATTTTTACATGTAATTTATGAGAAGTCCCAAGCCCGTTTGGATGGCGACCACCTTTGGTCCTAAGTATGTCGCCATAATAACTTTGTGTTGCGTTCCTGCATTAGTGATCCAAGTTCCTGTACCGTTATAGGACAGCAGTGTGTTCGCGATGGCACTGGCGTTGCAAAAACCATAGGTGACGATAACTGCTAAATTGTAAGTGGGCCGTCAGCCTGTCTACAGCAATAAAATATTTTAAACAGTACTTAATATGTTAAAGTTATAAAATTTCTTGTGGCTCTTACACTTTTCAGCCACAACATAATAAAATGCGGATAATAAAGTATCAAATACTCTCGTATAAACCTACTAGCGGTATGCTGTAGATACGCCTACATTTTAATGCTTTTTAGACAAAACAAATAGCTTTATGCACTTCTTCTCCATATAAACTTTAACTGTGTCAAATTTCACGTTCGCGCAATTTTCTTAAAAAGGAGTACAAAGTATTTGCTTCACGTATTAATATATAGATTTCATTAATCGTTGCTGATAGCTTAGTGGTATATCACTTGGAGACTAATTTAAAGTTCGGGTTCGATTCAGTTTCTCTCGATAGTAAAGTTCGTGAGAGATCAGCGCCATGTGAACCCCAATTTGCATTGGACAAGGTGGGTGTACTGTCTCTTCCCTGTAAGGGAAGGTTCGAGCCACAAGATATGATTTATAATTTATTTTTTAAGATTGTAATCATTCTTCACACTAGAAGCCATATAAGAAGAATGAAACTCTAGGGTTGCCTGGAATTAGGTGGTCAAGCAAGTATACGAGTTTTTGGACTATTTCAGCCAGACATTGTATAAATAAACTATACCTAATAATATTATAATAGAACCCTAATAAAGTTCAAACTTAAAAATTAATAAATTAACACTAGTATCAATAATAACAAACAAAAAAATTAAAACTAACGTACACTAGTTTATGAGAAACTGGATCAAATCCGCGATCACCAGATTATTCTCCTGATATATACTAATTATCTGTCACGTACCGTACTAATATTCACTAATCGAAGTTGAATTACTTTTCTCGGCATCAAGATTTGTTAACCTATTGTACGAGTAGCTAGATCGACATTCAAAGTCGGCAAAAGTGATTGTAATCAAGATTAAACTTAGTTTTGTTGAAAAGGCCATAAGTTCCGGAAAGTTCTGGAAAGTTCGCCGAGTTTTGTGCTATAGATAACAAAAAGTCAATCCTGCATTTGTGTAAGATGTTTTGAAATGAAAGGTTAGTATAATTTGGAGCTTAAACGATCGAGCTAATAAATTCAAAACATCAAAACCTTAAACGGACTTCGAAGACACTTCGTAGAGGCTGTCTCTTACAATTTTGACCGAAAATAAGCAGAGACGTGTTCTGCAAAACAATTCCGAGTAATAAAATCGAGTATTACAATTGATTGTAATTATTATCAAATTAATCCAAACCTACATTCTTCCATATTCGTTTGCCAGCATTAAAAGGCAGTGAAGAATTACATGATGTAGTAATTAAATAAATAAATTGTAAGATTTTATTAACTGCAAGATTTAACACATTTATATATTTCTATTAGGACAAGCACTTTTCCAATACAACGCGTGTAGTGTATCATTGAAGAATTGACACAAATTCTGTGACTATGAGTGAACCAATTATATCGATCAGAAAAAAATTATCACTAGAACTGCAATTATTTGAATTAAGCAGGAAAAGTACTCATATCTTCAGATCAGCAGATGTAACCTTTGTCCTACATAGCTAAGAAACAGTTAAACAGCCCGGTAAATATGTAAAGGAAACCAAATGGACCTTTACGGTACGGAGCTTTATTATTACTAAGACAACGCCATCTATTAATATAATAAAATAACAACTCCGCCCAACACTCGATACGTATTTTACTTTGTTGTTTTTTTAAGAAATAGTTCTCGATTAAAATGCTAGATGTCGTATTGTATTAAAATACTTTTGTAATAAAATGTACTTCAACCGAAATAATTACTAAACCGAAATATGTCATCCATATTTGTAAAATTTTGCATTTATTCAAAATCATTTAGGATATTTTTCTATTCGCACAAATTGCTTTGAGGAATAACCTTTGTCGGAAAATAGAAGAAAATAACTTAAATACACTTTTTTAATTTTACGTGTAGCAAAAGAAGAATTTAAATTTTCAGGTAAATCTTCAGTTCTATTCAATCTTTGTAGGTGTGGCTCCAACGTGTTCGGCATTGATTTTGCCAATAACTTCGATGTTAGTTGTCACTCCAGAAAATTAAATAATAATTGTTACAGCTGAAGGAACAATGAACACATCTTCTTCTCTTGCCCCAATACAGTGCAACAGTTTTAAGTTCTTCTTCCACATGATTTTCCTCGACCTGTTAATGTTAATTCTCTGCTATCATTAAGTGACTATAAACATGTAACTACTTGTAAATTCCTATCACTAAATAATATTTATTTAAAGTTCAGATTTTTATTTTTATATGAGTTAATTATAGGTAATTTTATCCGATCATAGTATTATATTTTATTCATATCTCCTAACATATATCTTCTCCACTTTGACATTGGCAAATCGATGCCCATGGCGTTGGAGCCAAGCCTTTCAAGAATAGACATCAAATCGATAAATGCAAAAATCTTATAACCGTTATGCGTTAAGATATGGCTCTATGTAATATACACAGCACCACAACCTTCAAATCTCACAAAAAGTAAATATATATAGATTGGAAGGTAAAAGAAGGTTATATCTCAACCCTCTTATATATATATATATATATATATATATATATATATATATATATATATATATATATATATATATATATATATATATATATATATATATATATATATATATATATATATATATATATATTCATATTCTTCTTTTTAAATTGTTGCTCCAAAGCTTTGAGTTGGCACTGATTTGTCAATCTCAAAGTAATAAGCAGCATGTTAAAACTTTAAAGAAAGCAGGTGGCGAAAATAACCAGAAAACGAGTTAGAAGGTAATTTTTACTTACTAAATTCAAACTAATGGAAAATTATATTTTGAAATCTTAATTTATTTTGATCTGGAAATTAACTGTCAAATCAAACTATATATATTTTTATGCATATACCAAATGCTCCATCCACTTCCAAAATAGTAGTTTTTAGACACTAGATAACTGATATACCTATTACTTAAATACTCGTACTTTAATTTTATAAATAAATACATTATGTCAGAATAATAATTATGGGTACTTAGTGGATACAGGCTAGACCCATAACCTGTTAGGATTATGGGCACGCAATGGAAGCAATTAAATCAATGTGTTGGTTAAGATTCTTATATTCAGCGCTACGTTTTTAAGCGTGACTGGTATTCTGGAGTCATTTGAATTACGAGTATTAAACAATACCGAATACAACTCACATGAACTCTTAACTATAAAATATACATTCAGACCTGAGACGAGAAACGAACCCGCTACGGAAGACTTCAGTAGTTCCTAGTAAATTGAAAAGAATCATTATATTGTTTTAAATCGAGACGCCTCAATAATTTTCTATGGAGTATGCGCAAATCTCTATAATAATATAATAATGATAAATCTCTTTAATAATGATAAATATATTTCGAAAAAAAATCCTATCTAGTTTAATTTAAATATCTAACTTAGAATAACATTAAATTGGCGATTGAAAGTGTGGATGATAAAACATTTCAAGCGCGTGTAATTAATATTTGGGCGCTATTTTATAATTTGGGACACTGTCGTCAATTTAAAATTTTTGCGTTTTTCTATCCGCTTTTACAGATACATAAAACACTATATCCGAAATAACAATTTATTTCATACAATGGATCTAGACAAGACTATAACTTTTTGCCTAGTATTTTATGCGTCCTAAACAAAAAATACAGGTTTCCTATTCTGTTTGCGTTACACGCCAGAATTTGAACGCTAACTTTTGTCTCTCTCTTTCAAACTAACTATGTTTTTGCTAAACAGAGACAGATGTAAGCGCGAATGAAAAACGCGCGACCTTCACGTTTAATATTTGGAATAGTCCACAATAGGCTTCATCTTCAGTAAATGTCAAAATAACTCTATGTAAAGAAACTCTTGTTGTTTTACGTTGTTATTTAGTTAATTTCTGTGAAATGCATCGAGATTGACTTTAACGCGATTGCGATTTAGAATCTCACGAAAAAAATTTGTGTGTCTAAAAGATCTCGAGGTTGATCACCAGTGTTTTGTAGTACCAGGAGTCAAAAATGTCAAAATGTTTTAAGTGTTTTCTGTGTAATGAAATGGGGATTTGTGTTATTAATGATATTTATACAATATTATCACATCTAGCGTGTCTTTCTTCTTTCGCGGATTACTTATTAAATGTGTTATGTGATGAAAAGTCAATAAGTGAAGTGGCACGAAGAGGTTAGTTTTTGTTCCCGCTATTGGGGGCCTGGGGTTCCTGGGGTTCCTATTCCTGTCGGCGGTTCGGTGAGTAATAGCCAATAAGTTAGCTACTGAAGGATTTCCCAAACATATAGTAGTAAAAAAAGTCTAATTTGAATGTTAAAAGTTAACTTTTAATTGTTTGTTTTGATAATTAATCAACACGAAACCTTACTTCTGTTTACAGATATTTGTGGATAAAAGTTTAATGTAATGAAGATATACTATATTTTTTAGGTTTTTGTTATATTCACTTTAAAAAACAACATGTTTGAACTTTTTTGTGTAGCATTTTAACCTTATGAGGTTATGTGATATTAAATACAAACAATGTTGGGTTGTTTGATAATGACAGCATTCTTCTCAAGAATGATAAATATTTTAGTTCTCATTTTTTTAAATAAGTACTAATATTAAGTTGATATCTGCTTCTCCTATTTACAATGTTCTGGTTATCTGTTTTAATAAATCTTAGGTATTTTAATCAAAATGCTTATACACATTCTTGATTACTGTTAAAGTAATATATATAAAGCATGTTTTATTGTTATACAGTCATTTCATATGTATATTATTGACTGAATATCATTTACAAGCTCAATAGAAGCCTCATTTGATCAGTTTGACAGAACTCACAATTCAGTCATAGTCTTAGGTCTAAAGCAGTTGGAAGGTTAACGCCAGATATAGTAACATGATCTACTTTAAAGACTGACTACTTGTATTTCAAGTCTGCTTTTTACAAATATGATAGACAAATACAAAATTTCTTCGAGGCCGGCAGCACGTTTTTAATGCCTCTGGTGTTGCAAAAGTCCATAGGCGACAGTGACCACCTGCCACCGTGGGCCATTTGCTTGTCTACTGAACTCTAGCTATAAAAAAAAACAAATGCCCAGATCAGAACAAACTATTTGTATCACACATATATTTTTTCCTTCATGGTGATCAAACTCACAGATGCCACCTTAGTGGACCACTTAAATGGCAGCTAAATGTGGTCACTAGGGAGTTTTAAGAAGCTAGGTAGTGAAGGAGAACAGGAAGGTCACCCTCTTTCAGAGGTTTAACTACGGAAGGGTTTACTCAAAAATGGGATGAAACACTAATATAAGGGAGAAGACTGGACCTATAACCAAGCAGTGGATTAGAAATGGTTTCATTTTCATTGAAAGTGGCCTTGATTAAAGCAGTAGATAGGATCTGATGACCGTAATTTGTATTGATAGTGTATTCAGCAATACAGTTACTGGATTGGGAGGATTATAATGGAGGTCTTTAACCAGTGGATTAGGCTGATGATGATTGTTACTAATATGTTATAAGGAAAGCGTAATCAATATAGCAATTAAGTTTAGATTGTATTTAGCAGTTGTTTATTGGTTCGATACCAACTTATGAAAAATATTGGCTTTCTATTAATAATGAAAGTCCATATGGCACATTTTTGTATTAAAATGGTGGTGGGTTCAATTCCTACACTATTTTGTTTTGTTTTACACTTAGAATAATGTGCTGTATTTAAAGATGCACAGGATTCGAAACCTGATAGAATTCTTCTGTTATTTTGGCGATCAGTGAAGAAAGAGGAGGCAAAGTACATATCGGTAGTTGCTACCTGTGTGTTGCTATAATCCAGCAGTGGATTGTTTAAGATTTATCGAGATAGTGCTAATTGTGATCGCAAGGTCCCAAGATATGTGAAGAATGAGCTCATATTCTCACATTCTTGAGATGTCAAAGTTGACAAACTGTTTAGTTCTCATGCCGGGCCTACATGCAGCAAAGGAAATTTTATATTTTTTTCAGAGATGGGAGGTTCAGATAGCATTTGTCTCTAAATAAAACTAAATTTAGCCCTATCTACATACAACTTGTTCTCTTGTAAAGAGACTCATGAAAATAATGCCAGCAATGCAAAAAGGCATGTAGAAGTTTTCCATTTGGACTCTGAAATGGAAATTGTTTTTTCAACAAGTAGAAACCATTATGTATAGACATATTTGAGGTTGGCTTTTGGCGAAACGATATTTGCCTTAACAGCGATATCAATTGTCCACAATTTAAGGTTGACTTGGTGGTAAGTAATTAACCGTCACCTATAAACATGACAAGTGAGATTGATGTTATGTTGTAAAACATGATATGTGAGGAAAGCATTTTAGAATTAAGAATGTATTGGCAAGTGAACAAAAGTAAAGTGCTCTCTAAACTTTGAAAAAAAGTTGAAGATATGAATTTTAGTGATAGGATGATGATGTAGGAATAATAAGAATCTATTGTCATGTTTTAGGAGAAACTTTATGTTGCATATGTTACAGTGGATGACATTAGTTTCTGAAGATGATTTAATTTTATTGTTGATATACACTTCAATTTGTTATTGCCTATGGACATTTGGATGGAGTTTTATCATTAAAGAACACCTAGTTTTTAAGGAAGAAATTTTATTGTTGATTGATATCTCTGAGTTCGATTCTCAGATATTATGTTGTTTTATTATAATTGAAAATTTTAAAAGTTCATTTTTTTAGGAGAATTTGTTACTTTACAATACAATACAATATTTTTGCACTGAGTTCGATACTCAGGTCAAGCGTCTTGTGTAATTAAGCAGAACTGCTAATACAGCTGTTAAATAATACAAACAATCACAAGTGTTGTGATGATGGTGGTAAAATTGATTTACTCTAAAATGAGTGTTATAATTTAAACTTAATTTTATTTCTATTAAAATTGAAATTGTTCAAATGAGGCTTGATGGTTTCAAGATATCAGCAATACTTTTAAAACTAGCATCATCTAAGATTGCAACAAGCTAGGTAATCTCTATTTTTAATAATTTTTTTAGGAGAGTGAATTTTTAACTTAATAATTATTACTTTTTCAAATTGAAATGCATCTATATATGCCTATAGTAGATCTACATTACAAATTCTGCAAATATCTGTTGGGTTTTGGAAATCTTTCTTGATAGGTTTTTTTTTAATTTAAAACCATGGTGCCATTACCTTCAAACTTAGGTATTGCCTAAGTTTAAAAAATATTCTTCAAAATATTTTAAACATTTTAAATCACATTTTTATGTTTAATAAAGAATAAAAATATTTGTATTGTTATTTAGTTTTCAATAAATTATTACAATAAAAAGTACAAAATTAGAAATAAATGCTTTTGGAATGGTTGGTCTATTTATTTACCCAATCCTATCCTTTTCCCTCCCTTTTTTATTACTATGGTTCTTTAACTAAAATGTTAAGGAATCATCCCTAATAATAAACTAGTTTTAGAATGGTTTTCTTGTTTTATTTTCCCATTGTATTCAAAAATTAAGGTAACAATTTTGGTTTTTACACACAGTCCCCGCTCAATTTATACCGGGAAGAACGGGTGCTGGACTACTGATACTCAACGGATTCACCTTCTATATGAAAAATCATCAGGCTCATGGGAAGAAGCAGTGGTATTGTTCTTCGAGAGATGTTTACGGATGCCGTGCGGATGTCATCACTTACAAAGGAATTGATGGCAGAGACTATATATCTATATTTCGTGGAAAACACATACATCACCCGCCACGTTTAAGGCAATGTCATGACGGCAGATATATTAGAGAGAAGGATATGTTTAATCGAAATACATTGTAATATTTAGTATACAAATTTTTACAGCCTGGCAAATTTGTTAATAGTTATTGCTATAGTACAAATTAAATTTTATATGTCCATGGAAAGGAGATTAGTATATTTATGAAATTGAGATTAATGAGAAACATTGCAGACAATTTTTTTTCTATAGGTTGTATAGCTATCCCTAGTGGCCGCCATGTTTTTAATGAATTGTGAATGAATTCTACATATGGCCCTAGTTTGTTGGTACTTAAGTATGCTAAATCTAGTCTATGATTGAAAATGACTGGGAGCATGTAACATTTTGATTTTACTTTACACAGGGCACAAATAGGACTAAGAAGCATGCATTTAATCCTATTACTAATCAAGGATTAGAAACATGTGTAACCTTATTTTACTTGAATTTTTATGTATTGTTTTTTTGGACTGGTTTGTTAATTGTATTATAATTTTGACTAGTTTAATTATTGTGTATTAATTTTGACTATTTATTTAAATGTAATCTGAAAGAATAATATACATTTTATATAATCATGGTACAGCAAAATTATGTATGCCAGGCTGTTGGATTAAACATTAGTATAATCAAAAGTTATCTGTAAATTTGATTTATTTTCGATGTTTATTTTCATGTATAAATTATTATTTTCTACATAAATAAGCGGCGCGTGTTTTTAATGTAGGTTATTAATTGAGTAGAAGTTTGCATGTTTTATAGATATATATGAGCGGTCTAATTTTGTGAAATGATTTTAGGAATACAGTATTCTGGTAATAGTTTATGATTTTATTCACTTAATCTTATCTGCTTTTTAATCCACATATTTATTTTCTCCAGTAAAAGATATTTTATTAGTGCCAGGATATCAATATTATTTGCAGATATTTTCAAGGGTACCGGTAATGTAACTGTTATTTTTTCACAGATATTTACTATCTACCATCACATCGCACTGGCAGTATGGTACTTATATTCAAAGATAACAAATATTGGATTAACAATCGCTACCAGAATACTATTAACTGGACTTGCAGGGATCGGAAGCGTGTCGGCTGCAACAGCTGCGTCCAAACGACGGTCGAGGGGCGTTACATCAAGCACAAAGGTTTCCATAATCACGCCGACAACTACACCAAGTATAATTTCAACGAATGATGTGATTCGGAAACGCTCTGGCCAATAATCACTTCTATAAAAAGTTTGCGTAAATGAAGTGGTGGTTTTCATGAAATTTTGTTGACTTTTTCATATATTTTTCAAGAGCCTATGCAGATTGTTACACGTATGTTTATATTATACTTTCTGCCTACATATGTCAGTAATTTTTCTGAAAATGCCCTTCTTTTAAATCGATACCTCAGTTTGATGAATGTTCAAACAGGTTAGGGATTTTTACATTGACTTTAGTAGAAGTGCAAAAGTTGCAAAGATTTGAATATCGTATAATCTTCATTAACTAAACTATTTAATGAATTAAAATAGTTTGAAGTTTTGTTAATGAAGTTGGTTCGAGCGTTTCCGTGATATCCGAATTAATCCGAACGCAATTTACCCATTGGGCTGTAAGATGCGCGTGCGCTTTCAAAATATTCAACCAATTAAGTTACACTAATGGCGCTCAAGTAGAATGTTTTAGCGTATGTAACGTATTTTTTGTGATTTAATAATAAAATTTTTTGATTTACTTATTAATTATTTATTGAAAATATATTTAATAAATATGATTACTCCTTAATCTATAAAATATTGTACGCGTAATGTACTTAATATTTTAAATTTTGTGACTCCATAGCTCCTCGATTTAGTTTTATTAAACTTAGGTGAATGGATAGAAATTTTGAACTTTTTAAGATTGTATTAATAAAAATTAGTTATTATAAATTTCGAAGTAATAAGTTGCTATTTCATTCCTGTATATTGTGTAAATCAATATCTTTTAGCATATTCTTCATTTGCATTTACTATAATTAATAAATGATAAATTTTGTATTAAGTAGATTAATTTTAAGTATGCAATATAATGATTGCAAAACTGAAGTGGCAGTGGGCTGGGCACATAGCTCGAAGGACTGATGGCCGTTGGGGCAGAAAAGTCCTCGAATGGCGACCGCGTACCGGAAGACGCAATGTTGGTAGGCCCCCCACAAGATGGACCGATGATCTGGTCAAGATCGCCGGAATAGGTTGGATGAGGGCAGCGCAGGACCGATCATCGTGGAGATCTTTGGGGGAGGCCTTTGTCCAGCAGTGGGCATCTTCCGGCTGAAATGATGATGATGATGATGATGCAATATAATAAAATTATTGTATCTTCAAATCCCTTTCACATCTTATTCGAATATCATAATGATTAATTGGTATTTGTTATGTATTTAAATATGTTTTAATAATTAATTTTGACTAATTATTTTACATTTCCAATTTCATAAGTCTGGTATTTAAACATTTTTATCATAATAAATATAGTTTTAAAGATGATTTTATATTGATAATCAGATATCACGTGTACTTAATTTGTCAATTCCACTTTTTTAATAAAATTCCCTGCACTAATACATATGTTACAACAATAATGCATATGATCGACAGGAGACCAAGAATCAATCGCGTGATAAGAACACGCTCGATGTATATACATATAGTATAAAGATTAAAAAAGTTTTTAATATACTTTTGGCATAGAGTGCCATCGTCATGATCGCCATCTATGAGCTTTTGTAAATTTCAAAACAAGTTTAACATACATAGATGGCGTGAGTAGTATATTTTATTAGCAATGGTTTCATTAAGTGACCGGATTATAGGTAAGATCGATGATATCTTACCTAATAATTCAATAATTTGATAAAACAAAAACATTTTCAACAAATTTACTGTAATTCTAAAAAATTTTATTAAAACTCAATGAAGTGTGAATTAATTTTTTATATTTGGAGTTATTGTTATTTTATTTTCATTAACTCAAAATCACTGAAGAGTAACTTTTTAATTTTCTGATCTAACTATCGCTAACTTTTTTAACTTTCTGTTGTTTTCACAACTGTTATTTATCATTGAAACTACGTATTTACGGATATTAAGAAACGTGAAACGCACACTAGTAGGGGCCTTGAAATGTCAGTGATTTATCAAACGAAAATCTGAAATAAAGATAGTTTTAATGAAAAATTTATTTCTCATTTTCATACAATTATTATTAGACATCGTATCATGTTTTGAAATTATACATACACTGTGAAAACTATAACATATTTTTTTATGTTTTCTTAGTTTTAATATTGTATTTAAGTAAATTTTCATGTAATTCTTCTCGACGTTACGACTGAGTTATGTCCTAAGTTAGGTGAGAGTTGCAGTATTATTTTTTATATATATTACTAGCGTCTGAACTCCAGACTTTGATTAGAAAATCCTGTGTAAAGTATTGTTGAGCTGGTAGACCACCTAGAAAATTATATATTTGTATAATAGTTGACTGATGAAACTCTAACAACCTTTAAGGACTTGAATAATATTGCCAATAAACAACAATTTATCAGAATTCCATATGGACGCTTGAAAGGCAACCTTTACTAAGGGACACTGAGTAAAATTTCCAGGAAAATGATTTGAAGTTCAAATATTTAGTAACTATTATAACTCACCTAATTGTTGGATCGAATGATTATTTATTTTTTATTGGATCCTTTTAATCCAACAATTAGGCGAGTCATAATATTTACTAAATATTTGAACTTCGAATCACTTTCTTGGAAAGTTCACTCAATGACGCTTAGTTATCTTTCAAGCGTCGATATGAAGAAAAATTTACTTTTCAATATTTATGTGTGACATCTATGTCTATCATAGATGTTACACATAGCTGAAAGGTCTTTTACATACAGTTTAGTATATCTGGTTACTGTATAGCTAGTTACCCAAGCTATAATTATTACAATACTAATTGAAATCTAAGATAATCTAAGATAAAAAAATTAGTTTAACAAAAAAATGGGAAATATTAAAGTAAATTTATTTTCCAAGTAATTTGGTTCTTCGACATTTTTATTTGTTTTACCAATAACCTTGTAATAAGATATTTTCATAAATACTCGAAATTTTCTTAGACTATGTCGATTCTTTTTTCTTACCCACAAATCGGATACTTGTTGAGCAATTCTCACTGTTCGAAATTCTATTTTCTGTTGGTTTCTGCCTCAATATAAGGACTATAATTATATATTATCAGATATTGTTGCAGAATCACACACCTTACATAACTAAATATATGTATATATAATCAGGCAAAACAAATGGCATATTTTTTTCATCGGCAGACTGCCAACTAATGCTAGAAAACTAATGATATACAGGATCATTAGTCGATGGGTGGTATTAGTCTTGTAGTAAAGCAAAAGTATTCGAATATATCATGGTGGTTCTATTATTGTTGGCTAGAACAACATATCTATTTCTACTGCTGATTGTTCCTTATTTTTCTTTAAGTTGTAATATAAATTTCTTACAATTTAAGTACCTTGACTTACCTACCTACAAATCTACACAGCTAAAAAACATATACACGTGTTTTATATATGTGTAGTAGATATGCATACTCCTAGTCATTTAATTTCATTTTTCATTGTTTTATGAAAATTGGGTACTTTTCCGTTAGCCTTGCTCTGTTAGTCAACGGAATATAATTTGTAAACGTTTAACTATAAATAAATATTAATCAATATTGAATAAAACCTAACCTAACCTTTGCGCCCGGCTAACCGAAAAGTATCGAAAATTGTGCCAAATTATTACTTAAAAAAACCTTAAACAAAAATCTATTAGAACGGAATTAGAAAATTGTATGTAAAACAATGCCTTCATATACATAGCTATTATTATGTAATATTCACATATAAACAGAAATATGTCAGCGATTTAGTATCTTGTATTGGAAATAAAATTGTTAAAACATTTTGAATATCTTGTTACTTTAGTTGAGGTGTTTCAGTGATATCTGAAACCATTTTCTGTCCTTTAATACCTCGAAATATTCAACAAATGCAGTTCTAAAAGGTACCTACGTTTATATTTCCAATTTCAACTTCGATTCTAGAATTGGTTGATTGCAATTTTCCCATAATATAGTAATCTTAGTAAACATGTTTTTTTTTATTTCTGAGGAACAGCACATTGACGGCCCTTTTGTCGCAGAAACAATAATGACGTCAGTGGAAAGTCTTTCGAACGCAAGTGATTAATAAATTAATTAAATATTTATATTTGTATAATTTTATAATAAATCGACGCTCTCAAAAAAACTATTGAATATTCTATTAGAAAATAAATTAGTTTAGAATAGATAAATATATCTCCGATTTCTGTTTGACATCGAACGCCCTGTGACACTTCTCAGTGAGTTATTACGCTGAACCGTTCTGCTACATCCGTCGATAAATTATTTATTCCCCAACGCTAGTGGTTACCTTGAAATATGAGGGATGTCAAAAATAAACATTAGTAATTTACTTCAATATTAAAACAGACTTGAAGGACATAAAATTTGTTAAACAAATCACATAAACGTTGTTTATGGTTTATGATTGAATTTCACATAAACATGGGAGAAGAGGGCACAGTAGGCGGTTCTGGTGTGTGCCTCGGTGTGTAGCGTTAAAATCTTTTATGTCAAAAATATTTGGGGATTCCCCTTTTTCAATGTGAAACAAGCTACCAATCATACATAAATGTTGTATTAAACGACTAGCCTCGGAGTACTAATGTTAATTATAATTTTTAGTGTCATTTATAACGGTACAAAATGGCCGAAAACGTTTGCTTTTGAACGAATACGTCTACTCGCTTAAATACAAAAGTGAGACAACTGAAAACTGGCGCTGTAACGGACGAAGGGGGTGTAATGCTTTTGTCAAATTATGTCCTAACAATAAAGTAGACAAAATGAATGTGAACCATAATCATCCACCACCAATTTATAAACGCCTTGCTGATGGATCATTTTTCAGGATAAGTTAGAAATTGTAAGGAGAAATGTCACATGATCAGGTTTTAATTTTTATAGCTTAACACACCAGATACTATGTCCGTCACTGGTGACTGGCAGTTTTTTCAATTTAATTCTAAGTCAATGGTAATTTATAAATGGGATATAGGAAATTAAGTTATTTCGGTGCCCGCGAGAAAAAATGCGTAATAACTGGAAAAATATCTACTGGATAAAAAATATATATTGCAACGATCTATACTCATTAAATTGCTTGGCAGTTAATGTACTTGGTAGTATATACTTCAATTATTTAGTAAAATTTCATGTTAGAGATGCAGTTTTATCTATTTCAATGTTAATTGTTATATTTTATTTTTCGTTTATTTAATATTTATTAATGTCCTCAAAAATAATAAATAGTACGTGCGTTGACTAATTGACCACGAACACTAAATGACTCCATCGGAAGATCAGCGCTGGTTTAACAAGTCGCTATGCGCATGTGCAAATAAGTTTAAACTTATTACTGTTTGTAATCTGCAAATAAATGACTTTTCTCTATTTTCTTTCATTTAAAAGTTAGTGAATTTAATGAACTGTAATGAATTTGAGTTAGTTTAGTTACTTTGAACTGCAATGAATTTGAGTTAGTTTAGTTACGTTAAATTGTAATGAATTTGATCTACACTCTTAAGATGCACACGTCTTAAGTTTCAGTCAGTACATCAACCTATCACTCCTTCGATTCATGCATATTGTCAATTTAGCTCGTTAATAAAATGTTGTTTTGAATTCAAATTTAATTTACAGTGGAATTCGTCACAACGAAAAAAGGCCGAACACGGTTGAAGTATAATGGATATGTGTATTCTTTCGATTACGAAAAAGGATCACGTCAGAGCTGGTGTTGCAAACGTCCAAGAGAGTGCCCGGCGTCTCTAATCCTATTATTACCAGACAGAGCAATCGAGAAACTGAACGAGAATCACAATCATCCAAAACCATTATGTACTGGATGGAACTGATATTAAAAGAACTTCTTAACAAATAAATAAATTGTGATAATTCACATAGCGCCATCTTAGTCCCAAAGTAAGCAGGAAAAAAATAAAAAAATCATATTTTTATCTGACTGTGGTGAATGATAGTTGAAAATCATGATCCATATTCAATCAGTTGAATCAGTGTTCGACATCCCGCGGCTCGCGAGCGGGATGCGGTACTTTGACTCCTCGTTCCGCGTAATGTTTAGTCCGGTATGGAATATTACTTATTATCTATAATTATTTCTGTAATAATGTTTCCTACTAAAGCAAAGTATATTGTCGTTGTCAAACCAATATCTAGTATGTGCACTTTTTTGAGATTTCCCATTTTGATTATTATGACTAGTTTGCCACCCAAACTTTGATATATAAAAACCGCTATATTACTTTAAGATAAATCCCTTTAAAACAAATAGTTTCTTACAAAATTTTACACGAGAATCTTTTTACTCCAAATCTCAAAGTTTAACTCTTTGCACATCGCAGATATTGGTTCGTCAACGACGGTATGTTAAAAATTTCAATTGTTTATTGTCTCTATTTGGCCTTTCGGATGACAAGTTGGCCGACTATTGAGTTAAATGATTCCTTAGTGCAATATAATGTAGTACATATGTAATGCAATCTTAAAAATATTTTTTCCAGTAAAAACAATAGTGACGGTCCATGGTAAATGTCTGAAAATGCTCAACGGATACGCCTATTGTAAGCACCACATGTTGAAGTCTGGACGAAGATGGCAATGTACGAAAAGTTACCAGAAATGTCTGTCCTATTTAATAATCGATCATAACGATATTCTCATCAGATCTGTGGAAAACCACAATCATCTGAGGCCGCAATACTATCGCGACAGAAACGGCACTTATGTAAAAATAGCATAATTTATTTTTTATTAGCGTCACTAGTATTTATGTTGTATTCGTTTGTGAGTCTCATAACCAATCAAGTCCCAAAATCTAGCAAATAAGTTAGTTGTTAGGAATAGATATAAAAAAAAGTTTTCGTGCAGAAAATTTCCAGTTGATTTAAATATAATAAATACTGAGGAGGATAGGAGCTGCTCATGTAAGTTAGTTTTAAGAACAACATAGTGTTTTATATAATTACAATGACAAAAAAAATATATACAAAAAAATAAAATATGTATTTTGATACGCTGAATACGAATATTATTACACTATAATATAGTTTGCATAATTGCAATGTTTCACAATTAAAAGCGGTTTTTTTTACTTAAAATTTTGACGGTATACAGACCAAACGGAATTCTGGACCTCAAATTCAGATTCAGCGAATCATACATAAAGCACTATCATATTTTTGTAGGCCAGTGTTGTTTTAAAAATAAATGCAATAAATTGTAATAGGGACATTTATAATATAGGGACAATTAGACCTTATAAATTGATTACGGCTTCTTCAAGTGCTTCTTCAATTTTAGTTGGCTGTTTTGCTCGTCTTTATTAATAGCGAGAGGGGGAACAGTTGTCGGATTACGGCTTTTGTCATCATAAAAAAAGGTTTGTGTGTGTCACTGGTCTGTAGTATGTATATTGATCTCAAAAATATAATGCAAATAGAAATAAGACAAATTCAATGGCGAACACAGTACTTATGTAACTCGGTTTAAGTAAATAAGTGATTGTACACGTGGCCTTTTTCTAATAAAATACAAATACCCCGATTACCGTATTAAGGTACTTGATATTTCTGAAGGAGGACAGAAAGCTTTCTCTCATTTAATAACGCTATACAAATTGTATTCACTTCCTATGTTAGAGTGTATTTTATCCGTGTAGGGGCGGAGAAAGAATAACTGACCTCTGCGGTCGGGGTCGGCCTGTTGTAAAAGGCGACAAAACAACCCACCCCATCTACGTGGTAGGGCCTCAAGCCCTCAAGCCCAACCTTTAGTCTTAAGTATGCCGCCATAATAACCTTGCGTTGTGTTCCGGCATTAGTGACCCAAGTTCCTGTACCCTTATGAGACAGCAGCGTGTTCGCGATGCCACTGGCGTTGCAAATACCCATAGACTAACTGCTAAATTCTAAGCGGTCCGTCAGCCTGTCTGCTGTCCGACAGCAATAAAAAAAATATACATAATGAATCCAGATTACTAAGTGATTTTAAGTTATTTGATTACAACAACGACGTTTATACTATCAATACTTACTAATTTGTCTGTCTCTGTTACGTTTACATGCCTAAACCGCTGAACTAATTTTTTTATGAATTTTGGTATATAGATACTCGTAAATTGGACCAGGGACAAGGACATAGGCTACTTTATGTAGCAGAAATGAAACTTGAAGGGGGTAAAATAGGGGTGAACTATTTTTTTTTTAATTTAAATGGCAGAACAACGTTTGCCGGGTCAGCTACTTTTATATGATTCATTATAAACTTTGTTAATCTACGAACGCCGAGCAGGAAGAATTTCGTACGTTGACCTGTTATTATCTGTCTCTGTCACTCCCGCGTAAATATAATGCGGCTTCGCTCGCACAGAGCAATGACGGACCGTCATTGATGGCAAAAGGCTAACAGGAAACCCTTTTTGAAACAAAGTAATGATTGGCTCAATGCATCCGTTTCATTTTGGGGTTTTGGCCATGTTTGGGGATTTGGATTCACTGCGGCACGGCAAAAGGACGATCCTATTTCTGTAACGGGTTGTATACTCATGAACGTCACAGTTTGTTTATATGGGTGATTCTCTGTAACGTCGTAATCGGATGTCCCGACCGTATTTATCAAAAAGTAATGTAATTATTTAAAAAATAATCACTCCTAATGAAACTTTAACCCTGAAACTTTACGGGCCCATTGTTTTTAGAACCATAACTATTTTAAATTTTTTTCTAGACGTGATAGAAGTTCTAGAAATACAGTCCCCTGGCTGTCCCCATCACTGTAATTCCCGCCTAGAAACGAGATTTACGAAAAAATAATTGAAACTACATACATTTGGCAGTTAATATAATAAGAAGAATAATAAAATTAATATATTTTCGTAAAACAAGGTCTCATTATGAATTTTATTATATTAGTAAACACTTGTAAACTTTGTCCCTAGAATTTCCATACAGTCCCCTGCCAAAAATTTAAATCCATAATAAAAAAAACTGTGATATTTACAAACGTTGTTTTAAAGAGAAACGAAACGCAATTATTTTGAAGTTAGCAACCTTGCTGAATGCGGTGATGAGACGCCATTTAGTTAAGTGTCAGAGCGTCATTTGTGAGGTGAACACGCGTTTGGTCCGCTACCACACACAGTCCTCTGGTAAGTAATAATATTTATATGTTAATTACTTTAATTATCGCTATATAGTTTATTGTTTTATTATTTATGTCTAAATTGATCGGTAGGTTCTTAAAAAAACTATTTTACATCGTTTTGTAAATATTGTGTAATCTAAGCTAAATACACAGCCCCCTGGCAACAGTCCTCTGCCTAATAATGCAGCAGGGGACTGTTTTACACAACAGGGGACTGTGTATCTTGCGTATTGACGACCTCGGTGGCGTAACGGTACGTCGGTACGCTTGCGGAGGTCACGGGTTCGATTCCCGTCTCGCGTCTGGGTGTTTATGTATAATATGTATTTATTTACAAAAAAAGTATATAAGTAGTATATCAGTTGTCTAGGGCCCATAATACAAGTGCTACTTAGTTTGGGACTAGATGACGCTGTGTGAATTGTCACAAAAATATTATTATTTTATTATTATTGGTTATTGTTTTTGTGTATTGTTTATGTAAATTTATCCGCTAGTCTGTTTTATTAATGTAAGAATCATCAAAGTATCATTGCGTTGCATTATTATTTTACACAGGCCGATCGAACACACATGATATGGCTCCTAAACAGAAAAAGTTATCCCGAGAGGAATTGCTACAGAAAAAGAGAGAAGCAGAGCGACTACGATAAGAAAGAAGAAAAAATGATCCTGAAAAGAGAGAACAAATGAGAGAAAAGGAAAAGTTGAAGTACCAAAAGAAGAAAGAAAAAGGTTTGCGAAAATTAGTAAAGAACATGACACCTCGTCACTAATTTCTCCGCCTACAAGACCCGCCACTCCAGTTCCATTTCAAATATCTCCAGCTCCAAGCCCAGCAGTCCCCAGTACTAGTCTACAGTCTACTGACGAAAGAAGTTTAACCGAGAAGGAAATGAAAGGATCGCACTTTTAGAGAAAAAACTTGAGAAGTACAAAAAAATATTAGCGAGATTTAATAGTAAAAACAAAAAGATCGTTGAAGATACACCTAAGACAAAGACTTTGAAAATGTTAGAGGAGCCTGATCAAAGAAAAGGAGTAGTCAAGAAAGCGTTGTTCGGCGACATCATTAGAAAGCAGTAAGAAAATTAGTCTACATTGAAATGTACCATCATCATCTCAGTGTATAGTATCCCGGTTTTAACCCAAACTTCCGTTTCGGCGCCCGGGTCCGCTTTCCGACTTTTTCTACTCCACTTCGCACGGTCTTCAGCTTCCCTGGTAGTGAGCCCATTAGCAAACATATCACCCTTTACGATATCAAACCAGCACTTTTTGGGTCTACCCCTCCTACCGGGGCCCGGCGGAGGCGGCATAGCTAGACATTTGTTTCCCACGTAAGCATCCGGTTGCCGTAAAATGTGGCCATACCAACGGAGCCGACACTTGTAATTTATCCGCAATGTCACGGACATGAAGACTGTCACGAATGCGGGAGTTCCTTACGTGGTCCTTCCGCGTCACTCCACACACCCACTGCAGTATACTCATATCCGTGACACGCAGTTAGAATACTGCATAAAGCATTTAATGATTAATATTATTAATAAGACTGTTTATCTCAGTGAGTACAAAATGTTTCTAGCACTTAGAGTAAAATTTTTGATATGAGTGTTTAAAGAAAGTTATATTTTGTGTTCATTTTTTATAAAGAAATTTTGTTTTAATTAATGCGAAAATATGTCATAAAAAGAATAAATGTTAGATAAATTTTAAATGATTTTTTTTGTCAAGTACAACTGTCCTCTGTATCACTTAACAGCACCTTGTCACTTTCAAAACAGTCCTCTGATGCCTCAAACAGTCCCCTGTCATGATTTTTTGGAAAATTGCTAATAACTCGGAAAATATGTATAAATTCAGTGGGCCTCCTTATTTAACTAAAATAATAGTTAATTTTCTTCGAAATAGGACACAGTTTTTTGGCAAATGGCAAAAATAATTGCCAGGACAGCATTTGTATGGGACCTGTACGAGCTTACAGAGAAATGCCCATATGAGTTATTGTTCTCCCGTAGGTTTAGGGCAACCCGGAATATTAATATACTAGGCAGGGCGAGGGTAGCCTGTGTTTTAAAGTATGCCTTAGCTTTTTTTTTTTTTTTTTTTTTTTTTTTGGTATCGGGTTGGAAAATCCTCATGGAGGCCCTCCGCCCTCGGGGAAGGGCGAAGGGGACTGTCAAACTCTTACTGACTAAAAACCAACCCGTGTTCCTCATGTACCCGTGTGTCGGAGGGGCGGGTATCGCCGAAGCATTCGTCGCCACCCCCCGACGGGTATTGGCCCGCCAGATGGTCAGGCAGGCCCCGTCACCCACTGCGGCCGTCACCCCGGCCGCAGGACTCCACTATGAGGCGCGCGCGGAACAAGACGCCGCCGCCTCGAGGCCTGCCGCTGATCGGACGACAAGACGCCCCGAGTCTGCCGTCCGCAGGCCGCGCCCTACGGTGGCCGGAAGTCGGCCACCCTACGGCGCCCAGTGCGTCTGCTGCGGGAGGGGAGAGAGGAGGCAGTCTCTCTCTCCCTTTCCGCCGCCTCCTTTGCGAACATCACGGCCTCGCAGAAGGTGGCGACGGCACTCCACCCTGACTCGCTCCCGACCATGGTAGACACAACAGCCGGAAGCGAGAGGATTCCCGCAGCTCCTACGGCCGCGACCAAGTCTCGGCGCTGCTCGGCCCAAGCTGGGCACTCCGCCAACGTATGCAGCGCCGTATCGTCGCGGCAATCAACACAATGGTGGCACTGGGACGTCGGCTCCCGGCCTATGCGACACAGGTATTTCCCGAAACACCCGTGTCCGGTAAGCACCTGTGTCAGCCGGAAGCTGAGGGCGCCGTGGCTCCTATTGAGCCACTCCTCTAGAATGGGCCTTACCGCCGCTACAGCGGCGTGCCCCGCCGTGGGTTGCGCTAAGCGTGTCTGCCACTCCGCCACTAGGACCTGGCGGAGCTCTGCCCTGCGTGCCTCAATCTGTCGCGGCACCAGGCGCTCGCCCCGCTCGACCGCCTCCGCGCGCCACCAATAGAGCGACGCGAGGAGCTTTGCGTCGAGGTCCCAGGGCGGGGATCCGGCTAGGAGGCTCGCTGCCTCAAAGGAAATCGTACGGTATCCCCTTATGATCCTGACGGCCATCGCGCGCTGCGGCCTTCGAAGCGCGGCGACGTTGCGGGCCGTCAGGGCGTCCGCCCACACTGGCGCGGCGTATAGCGCCATCGACCGTACGACCCCCATGTAGAGCCTCCGGCAGGAGGAGTCGGGCCCTCCCAGGTTGGGCAGCAAGCGCGAGAGCGCAGAAGCGGCGCCCAAAAACCGGGGGGTGAGCCGTGTAAAGTGCGGCCCGAAGTTCCACCGACTGTCGAGGACGAGTCCAAGGTACTTCATCGTCGACTCGACAGCGATGGCGACCCCTCCTACTATGATGCTGGACCTCGGAGGCGGCTTCATCCTGGGCCCATGAAAACACAGGGCCTCAGACTTGTGCAATGCCACCTCTAAGCCCAGCCGCCGGATCCTACCCACGACGTGCGCGACACCAGCAGTCGCGCGTATGGCCGCCTGCCGGTACGACTTCCCACGCGCTGTAACTAGCGTATCGTCGGCGTAACAAATGACGCCGACGCCGTGGAGAAGCGCACCGCGCAGAGCCCAGTCGTACCCTACGTTCCACAGGAGCGGTCCCAACACCGAACCCTGAGGAACGCCGCACGACGTCTCTCGCCGACCCCATCCTTCTCGACCCGGGTACACCACCGATCTTTCCGACAAATAGGCCCCGACAATGCGTTGGAGGTAGCGCGGCACCCCGTGGTACCGGAGTGCCTCTCGGATAGTACTCCAGGGCAAGGTGTTGAAAGCGTTGGCGATGTCGAGCGACACCGCCAAGACCACCTCACCCCGGGCGACTGCCTCCTCCGCGAGGACCCTCACGCGCATGATTGCATCTACCGTGGAGCGCCCCTGGCGGAAACCAAATTGGTTGTCCGCCAAATCCGGCCCCACCTCGGTCATGTGCTGGACGAGGCGACTGGCGATGATTCGCTCAAAGATCTTACACACCTCGTCCAGCAACACGATTGGCCTGTACGCAGATGGTGAGTCTGCGGGGCGCCCCTCCTTCTTGAGCAGGACCAGCTTTCCGGTCTTCCACCGGCTTGGAAACTGGCCCCGCTCCAAACATGCGCTTAAGAGCCCCGCTAGTCGGGGCCCGAGAGCCTTCATAGCCAGGACCCATGCACGGCCTGGAATGCCGTCGGGCCCTGGGGCGGTGTTCCTGATACGAGCCACCGCCACTCTCAACTCTACCCGGGTCACTTCGGGCACGTCGTCGTCAATGTCGTCTTCCGCGTCGGGCACATTGCGAGGCGGAACCATAGCCGGTGGTGTGTGCTCCGGTCTCGACGGAAACAACGCACACACCACCTCCTCCAGCAGCTGTGGCTGGAGACTCCGGGACAATGGGGGAGCCCATTGGCGCAACTTGCCCCGTACCATAAGGTAGGGGCGCCCCCACGGCTCTTGGTCCAGAGTCTCCAGCAGCTCTTCGTTGGCCTGGGCCTTTGCCCGGACAATGGCCAGCTGGAGGGCGCTCTTCGCCTCTCTATAGCGGTTGTATAGTTCCGCCTCTTCCTGTTCGGCCGCCGCTGTAAAGGGGCGGCGGCGTCTTCTTCTTCGGCACCTTGCGTACCGGCGTCGCACCCGCACACAAGCGATGCGCAACTGCGCAATTGATTGCGACCACCAGTACACTTGGCGCCTGGATGGTACCGGCCGGACTCGGGGCATGCCAGCGTCACAGATGTGCGACATGCTCTCCCGGAACCACTCCGCCTCCTCGTCAATGTTGGTTGGCCTGCCTGGAGAGTCCAGCCAGGCCTTGACGATAGAGGCCTCCAGGAGAGCCTCCCTGTCCAGCCGCTTCAGCGCCCAACGCGGGCCGTCTCCAACGCCCCCCGGGGCCGCTTGGACCGGCCCAACCGAGGTCTGGGCGGAGACGCTAAATCGTATATATCGATGATCGGACAGCGTCTCCACCTCCTCCAAGACGTGCCAGTCCTGGACAGTGTGCGCGAGAGCGGGGCTAGCGAACGACAGGTCCACTATAGACCCACCCCGCTGCCGCACGCAAGTCTGCACGGAACCCCGGTTCAGGAGAAGCAGGCCCTGCTCAACCGCCCACTCCTCCACTAACTCGCCCCGCGCATCCGTAGCCGGGGAACCCCAAGCCGTAGATTTGGCATTGAAGTCCCCTAGGACGATCACGGGACGAGGACGGCTACGACTGACGACCGTGCCCAACTCCAAGATAATATCCTCCATGTCGGCGAGAGAAAGGCTGGGGGCGAAATACACCCCCGCGACCATAACATCTCCCCAAATTGCCGCAACATAGCCCCGCCCTCGGGTGACGGCCTCGAAGGGAAGGGTGTCGGCGGCAGACCTCATAATCAGTGCTACCGAGCGGTTCGTGTCGCACACCCAGTCATCCCTGGGTGGCACAAAATACGGCTCGGCAACAACTGCCACATCGATCGACCACTGCGCCATGCTCTGGAGCAAGAGATCCTGAGCCCTGGCACAGTGGTTTATGTTGGCTTGGAGGAGGCGACATAGGGCCATTATTGTGTGTCCATGGCCGTTTTCTCCTCCCCAGCCCTCGGCGGATGTTCTGCCGCAACCGGCGGGTGAACCGGCTGCGAGGAGCTGGTTGCCTTCGTTGTCATTTGCCTGATACTCGCCGGCGGATGAGCCGGCTGTCTCCTGGCATTGTTCTTCTTGGGCCTGGCGCAGGCCTTTGACCCGATCTGATGGTCGGCTGGCTTGCCAGATGCCGCACAGATGACGCAGTGCGGCGTGGCAGTGCAAGTGCCAGCCTTGTGACCGAGCTGACCGCAGCGGAAGCACATTTGGCTGCGGTCTACCCCAGCGGTGCACCGTGCCCCCGCATGTCCTTCTTCTAAGCAGCGGTAGCACCGATAGGGCTTGGGCGCTAGGAGCGCGACCTGCGCCGAGACCCATCCAACCAAAAGCCGCTTATCTTTAATCTTTTTGGCCGCCGCTACGGGACAGCTGACAAGAATTGTCCCGAGACCGGAGACACCCCGGTGTATCGTGCCCGCCTTGACTTGATCCGGCGGGCATCCTCCGGCCTTGGAGATGGCAGCGGCGACCTCCTCCTGTGTGACGGAATCGTCCAGGCCCGAAATACGCAAATCTGCGCACTTAGTTGGCCTGGACACTCTCACATCATCCGGGCCTAGAGACGCCCTGAGTTTATCGGCGAGGGCGTCTGCTTTGGGACCACTGGTGGTTCCCGATATCTCCAGTAGGCGGCCACCGGTAGCAGTTGTTTTGCACCGGAGGCCTGTTATGCCGAGATCACTCAGCGAAATCTCGGCTTTCGCCTTTGCCAGGATTCCGGCATATGTGAGGCCCCGCTCCTCCGCCCCTGGCTGCATGGTGAGAACCACTGCTGTAGAGCGGGGGGTACTGAGCCTCGCGGTGCGGCGCTTGGCCGCCGCTTGTTTCTTCTGGGCCTGCTTCTTGGCCCGCTGACGCGCCTTTTTGGTTTTTTTTTTAGCGGCGCCCGCAACCGTCCACTCCGCCTCAGTTCTAGTGGTGGGTTCGCGCGTTACTGGCCTAGCAATTTGTGCAGGCGGAGCAGCCGTAGCACCTGCCTTTTTGGCCAGTTTCGCCTCTTTTTTTAACTGCCTTTTTGATTTAGGCCCCGCAGTTTCCTTTTGCGAGGCGGCAGTTGGAGCAGTCCTCTTTAGTGTTTCAGCAGCCACTTGTGCCGGTTGGGCGGCACGGGGCGCTGCGGCTTGAGCTGCATATGTGGGCGCCGGTGTACTGCGTCGGTCTGCAGCTAGGGGGGGACGAAGAATCCTCCCCTCAAGCACCGAGAATCGCGCGTTGAAACTCGCCATCTCCTGACGGATCAGGCGAGTCAACTCCGTCTCCTGCTGCTTCGACGGCTGTAACGGCAACTGCAGTTGCGGTTGCGGCGTTGCGTGCGGAAGGCCCACCTCCCGCCTGAGGTGTTCGCGGCGGAAGTTGGTCATCTCCGCCTTGAGCTCCTCGTGCTCCTTGCGGAGCTCCGCCATTTGTGCTGCGAGCTTTGCGTTCTGGGCCCGCAGCAGCGCCGTCTCTTCATTCGTGGTGCGGGTCAAAAGCACCTGAGCACTTTCCAGAATGGAGGCCGTGGCCTCCTTAAGGGCTTTCTGGCTGCAGCCGCTAAGGCCCTTCGAGACCTTGCTCACCCTTTTTATTGCCGCAACCGCGTCGGCCATTCTCTGACTTAAGTCGGAGGCAGGTAGCTCTTCTGCCTCCATTCCCATATCAGAGACGGCCGACGACGACTCCGACAGGCGAGTGACTCTCCCTTCCGTCACTCTTTTCGTCAGAGCCGCAATCTGCCGCTCGTCCTCCTCTAATTTTTCGGCGGCTGCTGCGGCCTTCATTGCAGCCGCAGCCTCACGCCTGGATAGACCGATACCGGCATATTTGCCGGTAGTAGCGGGCCTACCTCTCCCTCCTTTTTTGGCACCGACCTTGTGGGCCGGCACCGCTGTGTCGCTCAGGGCCGAGTTCGACCCTGAGTCTGCACCCTCTCTCGGGCGTTTGCGTAAGCGTTTGGAATTTACGCTCACCGCGCTCGCCACACTCATAAGGCTGGACGCGCTGTCGGAGTCCGACTGCACGCCCATCCGCTCAACTAGTACCAGAGGTACTCTCTCACCCACTACGTCATTTTTATTTTCGGTTTTATTTGAAAGGTTCTCCATTTTGGTCCCACGAGTATAAAGCAAAAAAGGTCAACCCCGGGCAGAGGCTTAAGTACCCGGGTAAGCCTACATACTGCTGGGGGCGGCAGGTACCAGCAGGTGGGAGCGCTAACGACCGTACCCCCAACGGCCATTCATCCCCTCGCCGCGCTCCCGAAACTTGGGATTGGGTGGTTTTTTATCTTAGAGGTGTCCTTCCTCTGGGGCCGGGCGCTTAAGCCAAGCCCCCCGACGGCGGCATTGAAGCATGCCTCCGTCCGCTGTCCGGCCAACCCGACTCAGCGGACCCGCCGAAAGGTTTGCTCCTCAATGAATGAAGAGACAAACGAACTCCGCTTAGCCCCCAAAGCTGGGGGATTCCGAACGGGACGGGGCTGGCATCCCCGCCGCGCGCCAGCCAGGCGTAGGCATGACTACCAGACGACACCCTAGAAAAACCAGGGAGTCGCCTAACGCCGTAGCCGGCCCAGCCAAACCGACGGATAGCGGAGATACCGTTCCCGCCCCAGGAACACTCTCTGTGCAGGCGCAGTCGAAATGGGCATGGTTTCGACTACCAAATCAAGGGCCGGGACAGAACCCGGGACCCCAGTCAGTACTCGCAACCATCCCACCGGGGACCGCGCCACGAACAGAGAGCGAATTTGGGAAAAGGATGATGGAGTTAGACGGGAAGAAAAGGTAGGACTCCGTCGCCTCGGACGGGAAGGGGAGTGAGGCGACAGATGCTCGGGCACCTCGGGTACGCACACCCGTGCACTCCTCGGACAGAGGAGCGCCCCTGAGGGCAAGTATGCCTTAGCTGACTCAGTCCTTAATGACATTACTTAACTTTTGAGTTCTGTCTTCATTAATTTTTTTTAAATATCTAAGACATAATATATATTTTAATCGCCGATTTCTAAATTTAGGGTATGCGCTATAATTTTTCGTTACAAAAAAACTATTCTAAACCCCAAGTCTTCTTCCAAGGGTTTCATGATGTTCGGAGACCGGAGTCACAAGCCCGACCTTTTGCGCATCTGCACTTTTCAGTCAATTTTCATTTTTCTTGCGCAATAAAATGTATTGAACAAATATGATTTAATTTGATTTTTATGTCCTCTGATTTGTCAGCCATGAGAGGAAACTTCGATAGGCGACCATTAGGAGATAGCTAGGAGGAGTCATTGATTTGTTGCGTTTTATGGCATGATAACAACGAGATGCAAGTATATGTCAAGGCCGGAATTAAACGGCTCGATAGGCATAACAGAATTATGGGAACAATTGCGGAAACTGCAGATCTTTTTGTGAAAGAATAAAATATAACATTCCTTTTGCAGTGCAATCAATCTGGACGGATAGAGGTTCTTACCTTAAAATGTACAAAGGTTACACCTTTTACAAGCATATTCCTACAAAAACTGGCATGAGATGGAGATGTACCAACTGCGCTGGTCCGGCAAACCCTAAATGTGGTGCGAGTATAACAATCGATGACAGTGATAAGATTATTAAAGCGACTAACTGCCATAATCACCAAAAGCCTGTGTATCATCGTTCATCCAATGGAATTTATTTTAAAGTATAAAGCAGTCTCCCACTGCTGTGTTGGACTATAGTAGAAGATATGCTTAAAGTTCCCACTGCTGGATTCCGGCTTCCCCCTACAGGCAACAGGCAGTATACCCGCCACATTTGTCCAAGATGGATCGGAACGGTGATCTCATTAAACAGTTTGTTTTTTAACTTCACTGTCAGTACATAGTGTGAAAAAACTGCCTAAGCGGTGCATACCACCGTGGGATTTGAACATGGGACTTATTGATTGTAATACCACAGCTAAAGAAGCATATGTGCAGATACAGTCGAACCTGGATAAGCGAGAGTTCAAGGGACCGCAATCTCGCTTTCGTGTCTGAGTGGTTTCTCCCTCTTATAAAGGTTAAAACAGCAAATATGTATGTATGTACATTGTAATGAATGATAAATATGTAATTGTATGAGTTGTTAATTATAATTTAACATATGCGCTTACAAAAGAAAATAAAAAATCTTACACTATTTATTTACTTAAAAATCTATTAAATTTTTTTGCGATTCTGTTTTTACATTTTGTGTCTTTTTAACACGATTTCATTAGATTGGTATGTATCTATGTAATGGAAACTTTGAAACGCGATTTTCACCTTTTTCAAAACCACAGATTGATTTGAAACTTTGCATACTTATCAAGGACCGACGATAATGCAATAATATGTATAGTTTGTATCATTATCCTTACCAGGATCCTCAGGATTAATGAATTTTCGGACCGGTTCTCGTCCGATCACTTAAGCAGCGTCGGGCGCGATGAGTACTTGGATGGTTGACCGCCTGGAAACACCGCGTGACATTGGTTTTTTGCTCTCTTTTTACTCCCTTTTATATTAAGTTGACCTGTATGTAACGGAATTTTCAGACTCGATTTTTACCCACTTTGAACAATCAAAAAATTCAAAAATTTGCCGAAACGCCATCTGGAGTTTAATTAATAACACTGTCAGAAGATCTCATTAAATTAATAATAACACTGCCGGAAGACGGCGGTAAATTAATAAAATTATTTACCGATTGGGAATTGATAACAAATAAATTATATTAATACGCTTTTATTTTATAGTTAAACAAACTAAAAAGTTAAAAATTAATTATGGTAAAAAAAAACTAAAATACTCCCTTTTATAGAAAATGAAACTAAAAGGTAAAAAATAATATCAATAAATTTAAATTATGGATTGTGTGATTAACAAAAAATAATTTAAAAAGCGTGGGGTGCTTTTAAATATATTTTCAAAATGACTACTTCTACCAATATCTGTCAATAAAATATTTATAACAATTGACAACAAACACCCCTAATTTAAATTTATTAAAAATTACTTTTTACCTTTTAGTTTGATTTTTTATAAAAGCGTGTATTTTAGTTTTTTTAAAACTATAATTTACTAATTCATAAATTGTATCACGATTGGAAAACAACGGTAGTTAGTTTCAAGAAATTTAAGAATGGGTCATAAATTACAGTTGTTAAATTACGCTCGACTGTCGCTTAAAGAGGTACAAACAAGTAGCAGTCACAGTTATAGAGGTCCATGAGAGAAAAACAACTTTCTCTTATAGACGTATTAAATGGTTAAAATGTCGGGACCTAGTAATTACTCTCGCTTGTTAATTACTGTATTGTTTTTACCCTATATTTATTATAACTCTGTTTCAAGGTATTGATGTTTATTATCTTTACATTTTATTATTTAATATTACATTACAAATACGTGTGCTTTCTTTGCATGCCTTAAATCCAAGTGTGTGGGATCTGTCAGATTCAAAACTATTGACATATATGACTTACTAATAACGTTCCGTTATTACATCGTCACCTTTGATAATAAAAAACAAACAAAACCAATATTTACTACTTTTTCCTCCCCTTAAAAAAAACAATTTCTCACTTATCCAGTTCTCACTCAACCAGGTTTGACTGTGTATATAGCCGCGATGAAAATGTTGAAATTGATGTATTTACAATATTGGATAGGGTAAGGAATAATGCGTTTTCTGATTTAAATGATAAATTAAGACACTAAGGTAATACACGTTAGGAGAAGAAGGATGAACCGGAATTCATCATTAGATTTCTTTTCTCTAGGAACATTTCTTTTTTCATGATATGATAATTTGCAACGTGGAAAAAAGACAATGTGCCCACTCCAAATAATTGGAATAAGGTGAAACTAAAGAAGAAGAGGGTGAAAATGGTTGGCTAAAAATATTGTGTCTCAAAGCTTGGGACTAATCCCAGAATTACGATTTAAAAAGTAAGAAATTGACTATGAATGATGGAGTGTCAAATGTCATTTTGGTAAATTAAATATATAAATTTAATAACATAATAAAGTAGTTTCGATTTCAAATGCATTACAGAATCATTTAATCTTACATATTTACTACTGGCAAAAGTAGTTTTGTTCAGGTTTACAATCACGTTTGCGTTCCAGTGACATTCATCAAAAATCCATCTGGAAGAATCCACGCATTATTGGACAATTATACATATTTTCAACATTACAATCTGACATGTGGATTGAAAAGGTGGCAGTGCACTCAGCATTATTCCAAAAAATGTAGTGCTCACTTGCTACTAACTGATTCTGGATATGTAAAGAGGAGAAACGACACACATACACATGTTTCCAATCGTTATTTAATATCCAGCAGTGGATTTTACTACAAAATGTAAAGTGGTCTTTCTATATTTCAATAATAGTAAAAAAATTTTGCTTAAGTATAAAAATATGTTATAAATTGTTATTATTACTTCATAGTTGTATTAGTCGCGTTGTGATCATACGTTTATTAAATAATAATTGATCTAATGTCCTATAAAATATATGTGATAAAATATATATTAAAGCAAACCTTAAATATTTTATTGATGACTTAAATTTGAGGTTCCTCTAAATTTAAGGGAAAAAGTATATAGTTTTACATTTATATAAGAATTGGTAATATTCATGTATTTCATTACCCAACTTCTTCCAGTTTTGATGGTGAAAGGTAGGAATGGAAAGAATCTGTTAATGCTTAACGGATACACTTATTACCAGCACAAACATTTGAAAGATGGCTTTAGATGGAGCTGTACTCAGATGGGTTCAAGATCTTGCCGCGGCTTCCTTCACGTCACAGATGAGATGCTCGTTATTAGAGCTCATACAGAGCACACACATCCACCGTCCACTTATTTTCTGGAAAGGAAATCTAAAGCCTTGAACCCTCTGGCCCTGAAAATTGACAATATTACCGGACGAGCATCTTTCTAAATTATCTTAATTTACTGTTAAATATGTTTTGAACATTTTAATTTAAATCATGTTTTATAGTAAAGTTATTACAATTTTTAGTATTAAGATAATAATAGTATTCATTTATTGTATTAAGATAATATAATGACTTTAATAAATACTTATCGTTATATCCATGAAACGATAATTCTGCTCGAAGGACCAAAATATTTTGATAGAGTTTCATAAATTATAGTCATTCCGGGTAACTTTGGACCATGTAAGAGATAATTTCCAGTATTTAATAGTGTAATTCAATGTAATTTATAGAACTGCTACCCAACAATTATGTTTTATGTGATCTTTTGATATTGTTATTACAAATTACATAAAAAAGTTTACAAATGATTAGTGAATCCTGAGATAGAGACAGAAATATGTGTAGTTCAAAGTTATAATGATTTTGGGCTAACATTAAACCAGAAATTTTTTTGCCCGTTAAAATCCCATTTTATTGCACTTTTTACATTCTGGGTAACATTTGACAATGTTAAATGCTCCGGCGATGTACAAGTTTACGTGTCAAACAAAGTTTTAGTGCCACAGATGTAAAAATACACACCAAGAACCTTAATTAAGTGAACGGTTCTATGTTATTGTAATGTCTTTGGTCGTTAATGAGGTGATTTTTATAATTTATGATAGAATAAACATAATAAATTTATTATTTAGAATTATTTTTAACCGACTTAAAAAAGGAAGAGGTTATCAATTCGTCTGTATTTTTTTTATGTTTGTTACCTCAGAACTTTCGACTGGGCGAACCGATTTTGATGATTCTTTTTTTATATGAAAGCTGGTGCTTGCCGTGTGGTCCATTTTTGATAGTGGCATCCATGAGAAAACCATATAAGTCTTAAATTTGCATTAAGTATGCGCGCGACAAATGGACGAATAACAATATCATGCCAAACTATTTTGATGATTCATTTTTTATTGGAAAGGATGTACTTCAAAGGTAGTTTGTTGAGAGTTTGGTTAGGTTCTGATTATGGGATCTATGACAAAGTAACGGAACTCTTCAATTCTTAGGAGCAAATTAACGATACTCGGCCGAATCTTTTATAGGCTATTTAGATATTTGAGTCATCTACCGTAACGTCGTTATGGTCAAGTAATTGTCGTAGTCGAATATGATGATCAATGGAACTCCTCAACGGTTTACAGTAAGGGTGCGATCTGTGGCAGAATTTCTAACTAGCTGTAATCAAATTGCAATATGCTTACGTTCGTTACATCATTGCAACATGACGCCAACGTCCTAATTACATTACTTAAGGTGTATTATCTATGAAGCGGTGGTAGCCGAGTGGGCGGTAGAAGCTTTTGCGTATTATTGATGAGCTTTATTACCATATAAAAGACTGGTGGTAGCGGAGTGGCAAAATAACCGACCTGCAACGCATAAGGTTGCGGGTTCGATCCTTGGGGGGGTACCGATGTAAAAAAACTGAGTCTGTGGACATGTTGCTCCTCCGTCTCATTAGATAGACGTTCGTGGATTAATCCGACACGGTGGGCACGTTGCTCCTCCGTCTCATTAGTTAGATGATCGTGGATAAAGCCGAGACGGTGGGCACGTTGCTCCTCCGTTTCTTTGGATAGACGATCGTGTAAAACGCTGAGTTGGTGGACACGTTGCTCTTCAGTCTCTTCGATAGACGATCGTTGATCAAGCCGAGACGGTGTCTACGTTTTTTCGATATTTTCCCTGTTCAACATTTTTCATGTAAAGCCGAATTTTCGAAAGTCTATATTTGCGTTATTCGCAAGTCTCTTTTGAAATTTTCCTCGAAGTAGTAGATTTCCTCTGTTGAGATATAATAGATGATAGAGATGATGAGATAGATTTAGTCACTGTGAGTAACTTTGACGGGAAACGTCGCACATTTTACGAGAACTCTTATTCATACATTGTTACTAGGCGGCTATATTGTTCTGAATATGGACTACGGCGAATTGGTGAAGCTCCTAGTGCTAATTTAATTAAAATAGGGTGAAGCGTTTTGAAGCTTTACGCGTTTATATTTATTTTAAGCATTTTTTGGTTTAAACCATAAGCAAAAGGTCGTCCAAGAACATCTAGGACCGAAGACAATATTGAGAGAGTTATGCAGTCGGTACGAAGAGACCCACAAATATCTACCCGCAAGAGATCGTCTGTCTTACACTTATCGCGACGAAGTTTACAACGAATTTTAAACTTGGATCTTAAACTGCATCCATGCAAGCTGCAATTAACACAAGAATTTAAAGAGTCTGACTTCGGAGCAAGGCTCGCATTGGCTAATGAAATGTTTAATCGATTTTCCAATTTTGACAATATTCTTTTCCATTTCCACATCACTGGGTTCGTAAACCGTCAAAATTGTCGCTACTGGAACAGTGAGAATCCCAAACTCAAACATCAGAAACTACTGCATAGTCCTAAAGTGACAGTATGGGCAGCAATCTCTGGCAGAGGAATAATTGGTCCTCTTTTCTTTGAAATGCGCGGGGGCAAAATGTCACTGTTAATACCGAACACTATGTTGCGATGTTGGAAGGATTTTTAACTTCAGAACTTGAAAATTCAAAAATAATGAATTCTAGGACTTGGTTTCCACAAGACGGAGCTACCAGTCACACATTAAATGAATATAGTGGTTGTGAAACAAATGTTCCCTAGCAGACTGATTGCGAAAAGTGGTGATATCCCATGGCCCCCACGTAGTCCAGACTTGACGCCTTTTTTTGCGGGGATACCTCAAACACAAAGTCTACAGCAATAATCCGAGAACCGTCGATCAGCTCAAGGTGAATATCCGTGGTGAAATGGCAGCAATTACACAAGCGCCGTCGCGAGGAGTGCCGTCGTAGAGAGGGTCATCATTTAGATGATGTAATTTAAAAAAAATTGATGTAATTTTTATTTTAACTATACCTTTTGTATTTATTTTTTAATCTATTTTTTAAATATGCATGTTCTATTGCGGCATCCTGTATATATAGGAACAAACAGATTGAGATCAATCATAAAGACTTGAATATGTATGTATATATTCAACAGTCAAAATCATTATTAAACAGGTCATCAATCTCACTATTAACAGTCTCATAAACATACAAAAATCGACTATCTCAGCATGAAATTTACGTACAGCTAATATTAGATCATCTATTCTTTAAAATGGGCTAAATTACTCTCCCCATTCTAGGCACAAAAAGTAATCTTCAATATAAATTACGTTCCTGCGTCGAGTGATATTTTCATCAGCTGTTCCTTAATCATCTTTGAATGGGTAATTTTAGTAACATCCGAATTTCCTGGCCATGTCCTGGCTGGACCTTCATACCTTTTTATTCAGGCAGCTCACCCACATTTCATATTGTGATTAGTATATTTTTATGATACGCCCTTGAAAAAGACTTCCTTCGTATTGAAATATGGAATATTTGTGAACTAGATATTGTTCTTCTTCGTCTTGTAGTTTATTTTTTTTATTTTTTTTTATAGGTACACCAACAGCATAGTACACATTAAATACGACCATGATATAACAAACATAACAATTATATCAAATATCAAATATGATTTATTGCCACACACAGACATTACAATCAATATACGAAAAATCCCAAATTCGATGAAAATATCACCAAAATAAAAGATACAGATCTCAACATAATAGGGCAATGGAACGACAATGATGTTGCCAGTCCATGATTTTTTTCTTGTTGTAGAACAGTAAACAGGCTGACGGCTCGCTTACAATTTAGTAGTTACCGTCGCCTATGGGTGTTTGCAACGCCAAGGGCATCGCTAACACGCTGCTGTCCCATAAGGGTACATACAGGTCACTAATGCCGGAACAAAATACAAAGTTATTATGGCGGCATACATAAGATGGGCTTGGGGCCCTACCATGTAGCTAGGGTGGTTGTTTTGTCGCCTTTAACGACAGGCCGACTCCAGCCGTAAAGGTCAATATTCTTTCTCCGCCTCTGCACGGATAGATATGAAGTAGACTACTAAATTGTAAGCGAGCCGTCAGCCTGTCTACTGTTCTACAACAAGAAAAAAATCATGGACTGGCAACATCATTGCCGTTCCATTGTCCTATTATGTTGAGATCTGTATCTTTTATTTTGGTGATATTTTCATCGAATTTGAGATTTTTCGTTGGGATTATGATGGTTTCAGTTTGTTTCTCTTTTTCGTTCTTAGTTCTTGACTCTTAAATTGAAAATGTGGGTAACGTTAGACCGGTCCAATATTGCCTCAAATTCCTGTATATTTTGACTTCAGCATTAATTTTAATAATTATGAAATTGTTAAGCGTTCGTAAGTAAAAACAAAACATTCAAATAAAAAAATGTATGAGAAAAATTCACAAAACTTATTTCTAGCTCGAAAACTTAAAAGAGTGATAATTGAACATAGCGAATATCTAAACAGCGTCTGCAAGGTGAGAAAAGAACAGGTGTTTGTTTTTACACCTGACATTGTTTGCCTGTTCAAATTCGTTTTTACGTACTATATATTATATACTTCATGTACGGATATATATGCATTTTACTACAGCAAGTTATATATAAAAATAATGAAAAGTGTTTGTTCAAGGTGTGGTCTAATGTTACACCGCTGGTCCAAGGTTACCCGGAATGACTGTAAACGAACTTCTAAATTTTAATACACATTACTGTATGCAGTTTTATTACACTGAATGCAATAGTTTGGTAATAGTTTAGATTAGTAATCTTGAACTTCAACGTCTTGCGCAAATATGAACCTTAAAAATTCATTTTGCGGTTTAGTGTCTACGTATGAAACTATAATTACAAAAATAATCATATTGATTAAACATTGGATAAATAGGAAAACACTGGAAATATTATTTTAATTTTATTATGAATTGAATAGATCTACAAATAAACAGATAATTTAACAAAATTACATCAGCAATGAACTCGAAATGTTATTTGAGCTTCTAGAAACGATCCATTGAATGTTCAAGAAAATTAAACCGAAGATTTAAAATGAAGGTTTTTATTTCAGCTTGATGTTTAAATTTATGTATTATGTCGAAAGATGGAAGAAGTCCGCTTCAAAAATTTTCATCGGCTTTTTGTTTATTATATTGTTTAAGTTATAAATACACTTGCCTTGCTCTTATTAACTTAGTCCGTGATATATCTGTACATTAATTTAAATCATAAAAATCACCAATAGACAATAAATCTGTTATCTATCTGTTTCTTTTTCTTTTTTTAACGTGTCTCTAAAATTGCGAATACAACAGTTCGGAGAAAGTATTAATAAATGCTCTATTAATGGTTTCTCACATGACGTTCTTTTGATTTAGTTTTATTTTTTATTTTTTAAGTGTATTATGCGAATACTTACACATGTTTCTGGTCTACAGCTCAATTTTACCTTCGTCCAAACGGCCGCATCAACTTGCGTCTCAATAATTTCACCTTCTACAAACACTTGAAAGCGAGATCCAACGCCTACCGCTGGAGCTGCACAGCATACGGGTCCAAGTGGAAGTGCAAAGCCCACCTTATCATCACGGATAAACTTGAAGTTCTCAAAGCGAATATTAATCACAGTCATCTGCCAAGTTTGAAGAAATACCCCGTACCACAAATAAATCCACGTCCCCAAATTCCTGTGAAGAACGAAAATCATATTGGTCTGCCTGATGACTTTTACGCAGCTTCGCCTCTTCACAAATATTTGGTTGCACATCACATTCTGAATAGCCAGTATTAGAATTTTCGTGAATAATTTTATCAATTGCCTATTATAATAAGAGCTGTGTTACGGACAGCTTATATTTTTTAAAGTATTTAGTTAGCATTTAAAAGTAGAATAGAACTACCATTTTGCATATAGTTTTAAATTGCATAACTTAGCACAGTTTTCAGTTTTATCAGGTTATAAAATATATGAGTGAGAATGGTAAGCAATAATGTCGCTTTTCTTTTCGTATGTGTGAGTGTATGTGATGAGGTGATCTCACTAAGCGAATTCTCTTTACGAATTCCGAGGCATTCAAAAGAGGGTAGATAGAAGACTTCGACGTAGTTTTAGTTTTGTCTTTCTTGAAACAGAGGGTTTCATCCAAAAAATTAAATCTTTTTTTATTGTAGCTAACAGTTTTAATACTTAACCTAGGATTTTTCGTCGTCATTTTTTTATGCCATAAACAATTTTATTGTACAATGTTAATGAAATAATTGACAAATTATCCAGAATATGAATTAGTATAGCTGGGTGGTAGGGCTCCAAGCCTGTTTGGATGAAGCACCCATGGTCTCTAAATATTCCGCCATAATAACTGTATATGCGATGACCTTGGCGTCGCAAACATCTATAGGCGTCGGTAACTGCTTACCGACTGGTTATTAAGCGAGCTGCCTATTGTTCCATAGCAATAAAAAAGCAGGATGCGGAGCAATGATGCCACTGAATCATATCCTACGAATACTCGTAGCCATATGAATGGGCTTGATGAGTAGGCTTTGTTTTTCGTAATTATTTTTGTTCACTTCACGCCTTTATCACATTATGGCTAAACGTAATGTCTTAATAATTATAAACTATAAGTATTTGTATTAATAAACATTTATATTCTTTATCTAACTTAGATTTAAGTTTAAATTTAATTTTCAATGATATAAGTTGTATCTGTACAATAGTGTGGTTTTGAATGGAATTTTATTTTCAACTCCTTTTCATTGTATTTCACGAATTTTGTTTAATATAATATATAAAAATTGTTCCCTTTCTTAGTAATGTATATGTGCAGGTACACAAAAGTATTATGTATATAAGTATAGTGTTGTGTACCCGCACAGATATCTAGTCTATAATTTTTTTTCTAAAAAGTACAATTTTTTTCTGTAAGGCTCTTGGTAAAGATACTTGTGTTTTTTGTACTATTTGTCCATACATACATATAATCACGCTTCTTTCCCGTAGGGGTAGGCAGAGACCACTTCTTTCCACTTGCTACGATCCTTACATACTTGTTTCGGTTCGTCCACTTTCATTATTCCCTTCATACATGCCCTTTGGTTTAGGGTTCTCTTGACCTGGGCTTTTTTCAGGACGTCCCTGATCTGGTCTCGAAACGTCCGCCTAGGTCTACCTCTTCCAACACTTCCATTCACACTCGCCTTATACACTTTTTTCGTCAATCGTTCTTCATTCATTCTCTCGACATCATACATACAGACATCATATACATACAAATTACCAGACATCCTATGATTATAAATATTACGACGAATATTTTTTTTTGCCAAGTTAAGGGATAATAAGAACATATCAGGTTTGCAATTTTTTACCGTTTATAATATTGTTTTTGTTTTTGTTTTTTTTTTATGTTTCGCAAAGTGCCTTCATAAACAACGTGTCTTAGATTAAAATAGAGTAAGTTTTTTTCTCAATGCATAGTTTTACTATCGTACAGTGGGTGCAACCGAAAGATTGTTGTAAAATATGAACGTATTCATTTTGTGTGTAAACTAGTCAAGAAGTGAAATATTTTTTACCATTTTTTTATATAATGCGCTATTTTACATAACTGTGCTTAAACGCGTTGAAAGCCAGATTAGAAACTATAAATAACCCAGTGGGCCGCGACAGACATTGTGCCCGTATACTCTGTCCCTACCGAATCGTGTAGAAAAGGTCGAGCGAAACTTCTACTGTTTTTACTACGACATGGACCTTTTCCTGACATGTGCGCATAAAACACTCAACTATTTTTAAAATGTTATTGATATATGGTATAGGGGAAAATGAACTGTCGGATACACGGTACCCGTCATGGCGTTCAACGTGTTAATAAAGCACATAGATATTTATTAGTCGTATTAGAGTTAACCTTTTAGATATGTCATCACAATTTTTGAAACATTATATTGTATTATAGATTTTTTGAACTTTGTTACATATGTTATAGTAAAATATAAATTTGTATGTCAGATGCTATACTATACTGGTGAAGGAATTTTGTGCAGCTTTGTTGACATTTAATTTATATGAAGTTGATTATTGAGTCGCCAACATATAGATTCAAGCTCAATGGTTTGATGATATGATATGATGAGTCTTTTTATAATGGGCTGTGTTCCCAGAAAAAATACAAACTTAATACGGCCCTGCATTATGCAATCATGGATTTAATTAAGATGCGGTTACGCCAACTGTGTGATATTGAAATTCTAGTTTTAGGATCACACGGATGAATCCGACATCAACATTTTGTGTGTAATATTACATGTCCAGTATTATTATTTGTGATTGATTTATTCGTAGATTGTAAGTTTCCTATTAGCTTTTAGGCGTAAGACTGCATGCATGCTTAGTGTGATATAGTTTTTGGATCTCATTTTTAATTACCAGTATTAATTTTACTTGGAACAGTTGGTACAATATCAGTAAGTCCGTTCTTTTGCTCTTTTGGTGTATTCCAAACTTAAACTTCGATTTCTGTACGCCTATTTGCGTTTGGATTGTTTATGAGCTAGGGAAATTGGTTGTTAGAGATTTCATGGCAAAATTGATGGGACGGGGCAGAATCTTCTAAAAAAAATAAGATCGATAATTTTTCTGTTTCTCTTACAAAATACTGTTAGGGATTGACACTGAAGTTTTCTAATTATTTTACGCCTAAGTGAAAGCTTTGGATGCATGGAAATAATCGCGATTAAGCAGAATATAGGTAAAAGAACGGATAGTTTGAATACTCATACTCAGTTCCATTTTAAATTTACGAGGGGTGTTCAATAAATAGTGATAATGCGATACATTCTCCTTGGAAGGAAAAAAATAAATACTGACAGACATAACCCAGACATTAGATATAATAACAATAAAATAAGCAATCAATTCTTTTTAAAAAAAAAATTAGAAGTATTTGTTTGTGTCGTGTCGGAACGTGTTCTTAAAAATTGATAAAATTGAAATTGGCGCGGTAATAAAATATCTCTGCTTGAAAAATTTTTACTACGGAACTGGTAAATCAAGACTTGAGAGCAACATTAGGGGTTCATGCTCCTCCATATTCTACAGTTGCGCGTTGGTGTGCTGAGTTCAAGCGAGGAAGAACTTCCATTAACGTCGACCCCTGCACGGGACGCCCTACATCGGTTGTGTCTGAATAAATGATTAAAAAAGTTGAAAACATTGTCTTGGCGGATAGTCGTGTTACTGTTTGTTTTATAGCAGAAGAAATGAAGATTTCTAGAGGAAGTGTCCATAATATTGTACGCAACTTTTTGGGTATGAAAAAAGTGCCAACGCGCTGGGTGCCCCGAATGCCATCTGATGCGCAGAAACAAACGAGACAGAATTTCACAAAGCTGTTTGGGTTTGTTACAATATATTGATCGATTTTTGGCTCGATTCATAACTATGGATAAACCATGGCTTCAACATTATGACCCGGAAACGATAAAACAGTCCATGGCTTGGAAGAGACTGTTATCTCCAACTCCGAAGAAACTTAAGGCGAATCCATCCGCCGGTAAGTTCATGGACTGTTTTTTCTGGGACAGCCAAGGGTTGGTAATGATCGAATACCTTAATCGTGGAGCTACTATTACGGGAACTTTGTACGTAGGACAAATAACAATGTTGCGTGAGGAAATACGCAAGCAACGGTTTGGCAAACTTACAAAGTTATTTTGATTCACCAAGATAACGCCCCCACGCAGACTTCAGAATTGCGATGGCTGCTATTCAAAAAGTTGGCTTCGAGTTGATGGAACATCCTCTATATTCACCGCACCTAGCTCCTAGTGATTTCTACCTATTTCCGCGGTTAAAGGAACATCTCAGGGGACATAAATTTGAAGATGATGATGCAGTAGTCGCCGCGGTACACGATTTTTTAAGGGATCAGGAAGAATATTTTTTAAAAACTGAGTTTTAGCTTAATAAGAATATATACAAATTGTATAAACCTGAAAGGTGACTTCGTCAAAAAATTAAATAAAATTTAATAAAAGATGCGTTATATGTACTCATTATCAGTTTTTATTGAACACCTCTAGTATATTTAACACTACCATTTTTTATAACTAAAGTTTAAAATTTATATACATCAATGTATCGAACATGTTGCACCAAGTAAGTCAGTAACGTTTTCAATTCATTTATACATACTATTTTCTTAAGTTTTTTTAATTATTATTTATGTTTAAATTTTTGTATACGATCAGCATAATCACAATTTTTATGTAACTTAGAATATATTTTTAGACCCAATAAATAAAATATACAAAAAAAATTGGCCATTATTGTGACTTCAAACCACGATTTGAAATACTAGCATTTTTGTTAACACGTATCAAATACTCAAATTTAACCCCGATTCGGCGTTGTTCTCTTTTCCTACTCTACATATCTCTCTTGGCTAATTCACTGTTCACACGCATAAGAAAAAATTAATCTCCCAAACGAATTTTGGAAATTTACATTGTAAAAACATTGTTAACTTATTAAAATTTTGAAAAATCGTTGGTGAGACTAATTTTTCATAGTGACTACTTTAATAAAATGCAGACTTAATTTTTTTTGGTTAAAATATATTGGGACAATTCACACTAGTCTTGCATCTAGTCCCAAATTAAGTAGCATAGCACTTGTAAATTTCATACAATTTTCAAGATCAAGTGGAGATTGGGAGGTCCACTTGACACGATCTTGCTCATAATCGACTGCAAAACCGCGTCACAATATCGCTTTATCATCAGCTTTTCCTATAAAAGGAAGAAATTCACATTTGTGTCGTACCATCAAAATAGATCCTTTGGTTTGGTGTGTAATTCAACTTAGAAGACACTCAGACAAAACTTACTTACTGTCGAATAAATATTATGATTTTCAGCTCAGCTGATTACAACTGTGGACGGGAGGCAAATGTTGCTCTTTAATGGATACACATTTTCAAAGCAAACCTTAGCTAATTGCCCTGTGACCCGATGGGTGTGTACAAAAAGTTACAAGTGTAAGGTCTATTTACACGCAGATGAACATTTCAATGTTCGATTCTATCCGAGATTAAATCATACGCACTCCATGGAAAAATATATGTTACTACCCTCTGGATATATTACAAAGTTTAGATAAGCTATATCGAAGGCTTTACATAAATATAATTATATAGTAGTAGTGTACGAGTATATTTTAAAGTTAAATTAGGTGCACTTTTGTATTTTAAAACTATTTAAAAGACGTCCACATTAGAAGATTTTTCATCCCGTTGAAGTAAATAAACAAGAATTCCAGTTCTGGTGGATTGATGCTTCATTTTCTTGCTGAATGCAGAATAAAGCGATGTGCAAAGTATAATGATTTGATCGATACGGGTGATTGATCAATAATACAAAACAAGACTGTGACTTATGTGTTATAAACGATAATAAATTTCTTTCGCCGCTATAAAACTTATAATAACGTCGTATTAAGTATTTTATTTAAGTAGACTTCCGACACATATTGTATATAGGTAGGTGTGTGTATGGTAAGTGTAGGATAGCCGAGTGGGCGTTTAATGTTTATTTTAAATAAAACAAATCTGTAAATTTTATGACGGCGAGAGAGAGAGAGAGACAGATAGTTCTTATTCTATTACAGTTAAGCTGATACTTTGGTGTTGCTACCTAAGAATATGATTATATAATAGGCAATGTTGGAACAAGACCGAGTACTTGGCCTGTAACTCCACAGATCCCACACCCGTACGCATAGACGGCGACACGGTCGAGCGCACGGACCAAGTGAAATACCTGGGATCTGTGTTTCATTCGTCTGGTAACATCGATTGCGACGTCAAGACACGCATTGCTGCCGCGTGGGCCAAATGGCGTGAGGTAACTGGTGTCATTTGTGACCCCAAGATGCCGGTAAAGTTGAAGGGACAGGTCTATAAGACCATCATTAGGCCTGTCCTTTTATACGGCTGTGAAGCGTGGCCGGTGTTGGAGCGACACAAGCAGGAGCTGCGTGTCACGGAGATGAATATGCTGCGGTGGATGTGTGGAGTGACGCGGAAGGACCGCGTTAGGAACTCCCGCATTCGCGGTAGTCTTCATGTCCGTGACATTGCGGATAAACTGCAGGAGTGTCGGCTCCATTGGTACGGCCACGTTTTACGGCAACCGGATGCTTACGTGGGAAACAAATGTCTGGCCATGCCTCCTCCGCCGGGCCCCGGCAGGAGGGGTAGACCCAAAAAGTGTTGGCTTGACGTCGTAAAGGGTGACATGCGTGCCAATGGGCTCACTACCAGGGATGCTGAAGACCGTGCGAAGTGGAGAAGAAAAAGTCGGAAAGCGGACCCCGGGCGCCGAAGCGAGAGTTTGGGCTGCAACCGGGAATTAACGCAGAGATGATGATGATGAATAGGCAATGTTGGAACAATGTTCTCCGAAATACGTCATGGTGAAAACACTCTCCATGGTTTTGGGAGTTGCTTAAAGCGATGTTTATTACACTTGTTCTTGCTCGGTCACTGAAGGGATCGCTCCCAGCTAGTTATTTTTTTCTAATGAACTAGTTCGTACATCTAGTTCTATTAGTTCTCTAGTTGCACGGGTCTGTAATAAAATTCTTTGTCCTTTAGTTTCACGATAATGCGTTTGCGTGCAACTGTATGCTCGGTGAATTCGGTCATTAGTTCTATTAGGTCCTTCGTTCCGCACTGGTATTTTTTGTCACTAACTTATGGTTTGAATATTACAATATTTCACGCATGAAGCGAATAGGGGACAGGGCAGGAGGATTAGAAACTATACTTAGGTACCTACTTTATTTAGAACAAATTATTAGCTTTCATACTTTTTACAATAAAATTCATTTTTTTCTTAATCGCACTATTCTTAATTTAAATTTATTGAAAATATATTATCATTTTGTCATCATCACATTAATACGTAATTGGTTTTCTAATTGGTAATTTTCAGATAGATCTGATTTGAAATTATTCGAGAAATTACATTTTTTATAATGCATTTTAATCCGATATATATATTGGATTTTTTTACAGTTTTCCAGGTTTATTACGTAATATTTTAGTACATGATGAGCTTTAGTAGTATTTTCACATTTCATTCTCTATAAAATTAGCTTGTGTAAATTTTTCTATCCTTAGTAATTAAAATATCAGTAATATTATTGCTATTGTAAGTCACCATAAGAAAAACACCAGAGACAGTAGAAATAAGCGCTGTAAATTTCAACTCTCAAATCAAATTTTACATGCACGAAATATTCGACTCATCCAGTGTCTTGATTAACTATGTACTTCTAGTGACATTGTCACAAAAATTCCCCATCCCTATCTCATCGGAAACATTTGGGATACATTCATCAATCACCTCTACAACATATCTATCCGTGCAGGGGCGGAGAGAGAATACTGACATCTGCGGCTAGTGGTAGAACCTCAAGCCCGTCTGGATGGTGACCACCTTGGGTTTTAAGTATGCCGCTATAATAACTGTGTTGTGTTCCGGCATTAGAGACCCAAGGTCCTGTATCCTTAAGGGACAGCAACGTGTTAGCGTTGCCTCTGGCGTTGCAAACACCCATAGGCGAAGTAACTGCATACTACTAAGTGGGCCGATAGCCTGCTGTTTCTGAGCTTTAAAAAAAAAGAACTCAAGAGCAAGAAAATACCTTCTGTATGAATGCTACATTCACAGTATATTCGGTTCTTGTAGAGTCTCCGCTTATTGTAGAATTACAATAGGGTAATTAATGTACTCAATAAGTGGGATTACCCGTTAGTATTATTGTTATTATTTCCATGATATTTTTAGGACTTTTTATTTCTTGATACTTTATTTAAACGTAAAGCCAAATATTGTCAAATTTGGAGTTAACTTGAATAAATTGTTATTTTTTTAAAGAAAGTGTGTATTTTCATTCATCCGTCAATTTGACGGGTGCCGTAGAGATAATTATATATGAAAAACGTCCGTAAACCTAATTTTAAAACAATACTTTAACTGCAATCCGGAAGTATCAGATTAATAACACCTATCCCCCGATTTACACGAAATATAGGTTCCCCACGTAATTGTGTAAAACCAATTTACGATGTAAAACCATATAAAACTAAATAACCCCAATATGTCCCAATTCAGTCACTTATTTTAGGTGAAACATAAGATGTTTCACTTAAATAAGTGACCAAACCTACCTAATGCATTCACTATTGATTAAGGACAAAAATAAAATAAAGAAATATTCAAGATGTTCATGAAAAAATTATCAGCAACACACATTACTCTTTCCGCTAAGTAAACATTCCGATATTAAGAAAATATTTATTTTAAAAAGAAAAGATATTTTTGGCATCATAAAAGCATGACACAAAATACACACAAAGGCACCATACGAAAAATATGTTTTCACTATACGGGGAGTCCCCCGTTATTGTCATCAGCAAAAATCATCATCAAAAAAGTATAGCAGCTGTCCAGTATCTATTACAAAAGCGCTTTGCTGCTTATTTTGGGACTAGATGGCGCTGTATGAATTGTGACAATCTATTTATATAGGTTAAATATTAATGTTAGTTATTTTTTACAGCTGAATTTATATGTCTAGCTGGCAGGAGAGAAATAAAATTATTAAAGATTGACGAATACACCTTTTCCAAATACGGCTCTTCGTGGAGCAATGGTACTCGAAAATATGTATGTTCGAAATTCCATAAAGGTTGCAAAGCGTTTGCGAATGTCGACACTAATCAAATTGTTGTGAAATGTACATTGAATCACAATCATGGACCAGATGAATTTATTCAGCTCAAAGATGGGACCTACATCAAAGCGTAATAATAAAAAAAAATTTTTTTTCATGTGTACTTGGCGTTCCGACTATAGAAATTTTATTATAACATAAGTGATTGAATATATTTCTTAAATCAAGAGTTAATTTTGTGTGATTTTTATTAAAATATCGCTGTGGCCGCTCGCAAGCAAAATAATATAATACTGAAGAATCAAAAATTAAATCGCAGTGCATTCGAAATACTAACTGCCTTTCTGTATTTCAAAGACTACTATTTTATTTTGAAATATACAGGATTTGTAGGTGCAGCGACGGATCATAGAGCAATGACCAAAAGTCGATGCTGCGATGTCTCTACGTAAGGCGGTGGCCATAACATCTCGGCCGCGACCGACCATAAGTATCGCAAAAGTGGCCGCCGCGGGGTTTGAACGGTGAGACCGACATAACCACGCCGACTTCCCCCGGACTTCTGGCGTGGTTCGGTGGTCATTCGGTTTCCCCGGTATACAAAAAAATAAAAAAAGGTGCAGCGACGATAATATTATAGTAAAGTAAATTTAAAAATGTATTCAAAAGTTACATTTGTGTCAGAGACAACGACAATTTTATTAGACATTGACATTATATAAATGTTTCATTAAATAGGAATACAATTATTTTTCGAATTAATTCGAGCGTTTTATTCGTAATCCCCCAGGAACCGACGTTCCTGTACACTTATAGGACAGCAACGTGTTCGCGATGCCACTGGCGTTGCAAACACCCATAGGCGACGGTAACTGCTGAATTCTAAGCGGGCCGTCAGCCTATCTGCTGTCATACAGCAATAAAAAGGGAGAATACCACAGCTCATATTTTTTTATCTCACACTATCCTAAACGATGTATTTTATAATAAAATCACGAAGATTGATGATTGAAAACCACCTAGAGTCTAGGTCCTAGACAAAAATGCTGGAAAGACAAAAACTGTGTGTGTCAGCTCCGACGCACGACTGGAGTTTACTCCTTAAGTACGATTGTCTAAACATACGCAAAAAGAGTTTATTTAATTGAAAAAAGATAATACCATATGAAAGGGTAAATTAATGAAAATAATATACTTATATAAAAACTATTATTGTGTTGATTATATAAAAATAAGAAAATCGTTTCATAAGGAGTAAACTCCAAATATTATACCAATAAGACGACACAAGGTCGTTCGAGCTTGCGTCGCGCGTCATCTTGATACAAAAATGCCAAGGTCAAGTGGTCGGCAGCGTTCGGTCGTGCGTCGCGCGTCGGCAGGGGACGGAACGTAAACCGTCCGTAGGTAGCGCTCGCCGGAGCTCGAATGTGTCCTACTCCTATCCTAAAAAATTAGAAAGTTGCGCAGCATAGGTGCGCACCAAAAACGTAACGAGGTCATTCATCACAAGATTTTACTCCTCACATTTTTCTCATACCGGGCGCCTTATATATGAAAATCGATTCTTAAGGAGTAAACTCCAATAATGTCTTTGGAGAAAACATGAGTACAAACATGTTTTACCAATTCTGGCATACATTCCATAATTTGTATACATTCATTTATATAATATCACACAATTTTATCTTATGCTATGAGATACACACAACCTAATAAATATGTATATAGTAATAGGGATAATGAGTATGATAAATAAATGAGTTTAATTTATAGTCGTTGTTTTAACAAATACAAATTTTTAGATGAAACATTTCACAGATCGATGAAACTCATTTAGGTAAGACATAACAAATATATTGAAATTAGTTATTAAAACGAATTTTGGTGTTGTTTAGGTCAGTTACTTCAACTGGTGAATGGAAGAAAGATGTTGTTCTTCGATGGATACACATTTTCGAAGCAAAACGAATTGGCTAGACGGTCGCTGTATAGATGGGTGTGTACCAAAAGTAATAAGTGTAAGTTTTATTTACATGTGGATAAAAACTTGAGAATACGTTACATATCTCATGTGAAGCACACGCACCCCGTTGATAGGTATGAGCTATTACCATCTGGATGTTATTACAAAGTTAACCCCCACCCACAGGGCAGGGGTCGGTCTGTAAAAAGCGAGAAAAGAACTTGGATAGCCAAGTAGTAAGACCCCAAGCCAGACTGGATGTCAACCACCCTTGGTCTATAAGGGGTCATCCATAAATTACTTTACACGTTAAAGGGGGAAGGTATTATAATCTGAATGTGACATTGTGTGACAAGAGGCAGGGGTTCAAAAGCTTTGTGACGTCACGTGTTAAGATTTAAAATACTAAAAGGGGAAATTTATATGTGAATCAAAAATTTACGAACTAGATCTATTATTAATACTTTAGTACTCTCGCTATGAAATTATCTCTCACGCAAAAACATTCAACTTCAAGGAGTCAGTCGCATGTGAGTAATGCAAGTGAGACACTAAACTTCACGAGGGTTCTGAATGGTAAGGGTTTGAATAGGTTTAAGTCGCCTTTCTCTGTTAACTAAAATTTGCTGACTTTATGTTAATTTTATTAAAGATTATTTAATAAAAATAAGAAAATGAAAAGAAAAGAAAATAACTTTCTTTTGATTATTTTTAAATACATGCATAAAATGGAAAATTTTGTGACGTCACATTAGGCTGAAGGAGGTTCTAAAAATGTGACAAGGACGGGAGGAGGGGTTACAAAGTCCTAAACTTCGTGCGATGTAATTTATGGATGGCCCCTAACTATGCCGCTATAACCTTGTATTCCGGCATTAGTGACCCAGTTGCCTCTAGCGTCGCAAACATCGATAGACGTTAGCCCGTCTACTGTTCCTCAGCAAAAAAAAAACGCTTATCGTCAGCATGTTGGACGTAAACCTCTTCTAACCCTTGCCAGACAAACTTCGGCTAGTCGCGTCAAACCCTTGTCACACATGTTTCATTACGTTTGCTGAGACATGGTTTCCACTTGAGAAAACGTTGCTCCGTTTCGTAACCAGTTCTAAAAAAGCAGATTTGACCAACTTATTCAGCTTTTCGCTTTAACAGAACGTGACTGGTTCCGTCATTTATTATATCTCAATAGCTTAGGTAGGTGTAGTGTAGTATAGATATGTAGTGTAGAAGCATAAGAAAATAAAATGGGGATGGATTATTGCTTTGATTTAAATTAATTTTGTAACAAAAGCGGTATAGAGCTGTTAACTGAAATAATCCCAAAGGGAGGAGTGGGCGAGGAACGAATTGCAGTAGAACCTCTTTATGTCGAAAACCTCACTTACTCGAGAAAATGAATTCCACACAACATCTAATCTCTAAGTTGCATAGCACTTGTGTTATGGGTAATAGACAACTGATATACTACATATTATATACTTTTCTTTTGTAAATAAATACATATACAGAAACATCCAGACGCTAGATGGGAATCGAACCCGTGACCTCCGCAAGCATACCGACGCGCGTTAGCACTTATGCCAGAAGGTCGTCATATCGTTTGATTTTACGATCTTCGCTCCGTACTTCACTATGGGTAGGACGCGCTGATTAAAGACTAACTGCTACTAACATTGCAGTATACATTGCGTAATTATTTTATAAAAAAAGAAAATTATTACCTCTTAAAATGCTGATCCCATTGAAAGAATATTTATGAATTTTCCTTTCCTGCCATTATTTCGTATTAAGCGGTGTCGATACAGCATATCCTTTTAAGAGGACATATTTTAAATGTGGTAGGAAAAATAAAAATATGGTAGAAATTATAAATGAAAAATTAATTCAGATATTTATGTGACATGTTTTTTTGTGCTGTTTATTGACAATTTTGTTGAAGAAATTTTCATGTAAAGGATCAATGAAATTAATAAAAATTATTCTTTTTATTTTGTAGTTATTCATTATCCTTTTGAATTTATATTTTTTTTTTTTTATAATATTTTAGTTGACTGCTTTTAATATGGTATACATTTCAATAGTGAACTTGGATGTAAAATTCAACTGACTCGGTAAGATTGTACGATATGGTACCCCACGTTTACTATGTTGGGATTCACCCACCAATCGCATTGCAAAAATCCAACATTTTTACTAACAATTTCATCGCGTAAGTTGCACTTTTGCAATGCGATTCGGTGCATACATAGTACATGTATTCCACCACTATTCTGAATTGTATTTATGTTTCAGTGAACATTTTCATGACATCAAGAGGCAAAGAGAGATTGGTGCTACATAATTTTACATACTATAAACAGAGCAGAACAAGATGTGGATTTCGATGGGGCTGTACTAAGAACAGGTGGCACAAATGCAAAGCATATTTGCATTTAGCTGACGACATGTCCATTGTGAGGAGTAATTTGAAACATACTCACAGTCCCTTTGGTATACCTGTAAAGGAAGACTTGAGTCATGAATAAAACCTAATTTATTCCGTGAAGGGGCGGAGTACAAATACTGACCCCCTGCGGCCGCGAGCGGCCTGTCATAAAAGGCGACAAAACAACCGTTTGGATGGCAACCGCCGCTGGTGTTTAAATATGTCGCCTTAATAACCTTGTGTTGGGTTTCGGCATAAATGACTCAGGTTCTCGTTCATTTACGTGTTCGTTCATCTATGTTCGAGGTGACCATGGCGTCGCAAACATCTAGTAGGCTGACAGCCTATCTGCTGTCCATACAGCGGCGTAGCGTGGGTGACGGCCGCCCGGGGCGGAAGACAATTTTGCCGCCCTTTTATTTAGGTATTTCAATTTAATGCATACTAATATACAGGGTGACTTTGACAAAACCGTCCAAATTCACACAGAAGAATATTTAGTAAAAGTTAGGAGAAACATGTATTTTAGTTTTGTATCACATAGTACAAAAATGTTGAAGAATCAGCATCACAAAGTCATTCAAAGAACTCGCAATTTACATAATACGGCGCTAGAGTGTCAATGACCTCTCCATCTGACCTAGTAAAAGGCCGAGGACGGCGGCATTGCACCGGGCGAGCGAATACGCACTACTCATTTACGCGGGAGAGACAGAGACAGGTAATAACAGGTTAACGTACGTAGCACTATTCTGTACGATTGAATTAATGATCATATATGAAATATATTATGGTGAAAATTTGACATACATTTTTTTTGCAAAAATGGGTTCCTTAAATAATGTTTAGTGCATAAAAAAAATTTGGACGGGTTTGCCGCTCCCAAAAAGTGCCGCCCCACTATGCTACGCCACTGTGTCCACAACAATAAAAATAACCTCAATCTAGTCAATATATGTACACCAAATAGCACTTAATTTATATAGTTATAAATGATTAAAATTTAAACATCTCACTACACGACGATCTCTTTAATTATAAATTTAAATAATTAGAAAAATATAGTGTTTTAACACTATAGCTGCATTAGCACACATAACAGCTTTAGCTGACCAGACCAATAAATTTGAATGTGGTAGTTACGCAATGATTTTGGGTGGTCGTAGAAAGCTACAAACTATAAAGTTCTAGTCATATTTAAATACGAATATTGTTTGAATAATGTGTGAATGTTATAGTGTGATTAATTTTTATACGTAATGTATAGAGCTTATGACACGGCCGTAATTTAAACTGACGGACTCATAACTGCATCAAAGTTCAGGATTACTTTGAAATGATTTTTTTGAATAAATATGCAAGCTTTTTAGATTAAATTATATAAATATGGAGAGACTGGCTCTTAATCTCAAAAAAAGGAAAATTTAAAAATAGAACTGCAGTAAAACAAATGAATATAGCCGGGAAAAGAAAATTTTCTCGTAGTATCAGATTTGCGTGTTATTAATAGCAAAGTTTTAAATTGATTCTCATTGATTTTTTATTCTTTTGTCAATTGAATTATTGTTACCAGCAGAATTGTTGGGTTAGTTTTTTAACTCATCGAGAGTTTTTGAACCATAATATGGATACTTCGTCCGAACAAGCGGCTCAAATTGTAGCATTGGTGCGGGAGGGCTTGGATCAACGAACGATTAGTAGAAATTTAAACCAGTCAAGGTTTCTAGAATATACAGAAGGTTTGTGGAGACAGGTTCTTACAGAAGGAGACGTGGTACAGGCAGGACTCGAGCAACCACCGGTCGTGATGACCGATTTATTGTTACAACTTCCCTGCGAAATCGTTTCCTCACGTCAGTTAACATCAAAACAGAGCTTAATGAAGTGCGTGGAGTAAACGTGAGTGCACGAACAATAAGAAGAAGGTTAAAGGAAGCGGATATCACCCCTTTTAGACCAGCAAATTGCCCAAAGTTGTCTGTAACTCACAGATAAGCTCGCTTAAGATTTGCGCGTGATCACCTGAATTGGACAGAAGAGCAATGGGCCTCCGTATTGTTCACGGACGAGTGTAGGACATGTTTATATGGTGCAGATGGTCGCAGAAGAGTCTATCGTCGACTTGGAGAGCGATATGCTCAAAGTTGCATTGAGGAGCGTGTTCCTTATGGAGGCGGTTCGTGTATGGTCTGGGGTGGCATATCGATGAACGGGCGAACAGAATTTGTGTTCATAGACATGGTTCGTCAAAACGGTAATAGAGGGGGTTTGACTGCACATCGCTACATAACAGAGATCTTAGAAGATCACGTGGTGCCTTAAATGGGATTCATAGGCGAAAATTTTATTTTAATGCAGGATAATGCCCGGCCGCACGCTGCTGCACAAGTTCGACAATATTGCGAAGAGGTTGGGATACGTACAATGAATTGGCCAGCACGCAGCCCGGATCTTAATCCCATTGAGCATGTTTGGGACAATTTAAAAAGAGCTGTATATGCGAGAAACCCTTTGCCCACGACAGTGGCAGCACTAAGAACAGCACTTTCAGAAGAATGGGACAATATTCCGCAAGATCTTTTAATAACCCTAATAAAATCTATGCGGAACCGATTAGAATCCGTAATAAGGGCACGTGGAGGTAATACACCTTATTAAAACATAAATAAACCCTTGCATAAAGTTTGTGTTTATTGTTAAAACAATTTTTTAATTAAACCAATTTTCCTTAAATTTCTGTTTTTTCTTCAAAAAAGTCTTAAGGTCCTTTCCAGTACACCTACTTAAACTTGAGGTTATGACCCTACGTTGTTTTAAAGTTCATGAACCAATCTAGAGGTTTCAAGTTAAATCTGTATAGAAAGTTTGCATACTTGGTTATAATATTTATTTCAAAGTCGTCTATTACTTTGATGCAGTTTATGAGTCCGTCAGTGTATTTAATGCTGCGTCTCTCTTAGATCTCAGAATTAGTATATTTAAGATTTATTTCGCAAGAGTGCTGTTTATCTGAGTGAATCTTATATATTTGCAGAATTATATTACAATATACTATCGAAATATATAACATTATTTGACAGATTTCTATATTAAAATACTGTTTAATCTACGCTATGTGTTAAATATATTTTTGGTTATTTATATCTAGATTTTACGTGGCATATAAATAACTATAACATATTTTTGTAATATGATAAAATAGATATGATTGAAATATCCGTGCAGGGGCGGAGAAAGAATACTAACCTCTGCGGCCGGGGTCGGCCTGTCGTAAAAGGCGACGAAACAAACCACCCTAGCTACGTGGTAGGGCCTCAAAGCCCGTCTGGATGGCGACCCGACCACCTTTGGTCTTAAGTATGCCGCCATAATAACCTTGTGTTGTGTGCCGGCATTAATGACCCAAGTTCCTGTACTCTTATGGGACAGCAGCGTGTTCGCGATGCCACTGGCGTTGCAAACACCCATAGGCGACAGTAACTGCTAAATCCTAAGCGGGCCGTCAGCCTGTCTGCTGTCCTACAGCAATAAAAAAAATATATAATGTTTTTCGTTTATGTTTTGCAAATGCCACACCAAGAGGATTTTTGTAGTATTGGACTTAAGAAATTTAGATGTTGATGTTCATATCAAAAATAATATTTAGAATATGCTTATTTTCAATTTTGAAAATTTCAGAAATTAAGTATGTAATGACACTCTTTGTCTGTGGTAAAAAAGGGAAACAATTATTTTTACTTTGTATTGTTGTGAAAAACTTTATTTTTATTACAGGGTTTATTTATTTTTATATGTATGCATTTGTAATGTAAATTAATTTGCGATCTCGGTTTCAGATTATATGTGATAAGTACAGTTTGGTTGTTTCAATACTTATCATTTCACCATTCTGGAATTAAATTCCGGTATATATCACTTTAAACTATGTCTTCTTTCTTTTTATTCTTTATTCTTCCGCCATTTGAAATCATATTCAGTATTCATTTTAGAGGTTACACTTAAAGCATTCATAAAAAATAAACAACTTTATTGTTTAACTTAAAAACTACTTAATAACTTAAAAAATTAAAACTAACACAATTTTAAACAAACAATAGGCGACATTATTGTTACCGATCTCTTCCAGATAACCTAAAATAGATCAATTTTAATAAAATTTCGCATAGTTTATACGGGTGATATTTACTAACTAAAGTTATTTCTAGGTAACATAGCACAATACATAACTCTGAATCGCGGTTCTACATTGCTGGTGATCGACAACTATACTTTCTTCAAGCGAAGTCGCATCAGGAACGGTGGGTCGCGTTACTGTTGCTCATGTACGTTTAGCAAGGGCTGCAAAGCCTATGCGCACGTGAGTGCCAATGACGTCATCCTTCTTGCCAGGACCAATCATAATCATAAACCGCTCATGTTTGCGAAGACGAAAGACGGAACATATATAAAGTTTTAATGACTTTTAAAATTGTTAAGTTAGTAATTCAGTTTGTTCACTTTACGATCACACTATCGATTTAATGTACTGTTTTTCACATGATGAACATAGATAGATTCAACGGTTTTTGTCATCCATGCTGATATTATAAATGTGAAACTAACTATCTGTTAGTACTACTCGTGGTCTTCTTCCTGTTGATCAGGGGTAGATTGGGGCTTCGAGATGGACCTATTTACCCCGGCATAAACTCGGGGCGACTAATCCCTCGGTGACGTGGAGTTAGCCGCCGGAGCACGCACGTGGCCTCATCTTCGGCCTAGATGGCCATCCTGAAATTAGTAAACATAACGATTAGTTTGGGCGCCTGGGGTCTCAGTGGCCCCAGCGAGTGTGCGTGCGTGTGCATGTGGACATAATTTTTCGTTTCCCTGGTCCGACGCGTATGCGACTAGGTCGCACGCTCGTTGCGACGTTACGCTAAAATACAATACAACCTTTATTGTATTTCGAAGGACGGGAAACCCGTTAAGTGCTTTAAAATAAAATCATATGAAAAAGCCTTATACAAACATAACATGAAACAAATTGTGATTTGATACATCAGTGTATAGCAAAGATATTTTTTCTATACACAGATGTATCAATAATTACATATATTATAATTAGATGACTATATTGTAAACGAAATATATAGATAATTATATTAAAATATGTTTTATTATTAATTAAACTAATCTAGTTTTATAATTTCCAAAATGTCACCTTTCTTGTATAAATATAACGTTAGTTGGCCGCTTAGTTTTGGCCAGATGGCCTTATCTAGTAAAACATCTGAACATGTAAATTTTAAGTAACTTTTTATTATTAATTTTTTTTCCTGTACAACGTAGTTTGTCTGTTATGTAGGTTTGGATACGTAATTCAAGTTTCATGATCATACTTCGTATGTTACTTGTTTCGCTCTGTATGTACATTCCACGGACCCCATACTTTATAACTTTAGTTTTTAATTTAAAATTTTGTCTTTAATCTTTCTAACTTTCTCTATTCAAAGATAATATGAATTGCATTCAATATGGTATTTTATTAATTAGAATAGTAATTTATTTGTGAAAGGCTTTTTATTCGGCCGCGTTGTACCGAGTAATATAAGATATGTCATCATAACTTTTATAGTGAATCGTAAAGGAGACTAATGGACTAACTCCTATTATTAGTATATAAATTGTACACGGGTCAATATTCACGATTTTCAGATTACAGACTTGAGGCTTTGGATATAACACGAATGAATATCCTTTTTCACATTAACCGACAAATGGTAAAAACAAAAATTCAGAAACTTATGTTTTGTTTCCCATAAAAATTGTGAATAGTTCCAGTATATTTAATAGACATATCTGACGTTTAATATTTGGCAGCTTTATCATGAAACAATAAAGTTTTTTGCAGTATTATTTCAAATTTACATGTGAGTATAAATAAGATTAAAATTTTTTAAGTTTAGGATTTTAGAATTCGTATTTGTAAATTAGATTGCCTTAAAGCCCTTCTATTATGGCAATTATCATTAACGAATCCTGTAGTTTGATTTCGCACGAATTTAATCCGCCACTAGATTGTGTGTGTACACCTTTAATTGTCTGTATTTTTCCAGCTAAGTTTATAACAACGGTGCGTGGAAGCAAATTATTGAAAATAGGCGAATACACATACTACAAGAACGGCACACTTAGAGATAGTGGTTCGAAATATTTGTGCTCAAAAGAACGCAAGGGTTGTAAGGCGTACGCGTGTGTTGGCAGGGACAACGTGATTTGGAAAGCCGATACGTGTCACAACCATCATCCTATAAGTTATATGCGGTTACCTTCAGGTTTCTATATGAGAATGTAATTTTATAACGGAAATTATTCTCATACGACTCTGACCACGTAGTTGTGCTTTATTGCTTCCGAGTTCATGTCGAGGCAAATGAGATCTCAAGGCGATGTCGCAGAAGAATGAAGACTCAGTGCTTGGCCAGACTGCACACGCGGGCGCGGGGCGGTCGCGGCGCGGCATACTTAAACATATGAAACCACCCGCGTGCCCACTACACTCAAATAAGGTTTCATATGTTTAAGTATGCCGCGCCGCGACCGCCCCGCGCCCGCGTGTGCTGTGTGGCCAAGCACTTAAAGTTCTTTCATATGAACTGTGTAAAGATATGGAAATGAACGAATGATTGGTTCGTCGCGTCGGTCTGCTTTTGCTAACACGTATAACCTAGTCTGATTTGGAAATTTAATTTCTTAACTTAAATATATTTTTTGTACATCACATGTAATTTATTTTTAAGCATATCGAATCTTCCTAATTTTCAATCACAGTATTAGTGTTTTAATTTATTAAAACGATTTATTTTTATAATGTATATATGTATGTTTAATTGTATGTATATATAAAATATATACAGGTTGACTGACAAAACCGTTCAAATTCACACAGAAGAATCTTTAGTAAAAGTTATGAGAAACATGTATTTTAGTTTAGTATCACATAGTACAAAAATGTTGAGTAATCAGCATCACAAAGTCATCCAAAGAACTCGCAATTTACATAATACGGCGCGAGAGTGTCAATGACCTCTCCATCGGTACCGCAAAAAACTGGCAATGACCTAGTACGAGGCCGAGGACGGCGGTCATTGCATCTGTGGGAGCGAATACGCACTACTCATTTACGCGGGAGTGACAGAGACAGGTAATAACAGGTTAACGTACGAAGTTTGCACCATATGACTATTCTGTACAATTGAATTAGTGATCATATTTTCCTTGGAATGAAATATTTTATGGTGAAAATTTGATATACAATTTTTTTTGCAAAAATGGGTTCCTTAAATGATGTTTAGTGCGTAAAAAAAATTTGGATGGTTTTATCAAAGTCACCCTGTATAATAATGAAATAATTTTATTTAGTTATATTATTAGAGAAGGTTATTGAATAATAACCCGAATGTATTTGTAGTGATATTTATAATAAATCAAACAAAAAGCTAAGGCCATAATAAAATGGATGACAGTATATGTTATTTTATCGATATAATTATTTTTCCTGGTTACACTTATGGTGCTTATATACCAAATTATGCGCAGTCTATTATTAGTTAAAAGCTCATGTTAAGACATATATTAAGAAACTACCCGTTCCCGCCCGCTTCACTGGTCGAATAACAGAAAAATGTAAATTGAAATAATGTATGTAAGTATGTACATGCCCACAGAATAAATACTTAATCCCTATTTGATATAATTGTAACTGTGTGTAGGTAGGTAATCATTTCGCCATTACAAGAGTACGCAGTCAGACTTGTTTTATTTAAATAGTGTCCTCAAGTAGCAAATCTTTCAAAAAAAATATGAGAAGTTTTCGTACGCATGCGCGCTACATCGCTTGTCCCAGTTCTCCGCGGCTAGAAAACACACATCACTGAACACGCAGTGCTCATAAAAATCGGTGTTTCTAAAACTTTAATAACTTTATATTAAATGAAGACACCACAATAATGTTTTAGTAAAGGGCAAGCCAACTGTCTATGAAATAAAACTTAGAAAATTTAATTGAAATATATCCAGTAGTTTTGCCGTGATGCGCGCACAATTGCAGACCTCTATCATTTTATTTATATAGATTGGTGATCAGCACCTATGGAAATACTTTCGTTAGCCTACAAGCGCTTCCGTAAAAATAATTTTGCTATATCAATATTATTGTAAGTATCTCAAGAAAAAGTCACCATGGAACAACAGCACTGTTTTAGACCTTCATGTTTATGCAATAAGATACTTGGACATATATTGTAATACGAGTACTACAATCCATACTAATATTATAAATGCGAAAGTAACTCTGTCTGTCTGTCTGTCTGTTCCTCTTTCACGCCTAAACGGCTGAACGGATTTTGATGAAATTTGGTATGGTGATAGATGATAACCTAGAAATGGTCATAGGCTATAAATAATCACGCCATCGTTCTTAGGGGGTAGGCAGTAGGCAGATAACTAAATTGAGTTAGTGATTTTTTGTGCTTATCCGGTATCTATGAGAATCGGCCAACATCTATTTTTCATCCCCCTAAATGTTAGGGGTGACCCACCCCCAAAAAATTTTTTTTAATTTTTTGACATTTTATTATTTATATGGCAGAACAACGTTTGCCGGGTCAGCTAGTATGGTTATATAATACAAGTTTGTTATGTTTATTTTTTTATTGCTGTGGGACAGCAGACAGGCTAACGGCCCGCTTAGAATTTAACAGTTACCATCGCCTATGGGTGTTTGCTAACACACGCTGCTGTCCCGTAAGGTACAGGAACTTGGGTCACTAATGCCGGAACACAACACAAAGTTATTATGGCGGCATACTTAAGACCAAAAGGTGGTCGCCATCTAGACGGGCTTGGGCACTTAGCCTAGGGTGGGTTGTTTAGTCGCCTTTTACGACAGGTCGACCCTGGCCGAAGAAGTCTGTATTCCTTATCCGGCCCTGCACGGATAAATAATTTTTCTATTATTTAATATACTCCCAAATTATCCATAAACTTGTAACACAAAGTCGCGCTAAAGTTTTGTCCATTTACAAGACACAACAACAACGGGCTTCGGATTTAAGATTTGGAAGGAAATAGAAAACTGCTTAAAAGTAGAAAAATATTGTATTTATGTAGACAAAACTATCGAGAAGGTTCGATGTTTAAAATCAGCTAATACATGTTTATGAGAAAAAAGGCTTCATTCATCTTCATTCCTGTGTAAAAAAAAATCAATGTCAATATAGTAATAGTATAAGATCTGTAGGGTGGGTGCTATATTGTCTTCTTATATCCAAATTGAAAATAATAAAACGCCAAATTAATAGTTGCTCTGCCTTTTTTGCGATAAGAGTGTCATGTGACAAATAAGCTTTAATCTTTTTTTGTGTGAGGCTGTGCGACTCAGACGACTTAACAGCGACTCGGGGACGTTCATTCTTGGCAGCGTGCTCGATGATCTGATGATCCTGTGAGGTGTGACCTTGGCTCGACCGATGCATGGGATAAAGAGAGAGCAAGCCAAGGAAAGCTAGAAATGGGGCTCATGTCAACTTCACCAGAGAAGCCGACCCTATTTTAATCTTCCACTGTTTCGGAATGTTTATAGCTGGGGAGACGAAACGGCGAAAGAAACTCCCCGCAACACGCCTATCTCCGTGTATATTTCTTGTAGATGTAGTGTGAGGTCAGAGGGCTATGGGAGACGTAGTGTCCTTAAAATTTATATCCGTGCAGGGGCGGAGAAAGAATACTAACCTCTGCGGCGGGAATCGACCTGTCGGAAAAGGCGACAAAACAACCCACCCTAGCTACGTGATGTGTTCCGGCATTAGTGACACAAGTTCCTGTGCCCTTATGGGACAGAAGCGTGTCTGCAATGCCACTGGCGTTGCAAACACCCATAGACGACAGTAACTGCTAAATTCTAAGCGGGCCGGCAGCCTGTCTGCTGTTCTACATCAATAAAAAAATTATTACATCTTAGTTGCCCATGCCGGACTGAGTGCGATTACGTTCGCGAAGGTATTCGCTTCAGTATTCTGGTGATGAGCGGTGAGCGACAGTGGATATGAATGAGAATTCGCCAGCTTATAAATGTAAATGGTGTAAATTACTCAACCACGGGATAGTCAGCCAGGACCTAACTCTCCGTAGAATATAAGTTGTGGTTATATTTTGTCTGTGTCAAACTAAATAGTATTACGAGTATTTACTTGTATTAAATTGTTTTTATATTGTTATGAAATATTTTTTCAACTAGGTACCCAAGCAACTTTCATTACCCTTTCGGGAAGAAACTGTAAGTTACTTCTAATAGACGAATATTCGTACTCCTTCAACGGGAGCAAATGGGCTCAAGGTACCGTGAAGAAGTACACATGCTCAAAAGAAGCTAAAGGCTGCAAGGCGTTCGCTCACGTCAAAGACAACGATATTATCGTGAAAGCTTACACAGAACACGATCATAAACCCACCCGATATGTTAAATTACGGAATGGAAATTACCTCAGAGTACTTGAATGATTATATATATATTGCATCATAAGATTTGCGTTAATATTTATCTCATTTTGTAATTTTTTGACCCCTTGGTATTGTGTGTTGCATATTGTTAATGCTACATTAAATATATTTTATAATATTTTCTATTAGTTTACGTTTATGTTTATTTTCTGTTGTATGTATTTGTATTTCAAAACTAAAATTATTTATTATACAAAACATACCATTCGCTTCTCTGTTTAGTGAAATATTATAATTAAAAATAACCCTAACAATGTTCTTCTTAATATTGCTAACGTAACTTTTTTTTATTACTGTGGGACAGTAGACATACCGACTGTCCATTTAATAAGGAGCAGCCACTGTCTCCTATGGACACTACCGTCCACGTAGGGGAACTGAAACTGGTCGCTTATTGTGATTATTAAGGCGGCATATTTAGATATTTTCATCCGTGCTGGGGCGGAGAAAGAATACTGACCACTACAGCCGGGCTCGGCCTGTTGTAAAAGGCGACAAAATAACCGTTTGGATGGCAACCGCCGCTGGTGTTTAAATATGCCGCCTTAATAACCTTGTGTTGGGTTTCGACATAAGTGACTCAGGTTCTCGTTCATCTACGTGTTTGTGCATCTATGTTCGAGGTGACCATGGCTCGGCCTGTCATAAAAGGCGACCAAACAACCCACCCCAGCTACGTGGTAGGCCGGTCTGGATGGCGACCAGCTTTGGTTTTAAGTATGTCGCTATAATAGCTTTGTGTTTTGTTCCAGCATTAGTGACCCAAGTTCCTTTACCCTTATGAGACAGCATCGTGTTCGTGATGCTAATGGCATTGCAAACAGCCACAGGCGACGGTAACTGCTAAATTCTAAGTGGGCCGTCAGCCTGTCTGCTGTGCTGCAGACATGTGTCTCTTAAAACGTTCAATTAAAAAATCGTATTTTAAAATTTCCGCATCAACAGTAATTAAACCTTTCTAGGCGTTGAAACTTAGCTATTTTATTTTATACGTATATTCGTCGTTGTTTGCAATGTGTATAAAGTTAAACGTTGCGATATGGAGCAAAAACATTTTCATGTAAAATTTTATAAGAAAATCACGTAGCGGTTTTTATATATCAAATTTTGGGTGGCAAACTAGTCATAATCGTCAAAATGTTGAAATCTCAAAAAAGTACTCTTAAACACAGATATTGGTTTACAGATGATTAATCGGTTACTATTTTCATTTTCGACAGATATTAATATGGAGTTCATTACATTGATGGGTAAAAGGGACATAATTTTACTTAAGTTGGGTGAATACACATTTTCGAAGAGTGGAACGCCTTGGGGAAAAGGCATTACAAAATTTATATGTTCGAGAAACAAGAGTGGGTGCAAAGCGTTCGCTAATTTGAAAAATAATAAAGTTTTAAAATCTAACATCAACCATGATCACGAACCGACTAAATATGTTAAATTAAAAAATGGCAAATATGTGAAAATGTAAACTAATGTTGGTTTAAAGTTTAGTCCTATTGTTGAACCCTCTTGTCCCGATACCAATGTAAAATGATCTCCAGAAGGTTGAAGTATACACGTGGAGCATCTTCCAGCATTGTTTATGTTTAATTGTTTCGGAATTTCTTTTTCCTCTTCTTGCCCTTATCCCACATTATATGAGTCGACATATTCAACTTTTACTCAACATATTCTGTTTTTACATTCTCTGTTAGCCGTCATCTCAACATTTCCCTTTTTCGCCATATCATCTTATACGCAATCTTTCCATCTTTTATTTGGTCTACCTCTCTTTTTGTAACCGTCCACTCGCATTTATACTATTCATGATATGGTCTGACCACTCTAGTCTGTTACTTTTTAGTTTGACCCTTCAAATCTATCAAAAAACCCGCTTGATCGATTTCAATCATTTTGCATCGTAAATTAATAATTTCTTCCGAAGAATTTATACACACTGTTTTTTTTTCTCCTAAACCTTCTTTCTACTTTTTGAGATTCATATGTGGTATACCTATCTCTACGGGATCCGTCAAATTGACGGGTACGCTTATCTTGAAAATAATCCTCATATTTTTACTTCGTTTGCCACATTATTCATCCAGTGAGAAATACAAGAATAAAAGCAATGTCTTTGTCTTCTGTTTCCAATTCGTTATCTCAATCGCGCTTCGATAGACTTGTGTTTATTTGGGTCTGCTACGCAACTGTTATTTTCTATCGCCGAAAAGAACTCAAGAGCAAGAGAATACCTTCAGTATGAATGCTTCATTCACAGTATAGTATAGTATACTGTTTCAGAAAGACAGTGTCCAAAAGTTTCGGTTCTTGTAGAGTCTCCGCTTATTGTAGAATTACAATAGGGTAATTAATGTACTCAATAAGTAGGATTACCTGTTAATATTATTGTTATTATTTCCATGATATTTTTAAAACTTTTTATTTCTAGATACTTTATTTAAACGTAAAGCCAAATATTGTCAAATTTGGAGTTAACTTGAATAAATCGTTATTTTTTTAAAGAAAGTGCGTATTTTCATTCATCCGTCAATTTGACGGGTGCCGTAGAGATAATTATATATGAGAAATGTCCGTAAACCTAGATCAGATTAATAACACCTATCTCCCGATTTATACGAAATATAGGTTTCCCACGTAATGGGCATTGTTCATTTTTTTTTAAATGTTGTAATTGAAAAACCATTTAGAGGAATAAGGTTACTGATCATTACGGACTAATTAATTATGAAAAATATTCACATTTTATTGATATTTTTGATAAAATATGATTGACCTTCTCTGCCCTTCAAATTTCACTGTATAGTTTGTATCGTTGCCTCAGAAAATAAAAAGTAAGTGGTAAGTATTGATAATCTGTCATGTGTCAAATTTATAAATGTCAAAAATAATATTTTTTTCCTGCGACTTCTCTTTTTTTCTTATGAACTTTGACAGATATGAGATGGATGACATCGTATTGACAGCTTTCAATTTTTTAAATTATTTCTAGTGAGGCAACGGCACAGTCCATTGTGCCGTGTGATGACGTCACTTACCTTTAAAATTGAAAATATTTAAACATTTTTTTTTTAAATAACTGTTGAGCCAATCTTCAAAATATTCAAATTAGTTTCTCAAAATGCTCTAAATTTTCAAAAAATAAATTAAAATCGAATGGTTAAAAATTTTAGACAATCCCCATTGTGTAAAACAAAATCGCCAATTTACGCTGTAAAACCATGTAAAACGAAATAAATCCAATATGTCCCAATTCAGTCACTTATTTAAGTGAAACATCTTATGTTTCACTTAAATAAGTGATCAAACCTACCTAATGTATTCACTATTGATTAAGGACAAAAATAAAATAAAGAAATATTCAAGATCTTCATGAAAAAATTATTAGCAACACACATTACTCTTTCTCCGCTAAGTAAACATTCCGATATTAAGAAAATATTTATTTTAAAAAGAAAAGATATCTTTCAATTTATATCGATATTTTTGGCATCATAAAAGCTTGACACAAAATACACACAAAGGCACCATACGAAAAATATGTTTTCACTATACGGGGAGTCCCCCGTTATTGTCATCAGCAAAAATCATCATCAAAAAAGTATAGCAGCTGTCCAGTATCTATTACAAAAGCGCTTTGCTGCTTATTTTGGGACTAGATGGCGCTGTATGAATTGTGACAATCTATTTATATAGGTTAAATATTAATGTTAGTTATTTTTTACAGCTGAATTTATATGTCTAGCTGGCAGGAGAGAAATAAAATTATTAAAGATTGGCGAATACACCTTTTCCAAATACGGCTCTACGTGGCGCAATGGTACTCGAAGATATGTATGTTCGAAATTCCATAAAGGTTGCAAAGCGTTTGCGAATGTCGACACTAATCAAGTTATTTTAAAATGCACATTGAATCACAATCATGGACCAGATGAATTTATTCAGCTCAAAGATGGGACCTACATCAAAGCGTAATAATAAAAAAAAAATTTGTTTCATGTGTACTTGGCGTTCCGACTATAGAAATTTTATTATAAGTGATTGAATATATTTCTTAAATCAAGAGTTAATTTTGTGTGATTTTTATTAAAATATCGCTGTGGCCGCTCGCAAGCAAAATAATATAATACTGAAGAATCAAAAATTAAATCGCAGTGCATTCGAAATACTAACTGCCTTTCTGTATTTCAAAAAGTACTATTTCATTTTGAAATATACAGGATTTGTAGGTGCAGCGACGGATCATAGAGCAATGACCAAAAGTCGACGCTGCGATGTCTCTACGTAAGGCGGTGGCCATAACATCTCGGCCGCGACCGACCATAAGTATCGCAAAAGTGGCCGCCGCGGGGTTTGAACGGTGAGACCGACATAACCACGCCGACTTCCCCCGGACTTCTGGCGTGGTTCGGTGGTCATTCGGTTTCCCCGGTATATAAAAAAATAAAAAAGGTGCAGCGACGATAATATTATAGTAAAGTAAATTTAAAAATGTATTCAAAAGTTACATTTGTGTCAGAGACAACGACAATTTTATTAGACATTGACATTATATAAGTGTTTCATTAAATAGGAATACAATTATTTTTCGAATTAATTCGAGCGTTTTATTCGTAATCGATGGAAATATACGGTGATAGAAAGAAATGGTTTGTGGTTTACATTTATATTCGTCATAATGTGATCCTTTTTGTATAATTTCTTGTTAAGTATGTTTCAATAAGATTTTAATTATGTGTGGTGTTAATTTTAAATAAATAACAAAAAGAGAACAGAAACACGGATTTTTATCCGTGCAGAAGCGCAGAAAGAATACTAACCTCTGCGGACGGGGTCGGCCTGTCGTAAAAGGCGACAAAACAACCCACCCTAGCTACGTGGTAGGGCCTCAAGCCCGTCTGGATGGCGACCACCTTTGGTCTTAAGTATGCCGCCATAATACCCTTGTGTTCCGGCATTAGTGAACCCACGTTCCTGTACACTTATAGGACAACAACGTGTTCGCGATGCCACTGGCGTTGCAAACACCCATAGGCGACGGTAACTGCTGAATTCTAAGCGGGCCGTCAGCCTATCTGCTGTCATACAGCAATAAAAAGGGAGAATACCACAGCTCATATTTTTTTTATCTCACACTATCCTAAACGATGTATTTTATAATAAAATCACGAAGATTGATGATTGAAAACCACCTAGAGTCTAGTTTCTAGACAAAAATGCTGGAAAGACAATAAAACTTAAACAAACTGTTATGAAATTTTTTTCAGTTATTTTCATCTTTCTAAAACGATTTACTTTTAAATTGTTTTGTTGGAAGAGTGTCAGTGGACGTATTAAGTCTGGGAAAAATTCATCGCGTTTTTTTATTAGTCTCTTTATGGCGCCTGAATGAATTTATTTTAAACGAATATGCTACATTATACATAGTCGTATTTATATTTCACCATATTCGTCGTTTCTGGTTAAAACTAAATTAAGTTGTTTTACAGGCTTGTTTTGAAGTCAACTTAATTCCATTGAATACACGTTATTTAGTGTGTTAATCCGTACTATAAGGTGAATGAATAAATAATAAATATATATTATTGTACAATTCACATAGCGTCATTCAGTCCCAAAGTAAGTAGTGGAGCATTTGTGTTATGGGTGCTAGACAGTGGCGGATTTGTCCTAAGGCCCAGGAGGCCCGGGCCTAGGGCGGCCAGATATTAGGGGCGGCCAATCGTGACAAAAAATTCACTGATGAGATAACAAGAAATAACTCAAAGTACGTAAATATTCTAAAGGCTCGCGCACATTATGGTAGGCCGCACTGCACCTGTATAACAATAATCTCCCTAAATCACTTATTAAATTTTATTTTGTATGAGAATAAACCTGTAATTAAATAAATAAAACCATTTTAAATGTTTTATTTAAAAGTGCAATTATTCCTGAAACCTCGGAAAATATTACAAACTAGCAGATATTATAGTTAACTAAATTTTTGAATCGATTTCGATAAAAGTTGGCAAAAAAGTAAATTCATTATGTACTCAATATGATGGATCCTGAGAAAGGGGTGGCTGGTACTTACTACATGGCCTGGGGCTAGGGCGTCCAGGACTGCAAAACCTCCACTGGTGCTAGACAAATGATATACTTTTCTTTTCTAAATAAATACATATTATATATAAGTACACAGACTCGGGATGGGATTGAACGGAAATGGAATGAACCCGTGAACGCGCAGGCGTTCCGACGTGTGTTAGCTGTTACGGAAGTAGCTGAAAACGGAATGGATCAGAACTTCCCAACTAAACAATCTAAAGTTTTGACAGGTCATCAAAAAAGTGTGTGATCGGGCGTTGTCATGGCAAATATAACGAATAGTAAATATATTACACATATAAAACATACAATTTATTAAAAAAGTTTTGTGTTTTATTTTGTCCCAATTAAATTGAGTTTAAGTTGCTTAAATTGCTTTTTTTCTCCATGCAGTGCGAAAAAAGAATAGATACCTGTCTCGTACCTTTGTTACGTGGTAGGGCCGCAAGCCCGTGTGGCTGGCGACCACCTTTGGTCTTAAGTATACGGCCATAATAACATTATGTAGTGTTCCGGCATTAGTGACCCCAAGTTCCTGTATCCTTGTGGGACAGCAGCGTGTTCGCGATGCCACTGGCGTTGTAAACACCCATAGGCGATAGTAACCGCTAAATTCTAAGTGGGCCATCAGCCTGTCTGCTGCCCCACAGCAATAAAAAAGTACCTTTGTCGTCTTTAATCCTTAACCAGCGACATGGAGTCTTACAGCGTGTTGCAGCACTGCGTGTTGTGAGTTCTTCGAATTAACCATATCCCCTTAGGTGCCGCAACTTCGCGTGTGATTATCAGTAGCTATTATTATTTTCTTTCTACATATTTTTTTATTAAAAACTGTTGTTAACTTTATTATTTTTCTTGCATAACGTCGCTCGGAATGTAAAATAGGAAGCTGATATCAATTGCCTCCTTAGAGTATACATAAGCAAGCTATGCTTATGTATACTCTAAGATTGCCCCTGAAATAACCACTGTTTTTTTTATTACAATTATAATCATTTTTAACTTTTTTCTGTTAATACATTGGTTCAATATTAAGACAGTTTTGAAACAATCAAGTTCAACTTTTTATATCACCAATTAAGTGTTAAGTTTAGGTATCTGCAATGAATAAATTGTGCCATTATGATTATAGGAACTTTTATACGGTTGGAGAACGGTAGCGAGTTGCTTTCATTTAAAGAATATACGTTCAGTAAGAATTCCGGTGCCAAAAAGGGTGGAACCAGATATGCTTGTTCCAGCAAAGATGCGAAAAAGTGCAAAGCCTTCATTCACGTTAATCCGGATAATGTTATCACTAAAGTTAATGATATTCACAACCACGGTCCACCTAAAATAATTCTTACCAAATCAGGATATTATGTTAAAATTTAATTCGCACTGTTCATGCGTTCTATTAACATGAATTTTTCGTAAGTAGTAAGTAATTTGAAGTATCGTAATTTTTTTTATTGCTGTAGGACAGCAGACAGGCTGACGGTCTGCTTGGAATTTAGCAGTTACCGTCGCCTATGGGTGTTTGCAACGCCAGTGGCATCGTGAACACGCTGATGTCCCATAAGGGTACAGGAACTTGGGTCACTAATGCCGGAACACAACACAAAGAAATTATGGCGGCATCTTCTTCTTACTTCTTCTTCTTTTTCAACCTTTCACCACCCAATGCTGAGTGCGGGTCTCTTCTAATGCACGCCATTCTTCTTGGTTCAGCGCCTTTCGCATCCAGTCCTTACCGGCCACTCTAACAAGGTCGTCGGTCCAACGCATTGGTTGCCTGCCTACATTTCTATGCCCTACTCTAGGCCTCCACTCAAGCACCCGACTACCCCACCTGTTGTCCTGTCTACGGCATATATGGCCCGCCCACTTCCATTTTCTGCTAGCGATCACATGGGCTATGTCGACCAATTTCGTTCTCTCCCGGATCTCTGTGTTCCTGATTCGATCACGTAGAGAGATACCTAACATAGCCCGTTCCATGGCTCTTTGGGTGACTTGAAGCTTGTGTATCACCTGCTTTGTCAGTGTCCATGACTCGGCTCCATAGACTATGACTGGTAGGACGCATTGATCAAAGGTCCGACGCTTGAGGTTAATGGGAATGGCGGCATACTTAAGACCAAAGGTGATCGCCATCCAGACGAGCTTGAGGCCCTACCACTTAGCTAGGGTGGGTTGTTTTGTCGCTTTTTACGACAGGCCGACCCCGGCCGCAGAGGTCAGTATTCTTTCTCCGCCCCTGCCCGGACGCCCGAAAGAAGTGAAGCTTTATAGTATAAAGCGTAGGAAAGCATTAAAAATATATATATATATATATATCTGTATGTTCATCAGAAGTATTCAGTTATTTAAAAAATAAATAAAATAAAAATTTCTTTATTGACACATGTTTTACATAATTATAAACTTATTCTAGCACTAACACCTAAACTAGGCATGGCCTGTCCCTTAGCTATTAGTTCCTTCCAGTGACTTCAACATTATTGTTATAATAATAATAATATTGTTATAATATTTGTACGCCACTATTCTCATTCTTCTATTGTACGAAAGTAACTATTGGTTGATGGTAACTAAAATGTGATACTAAAGTTTTTGATTGAATTTTTTCAATAAATCTATTAAATACTGCATCTACAGTTGTTCCCGTTTTAGTTGTCGAACAGTTTGGATCATTATTCATCCTTAAATAAAATTTTCTTTATTATTAAATTATATTAAATTTATTAATTAAATTATATTAATTATATTAAATTATATAAATATGAAATTCTAACCAAACTATTAATTTCATTATTTTCATCGTATTCAATGTATACTAGTTTACCCATAGAACCATTCAATAAACAGTTGTTCATGTTATGTTTGTTGTAATCATGTAATACTTATTAATGACGAAAACAATGTCATAAGGCGATGGCCACGTATACTGAGTTGGGAAGGCAGCTGCCGCGTGCATGCCGCAGTTCTTGTAACGATACTAAATCTGACGCCCTCGTGTAACGCTTAAATCTGATGCTTAGCACGGATAGAGTGGTCGCGCGGCGAGCGCCTATATGCGAGCGGTCCAAACGTCCATAAAGTAAGAATACTAACTCCTGCGACCGGGGTCGGCCTGTCGTAAAAGGTGACAAAACAACCCACCCTAGCTACGTGGTAGGGCCCCAAGCCCGTCTGGATGGCTACAACCCTTGTATGCCTAATAAACCTTGTGTTTCAGCATTAGTGACCATTTTCATCTAATGTAGAGGATACATCTTTTAGAGACGTAATATCCTAAACCTATTTTACGAATGTAATAAATGGCCACGTACAGTCGCGGCCATAAGTCCAGTAGTTACAAAACTCTATCGCATCAAAACAAGCACTTAATATCTTTTCCTATAACAAATATGTTGCGCGCATACGCGATCTCGTATATCGTGATGTTCTACTGGATTGATGGCACTAGACTGTACTAATTGTTTGGAAAGTAACTTCATATTCTTATAGAGATAACGTGATTGTAGATAGGGAGGAGAATAAAATGCTATTTTTCATGATTGTACTTAAAGACTATTCGAGAAAACCTCAATGATTGATATCATAGATGCACATGGTGTCTAGATTTATTTTTCTTATTAAAATTAATGTACACGTTAAAACTACATTTTTAAGCGAAAATTAAACGTAACTATTTAAATTAACTAAAAAATCAACCAAAAATTATTATAAAAAATAAATTATAGTCTTTTTATTAATTCTTTCATTTACAGTTTATTTCATAGTAATTATCCTAATTTCTTATTTGTGTCCCCGTCTCATAATCAGGAGGAGCAGATCGGCGGTGTAGCCTTAAAACCACCCTAGTGTTCTATTCGTTCGACTAAATTACACTGTAAATTGTTACAAGATCTTTATTATGGGTGCAAATTTTACATCAGTTATTGAACATTTTTTCCCAATCCACAAAATTATGGGTTCTTGTCTGCGGAATTATCTATTTACATTAATTTTGAGATACTTCCGCGCATGACACTGGGCGGCCCCAAATACATACTCACTACATATCCACGCTTCCCGTCGGAGTGTCGCCTTTGCTGGTATGGTCATGTTTTAAAGGAACTGGCTTCTTAGGTGGGGAGCAAATGTCTTGTTATGTCGCGTCGGTAGAGGTAGACCCAAAAAGTGCTGAATTGATATTGTAAAGGATGATAAGCGTGTTGGCTAACAGTTTTCATATATTTTTATCGAAATGTTTATTTATATCCATTAAAGTAGCAATAAGTTTCATTTTGAATTATTTACACGTATTGAGATCGTTATCATTGGGTTTCTAAGCATGATTTTGTATTATCTTTATGATTTCAGTTCGCTTCATAAGAACGCTTAGAGGAGTGAAAATGTTAGTAGAAAAATATACTTTTGGTAAAAATTCAATGAATAAGAGTGGTAACTCCAGATTTACTTGTTCCAGTCGACTATCCAAGAGTTGCGATGCATACGTCTATATTACCGCAGACAATGTAATACTAAAATGTAATTTAAATCATAATCATGATCCGCCTAATCTTGTGTTAACCAACGGTGGTATATATATAAATGTGTAGTTCATTTGAAACCAATTTTTGTACGGCAATTGATGCTCAGAGGTTTAAATTATATTTGATAAAGGATTATTTTTAATATTTTATTATTAATCTCAAATATATAAATTATGTAATAAAATGTACCACAACAAATGACAATAATAATGTTAATACACTCATATATAGTACATTAGATTATTATTTTATTTTGTAAAATAAACTATATTTTCATTTATTGTATCACTTTAGAGCACATATCTGATGTTCAATATTCTCACATAACGAAACAATTTTACGCTTCTATTTTGAAGCTGATATTTTGATGTTGAAGAAGCCTTACTTATACTTTTTGAGAATTTAACAAATAGGTATGGCTAAATTGGGCTTTTCATTTATTTTAATTATAATCCCTTTGTCACCTGTTATGTCTTTAGTCCTCTTAAATTCTCGATTGACCAAGCAAAATATCTGCTGTTCTGGATTGCTACAATTTATGATACTCTGTGCAGAGCGGAGTAAGAATACTAGCCCCTGCGACCGAGGTTGGCCTGTCGTAAAAGGCGATAAAACAACACACCCTAGCTACGTGGTAGGGCGGGCCCCAAGCCCGTCTGGATGGATACAACCCTTGGTCTTAAGTATGCTGCCATAAGAAACTTGTGTTTCGGCATTAGTGACCCGGATTTATTTACCCCTATGGGATAGCATAGTGTTAGTGGTACCCCTAGTGTCGCAAACATCTATAGGCGACGGTACCTGCTTACTGTTAAGTAGGCGTAAGCCTGTCTGCTGTTCATCAGCAATAAAAAAAAATATAATTTGTAATTATTACAGTTCGATGCCTGCATAGGACGAAATGTGTGAATCATTTGCATAGTTTGTTCTAATTCAATTGTAAAAAGACTCGTTACAGATTTTCATCTATTGTAGAGGATACATCTTTTAGAGACTTAATATCCTAAACCTATCTTACGAATATAATAAATGGCCACGTACAGTCGCGGCCATAAGTCCAGTAGTTATAAAACTCTATCGCATCAAAACAAGCACTTAATACTCTTTCCTATAACAAATATGTTGCGCGCATACGCGATCTCGTATATCGTGACGTCCACGATAAAAAAACACTTTTTTTTAAATTTGTTCGAAATATCGTTGTTATCTCTCAAAACTCTCTATCTTCTATAAGATCACTTAAATTCATTAATTAAATTTTAATAATTTAGTCACAATAGTACCTTAAACATGAAAAATGTATCTCCCCTGGTCTGTCCTCTAACCGATTTTGTTCGTGATTCAGCAATTTTAAAAACATAGAAATTTAATAAATCATTAAAAGTTACTTATTAAAAAATAGAATAAATAAATCATTATAATCAAATAAATAAAATTATGTAAATATATTTTTTTAAATATATACCTCCACATATTTTGTGTCGTCCCCTGGCTTTTTGCATTCCTTTAAAAACGGCTTTTGTTTCATTTATCGCGGGAAATCATGACCTTCGCCAAAATTTGTTAGACGTGAAATAAGCAGCAAGCATCGCGCGAGCTTGCCACGTGGCCATTTTGTCTCTCATTTTGGTAACGTCACTGCGTGTACAGTTGTGAAGGAGTGAACGTGATCTCTCTACTGGTGAGTTTTATTTTCTGATTATTAGCCTAAAAACTTTATTTTATTTATATATTTATTTGCATTGATTCTAATATTTATTGGTTAAATACTGTTACGAGTTATTTCTGTTTTCTAGCCAAAAAGTATCTCCCCTGCCTCATAAGATATCAGGGGAAAGACGTTATGTCCAGGGAAGATATAAAAACGTCAGATCGGAGTTTTTTTTATAGTTACCACGTGAACAGTCATCGTGTAATTTAGTCAAAATATAATTTTATTCTTTTAACATAATTATCTCTCAAATTTAATCACCATATAATGTATTTCACAGAATATAGCAGCAAGAAAAAAATGACGCGTGAAGAACACCTAGAAAAAAAACGTCTTGCGGAAAGATTAAGGTACCAACGCATAAAAAATGACCCTGATAAATACGCACAACAAAAAGTTAAAGAACATAAAAAGTATCTAAAGAAGAAAGAAAAAGGAATTGTTAAGACTATGAACCAAATGACCCCCCGAGAACAGCGAAAAGTAAAAAAATTGTGGAGAGAAAAAGCGAAAAATTGTAGACGTCGTAAACATAAGTAATGCCTACGTAATCCATTCTCGTTTGGATAATGAAGACCTGAGTCTACTATCACCTCCTCGAGATAAAAATATTAATAAGCGAGTGCGAGCAGCAAAACAAAAGTATATTCGTGCAAGGAAGGCAAGAAACTTGATGATCAAAACACAGGCGACTGAAATAGCTAAACTTAAGACTGTAGTCTTAAGTTGTGCACTGTAGTGCAACGTTATAAAAAACGCCTACAACGAATGAACATGAACGACTCAAAATTGCTTAGGTATACTTACATTAGTTTAAGAACTTAGTTATTAAGGTTAATAAAAAGGTTTATTATTTTTTTGCTTTTCAGTTTTTACGGCGGTTTAATTTTTTTGTTAAAAAGTTTTTGATGATTGTACTTAGAGACTCCGAGAAAACCTCAACAAATAATATCATAGATGCACATGATGTCTAGATTTATTTTTCTTATTGAAAATTAATGTACACGTTAAAACTACATTTTATTAGATTATAATACTACTAGATTATACTTGATATTAGAAACATTAAACCTAACTAATTAAATTAACTAAAAAATCAAGCACTATTGTCTATATGATTTAAAAAAATTAATTATTGTATTTTTATTTATTCTTTCATTTACAGTTTATTTCATAGTAATTATCCTAATTTAATCTTTCAGTAGAAGTTAAAAATTAAATAATTGAAGTATGTTTAGGTAAAAATTAAGTGACAACTATGATCTTTGTTTTCTGAGGTGTAAATGCGCTACTCCCATCACATGTAATGCGCCCGTGCGTCCCCGTCTCGTAATCAGGAGGAGCAGATCGGCGGTGTAGCCCTAAAACGTGGGAATGACGTGACGGATAGCGATTGAAACGCACTTGCTCGTGTTTTTTAAAATACAAAATCCTTTCCAATAAAAGTCACAGTATTACTATTTTAAAGAATAACATTAATATCATCCGTGAAAGTGTTCGTGTGTAGTTGTTTTAAGTGTAAAAGATTTGTATTCTTTATTTCTTAGTAAATACCACATATGTCGGTGTGATAATTCTTCAGGCGGGTAGATAGGAAAAAAATCCCAGCATTCCAAATACACTTATCTGTAAACATTAAGATGGCTAGTTCTGCCTGTGCCAAGTTTATTGCAACGTCAGGTGCAGGTGTCGCTATATGTTCGAAGTGCCCACTCTTATTTCATAAGGGGTGTGTAGCAATCTTAGATAATGTTGCCTCTAAGGCGGTCTAAGGCCTGGGTATGTCCCGAGTGTAAAAAAACAATACCAAAGGGCGACAATACCACTACTCCTGTCAAAAATATTTGTGGACTTGAACTACCACCTAATAGTGCAATTGCACGGTTTTTGTCCTCTGGTCCTGGATTAACTCCTCCCGAGAAAGGCGAAAATGAAGTGCGGGCCATTAGACGAAACTTTGCAACCTACACGCAAGAGTTACGTGAATTTCGCAACGAAATGGCCAATTTTCGCAATTCAATAGGGCAAAGGCTGGAAGGCATTGAAGGACTTGTCACGTTAGAACATAAAATGGAGGAGGTTGAGTTCATGAATAATTCCGAACTCGAGAGTACTGTAGCTTATATTAAAGCTCAATTAGAACAGCGTGATCAAGAAGCGCTTTCGTGCGATTTTAATATAGATTGTCTGCCCGAAAATACGGATGAAAACGTTTGTGACGCCGTTACTGCTCTGGCAGCTATACTAGGGTTTTCCATCGAAGAGCTAGACATTGTCTTTGCGGAGCGTGTTGGTAGGATTGGTAATGGTAATGCCACTGGTTCAAATAATATGCAGGATCTGCAAGAACGTCCCCGCCGCCGTATCATTGTGCGGTTTACGCATCGTCGCCTGTGTGACGATTTGCTACGGGCAGTCCGCTTGCGTCGCAACTTGAACACGTCGGACTTGGGATTGGCGGGGCAACCTCGACGAATTTTTTTGAATGAGCGCCTTACACCTGCCAAACGCCACCTATTTAACATGGTACGCGAGGCAAGCAGGAAGCATAACTCTCGCTACGTTTGGACTAGGAAACGACGTATTTTTACGCGACAAGGGGATGGAGACAAAGCTTTCGTTATAAGTTCTGAAACTGAATTGAAACGCGTTTTTGGAGATTATGATAATTGAATTAATTACTTTTAATGTCCTTTTTTATACTCATAGAATAGTATAATATAAATATGTTTATGTACATAATTTGTATGTTACATATAAAATTGGTATAAATATGGAAGTTACATAAATAGGCATGTAAGTATATATAAATGAGTATGGACTTACTACGTAATACGCATTTTATTTTTTCACCTCTAACTTATCATTTTTATGTACACATTACTTAGTATATGTTGTTTCTAGGTCAATCTATTTTAAAACAATAAATTGTTCATAAGGATTGATTATAAGATAAATATATCAGTTCCAGACTATTTCCAAACTGTTCCTTTTTATGTTTGCATATTTATTATTGTAGTTTCTAGCTTATTTTAAAATCTGATCTAAAATATAATTGTTTTGTTGGTTTTTATACTATAATATTATAGTTTCTTTTTTATATTAATTTTAAGTAAATCTCTTGTCAAGTAGAAAGATGTGTTTTTAAAGATATTTAGTTATTTTAGAAATGTTTTTCAAGATATAATATGTTTAAATAGTTATTTTTAGGAGTGAAATTTAAACTGCAAAAAATATCTCTAATATTATTTCTGTGTAATCACGTGTTATGTTATATATACTTTTCAATGCCATTTTGTTATTGAACTTTTAAAAGTTTATATCTAAAATCAGCATATGCTGAGCTAGTCCCAATTTAGGACAGTTTTCTAAGTGGATTATTAATGTATGTGTGTATATATGGTGTCCTAAATAAAATGTTTTCTTTCTAAAACCACCCTAGTTTTCCCTTCGTTCGACTAAATTACACTGTAAATTGTTACAGGATCTTTATCATAATAAATGCACCCATAGGTGCAAATTTTACTTAAGTTATTGAATATTTTTTCCCAATCCACAAAATTATGAGTTCTTGTCTGCGGAATTATCTATTTACATCAATTTTGAGATGCTTCGGCGCATTACACTGGGTGGCCCCAATTACTACGGAGATAGAACGTTAAAAAAACGAGTTTCATACTTACTCAATAGTTTACCCGAGGACATAAGACGTGAGCCTACACATGCTAAATTTAAAAGATTATTAAAAAACCACTTGTTAAATACGTTGTAACCATTTACGTAAAATAATTGTATTAATATAACCTAATTTAATAATTTATAAGCTATGTTTATATAAAGCGAGTTAGCTGCAGTCAAACTGCGTAAGCAGTTTTGCGGGGCATGGTTTCAATTAAAGTGTAACTTTTTATGAATAAATATATTACATTATTACTATTATTAAATATATACTCACTACATATCCACGCTTCCCGTCGGAGTGTTGCCTTTGCTGGTATGGTCACGTTTTAAAGGAACTGGCTTCTTAGGTGGGGAGCAAATGTCTTGTTATGTCTCGTCGGTAGAGGTAGATCCAAAAAGTGCTGAATTGATATTGTAAAGGATGATAAGCGTGTTGGCTAACAGTTTTCATATATTTTTATCGAAATGTTTATTTATATCCATTAAAGTAGCAATAAGTTTCATTTTGAATTATTTACACGTATTGAGATCGTTATCATTGGATTTCTAAGCATGATTTTGTATTATCTTTATGATTTCAGTTCGCTTCATAAGAATGGTTAGAGGAGTGAAAATGTTAGTAGAAAAATATACTTTTGGTAAAAATTCAATGAATAAGAATGGTAACATCAGATTTACTTGTTCCAGTCAACTATCCAAGAGTTGCGATGCATACATCTATATTACCGCAGACAATGTAATACTAAAATGTAATTTAAATCATAATCATGATCCGCCTAATCTTGTGTTAACCAAAGGTGGTATATATATAAATGTATAGTTCATTTGAAACCAGTTTTTGTACGTCAATTGATGCTCAGAGGTTTAAATTATACTGGATAAAGAATTATTTTTAATATTTTATTATTAATCTCAAATAGGTATATAAATTATATAAAAATGGCCTTGTAATGCGCAAGAATGTCATATAACAAGGAAAATAATAGAAATGAGAGTGGATAGATACAGGAGTAGAGATAGACCAAAAAAAAAGATGGATGGATTGCGTAAAAGATGATATGGCGAAAAAAGGGTGTGAATGTTGGGATGACTGCTAACAGAGGAGAGTGGAAGAAAACAATATGTTGTGCTGACCCCATATAATGTGGGATAATGACAGGAGGAAGAAGAAGGTACAAATTATATGAAAAATGTACCAAGAAATAGCAATAATAATGTTAATACGCTCATATAGTACATTTAATAATTGTTTAATTATTATTTTATTTTGTAAAATAAATAATGTTTTTATTTACTGTATCACTTTAGAGCTCGGATCTGTTGAATATTCCCATAGAATGAAACAATTTTACGCTTTTTGATGTTGAAGGCTTACCTATTATACTTTTCGAGAATTTAATAGATATGGCTAAATTCGTTTATTTTAAATATAAAAAAGCAATCCTTCACCTGTTAATGTCCTGTAGCCCTGTTAAATTCTTGATTGACCAAGCAAATACAGCAAGGCGACAAAACAACCTACGTGATAGGGCCCTAAGCCCGTCTGGATGGCACCCGCCCCTGCTGAATAAGTATGCCGTTATAATAACCTTGTGTTGTGTTCCGGCATTAGTGACCAAGGTTCTTGTACCTATGGGACAGCAGCGTGTTCGCGGTGCCTGTATCGTCACGAAAATTCATAGGCGATGGTAACTACTTACTGTAAAGTGGGCCTCAGCAAAAAAAAGCACGCACGTCCTGTTGCTTGTATCGTGTTACACCGCAAATTCTTCAGGTTGTGTTTCATTAGTCAACAGCTGCTGTATGCTAAAATCACAGATCACAACAGAAATGGGAGTATAAAATCCTAATATTCTTATTTTAGTGAAATTCATTACAACATCAAAAGGATCTGTTTTATTGTTGCTCGGTGGTTTCACATATAACAGGAACGGGGCGGTGCGCAATGGTGGGACCCGGTACGCGTGTTCGCGGCGTATGATGAAGAATTGCAAAGCCTTCATCCATATGACTAAATACAATCACATTACCAAAGCCAATACAGACCATAATCACGAACAGCCACGGTTGTATGTCACCAATGAGGGATATTACTATGTTAAAAAATAACAATTAATACTATCTTAACTATGACGGCTGTTATATTTATAATAATAATATCAATATATTTCAGATATATAAAATTATAAGTAATTAAAATTTTTATACGTAGTTAAAAATAGTTTTATTTTTATCTGATTATTTTTCAGTGGCAATTTTATTTAATAGACTAAAGATTTCAACCCTACTCGTTAATACAAAATGTCTTATTTGATTTTCATATAGGTATTACTAGCTGACCCGGCAAACGTTGTTCTGCCATATAAATAATAAAATGTCAACAATATAAAAAAAAATTTTGGGCGTGGGTCACCCCTAACATTTAGGGGGATGAAAAATAGATGTTGGCTGATTCTCATAGATACCGGATAAGCACAAAAAATTTCATCAAAATCGGTCAAGCCGTTTCGGAGGAGTATGGCAACGAAAATTGTGACACGAGAATTTTATATATTAGATTATATGTTTAATTTATTTTAACTGTGAGATTACAGTGCAGTGCAATCCAAAGTATCACATTTGTAACACCTATAACATTATTAACTTAAAAAGGTTTGGGTTCACTATTGCCCATACACTGCGCTACACTACATGTTATAAATAATTGAAATCAGAAACAAATACTATAAATTATAATTTTATAAAAAATATTAGATAATGTAACAGGAAGTATAAAACAAATTGAAGAATTACCTCCCATCTCGACCCAGTATCAGCGTTTAAGTAAATTTTATTTTTAATATTTTTTTTTATTTTTGTAAATATACTATACTAGAAACAAAATTATTTTAAATTTCATTCGGAGGCCGCAGGGGGTATGGTATACATTAAATTTAGTGAGATATTTTTTTTATTATTGGCATTATTTATAATACTAAATATGCCAGTAATAAATGTATATACAATTAAGCGTTTATTTTAATCATTAGTTTGAGCTATGTTTACTTTTAAGTTTAAATTAAATATATATAAAAATAATCTGCTTCATGTTACTACTTTTAATACATTTTGATTCCAGGTATAAGGTTCATAACACAAGTGAACAAGACAGTGTTACTGATGGTCAATGGATATACTTTCCACAAACATAAACCGGTGGCCAACGGTAGTAAATGGAGGTGTTCCGGCCATGGAAAGAAATGTACAGCCTACGTCGTGATGAGCGAAGGAGAAACCGCCATGCTTCGTTCCAGACTCAACCACAACCATGAAATGCCGCCAATTAATAAGTCTTCCGATTACGGAAAGCCTCTGAAGCTTGAATTTTAACATACTAAGATTTCTTCTCCGTGCAGTGGCAATGGCGATAAAACAACCGTAGCTACGTGGCTTACCACGGCCTTAGCCTCAAGCCCGTTTGGATGGTAACCACCCTTGGTCTATAAGTATGCCGCTTTAATAACCTTGTGTTGTGTTCCGGCATTAGTGACCAAGGTTCCCTTAGCTCTATGGGACGGTAGCGCAAACATCCATAGGCGACGGAAACTGCTTGCTATTAGGTGGGCCGCCAGCCTATCTGCTCCTCAGCATTAAAAAAATCGCGTTGCAGCGGGCGAAGCGTTTTATTAGATTTCATTAGCATTGTTTCATAAATATCTTAATCAATAGACTAATTTTTAATCAACGTTGTCATGGGACGTATTCGAACGGGCGCCGAAGCGAGAGTTTGACTGCAACCGGATTTAATGCAAAGATAATGATGATTATCAGTTTACAGTAGCACATCAGCTTAGCACGACTTCCTAAACTCAATTCTAGCATTTAAGTTATCGTTAATTGTTTTTTTTTATGTTTTTATTATGTTTATAGTTATATGAATCTACTATTGGTTTACAGATTTAATCTCAACCTTATATAATATATAACTGAAAGTTATTATAAGCATATTGTTTTCGTTGCCGAAAGTGTTAAAAATTCAGTAATTGCATACATATTCTTAAGATATGTGGGTGCCAGCTTAAGATAACTAATAATTGATTTTTCTAGTTTTTTAAAACGTTAGATTATTAGAAAATTTATTAATTGACACAACAAATTATTAAAAACAAACTAAATCAAATATGGCACTAGAGAATATCTTATAATAAAGTATTTTTTTTACCTACAAAAAAATTAAATAAATAAGAAAAGTTATTTCGGTTCAAAACATCAAAGATTAAATGCAAAATAAAATTCATTTCACACTTCTATGTAGAAGTAGTGTATAATTAAGGAGTTTTTAGAATAGACAATTTTTATATTATTTTTTTAGAATAACGTTTCCAGTGTTATGTTTAATCATAATTATCAACTCACCCTATACGTGAGTGAATTTAGTTTATTTGTTACAGTGAATGTTCAATAATTTTAGATATATGTTCCCAGTAGATACATACTCGTATATCGGACTTTCACAGTGACACGTAAATAAATAATCGAGGCGAAAATATTTTACAGCATGTAACAGATGTAGGTACTGCAATTGTGTTTAACTTTTTTTTTTACTTCCATATACAAAATTACCGTAATCCCCAAAAGAAATAATTAATTGGTCAGTTTTGTAATTTTTTTAGTAATAATCAACATTTTTAGCAAACTAAGCTTGCTAGATTATTAAACGTTACTTTACTAACTTTTGTGATGTCCGCAAGTTCACAGATTTACAATATCCGTTACCAAGTATGTTAGATTGTTATATAGTGTTGAAAGGATAAAAATTCATTCATTCATTAGCTTGGCCTTGTCCCAATCGTTTGGGGTCGACGCAACGTATTTTTCATCCATTTTATTCTATCCTGGCATTCTTCATCTGTCACTTCATAAACCCTCATATCATGCATCATACGTTCTTTCCGTTGCTTTTCGGGTCTACCTCTGCCCTTGTACCCATTTACTTTCAGGTTTTTATCCGTGTAGGGGCGGAAAAAAAATACAGACCTCTGCGGTCGGGCTCGGCCTGTCGTAAAAGGCGACAAAACAACCCACTCTAGCTACGTGTAAAGGCCATCTGGATGCCGACCACCTTTGGTCTCAAGTATGCCGCCATAATAACATTGTATTGTTTTCCGGCATTAGTAACCCAAGCTCCTGTACCCTTATGAGACAGCAGCGTGTTCGCGGCTGGTTCGCTGGCGTTGCAAACACCCACAGGCGACGGTAACTGCTATATTCTAAGCGGGCCGTCAGCCTGTCTGCTGCCCTAAAGCAATAAAAAAAGGTTCAACAGGTTCTTCTAGTAGTGTGGTCGGTTCTCATTACATAACCCATACCATACCAGCATCCTTCCTCTCAATTTAGCATTTATAGGTGTCGCTTTCAGAGATACTCTTGAACTCGTTTCTCACCTTATCCTTTCTTGTTACTCCAAATCATTCCTCAGCTGAATAGGGACGCCTCTGGTTTTCCACTTTAGTAGCCCAACATTCAGCACCGTATAACATGATTGGCCTTATGACGTATTTGTAAATCTGCCATTTTAATTTAGTGACGTAAATATGGCACAAGTTACCTTCGATCAATAATAGTACTGTGATCGAAGCAAGTTACACCAGTTACTTTGTTACTTTGTTTCCATTTCAGGCATTCCGCATTAATTTAAAAATTATGCCCATTATGATTGGCCCATATTTCACGCATAAATTACGGTAAATTCGCCACGTGCAATATTTTTAAGTTAATAATCTGAAATTAAGATGTTTTAATTTTTTATAATTACTCGTATAAGATGAATAATGTTATTGAGTAGGGTGATCATATAATATTTTTTAATATCATTTATTTTATTGGAATTTCTTTGTTTTAAATTTAGATAATTAATAATTAGCATATACTCGTAGATTTATAGGAACTAATTCACATTACATAATAGAACAATTTTATTAATGTTTATAGATAATAGAAAAAACATATTGACATTAATTTAAAATATTTTAGTGTCTATATTTTATCAACAAAAATATAAAATCTAATCGCTCTAGCTTCTATCTGGTAGAAATAAAATATATATCATGTTACTCACTAATAAAATAGTTTTCTGCTTGTAAATATATTGAAATTAGTTCAGTAGTTTTTGAATTTATTTGGAACAAAAAAAAAAACATTTTTTTCTCAATCACAACTTTTTTTGTTAACATTTATATGTACTCAAAATACATCTAAATATGATGAGGCCGACGCCAGCGGAAACCGCGGTCAGACTAGCTTCACGTCCCACGAACCCGGCGCCCAACATGTACGAATAAACACCGGAAGGGTTTTTTTATTCTTTATTTTTAGGGGACTTTATTCTTTTTTTGAACATGTCAGTCCCATCATATCTACTAATTATTTTCTATTTTTTTTTGTCAGAATGACACTTAATTTTAAAAACAATTGTTTTACGTCGTTTACCGCGTTGAAAGAAAGAAAGAAAGAAAGAAAACAAGTTTATTTTTAGGACAAACATACACAAGTGAAACAAACACGTTAACACATACAAAGATAAAAACTACCACTAAGTAACAAGACAAGATATACTTAAAAGTCCTAAAAATTGGATCAAGCTCAGCAAAATGTCGATCTGTTAGACCAACGCTGATCTTTCGCTTGAATCTAGAGCGAAGTCACGACAAACTAAACAATTTATTAAAATATAATACATATATAATATATAATTTACAAATTATTATAAAATAAAGTTTATATAATGACGGATGTGTATGATTATAATATGTAAGATAAAAAATAAAATATAATAAAAATAGGCCTTAAAACGATATGTACTAGAATTATATTATGCTAGTGTCGTGTCTATGGCCCGCCTGGGATTTTTGGTGGTCACCAAGAAACGTTGGGTTCTGACAACACACAATGTAACATCCCTATGTCCATTTTACTTAATCTAAGACTGTTTTTAAATGCTTCCTTATATCAGCAGTTCGGACACATTCCTCCAACAAGAGTACAGTTACACCACAGTTACTACAGTTAGGGATTATCAAGTACACCGTTACTACATGAAAAATGAGTACATATAAATGTTAGAATACCTACTATAAAAGCTAAATAGTTAAAATGCATTTTTCCTTGTTTACTTTACGTCAAAAACAGCATATGTAACGATAGTTTTATAAATAAATATATTATCATTAAATTGTATCTTGCAATTATTTTCCTTATATTTCAAATAAACATTATTAAATGAAACTATTTTTTCTTTATCTCGCATCTTTTGCGCAATCTATTCATATTTTGTGTGGTCCCCTCCTTCTTTATTCATCCACAAATATTATGCCATGTAACAATGATAAGGTTAGAAATGAAAATGGGTGGAAACGAAAAGGAAGGGTAGCCCAAAAAGTAAATACGGAAAATGTGATACATGAAATAGCTAAAAAAGTGGTGCATCTTGAGATGACGGATCTGCTTACCTTGCAAAGTATAATAAAAAGAATAAGGAAGAAGAGAAATATAATATAGAAAAAGATAGAAGAGCTTTAATTAAAATGTCCTGCTCTTAAATTGACACTATAAGAAGTGGAGCGCGATAAGGGGACATCCATAAATTACGTGAGCTATTTTTCGATCAGTTTAGACTCCCCCCTTAGGTGAGATTTAGTGAGATTTGCCTGGACCCCCCCTCCCCTTACGTGAGATTGGCGCTGAAATATTTTAAACTAAATTTATTTTTACTATTCGGAAAAATAATAAACCGTTCACGTATGTATACTATAGTTAATTTATTTAAATTATATAAAATTCAAAGTAAAAAAAAAACAGATAAAAACATATTTTTTAATATCTGTAATATTTATATTTTTGGAGGTTGAGGAGAGATTTTCGATTATCCCCCCCTCGGTTTAAATGAGATTTGGTGAGATTTCATTGGACCCCCCCCCCCCATTCTGAGCTCACGTAATTAATGGATGTCCCCTAATTGCTAATATATGTACCTACATATATTAGCAATTATTTTATTATTACTAGTCTTGTTGAAAATGTATAATCAATTGATTATGATAGTTTAGTCATCGTTCACAAATGGTCCAGGCGGAAGAACAGCGCTGGCCTTAGTTGGCTAGCACCATGCTGAGTCTGGATCCAGTTTGGGACAATGATGCTTTTTTGTTTTTATATCAGAACATTTGTTAATTTGTCCTAAATAAATGTTTGTTTGAATATAAGCGAAAATATATATCATGTTTGCACTAAGTATAAACGAACTTTATGTTGTGTAATCAAAAGAAACGATCATTTACTATTGTCATTGTACAATTGAGCGCGTTTCATGCGTGAAGACCCTGAAACAACAATAGGCCCATTTCATAAAGGAGGAATAAAAGGCCAAATGGAGAAATGGAAATGGCCTTCTTTTTCCAAAGCCCCGTGATAGAATGGTACAATTTGAATATTCAGTATGTTTATTACATTCGAATTCATGGTTATATTCTAAGCGCTAAAGTAACGGTGTAATCTTAAAATATCAGAGATATAGAGCTTATACCGTTTTAAGGTGGAAATATTTGATGCCCATACCAAAGCTTGGGGGCTCGCGGCGGGTTGTGTTACTCCCGTGCAATACGTTCCAGCGGATCCTAGTTAACCCCTAGAGCGCGACCCGTCGATAAATCGACTCTATTAATGCGTATAAATTGCGGAGCGTCTGAATATCGACTATTGCGCAGTTTGATTTTAGCTATCGATCTGTGCGGACGTATCGTATCGCGCGCATGTATAACGTTTATAATAAGTTAATAACATTTATAAATAACTATTTAAAATTATTTTTTGAATATCCCAGAGACACCAACCAGATCCACACAAAATATTGGACTAGAAAAGTTACCAGGGACGAAGCTTCGCCGTTGTGTGGTGTGTAGTAATAAAGGAGGAAAAGGAGTGACTCGATCTTCGCTAGTTTGTGTGCGTTGTAAAAAGGGAGTCCATGGGGTTTGTGTGGGGAAACATTATTGTTAATGATTTTTTATATTCTTGTTTGTTTTCTTTTTTTTTAATTAAATGAATACAGTTATAGTAAAAAATATGTTACATTTGAGTAGTTTGATATGTCCCTTACACATAACAGAAAGAATTACGAAAATCCATCTGCATTTGAGGAAAATAAATGTTTAAGATTCTATGCACATTTAATTAATAGGGTACTTTTTTCAAAAATCCTTTCTTAATTTATGCAAAATATGTGAAAATTAGCTCAGCACTAAAAGGGGCTAACGAGGGGACGTATGTCGCTGGTATACTTATAAAAATCACCGCAATGCTTCTCACTGGAAACCCGCGCGCGCTTTCGGTCTGTTAGAGAGCTTATATCTAACATATTTTGTTTAGCTCGGCCTTTATTATTCATTTTATATTGTGGAAATTATAAACTCGTGTTTATTAATCGTTTACCGTTATACCCGTTATATAACTTATTATATAATCTAAAAATATTTCATTACGTCTTGAAAAAATCATCAATCGCGCGTCTTGAAAAAAGGCCAGGTCAAGAGTACCCTAAACCGAAGAGCATGTATGAAGGGAATAATGAAAGTGGACGAAGCGAAACAAGTATGTAAAGATCGTAGCAAGTGGAAAGAAGTGGTCTCTGCCTACCCCTACGGGAAAGAGGTGTGATTATAGGTATGTATGTATTATGTAAAAATATTTCATTAGGCTTCTATTTAAACATAAACTAGCTAACCTGGCAAACGCTCTTCTATCATATACATTTAAAAAATACATTTTGGATAGGATTTTACATGAAAATACATCCTTAGTGAGCGTCTCCGTCGTGAAATGAGTAAATTTGCTAAAATTTAAGTCAATCGGGTGTATAGTCTTAGAGACTTCGTTATGAGTGATAAATATCTATATATTTCGCTTATATATGGATATTTTTGTTGTCAATTTTTATTTTACATTCCTAAAATATTGCACATTATCCAAGTGTACAGTATACAAAGAGTATTTTTTACAGGTCAACATCAAAAAGTTGTTGGCGGAATATTCGAGATACCAACAGGAAAGAAGGTGTTAATACTAAAAGATTATGTATACTGTGAGCAGTTGACGACCAACACTGGGCTTGTCAGATGGCTTTGTTCCAGAGTCGAGGCCAATGGTTGTCCTGCATACATTCTGATGAAGGACTTCAAACACATGGTCGAGAATAAAATGAATCATAATCATAAACCTACAGCGTCGAAGCTTTGTAAACTTCTAAAGAAGAAGCAAAAAGACAACTAGCTTTATTCATCTGGTAATAGCGAGTATTTGTATGTTATATGTTTCAGAAACAAATTATATATAGGGTGTAAAATAAACTGTTAATTTCTGCAACAAAAAAAAGTACTACGTAAGTATTAGTTAGGTACATGTGATTGGCCACGGCTACTAGTTAGATAGTAGCAAATTATGAATGCCGTTTTTAGAAGGAAAAATCTTTGATTAAGTTAAAGTGATTTCACACTTTTTGCTGACGGTGGTGCAAAAAGTGGTGACACCTCAAAATTCAAACACTCAAAGCGATAAGATCGCTAATTACACAACTTATTCTTATTGTAAATTGTGAAATTTTAAGCCCCATTTTATAAAAATATGCTTAGTAAAAATCAGTAGAATGTACTTTACTACTAATTTTTTAAATTCCATTACTATGAAATTTAAGGCCGACTTGCACAACCAATCACTAAACCGATTTAGCGCTAAACTTATTTAAATCGTCATTCTGTCCCTGTCAAATGTTGTCAATATGACAGGGACAGAATGACGATTTAAATAAGTTTAGCGCTAAATCGGTTTAGTGATTGGTTGTGCAAGTCGGCCTAAATAACTGTTTCACCTGTTCTGTACTTAAGTTGATTGTAAGATGTTATCTGACATACTTAGAACACAAAGGATATTGTAAATGTAACAAAATATGTGCTACCAATCCGCTATTAAAAAAACTGCTCTAAAATCAAGTTATATCTTAGAAACTTGAATAAAATTTTCGCTCTTTTTTCACAAAATAAAAGCCTTCTATCAAAGTATGCCTATCACTAGGGACAACCTTCTACCATCTTTCCGGCAACAAATATATTCCGCGCCGGAAAACGATGTATTTTAAAGCTATTCATGAATTATTAAAGCCACTCTTGAGTATCTTCGTAAGAATGGAAATGCTGCTAAACCAGGTCTTGTGTCATCGAACGTATACCGTGTGAAAATTAGAATGGACTATGTTAGGTTAGGTTAGTTAATACGGTACATGGGATAAAATTTCCCATTGAAGTCTTATGGTAGGTTTTTACTATATGACGCCGAGCGTTGTCATGTAATGAAATCACTTTGTAATTACTCTCCTTGTGTACCGGCGATATTTAATTTTCGGACTCGATTTAAATACATCTGTTGAAGTTGACAGTGATTTCCTGTGATAGTCTCGTTCACATCAAGCAGTTGTAATAAATTGCACCCAAGTGCAGATAGAACCTGGATATTTGTTTTTGCGCACGATGTTGAAATATGGGCGGGCTTGTGTCACGTAAAAAAATATTTTCTTCTTACGCGTTATACGTGAGAGTACGCCGTTTATTGTATCTCGGTTTCAATTTTTCTGGATTATTCCTAACATTTTTACACGTTTTGAAACTGTTGACTCGTCTACTTTTAATGTTTTTTCAAGTTCCGTAAGCATCTGATAGGTCTTGTACAAGTAATTCCTCCAATTCTTTGTCTTCAAATGTTTTTTATCCTCTAATTCATTAATTATATTTCAACAAAAAATGCGTCGGTACCAGTATCTGCATGTTGAACACAACAAAGCCAAGCATTGTCGCCGTAATTCTTCACAAGAATTCTGTGATTCTTCTGCAAATTTATTTTCAGAAAAGTTGTATAATATTCCATGCCAATGCTATTTATTTCGTACAAATGTACATATTCGAAACTAATAAAAAATACTATTTACAATGTAGTGAAAATTATACACTTAAATAATGTTAGACGTTACTACGTTCCATGTAAGTGTGCCATTCCAATTTCCATGCACTAAGTGTTACTACTGACATCTTTTCCAGTACGATTAAGCGGATAGCAGCGTGTTAGCGATGCCCCTGGCGTTGCAAGCACCCATAGTCAACGGTAACTGTTAAATTCTAAGTGGGCCGTTAGCCTGTCTGCTGTCCTACAGCAATAAAAAAAGAAGCAGCGAGAACTTATTCTAGGTCATTATTCTCATTTGCTCATAATACATAAAAAGAAAGTATAGATAAGTAGAAACGTATATATGGTTGTAAATAATAGTTACTCAAAAACAATTAGTATTTTTATTTACACTTTGTTACAGATAGTTACTTTGATTTATTGTTTATTACTAATAAGTGTGCAACGTTCTATATTTTATCTTCTATTATTTGAGATTCAACCAGGGAACTACTTTGGAGTTCACAATGAAGTCCAGTCAATAACAGTAACAAGAAATATATATACATGTGAGAAGACATCCAAAAGTATCCTTTAGGCCCCATAGCACACGGCGTATTTTAAACGCGCAGTCGACGCGCAGATGATGCGCGTATACGCGCTTCAAACGAGATTCGAACGAATCATGTAACCCTAAGCACACGCGGTGATCGTGAAGCGCGCGTCTACTGCGCGTATACGCGCAGATACAGCGATACAGACGCGTTGTAGTCGCTCGTAGACCTTGTTCAGATTGGGCGAATTACGCGCGAGTGCATACGCGCGTATATATACGCGTAGACGAGTTCCATAGAATACAATGATTCCGTTCACATGATACGCGCGAGAGATATCATTCACGCGTAATACGCGTGTCATACGTCGGAATCTCGACTCGCTCGCTGTACGCGCGTAGTGCGCGGAGTCGAGATACTCAGAGCTCCTTGTTACGTTCAGTATACGCGCGTCACTAAGCGGGAGTAGACGGATTTGTCTATTATAAAATTACTTACCTTAATGTGATCACAAGGTTTTCTTCAGCCGTAACAACGTCTCTTATAACATAATTTTCAGATGGTGATAAGTCATTACTAAGTCAAGTAATTTGTCGAAAGTATCAATTGTCATTCGGAAATAGTTGAAAAACTTTTCATTGTGTTTGGTACAAAGTTATAAAGATGCTGTGGGTCATTCTATTGCATAGAATTGGATGCACTCTAAACCTTCTGTTTTCCGTTTTCTTGCTCTTTTTCCATCTGCGATATACGAGCCAAAATACGACTACTTCGTCCAAATCCATTTTGATGACTGAAACCGGCCCATATTTTTACGCGCGTAGTCCGCGTTATGTGAACGCAATCAGGAATTGTCTCGCGCGTATGCACACGCGCGCAATCCGCTCTATCTGAACGAAGCCGTAGCTTCTACGTTTTGATCAAATCAGTCAGTTGTACAATAGCCCTTCGTGCGCGCTTCAAACGAGTACCGAACGCGCTTCACACGCGCACTTGTATTGCGTTTTACGCGCGTTTGAATCTATACAAAGGCATCTACGGCGTTTTAAATACGCCGTGTGCTAAGGTCCTTAAAAGGATTAAAAATAAAATTGTTTATATATTCTAACGGTTTATGCTTTTTTGTTCACAAATTAGCCATCCTACTATTACTTCCGTACAAGTAATATGATTGTACCACCTTTGAGTTCCCTACGCGGGCGGCAATAATCGGAATGCCACTGGCGCGGCGTCGCAAACAACAATAGACGATGGTAACCGCTTACTATTAAATGGGCTGTTTGTTGTCACATTGAAATATTAATAAAAAATATTACCTTTTTCTTGTCTTTATTACATGTTAAGTTTATTTATAACACTATTTATATGCAATTATTTTAATATATATTAGTTGTTGAAAAAAATAATGCATATAAATATTAATTAAATGTCCTCAATGAACCCCGTATGATGAATAGTGTAATAATATGTTATAACGCGCGTTTGTGAAACTTACGTTCGTTACCCTTAGATTTAATAATAGCAAATAATTGTTTAAAGTATATTAATAAATATTGAAATCGATGTAATTGATTGTATTATTTTATGCGGATATATTTTCTAAATCTGACAACTGATCTAAAGCTAGGTGAATCCTTGCTACTCGTAGTTAACCCAAAAACAGCATACAGTGTGTGCTTTTTTCCGACACTATATGACCGGCTGCTATGCTAATTATCAGTTATTTTGAGTACATTAGTCGTTGAATAACAGTTTTTTTGAATAAACAATATCTGCAATCTATAGAAATACTAAATTTGGCATTATTATTATCGAAAACTTCGCTCGATATATCGCTCATTTGGAGTGACACAATTGCTAAAAATTGCGAAATTGACTTAATTATACCACAATGATCGCAATAATAATCTACAATTAGGAGTGAAAACGTCATATTTGTAAGTTCAAAAAAACCCGCCAGAGAACGAAAAGACATTGTTGAAATATTCCATTTTCGTGCGCCAATACCGAGCGACAACGACTAAACAGTCAGTTGTGCGGGGCGCCCCATATAATACCGTATAGTGTGCACGTTTCAGGGAGCTACATCGTCGCTAAGGTAATTACATGGAGTTATTAAGTACAACTGGAGTGCTGTCTAATACCGAGAAACCGGCCTCGAAAGAGAAAACAATTTGGTGGCGCTGTCCTTGTCTAATGTGGTGACCATATAAAATTTATTTATAGGACAAAATTTTGTACATCAATTTTGAATTTTACTTCAAGTATTTCTGTGTAGCCTTATGTAAATACAACACACGTGCTTTCGACAGTTTATTTATTTAAATTAAGTTCCAAACACTGCTTCGTCTAATACTTTCGTAGGTAAGACGGTTTTTTTGGGAATTACTTCGTTGTCGAAAATCTAGCATTGAGTTTTGTTACAAACGTCATTACCTCAGTTCTATTACTTAAACTTCCTCACTCATGTCTAACGCCCGAATACTCAAACGCGACTTAAATATTATGTTGCACTTAACTACGCAAATCCCGCTTAAATGTACTGGCTAAGTGGGCCGTGCACAGTTAAAAGCAAATTAATATTTGAATAGCGTTTGTGTATTTGGCCGTGAGACACTGCAACACACATGGTCTGCGCGTATCGGCCGCTCATTTCCTACATTCACATGTTCAACTGATTTAAAATTGGTTGTATTGTTACTTCTGTGGTATTTTCATGACACGTGTATATTAGGTCTACTAGTTACATTTTAGGAAATAACACAATGAGTAATAAAATGAAATGAACTGATATTCGTTTATTTGTTATATGTAGACAATTAAATAACTCTTAAATGACAAGTCAATACATGGTACTTATTCTATATTTACAAAATAATTAAATAGTATATTATTATATAAATTAAATTTATTTAGTTTTAGATTTTGGTAGTCATCTTATTTATTATTTATAACTGTTTATAGTAAGTAAAATGCTATTCAAGGAAATACATTAATAACGTTAATCCATATTTTAGTGGACTATGAGTATTACTAAAACGACGCGCAGCAATTTAATGTTAACCGCAGCGATTTAATGTTAACTTTTTCTTAGCTTCTGTCAAATAGTCATCTTGATTAAAATGCAAACTACAAACGCATGCAAATTTTGATACATTATTGTCAAGATTCATGGAAGTAATTCACAAAGTCCTCCGTTCTTCATTAGCTGGAATTCGGAAAACAGGACGCGAAATTGTGACAATGCTATAACAACTGGTTGATATTTATGGTTTACACTATATGGAAAAACAAAAAACAACTACATATTTCTCACGCCAAATAGCAGTATATATGCACTGTTGTGTTCCAGTCTGAAGGACATTGTAGTCAGAGCAACTACTGGACATATTGAGAATTAACATATTATGTCATGTCTAAGCGCAGTGGAATGCAAAGCATTGCTTTGTAATTCATGGTATCGGTTGGTTTTGCTACTGTCCATAAGCGGTCGTATCGCTTATTGTCAGGCAAATTGCATGCTTGCGACGCTATTCAATACAATAAAAAAAGTTAAAAAAATATGATTTTTCAAATTTAGTATATGACATAGATTAAGTACCTACAATTTACAAGACAAAGGGTATTAATAATAATAATATTTTGTGACAATTCACACAGCGTCATCTAGTCCCAAACTAAGTAGCACTTGTATTATGAGCCCTAGACAACTGATATACTACTTATATACTTTTTTTTTGTAAATAAATACATATTATACATAAACACCCAGACGCGAGACGGGAATCGAACCCGTGACCTCCGCAAGCGTACTGAAGTGCGTTATCCGTTACGCCACCGAGGTCGTCAAATTAGATATTATAATGATAAAAAATATTTCACATTATAAAAATATATGCTCACACTAGTAAAAATTTATCAATGAATCTTACCTATGGAAGGATATTCCACAACCTGGATAGGATTCTCGCTTACAACCACTTACAGTACAAGTGTTCACCATGATTACACGAAAACTTTCACGATTTCCGAAAAAAGACAAGCCACAAACTGTAATAGTGTCCTTTTAACTTCGAACTACAAACGTAAATAGACGCCATTTTTGTTTGTAACCATTCATAGCCCTTTTTCGGTGTTGCCAACAATTAATCTGGTTTCCCACCAGATTCAACATGAAAACCATCAGAAATCTACGTACCATTAAATTTTCCGCTAAACAGAGTTCTTATTATTATCAAACAATAAATTTTTTGTTAATGAGCTTTATTGATATATGGTGTTCTAGTAAAAATCAATATATGTATATTTCTTATATAATTTATTTTAATAAAATGTCATCATCAGAAAAATCATTTCACCATCATTTTTTCACTTAATATGTACGTTTCTTTTGTAAGTACCAATTTTATTTTTGACGTTTGATGGAAATTCGAAATTGTCGCGACATTTTCAAGTTAAGTTTAAGTCACATCGTATTCATAAGATAGCCGTTAAAATAATATGTATGTAGATATATTATTGTCATAAAAAGTATGAAATCCTTTTAAACTAAAATATAACAATTATGACATAATTGTATCGGAATCAAAATCCACTAACCACTAAAAGCCATTTTTGACAACTAAGACAGGGGTCCAAATCATCAGATTTTGTGGAAAATCCACTAAGTTAGCAACACTGCTTTTTGTTTGTAATATGTGCGAGAGGGACACCACCACTTAATAGTCATTCTCTTTGCAGACCGTTTTTCCTTACATTTATCGATGTTTAAAAATAAACTTACTACAGACATAAAGTATATTTTTAGTTTTTATGTCAAACGAAGTAAGCACTCTAGTTATGATACTAACTCATTGGGTAATTATGATATTTTTTTTATTAAGTATAGGAGCTACAAAGCAATTATACTCTATGACAATTTTAAGCTTGCAATGAAAATAGTTTTGTGGCCACAATGACGTATCATACAATTGCGCCGTTGTTCCTCCAAACGTTTAGTAGTTTTTAAAGTAGATATGTGGCTACAATGACGTATCATACAATTGCGCCGTTGTTCCTCCAAACTTTTAGTAGCTTTTAAAGTAGATTTGAGACTACAATGACATATCATACAATTGCGCCGTTGTTCCTCCAAATGTTTAGTAGTTTTTAAAGTAGATTTGTGGCTACAATGACGTATCATACAATTGCGCCGTTGTTCCACCAAAAGTTTAGTAAATTTTTTAGATATAAATGTAATTACGCCAATATTATTCTGAAATGACAACTAATTATAACAATTATGACTAATTACAATAATTTGATATCAAATATAACTCACTAATATTATTATTATTTATATATTATAACATTTTAGCCACTAAAATGGGAAGCGGAGCACGAATGTTAGTCAAACTTCGTGAGCAAGGATGTTTAAATTTTGATAGTATTGAGGACCACTATTTTGCTTCCAATTTTCCATTGGAAGCAACAATCTTTTGCTTCAAATGTTAATTCTACTAGTGTAAATGGTAAATAAAACATTACGTGCATTGATTTTACGTGTGATTTTTTCTAAGTCAAATTAGTTGTTATACATGAACTGCTGTGATATGAATCTTTTATATTTAAAATTTGTATGTCATGTATAAATAATTAAATAAATAAATAAATAAATTTATTGTTTTTGTGCAATGTCGAGTTTTAATGTTTCTTTCTTAAATTTCAGAGATATTTACTGCAGAACATAAACTAGATAGCAACGTTATTTCAAATATTGATTCGGATTGCTCTAGTCAACGTAAGTCAGTTTTTTTTGTGAATGTGCTGTTACAGTTATATTTGAATTTAAAGATTTAGCTTAAATTATTGCTTATTTATTTTAGCATCGACTGTGACGGAAAATGTTATATCTTCCATAAATAACGCGGATTCGCCACCAATCCTAGCAAACGACGAAAATGGTAGTGAAGGCGAAACTAAAAACTTTTCTGTAGATGATAGTGGTGACGAATATAAACCAAAGAAATCTGTTCAACGTGGCCGTATAAATTCAACGTCATCTAGCTCAACGTCAACGCATGCCAGCCAAGATTTAGCGCCTTCCGAGAGTATTATTACCAAGAAAGGAAAGAAGAGAGTTCGGAATGAATCTGCGTGGATAAAAAATGTACGAAAACGTCAGCGAAACTCTGGAAAGCAATACATATCTAGAACTGGCAAAACTGTGGCAGAAAAATCTATTAAACCACCATGTACAGAAAAATGTAGACTCAAATGTCGTGATAAAATAACGGAAGAACAAAGACAGGAAATATTTAATTGTTATTGGGGCTTGGGAACGCTACAAAGACAGCGTGATTTTTTAAACTCCTGTTTAACAACATTGAAAGTCCCTTACCGTCGAGTAAAAGAAGGAGCTGCCGAAACTAGGAAACAAAATTGTGTTTTTCAATTCACGGTGAATGGCGAAAGTAAGCGGACGTGCAAATGTTTTTTTATCAATACTTTGGGAATATCAGAGAGAACATTGCGAACCGTTATTGCAGGTAGAAATAATTGTAGTTCAGGTGTGACTCCTGAAGATAAGCGTGGCAAACATGGGCATCATAATCAAATAAATCCGGAAATCATACAATCGGTTCGTGATCACATTAAATCCGTCCTTAGAATTGAGAGTCACTATACTCGAGCTAATACTACTCGTAAATTTATTGATGGTGGTCTTACTGTTAAGGAGTTGCATCGAAATTATGTATCTATTAGAGGAACAATGCCATCAGCTAGTTATGATATGTACTACCGAATTTTCAACACTGAATTTAATTTATCATTTTTTGCGCCCAAAAAAGATGAATGTGATCTCTGCGAGTCATAAAAAAATGCCATTGAAGAAGATCAACTCAAATTACAAGAATCTTATGAAGAACATCTAAAGCAGAAAGATTTAAGTAGGGTAGAGAAAGCAAAGGACATAGAGTTAGTATAAGAAGATGGAGAAACTGTCGTTGCTATATACGATTTTGTTTAGTCTGGTCCTATCTACATTCCATATCAGTACGTTCAACTTATACGAAACTCAAAGAAAATTGGAAATACTTTTGTGGTTAACGAGCTGAACTATGACGATTTTTTTGATATAAAAAAGTTGTTTGAGGATATTACACTAAATGTTAACAAAGATCTGCAAAGCAACTCGATTAAACTATCTGAATTAATAGCTATACGATTTATTAAAAATAGTGAGATTTATGATATAAAATATTCTTATGAGAGTGAATGGATAACTTTAAAATCAAAAACAACCATTAATACGCGTAAAACTCGATCAGATAATAATTTAAATATTACTGAAATACGTTTGAAAGCAGCTTATAATTCTAAACTAACGATTTCTGATCAAAAAAGCAGGATTTGCGGACTTTGTTGGAAAAAAATATTATTCCCAGATGCTATTCTGGATATTACGAAAGTTTGTTTTAACTATAATGAGTCTGAAATGTTTATTAACTGTTCTAACATTCCATTTATCATAAAGGTATAATCACAGATGTTTACTACAATATTCTTAAAATCTATAACCTATAATCTATAACCTGCACATCCAAAAAGTTACTCATAAAAGTTAAACTTACTCAATATTAATAATATTGAAGTACCCACATTCCCTAAACAAATGTCACTTTTGATGTTCTTCATATCATAAGTCATTATGTGCTTTAGTCTGCCGACCCTAGTAAATAGTAGGAAAGTAAGACTGATAAACCTATTTTGTTGTTTAGTACTCAGTGAATTCGTTACTATTAAAGTGTTATTAGGATAAAGCTCCGCGACATTGTATCATTGTTAAATTGTCATATCTATGTCGCCACTGACTGTGATTGTAATTAAATCGAAATAAAGCAAATTATATCTAATCGAAATTTGTTTTTTTTTTATTAATACAACGAATGTCATAACTACCCGAACTTTCTTTTTCTAGGGTAACAACGACGCAACTGTAAGTCTCAAAATATTTTGTTTTTTTTTTCACTTAGTTATGGATTGATTATTTAAAAAAAATGAGTCCATTTCCAAGCCTAGACTTCCAAACTACAAAAGTAAAATAATAGAGATAGTCATTAACTGTCAGAAATATTTAGAATCTTCATTAGTATTACAAAAAAACTTAAAACTGGCGTAGTGTAAAATTTACAAATTTGCAGTTGTGTCACAGTCGCTCCAAATGAGCGATATTCGTAATACGCTGACATGCGATAACGCCTTATGTGCCGTCTCCTTCACACTTATACATCCTATGACACTATCCTGATACCTATTTCTCACCAAGAGATGGCGTGCTGCCGTGACGTGTGTGTAATACCGTTAAAATATTGACATTGTCCCTGTGCGCGCGTGACTTTTATATAATTTAAGAATAATTCCTTGTAGTTTTCGGATTAATAACATTACTGTAATTGTGTACTACACGCTAGTGATTTAAAGAATGAAAGGGTGGGCAACGGCAGTACGAGAAAAGAAGACCCCTCGAGTTCGGTGAATCCCTTCAATTCCCGTCCTCTATTAATAGGGTGTTTTCGCATGACGACGAAGTTTCAAAATTTACCCGAACCAGCGCCTAGAACGAGTACTGAACAACTATTATACTACATATCTATTTTTCTTTTTCAATAATTAATATTATACATAAAACCCAAATTCGGGACGAGAATCGAACTCGTGAGGCAGGCTTTCCGACATATGAAACCCGTGGAAGCCTCCCCGTCACGGAGGTTTTTCATACGCGAGAGTTGGATTTGCTATTTACATTACGTAATGGTATTAGACGCCATGTAAGTATGTATACATCAATACTAAAAAAGAATGTTTAGAAAATTATTATATGATAAGGTGAAAATTATTTGCTTTAGTCTTCTGGGCCTCGTAAGATTGGTCTCTAAGAACACATACATGTGGTGACGCTGTTATATACAAATAATTGAATTAAACTTATTTAATACATATTTTTTCATTTCAGGCGTTCTATACATTAAATCAAAGAGAAACGGCAGATGTGATAATATGTTGTACCAAAATTACACATTCTACAAACACTTGATGCTCAGCAACGGTGTACGATGGAGTTGTACATTTTCATCGAAATGTCACGCCCGTGTCATCGTTATTGACGGCCAACTGCATTTCAAGGGCCATCACATCCATCCTCCGCCGTTTATACAAGGATTGTCTTATAATCTATATTAAATCGTTATGGGAATTCGTCTTGCCTGCAAAATCCCATGACATTTAAGAAACGTATATTAATAAAAATGTATATATTTATTTATCACGTTCAAGCCAGGGCTTACCACCAGTAACACGCAAAGTTTGCCTCATTGGGCGACGCGCTCGGCGAAGAACCGATCCTTGGTGTAAACCCACCGCAACACTGAACTTGCCTGTGGCGCCAGCTATAGCCGCCATAACACTCAACACAACAATAAATAACCCTAAAAGAATAGCATGAAAAAACCGTTCAAGAATCTGGAAACCTTTAGTTCAAGCCTGTCCGATAGCGCGAAAAGCTTTAAGCGCAGCCGCCTATGGGCGAGAAATATCAATTACAGCGCCGGCGTGAACGTGTTAAGGCTGTTCTTCAAGTTAGTGTGAAATTTATATGAAACAAATTTTATTTGTGTAAATCAGTTGTTAAACCTTATGCCTGGTACTTAATATTTGTTCTATTTTTTGGTGAACATGGCTCAAGCACTTTCACCGAATTGTTGAGAATAATCAGATCACTGGGTTTTGTGTGTGAGACCTGAAACACATACCAAATAACACGTTATTGTTAAGGAATATAATGTAATATTTTCTTGTAGTGCCCTATGGCCGTGTAATCGCAATATTCATGTTTTATTATTAGTCGGCTTGTACTATATTTGAGACAGAATGAATATGTCAAATCCCGTAAAATTCGAAATATATTTGAAAGTTTGCATCCCATAAAATCTTTATCTATAGTCAAGGGTGGTAAGATTATTCACAATTTCAGAGTTTAAATTTGATCAAAGTGTGAAAAATTAAAAATGAATAATTACCAAATGCAATTCGAAAAGTATTATAAGAAAGTTTTAATTTCAAAACGTCCTTTAGGCATGTGTAGATTAAAAAACTGCCATTTTTGCATTTCAAAGGCAGCAAAAAAGCCCACTCGGTTAATGATCAGATCGCGCCTGTAAAATAAACGCCAAAGAATATTCTGGACAAAAATAACACTCCTTGTTATGCAGACGTATTATTATTTGAAGAATATTGGTACGCTAGTCATATACGCTTAGCATGCTGTGCTAAGATTAGTATAGTTTTCTATCCGTGCAGGAGCGGAGAAAGAATACTAACCTCTGCGGCCGGGCTCGGCCTGTCGTAAAAGGCGACAAATAACCCACCCTAGCTACGTGGTAGGGCCTCAAGCCCGTCTGGATGGCGACCACTTTTTGGTCTTAAGTATGCCGTCATAATAACCTTGTGTTGTGTTCCGGCGTTAGTGACCCAAGTTCCTGTACTCTTATGGGACAGCAGCGTGTTCACTATGCTACTGGCGTTGCTAACACCCATAGGCGACGGTAACTGCTAAATTCTAAGCGGGCCGTAAGCTTGTCTGCTGTTCCTCAGCAATAAAAAAAGTTTTAAAAATAGTATTTTTTTGTAAATATATCGTAGTGTTAAAATTTTTATGTGCTAGTCTTTCTTTTAGTATTCTGGCAGCACTTTAAGCGATGATAAGTTTTTGAAGTAGTAGTTAGTAGAAGTATAGCTTGAATAGCGTTGATATATTGGAAAAGTGTTCGTATAACCTCACAATGTATATTGCGTGTGATATTTTGTAAGATATACCGAAAAATCCTCTTAATTTTGAATGTCTATGGATAAATCGCCTTTCGAAAACTTATTTTGATTAAAAAATGTTCCCTGTGTTTACGTAATTCGGTAACGCCTTTAGACGATAATATGAAAAGTATTTGTTTGTTAAATTTCAGGCTTATATGTACAAAAAAATTAAAGTACATTTTCGAGTTTATTATCGGATGTTTCAGGTTTGTGTCCAAAATGTTTTTATTTGTTGTATTATGCGTAATAAATTATGGAGATTGTACTAATTAAATTGTAAAAATATATATGACAATTCTATTTGTTTTATTTTATTATTGTTCAAAACTTCGGTAAGTTATGTGGGACCTTTAAATTGTTTGTCTACCGAGCTCAGTCTAGAAAAATAGGGTCCTCTAAATCGATGTATTACTCAATTTTTTTGCATAAGTTTAATTTTCAATACTAACATTTTTTTCTTCAAAGCTGATTTTTTTCTGTGCATATAAATGTTACTGGGATCGATTTAGTATATGAATGAGTGTGAACCGTCGGCCCTAGCCACAAAAAGCATTTTACGGCGTCGATGTCTGTTTAAGCACGTGGTACCGACCTGGTGTTTCAAATAAGTGTACAGTGTTGTATAATTTACGATGTGATTCTATATTTTGATAGTTGTTTATTTTTATATGCTTTAAATAAATATGTAATAATAAATATATTTCATTTTCAGTGAAATTTATCGTCCTGTCTGGCGGTAAATCGTGTTTGCTCTTCAACGGATATACATTTTTCTTCAGATACAGATGTCGGATGGGACAAAAGTGGTGTTGTACTCTTTTCCCGAGATGTAAATCCTATTTGTACTTAGACGATACTCACGATTTACTCGAAATAAACGAGCAACACGATCACGACAAGTACTACTTCCATAAATGTCCCGACGGTACTTATGTTAAGTCGAGAAAACGAACATCGTAAGACTTTCGACCAAATCGTTGCGCTTCCACACTGGCATAATAAGTACTAACTTAAAATTTCCGAATTTTTTTCGTTGTATTGTATATATTATACTCCATATTCTCAAATTGTTATATTATACATAACTGTAGCTATAATATAATGAGAACAACAATATGTCCCATATATGCTCGCTTCCTCTCAGCAAACCAAGTCGCTAAACATACATACATAACAACATACATAACTCATAGGCATGTGGGGCAATACAGTAAAACATAATACAGAAAAAGTGTATTAACTGGTTAAGTTATATATTTAAAAATAAAAATGAATGTAGTTATATACAATAAACATTTTTATATTACTAACAAACACCAACAGGATTTAATAACACGCGTTCCTTTTTATCTGAATTTGAATATTTTCTTTTAGAATCACGTTATATAATTATATATAATATGTATCACGGCCAATTATAATATGAAGGAAGGAGTTTTTATACCACGAAACTATTTCGATACATCCACAAGCAAAAAAAGTACACTAAAATTAGTGCATGGTATATAAAATGCTAAATGCAAATGCTATATAAAAAGTATATCACAAATCCACTGCTTGGACGTCAAAGTTCCGTTCTGAAAATACTTCATCTATCGTCATAAATCCTCCATGTTGTCTCTTTTTAGGCCTCCCTTCCTACGTCCCTCCCTCTGGCTCAGCTTGGAGAGGAATGAAGGGTAATTTTGAAGCGTATTTTTATGTACGAGGGTGGTCCGATAAGTACTTAGCCTCACCGCCCGATGGCGCCACTGTCGCAATAGAAATTTACTATCATGTAGTACATTTTCTTAGACAGTTACTGTCAAAATTTAAGCCGAATCTAGTTTTTTTTTGACCGCGTGTGGAAGCGGGTGTGTCGGCGGACTTTAGAAAAATAGAATAAGAGCAATCTCGGTCGGTGATTCGAGTCTTCTTTTTGGAAGGGAAATCACCCAGAGAAATCAAAGAGCGCTTGGATGCTGTATATGGTGACTCTTTCCCTTCGATGGCGACCGTCAACACTTAGTTTAACAAGTTTTAACGTGGATTAACGTTAACCGATTCGACATCGAATTGCAGAAAAAGCAGTCCCAATTGACGAAGAAAAAAGTACTCTTCCACGGCACGGCCTAATTGGTATTATTAGGCTACGAACTGCTGCCCATCCACCAGATTATTCTCCAGATTTGGCCTCGTGCGATTTCTTTTTTAAGTTCGAACTTGAAAAAGGCAGTCGCCGAGCAGAAATTTGAGTCGAATGAGAAAGTTATCGCCGCCACGTAGGCCTACATTGCAGACCTCCAGAAAACATATTTTTCAGACGGGTTAAAGAAGTTGGAACATCGCTGTGTCAAGTATATCGGGCTAAAAGGAGATTGTTGAGAAAAAAATCGGCACTTTTCCAAAATTATCGTTTTTCTTTTGTTGGCTAAGCTTATCGGACCGCCCTCGTACTATATTTATATTGCTTTAGTAATAAACAAAATAGATGCAAGCCAACAAAGATCTATAAACATTGTTGACGAAGCAAAACTCATGATGTATACTATTTTTAGTGCTCTTTGTATAATTTGCCTTATCTATAAGTTGTGGAAGCTAAACGATGGTTTATTTTTTTATTTGACAAGAAAATAAGACTAGCTAATTTATAAATAATTATACTTATTTTATTATGTAGTCTCGTATTATCATACCACTACAAGCCCAAATTATATGTACTAAAGAAAATGTCATAAGTAAACATGCGTACTTAGACTATGGACGCTTGTCCATTCTCTGTAGGACAAGGATCAAGTTTAGTGAGTTGTCATGAGCTGTTATTATTTTTAACTTATTTTGGAAGCAAATATTTGATAATATTTCATAAATTTATTTGTAACTATATTTACAATATTATTATTTTTTTAACAGGTGTTATGTTCTGTATTGTAATTTTGCATAATTTTTATTTTCTTTAATGTTTTACATTTATAATTTTTTTTAAATTAAGTTATAGACAATTTGGTTTTAATATAGAAATGAATAAAGGTGATGGTGTTTTATGTATTTTGATCATCCATTGGGAAAATATATAATTTTTTATAAAATAATATTGAATTTTATTTGTTTAGGTTAATATTTTTTTGTGGAGGAAAAATTTATATTTTGGCGTACTTTTTTTTACAAATATTAAACTTCAATCTTATTTATATTTTTCTATTTCGTAAAGAAATAAAATATTTTAGTTAATTGCATAATGAAATACTCCGTAATATAAGAAATTCGTCTACCTAAATTTTAAATAAAGTTTTTTACAGCCGTCTAAGAAAATGCTTCATGTCTCAATTCTATAGCACAAGAACGCAAAGAACGGAGGATGATTGAGGGAGCTTATAATCTTTTTGGGAACTAGGACGAGTCTTGAATCATTACGAATGATAGTAAAATAACCTCGTTGCAGAAAAACCTGACTGTTTTATACCGGAGCTAACTTCATGTATTGCTTTATTTTTGTACCTACGCTTAGTATTGATACCAAGACTGCTAGCTGCTCTAGTATGCCACATTCTACTTTATATGGCCTTTATTTTATTGCTGTAGAACCCCTCACCAAGTTCTTACAAGCCCTGTGCGGTCTAAGGAACTGCTTACTATTGAACAGATTGACGGCAACCTGGCTGCTGTCCCCAGCAATAAAAAAATATTTGCTGCTGGCTGCGTAAAACTTGATTTGACACGTATTTAACAGTACTGTTTTTAAAAGTAGATCGTGATATTTTTTTTCTTTAAATCTAATCGGAACTTTGAAATGTATGAAAGATCTTTAAATTCTACTTCGGAATATGTAACAACGAAATTTTTAATGCCGAAAACATAAAAAATAATCGCCATTAAAGTTTGCTAAAAAAATCGGGGCGCTTTGGCTTTAATGGGTTAATCATATTTTTATGTGCAGTGTACTTGTGTTGAAAGTATGATACATGTATTTAAACCGTAACTATACATAATGCGTTCATGTTTATGTACTTTTAATTGTTTATATAACCAGTACGCGTTACAATACCACGTCACATCTAAAAAAACATTTATATTACCCCTACGCGAGAGGCACCCCTGGCGTCGTAAACATCCATAGGGCTGTAACTGCTAACTATTGTAGAATGGGCCGGCAGCCTCTCTGCAGCGATAAAAAATACTGGTTATACATACAGAATTGGGCCAAAAACTCTTGCGGGCATTTCCACGATACCCTATATAATTTTTATCACATATAGTCCATAGAGAAAATATAAAGTATTTTATTTATAAAAAAAGAATTTAGATTTATGTCTATTAATTTTTCAGCGAGGATTTTGCAAATGGTGAATGGTAAGAATGTGCTGGAATACCAAGGGTATACTTTCAGCATACATTCCAAGGGACAAGTGACTACCAGATGGAAATGCAGCCGCAATCCAACTTGCAGAGCCTTTATCCACACCGACAGCGACCTTTTCATCATAAAAATGAATATAAGTCATAATCATAATAAACGCATTATTGTTCAAACACACTCGGGCTTATATAAGCGATTGTAAATATTGTTTAAAAATAATATAAAAGTTATGAAAATTGCTATAAATTTTCATGGAAATTTTGTGAAAAGCTATTTTCAGAGATCTATTAAATTTTATTTATAGTTATGGGATTTTTTTACTTATTTTTTAATAATACGGATTAAAGTTATACAATGATATGTCTGTAATGGGTAAGTTAATTTCTTTTTATTGCTGTAAGACAGCAAACTGGCTGATGGACCACTTAGAATTTAGCAGTTACCGTCGCCTATGGTTGTTTACAATGGCAGTGGCATCGCGAACACGCTGCTGTCCCATAAGGGTACAGGAACTTGGGTCATTAATGCCGGAACACAACACAAGGTTATTATGGCGGCATACTTAAGACTAAAGGTGGTCGCCATCCAGACGGGATTAGAGACCTACTACGTAGCTAGCGTGGGTTGTTTAGTCTCCTTTTACGACAGGCTGACCATGGCCGCAGAGATCAGTATTCTTTCTCCGCCTCTGCACGGATAAAAATTCGTTAAAGAAGGAAGGAGTTTTTATGCAATGAAACTTTTTCGATACATCCACATGCAAAAAAAAGTACATTAATATTAGTGCATAGTATAGCAAATGCTATATACAAAGTATATCATGAATCCACTGCTTGAGCGTTAAAGTTCCGAACACGTTCTGAAAATACTTCGTCTATCACGTCATAAATCCTCCATGTTGTCTCTTTTTAAGCCTCCCGTCCTACGTCCCTCCCTTCGACTGAGCTTGGAGAGGAATGAAGAGCAATTTTGAAGCGTATTTTTATGTACGAGGGTGGTCCGATAAGTACTTAGCCTCACCGCCCGATGGCGTCACTGTCGCAATAGAATTTAGATTTACTATCATGTAGTACATTCTCTTAGACAGCTACTGTCAAAATTTAAGCCGAATCAGATTCGTAGTTTTGTTTTGACCGTGTGTGGCAGTGGGTGGGTCGGCGGACTTTAGAAAAATAGAATAAGAGCAATCTCGGTCGGTAATTCAATTCTTATTTTTGGAAGGGAAATCGCGCCGCGAAATCAGTGTACGGTGACTTCTCCTTCGATGGCGACTGTCAAAAATTATTTTAACAAGTTTTAACGTGGTCGCACGTTGGTTTTTGATGAGCCACGCACAGGTGCTCCGAAAACTGTTACCACGGAAGATAAAGTGACAAAAATCCACGATCTTGTATTGGAAGACCCCGATTGAAGGTGCGCGAGATAGTTGAGACAGTAGACATATCAAAAGGGTCATGACCCTTTTGAGATGGTTCATCCTGCATGAAATATTGGGCATGAGAAAGTGTCGGTGCGATGGGTGTCGCGTTTGCTCACTCGGGATAACAAGCGCAACGGTAAGACCACTTTAGAGCAGTGTTTGACGCTGTTTAAGCGCAACCCGAAAAAGTTTTCGCATCGTTTCGTAACCGTCGACGAAACATGAATCCACTGGTATACGCCAAAGACCAAGGAACAGGCGAAACAGTGGACTTCACTCGACTAACGTACTCCGAAGAAGGTGAAGACTGTCCTATCGGCCGGAAAGGTGATGGCCACCGTTTTCTGGTATTCACATGGTGTGATTTACATCGGCTACCTAAAGAAGGGCAAAACAGTCATAAGGCTCTACAATGCCAAGTTATTGGGCCGATTCGACATCGAATTGCAGAAAAAGCAGTCCCAATTGGCGAAGAAAAAAGTTCTCTTCCACCATGACAACGCAGTAGCTCATACCTCCGCCGTTGCCACGGTCAAATTGGTATTATTAGGCTACGAACTGGTGCCTCATCCACCAGATTATTCTCCAGATTTGGCCTCTTGCGATTTCTTTATTAAGTCCGAACTTGAAAAAGAAATTTGAGTTGAATGAGAAAGTTATCGCCGCCACGGAGGCCTACTTTGCAGACCTCCAGAAAACATATTTTTCAGACGGGCTAAAGAAGTTGGAACATCGTTGGGTCAAATATATCAAGCTAAAAGGAGTCTATGTTTAGAAATAAATCGGTACTTTTCCAAAATTATTGTTTTTCTTTTGTAGGCTAAGTACTTATTGGACTGCCCTCGTACTATATTTATATTGCTTTTGAATCCGTAACCTCCGTAAGCATACCGAAATGCGTGGCCCTTACGTCACGGAGATCATTAATGTAGTTACTTAAATAAGTCAAGCTTAACCACATCACTATTGAGGCTGAGTTTAGACAAAGCGAAGCCATGGAAGGGTGTCGAAGCGCATTTCGGTACGCTTGCGGAGGTCACGAGTTCGATTCATGTCTCGCGTGTAGTTGTTTACGTTTATTATTTATTTATTTACAAAAAAATATTATATATGTAGTATATCAGTTGTCTAGAACCTATAACACAAGTGTGGTGCTACTTACTTTGGGACTAGATGGCGTTGTTTGAATTTTCCTAATATATTTATTTATTGATGCGAAGTTGAATTGCATACCTTGGATACCAAAGATCCCACTGCTAGGTTTGCGATTCCTAAAGGCACAGACAGCACCCGATACGTCCAGAGCGGATCGACGTGCATAATACCAGGTATTTCTTTATACGCCTAGACTAGAATTAACTTTTACGTCATATAATTAGGTTATATTTTGTAGGGATCGAATAATCGAATTTATTATACCCCATAATTAAACAAACATTAAGAAAGAAAAACTTATCGTCTTATCGAACTCGTAACCTCGGGCGGAGTAATAATACTGACCCCTGTGGCCGGAGGCGGACTACACCATTCCGGTAGGACTCCAAGCCCGTCTGGATAACAATCACCCTTGATTTCTAAATTTGCCGCCACATTTTATTGTGTTCCAGCATGAGTTACTCTGCTTCCAATTCCCCTACGCGGACAGTAGCATTAGCAAAAGCCATTTATATAGAAATAAAAAAAATCATAATAATCATACTGTATATCTTAACAATCATTAACGACAATCAATAATAAAACAATAAATATATTCACATACGTTAACATTAATTTATAAGTCATAATATATAATGTCATAATATATAATGTCGTATAATGTATAATGTCATAATAAAAATAAAATAAAAAGTAATAATATAAGTTAATATACAAAATACATGCAAGCCAACAAAGATCTATAAACATTATTAACGAAGCAAAACTCGTGATGTATACTAAACTGACGGACTCATAAACTGCATCAAAGTTCAGGATTACTTTGAAATGATTTTTTTAATAAGTATGCAAACTTTCTGTACAGATTTAAATTGAAACCTCTAGATTGGTTCGTGAACTTTAAAACAGCGTAGGGTCATATCCTTAAGTTTAAGTTTGTGTACTGGAAAGGACCTTAAGACTTTTTTGAAGAAAAAACAGAAAATTAAGGAAAATTGGTTTAATTAAAAATTGGTTTTAACAATAGACACAAACTTTAGGCAAGGGTTATTTATGTTTTAATAAGGTGTATTACCTCCATGTGCCCTTATTACGGATTCTAATCGGTTCCGCATAGATTTTATTAGGGTTATATTGTAGCATTGGTGCGGGAGGGCTTGGATCAACGAACGATTGGTAGAAATTTAAATTTAAACCAGTCTACGGTTTCTAGAATATACAGAAGGTTTGTGGAGACAGGTTCTTACAGAAGGAGACGTGGTACAGGCAGGACTCGAGCAACCACCGGTCGTGATGACCGATTTATTGTTACAACTTCCCTGTGAAATCGTTTCCTCATATCAGTTAACATCAAAACAGAGCTTAATGAAGTGCGGGAGAAACCTGAGTGCACGAACAATAAGAAGAAGGTTAAAGGAAGCGGATATCACCCCTTTTAGACCAGCAAATGGTCTAAAGTTATCTGTAGCTCACAGACAAGCTCGCTTAAGATTTGCGCATGATCACCTGAATTGGACAGAAGAGCAATGGGCCTCCGTGTTCCTTTTGGAGGCGGTTCGTGTATGGTCTGGGGTGTCATATCGATGAACGGGCGAACAGAACTTGTGTTCATAGACATGATCCGTCAAAACGGTAATAGAGGGAGTTTGACTGCACATCGCTACATAACAGATATCTTAGAAGATCACGTGGTGCCTTACATGGGATTCATAGGCGAAAATCTTACTTTAATGCAGGATAATGCCCGGCCGCACGCTGCTGCACAAGTTCGACAATATTGCGAAGAGGTTGGGATACGTACAATGAATTGGCCAGCACGCAGCCCGGATCTTAATCCCATTGAGTATGTTTGGGACAATTTAAAAAGAGCTGTATATGCGAGAAACCCTTTGCCCACGACAGTGGCAGCACTAAGAACAGCACTTTCAGAAGAATGGGACAATATTCCGCAAGATCTTTTAATAACCCTAATAAAATCTATGCGGAACCGATTAGAATCCGTAATAAGGGCACGTGGAGGTAATACACCTTATTAAAACATAAATAACTTAAACTTAAGGATATGACCCTACGCTGTTTTAAAGTTCACGAACCGTTCACGAACGTAAAGAAATAAAATATTTTCGTTAATTGCATAATGAAATACTCCGTAATATAAGAAATTCGTCTACCTAAATTTTAAAGAAAGTTTTTACAGCCGTCTAAGAATATGTTTCATGTCTCGATTCTATAGCAGAAGAACGCAAAGAACGGAGGATGATTGAAGGAGCTTATAATCTTTTTTAGAAGGAATCTTTTTTAGGACGAGTCTTGAATCATTACGAATGATGAGTAAAATAACCTCGTTGCCGAGGACAAGAAAAACCTGAATGTTTTGTACCGGAGCTAACTTCATGTTTTGCTTTATTTTTGTACCTACGCCTTAGTATTGATACCAAGACTGCTAGCTGCTCTAGTATGCCACATTCTACTTTATATGGCCTTTATTTTATTGCTGTAGAACCCCTCACCAAGTTCTTACAAGCCCTGTGCGGTCTAAGGAACTGCTTACTATTGAACAGATTGACGGCAACCTGGCTGCTGCCCCCAGCAATAAAAAAATATTTGCTGCTGGCTGCGTAAAACTTGATTTGACTCCTATTTAACAGTGCTGTTTTTGAAAAGTAGATCGTGATATTTCTTTTCTTCAAATCTAATCGGAACTTTGAAATGTATGAAAGATCTTTAAATTCTTCTTCGGAATATGTAACAACGAAATTTTTAATACCGAAAACATAAAAAATAATCGCCATTAAAGTTTGCTAAAAAATCGGGGCGCTTTGGCTTTAATGGGTTAATCATATTTTTATGTGCAGTGTACTTGTGTTGAAAGTATGATACATGTATTTAAACCGTAACTATACATAATGCGTTCATGTTTATATGCTTTTAATTGTTTAAATAACCAGTACGCGTTACAATACCACGTCACATCTAAAAATACATTTATATCACCCCTACGCGAGAGGCACCCCTGGCGTCGTAAACATCCATAGGGCTGTAACTGCTGACTATTGTAGAATGGGCCGGCAGCCTCTCTGCAGCGATGAAAAATACTGGTTATAAATACAGAATTGGGCCAAAAACTTGTGGGCATTTCCACGATACCCTATATAATTTTTATCACATAAAGTCCATAGAGAAATTAATAGGTCTTTACCTATGAAATTGCCGTTCTGCATTACAAATCAAAATAATTTTTGTTTGGCTAAGTATTCTAATTTCAAATTAATTTTATTTTAAAAACATGAAATTCTTTTTCCAAAAGTAGTAATTTGTTTATTGATTAGTGTTACATTTTCAGCGCATTTCAATCTTTTTCTTCATCATGGATACGTTAAAAATTCGAGTAATTATGGAATATGGGTATCGTCGTGGCAACAACGCGGCACAAGCGGCACGCAACATCAACGACGTTTACGGAGCTAACACTACAAACCAACGCATCACCTGTTATTGGTTTGCTCGCTTCCGTTCTGGGAATTTCGACCTGAAAAATGAACCTCGCGGTCATCCGAAGACTTTGGTCGACAATGACTAATTAAAGGCGATTTTGGAAGCTGATTCCATTTGCGTCAAATTGGCAAGGTAAAAAAGCTTGACAAATGGGTGTCCCACGAACTCAATGATCGCCAGCGCGAAGTACGCGTCGAGACATGCCTTGCATTGCTCAACAGACACACAAATGAAGGAATTTTGAATCGCATTGTTACCTGCGATGATAAATGGATTCTGTTTGATAATCGCAAGTGCTCAGCAGGTCGGTTGGATCCTGGTTCAGCACCTAAACAATGCCCTAAACGAAAACTTACCCCTAGAAAAGTGATAGTCACTGTTTGGTGGTCTAGCGCCGTTGTGATTCATCACAGCTTATTATCAAACGGGGTGAGCATTACTGCAGATGTGTACTGTGAAGAACTGAACACATTGATGGAGAAGCTGGCACATCTCCAACCAACATTGGTCAATCGCTCGTCTCCGCTGCTCTTGCACGACAACGCGCGACCTCATACTGCACAGCAGACGGTCTCCAAATTGCAAGAACTGGGGTTGGAAGTTCTCCGTCATCCGCCCTACTCACCAGAGCTTGCGCCTACAGACTACTCCTTTTTCAGAATTTGGATAACTTCTTGGCGGGAAAAAAATTCAGTACCCGAGAGGCAGTACAAAATGCCTTTGAAGAATTTGTTGCCTCCCGTCCAGCTGATTTCTTTAAGAAGGGCATCAATAAACTGCCACTGCGTTGGCAAAGATGCATTGATTGCATGGGTGATTACTTCGATTAATACAAATAAAAAGTACATGAAAAAAATTCGTTTAAATTTTTTCATACAATACGGCAATTTCATAGGTAAAAGACCTAATATAAAGAATTTTATTTATAAAAAAGAATTTAGATTTATGTCTATTAATTTTTCAGCGAGGATTTTGCAAATGGTGAATGGTAGGAATGCGCTGGAATACCAAGGGTATACTTTCAGCATACATGCCAAGGGAAAAGTGACTACCAGATGGAAATGCAGCCGAGCAACTTGCAGAACCTTTATCCACACCGACAGCGACCTTTTCATCACAAAAATGAATATAAGTCATAATCATGATAAACCCATTATTTTTAAAACACAGTCGGGCTTATATAAGCGATTGTAAATATACATACATATAATCACGCCTCTTTTCCGTAGGGGTAGGCAGAGACCACTTCTTTCCACTTGTTACGATCCTTACATACTTGTTTCGCTTCGTCCACTTTCATTATTCCCTTCATACATGCCCTTCTTTTTCGGGTACTCTTGACCTGGCCTTTTTTCAAAACGTCCCTGATCTGGTCTCGAAACGTCCGCCTAGGTCTACCTACCCCTTCCAACATTTCCATTCACACTCGCCTTATACACTTTTTTCGTCAATCGTTCTTGTAAATATTGTTTAAAATAATATAAAAGTTATGAAAATTGCTATAAATTTTCATGGAAATTTTGTGGAAAGCTATTTCCAGAGATCTATTAAATTTTATTTATAGTTATGGGATTTTTTACTTATTTTTTAATAATACGGATTTAAGTTATACAATGATATGTCTGTAATAAATAGGGAAGTTAATTTCTTTTTTATTGCTAAGACAGCAAACTGGCTGACGGCCCACTTAGAATTTAGCAGTTACCGTCGCCTATGGTTGTTTACAATGCCAGTGGCATCGCGAACACGCTGCTGTCCCATAAATGTACAGGAACTTGGGTCACTAATGCCGGAACACAACACAAGGTTATTATAACGGCATACTTAAGACCAAAGGTGGTCGCCATCCAGACCGGATTAGAGCCCTACTACGTAGCTAGCGTGGGTTATTTAGTCTCGTTTTACGACAGGCTGACCATGGCCACAGAGATGAGTATTCTTTCTCCGCCTCTGCACGGATAAAAATCCGTTAAACCAATTGTTCGTGTCTCTGCGTCTACAAGTAGACATAGTCTGAGACTGTACGATCACACAGCTATATTACGATCAGTATGCACGGCTGTTTCCGATGACGTAATATTGATTACTCCTGCCATGCTGTGAGGTCTTACAGATGCCGTTTTTTCTGGGCTGCAAAAAAGGTAACAAACCACAACATCCTAGGGAAATTCATTAAAAGAACTCGTTTCTTTTAGGAACAGCATACAGGCTAACTTATGTATAGTAAGTTGTTACCGTCGCCCGTAGATGTTTGTGACGATAGAGGCACCGCGAACACACTGCTGTCCCATAGGGGTAAAGGAATTTGGGTTGCTAATGCCGGAACACAACACAAGGTTATTATAGCGGCATACTTATACACAAGGGGGCCAAATGGCGTGAGGTGACTGGTGTCATTTGTGACCCCAAGATGCCGGTAAAGTTGAAGGGACAGGTCTATAAGACCATCATTAGGCCTGTCCTTTTATACGGCTGTGAAGCGTGGCCGGTGTTAGAGCGACACAAGCAGGAACTGCGTGTCACGGAGATGAATATGCTGTGGTGGATGTGTGGAGTGACGCGGAAGGACCGCGTTAGGAACTCCCGCATTCGCGGCGGTCTTCATGTCCGTGACATTGCGGATAAATTGCAAGAGTGTCGGCTCCGTTGGTACGGCCACGTTTTACGGCAACCGGATGCTTACGTGAGTAACAAATGTCTGGCCATGCCACCTCCGCCAGGCCACGGCAGGAGGGGTAGACCCAAAAAGTGCTGGCTTGACGTAGTAAAGGGTGATATGCGTGCCAATGGGCTCACTACCAGGGATGCTGAAGACCGTGCGAAGTGGAGAAGAAAAAGTCGGAAAGCGGACCCCGGGCGCCGAAGCGAGAGTTTGGGCTGCAACCGGGAATTAACGCAGAGATGATGATGATGACTTATACACAAGGGGTGGTCGCCATCCAGACGGGCTTGGGGCCCTATCACGTAGCTAGGTTTGTTTTGTCGTCTTTTAAGACAGACCGACCCCGGCCGCAGGGGCTAGTATCCTTACTCCGCCACTGGAGAAAAAGTCGTAGGGCGTTGACTAGCGCTTGTGAACCACAGCCAAAGACAGCAGGTTTAAATTTTTTAAAAATGCCTTGTGCTTCCACGTCCTGTAAAATCTACGGCTCAGTATATTGCACTAGCCAACCAAAACCTGACTCACTCTCAGGTTGAGTACTAGAACTTTGATCTTCAGTCAACCACTTCAGGTTTATAACAATCTTAAACATGTTTAAGAGCGGTAATGCTAATTCAAACAATTTGCGAATAAAATCTTTTTTTTTTGTTTCGGCCTTAAATAAAAATTCACTTTTTGATAGTCTACGGGGCATTCACACCACACACATATGACGACACCTCAGTACACCAATCGACGAGCTTTCTGATACTGTAATCTTACTCGTATAAAATGAAGTCCCTTCCGCTGTCTGTTCGCTTAGATCTTTTAAACTATACAACGGATTTTAACACAATTTTCAACGATAGATAGAGTAATTCAACAGGAAGGTTTTTAATAATACATACATATTATAATAGTACAGAAAAGCCGCTTAAATCGCAAACACTGGCTAAACCTTACGAGATAGATCAAATTATTGTACTACGGAATTATATATCTTAAAAAGATCGATAAAAAAGTCCGCGATAGCTGAACCAATTTTGATGAATTTCGGTATAAAGATAGAGTGAATCTTGAAGTAGGACATAGGGTACTTTATTATTGTTTTTTTTTTATCTATATGGCAGAACAACGTTTGCCGGGTCAGCTAGTAAAATAGAAACTTGATATGAAAATCAATGCAGGTACTGCTGAACCTAACGATGACATAGCCCAACTTAAGCCTCTCTAAAAATATTTCGCTCGTCTGAATTATGTTCATATTTTAACAATTCTATGACAATAATAACTACTCTATCATTTTCAACAGTTTCCATAATATATTTATGTAAAATGTAATACATGTTTAATTTATGCAATTTCAACTTAGGTAAATAACATGATAAATAGTCATGTATAAATAGCAACAGTTCACTTCTTATGAATTTAATCATTGCTTTGTATGATGCATTTACTTCTTCATGTCATGTCGTCATCATAATCATATTAATTATTGCTTTAGTAGGTTTATTTCTCCGCTTTTTTGGTAAACCGTCTACTTTATATTTAAGTTTAATTATTTTTTATATTTAATTTTAAGGTCATTCATTATAGTTATTGTATATTCATATTATTATATCAATACTTACCTGCATTAATTAGACGACCTCCGTGGCGCGACGGCTGTAGTGTGTCAGTACGCCTGCTGAGGTCGCGGGCTCTATTCCTATCTTGGGTCTGGCTGTGTGTGTATCATAGATATAGAATACGTAGATTGGTTGTGCATTTCAAGAAGCGAGACTAAAAAAGAAATGCAATGGTGTGCATCAAATGTGCATGTGTGTAACATGCTAGTGATGCGCCATGCAAAATTATTTTATTCGATAAAATGTACCAACTGGTATAAATAAATCCACAGGGATTCAGAGTTACATATTTAGTGCGAATAAGTACAAAAAAAAGTACAAAATTAAAGACAAATCTTTATTGATAGAATTTTTAGTGGATACACAAAAACAATTTTTTCTTCCTTGGCGTAATCACTGTCATGTCACTATGTGCGCTCGAACATCCAGGAAGTGGCGCTCTATACACATATGAAGATACTCTACGTGTTGATTTCAATTCAACCAATTCAAAGTTGATAACATGTTTCATAATATATATATATATATATATATATATATATATATATATATATATATATATATATATATATATATATATATATATTTATATATAACTTAAAAGCAATATCAAGTACATAACAACATTATCCTAATGAAATTGATGTGTTTAAAAAAATTAAATATTTATTTATTATATATTTACAAACATTGATTTCTAACACATCTATGTCCTATTCCTGTTTACATCTACGACTTTTAAGGATTTTAAGCTTATAAATTATGCAAGGGCTATCACCAACATCATGATATTGGTAATATTATATTGTAAATTATGATTGTAATATGATAATGTAAAATGTATCATAATGTATGGACAAACAGTAATAATCAAAATTATCAATTAATACATATACCTAGTCAGGTCATAAGTATTGTCACACAGTAAAAACTTTTCTTTTAGAATGCTGGCCACAAAAAAGTTTATTGAATTCGAATCTCGAATTGTTCATGAAAATAAAAATGTATAATTTTAGAATTTTACTCATTTTTTAAATATGGAGTGGACGCTTAAAGAAGACCGTGTTGCAGTTATTGCGTTGCATCGTTGCGGTTACGCGCCAATTCAAATTTTTAACATACTGAAAAAGTTTGAATATTGCCAAAAGATTCATTTATCGTACCATCAAATGATACAATGAAGACTCTAGTGTAGATGACAGGTCAAGAAGTAGTCGCCCTCGGTCTGTTAGGACTCCAGCAGTGATAAAAGCTGTGAAGGCACGAATTCAAAGAAATCCCAAACGTAAGCAGAAATTGTTGGCCCTTCAGATGGGGTTAAGCAGAACCACGGTGAAAAGGGTGTTAAATGAAGACTTAGGGCTTCGGGCATATCGAAGAAAAACAGGACATCGTTTGAATGCTCGTCTAATGGACCTGAGACTGAAGAGATGCCGCGCTTTGTTGAAGCGGTACGCGGGAAAAAAATATCGGGAAATTCTTTTTTCGGATGAAAAAATGTTTACCGTAGAAGAGAGCTACAACAAACAAAATGATAAGGTGTACGCACACAGTAGTGAAGAAGCGAGCAACCGTATTCCGCGTGTCCAACGAGGTCATTTTCCATCCTCGCTCATGGTATGGTTGGGAGTTTCTTATTGGGGCTTAACAGAGGTACATTTTTGTGAGAAAGGTGTAAAAACGAATGCTGTTGTGTATCAAAATACAGTCCTGACGAACCTTGTGGAACCTGTTTCTCATACCATGTTCAATAACAGGCACTGGGTATTCCAACAAGATTCGGCGCCAGCTCATAGAGCGAAGAGCACACAAGACTGGCTGGCGGCGCGTGAAATCGACTTCATCCGGCACGAAGACTGGCCCTCCTCCAGTCCAGATTTGAATCCGTTAGATTACAAGATATGGCAACACTTGGAGGAAAAGGCGTGTTCAAAGCCTCATCCCAATTTGGAGTCACTCAAGACATCCTTGATTAAGGCAGCCGCCGATATTGACATGGACCTCGTTCGTGCTGCGATAGAGGACTGGCCGCGCAGATTGAAGGCTTGTATTCAAAATCACGGAGGTCATTTTGAATAAACTTTAATGTCATAAGAATCTATGTTTTGTTAAGTTCATTTTGGTATATAAATGGTTACATAATGAATAAACTTGTTACAATTATTTTACATTAAACATGTGACAGAATTTATGACCTGACTAGGTATAAACACACAGGGTTCAAAAAGCTAATAGGACACAGTAGAAAAGTTTATTAAATATTAAAGATGGCAAATTTTTACTCTAACATAATTTTGTTTTCAAAATAAGGAATTCACACACAGGAAACACACCATGTACATGCAAAAACATTTATTTTTATAATAATTTAAATTTAAAATAATTGTGCTTTAGCTTATAATGTGGATGGTAATATCACAACTATTTAAATTCTCTCATTAAAGTTCATCATCATCATCATTTCAGCAGGAAGACGCTCACTGCTGGACAAAGGCCTCCCCCAAAGATCTCCACGATGATCGGTCCTGCGCTGCCCTCATCCAACCTATTCCGGCGATCTTGACCAGATCATCGGTCCATCTTGTGGGGGGCCTACCAACATTGCGTCTTCCGGTACGCGGTCGCCATTCGAGGACTTTTCTGCCCCAACGGCCATCAGTCCTTCGAGCTATGTGCCCAGCGCACTGCCACTTCAGTTTTGCAATCATCCGGGCTATGTCGGTGACTTTGGTTCTCCTGCGAATCTCCTCATTTCTGATTCGATCTCGCAGAGAAACTCCGAGCATAGCCCTCTCCATTGCCCTCTGAGCGACCATGAGCTTTCTCATAAGGCCCATTGTTAGCGACCACGTCTGCGTTCCGTATGTCATCTCTGGCAACACACATTGGTTAAAAACCTTCGTCTTGAGACACTGCGGTATTTGGGACGAAAATATTTTACTCATTAAAGTTGCTGATCAATAATTACTTTTAACAAAACATTCAAACTGACTTCAATTGAATAGATCGTCAGATGTTGTTCTTTTCTCCTGTCAATTTTTTTCATCTTTTATAGTACTACATTTTCTTACAGTTAAATTTACTATATACCTTCTTGGACATAATATATTTCTTAAACATATTTTAGTATTAGTATGACAAAAAAATCTGTAGTCATTTCATTTCATTTAAACTTGATGTAAAGTATGCATAATAATAGTGGGTACAATTAGTCATTACACAAATCAACTTACCGGCATGAACAGTGTGGGTACTGATCCAGAACGGAGCTTTATTCTTTGTGCACTTCTGTTTACAAAACAGTTTTCTTCAAAATGTCTGCTACAAATGGTTGAATCTTTTTTTTGGGATCCAATCCGGTCTGTTCACCGTTTTTAACCATTTTCCTCGAATGTCTGCATTTTGTGGTAATCTGTAACCATAATAATTATCATCATTTAGGTGCCACAGTCTAAGTTTTAATAAAACTTATTGATAATTATTTGATCACTGTGACTATTATCGATATTTTTATCGACATTGTCACTTCACACTTCTAGGTATGTGAGATCAGAAACAACAAATTCACGTATTTAATAATTCTTTTTATACGATGCGAAAGCATCTTAATTTATAATGAAACTAAACGAGATAATATTCCCTACCGCTTGATATATAAAATATACGATATCTCATTAGAACAAAGCTTATTTAGAGGCAAATATGGCATTGTGTACTTACGTGTGAAATGAAGATTTTGTGGATTTTCTTTCTTGGAAGCGTTACATCCAGGTACTGCACACGTCACAATGATAAAACACACTTAATAAATAATAAACCACAACAAAATACTCAAGATTCCGAAAAAATAACAACAATAATGTTACTACGACCTCGACGGGCGCTAGGCCGATACAGGCCGATAGCGTATCGGTGAATCGGTGTTTGGTCTCGTTTATCTGTCGCGCTCTAACACACGTATACTCGTATTACCTCTTTTTCGCATAACCAATCTATTAGTATTCTATATCTATGGTGTGTATAGTGAGAATTTGTTTCCAATACACCATAACACAATCGATTTCCTTCTTACTTTGGGACAGGATGGCGCTGTCTAAATTATCACTGTATATTTATTACTAGCTGACCCGGCAAACGTTGTTCTGCCATAAAATAAAATAAAATGTCAAAAAATTAAAAAAAAATTTTTGGGGGTGGGTCACCCCTAACATTTAGGGGGATGAAAAATAGATGTTGGCCGATTCTCATAGATACCGGATAAGCACAAAAAATCACTAACTCAATTTAGTTATCTGCCTACTGCCTACCCCCTAAGAACGATGGCATGATTATTTATAGCCTATGACCATTTCTAGGTTATCATCTATCACCATACCAAATTTCATCAAAATCCGTTCAGCCGTTTAGGCGTGAAAGAGGAACAGACAGACAGACAGACAGAGTTACTTTCGCATTTATAATATTAGTATGGATTACAGATAATTAACATACGAGATGTGACTATTAAATAACCGAACTGCTGTTATAACTTTTTTATTCGTCACCAACTACAGTAGAATTCTTTTCACCTTCAATGTATTCCTTTGGCAATCTCTACGTCGCTCCATACAAATCTTTCATTGGTTGAAGCAGTGTTGGAAGTCCACTTCGGTCAGCTGGTTCAAAATCTCCACCGCTTTTGATTGAACTGCTTCCACACTTTCAAATCTTGTCTCCTTCAGCGCCGACTTGACTTTGGGAAATAAAAAAAAGTCACAGGGGGAAAGGTCGGGTGAGTAGAGTGGATGGTCCAACACAGTGATGCCATATTTTGCGAAAAACGCTTTCACGGCCAAAGCAGAATGGGCTGGGGCATTATCTTGGTGAAGCTTCCATGAGAGATGAGAGATAAAAGACCAGTCTTCCACAAATCGGGTCTTCTTCTCACACGCTCTCGAAGGACAGTAAGAATCTCGATGTAATAATGCTGATTAATGGTCTGACCCTCAGGGACACAGTGAACGTAAACAATGCCTCGAATATCAAAAAAGACAATCATTGCTTTGAATTATGATTGGCTCATCTTGGCTTTTTTCGTCCTTGGGGACGTCCTTGGCTCTTCCAATGCATGTATTGGCGTTTTGTTTCGGGGTCGTAGGTAAAAAACCACGATTCGTCACAAGTGATCACTGTCTCCAAGAAGTCTGGATCGATGTCGATGTTGTTTAAAATGTCACCGCAAATGTTCATTCGTGATTCCTTTTGCTCGTGAGTGAGGAGTTTCGGTACCATTTTTGCGCAAACTTTCCGCATGTTGAAGGAATCATGCAAAATCTGGCGCACATATTCCTTGTCGATTCCTGTGATTTCGGCAACTACTCGAATGCTTAGACGACGATCTTTGCGGATGGTTTCACAGATTTTTTGATTTTATAGTTAGATAGTTTTTGACGTTGTGGGCCGTCCGGGGCGAGGATCATTTTCGGTCGTTTCACGTCCCTCTTTGAACCGTTTGAACCACTCAAAAATTTGCGGGATAAGCATTCATTCCCGTACACTTCTCTCAACACTGCATAAGATTCGGTAAACGATTTTCCAAGTTTAACAAGAAACTTGAGATTCACCCGTTGCTCCTTCTGAACACTCAATATCTTTCCGGCGTGTCACTGGTGCGTAGACTGATTTATACGACTGCTACAGTCAAACTAAGCGACTTGCTGGCTTGTCCAGTGAGCTCAGAGTGGGGGGAAGTGTCACGTGACAAAATCAGACTCAAACTTTTCGTCGCATGAGTGCAACACATTGGCAGCAGGATAAGTTCGGTTATTTAATAGCCACACCTCGTATGTTTGTTTTTCTTTTCATTGGTTCTGTTTTATACGACTTTGGAAATTATTATTATGTTTAGTAACTTTCTTTTTGGTTGTGACGTCACTGTGGGTCTGACGGAAGATCACCGCTGGCTTTTCCCTAAGCCAGCATTATGCTGAGTTAGGTCCAATTTAGGACATTAAAAAATATTTGTAACACTGTATATTTAATGTCCTAAATAAAGTTTTCTTTCTTTCCAAATGAAATGTTCTAAAAAATCTATCATATACGCATATACGTATGTAGCTTTCTTTAGCTTTTAGAAAACTATTGCTGAGAAAGCTATTAGGGAGTAACTTGTATAATTATTTTAGGAAGGTCTGAAAATTTAATACTTCCTTAGTATAATCGTTTTAAATTATGTTTCGATTAAAAACTATATTACCTCCTCCTCCTCGCGTCGGTTTCCTCAGTGCTGAGGGTCGTGATCATCTCGACGGAGTACTTTGATGCGTATTATTTAAAAACTATATTACAACACTGTTGAAAATGAAGACAGCAATTTTACAGATAAGTTTCCGGAACTTTAGAGACATGGTTATGTTTGTATAACCAGCATAATTAAGTTTAAGGTAAAAACCATATGAACTGAAAAATACTTTTATTATGATAACTATTATCATATGTATGAAGGTTACGAATGTATTTAATTTTGACTATGCGAAGATGGCGGGCGATGCGCATGGCGTTTACGCGTGGCTAATGTCCTCAATAAACTAGTTCCAAAAATAACTGTTCTTTTTACTGAGGTGTCAGGTATAGGAAACCATTTTATTAACCCGTTTAAATTTTTCAGTGAGATTGTTGACAATGGAAAGCGGTAAAACGGTAATCGAATATGAAGGGTATACTTTTAGTATACACTCAAAATCTAGGTTGTCAACGAGATGGAAATGTAGCCGCAGCCCGATCTGCAAAGCGTTCATCCACACCGACGCCAACCTGACCCTGTTTAAGCATAGAAATACGGAACATAATCATGAAAGGAGATTGCTGATCAAAACAAAGGCCGGACTTTACAGTCGGGTGTAAATCAGTAAGAGAATTTCATGTTCATTCACATATGGCATTTTTAATGGTTAATGTTAAATAGTTTGTATACTCCTTTTATTATATTACATTTATATTTTATTATATTTTTTATTTGCAAAAAAAACGAGCACTTTGCAGTCATTGGCTTTTCTGTGGATAATATATGTTTTTAGTATGTCGTTAGCTTAGATGACTACAAATTTATTATTATCAATGAGAATATGGTTTTTAACACTTAAATCCTGGAATCGGTGTTTTAGTCAATGTAAACAGAGATCCGTGTTTAAATGTACATTTTTATGGGTATAATGAAATTAAGACTACGAGTAATTTTATGGTATTTTAATAAAAGAACACACTAAAAAAATTAATAATGAGTATGACCTCCCGTTGCAGCGATTACGGCATGTAATCGTCTTGGCATGCTTTCCACTAAACTTTGCTGTTGTCCTGTGGAATGTGTTCCCACTCAGTCGAGATCACACGTTTAAGTTCCCTGATGTTTTGTGGAGGTGGTTGGACAGATCGTACTCGCCTTTTAGGAGGTTCCAGGGTGCTCAATGGGGTTAAGGTCAGATATCCGCGCTGGCCAACCCAAACGACGAATACCGACCTCTTGCATATAAGCATCTACGTCGCCAGAACGGTGGACCCGAATATTATCTATCGTCTATGTAAATGGCATCTTCACCAATTACAGTTGTGCGGGTTGTGCATGTTGACGAAGGATGTCTGTTATGTATCTTTGCGCATTTAGTGAGCTATTTTCAATGAATACTATCTCGGTATGCTAGCTGGAAGTTACGCCCGCCCAAAACATAACGGACCCCCCAAGAGTGAACCCCCCCAAGTGAAGCTCAATCGAGCAATCCGGTGCTCAAGGTTGGGTGACTGCGCTGGTCGTCGACGGCGTATATTAGCCGTTAAAAGCTTCCTCCTTACAGTCCATAGGCTAAATTCTGCTCCTCATACCCCTTCATGTCCTTTCTTTTAAGGTCTATGTAACTGCATTTGTAATTCCTCAGCGCCTGAGTCACTAAAAAGTGGTCGTCTCATGGTTGAGTGAAACGTTTTCTCCCAGAACCTTGCCTTCTTTCAACGGAATTTCTCTTGGTCGATACCTGGACTCGATAGTCCAGGTTCTGTGGACGATTGAACGACTTTAACCCCTGTGAGACGTAACATTGGCTACACCCCTATTCCAGCAGCAATATAATTTGATTAGCTATTATTGCTTTTTCTGCCATTACAATAGACACAAAGTGGCCTCTTTTAAGTCATAATAAGGTGGGATTATGCGACAAACATAAATTATTGTACTAAAAATACTTAGAAGTTAGTTTAAGTTGCCTGATAACCCTTTAACCACAAACCCGCGAAAAGTAAGTAAAAAGTCACGAACTGAAAAGGGGATTACTATTTTTAAAAACAAGTTTCGAATTTAAAATTAACTTTTTTTTTCATATCCAGACTCTTTGTTAAGTGCCGCCAGTAATATAGTATGGCTATCAAAACCTCTTTATGACTAAATTATTACCAATAATGTAGAAAAATCAAACGTAACGGATTATTTTATATTCATATTTTGATTGGTCGAAAAATTAATCAGTTAGGCCAGCGCTACACTTGACGGAAATTCCGTCGCGGAAGACGGAACGCCAATACATGTTGTTGCATATTAATTACAAATAGCGGGCACACTGCGCGGAAGATCGGTCGCTCCGTTGTGGACGTTCGGTCGTACCGTCGCGGACCGCTTGCTCCTGCGTCTGTTACGTCCTCCGCGCACCGATCTTCCGTTGGCGTAAGATCGGCAATGTCGCATTCAAGTATTTGTATGGATCGCGCCACATTCGGCGGATAATTCGCGGCGACGGCGCATGCACAGGATGTTTGACACTGAAAGATTTGTTTTCGAAGTGCAAAATAGAGTTTGTCTTTGGGACTCTAGAGAAAAGCCAGATAGAACGGCAAAGAAACGAGCATGGGAAGAGATAGCAAAATTATTTTACGACAATTAGGATGATGAGATATAGCCGTTCTAAGTTTTGTTATCTTGCTTGGTAATGTAGCCCTTTGTTAAATTCAGCAATACATCAAATGATTGTATGGACATTCGATAATATTCGAATGCTTTATCTGGTTACAGATGCAGTCTTAGTTGCATATACAAGGTATGAAATTACCCAATTTTTAGTCCAATTTAACCCAATATTTACGCTCTCTTCTTCTAATGCCTCATAAATAGTTGTCACTTTTAACGTATCCATTACGACCACACCGTATAAGCGATGGCAGTCGACTGATAATCAATCTGCCGTTGAACGTTGAATATTCAATGTGATTGTAATGTATAGTAACGGATTGACTGCCGCGAAAGTTTGGTGTCGGAATTTCCGTCAAGCGAACGAATATTTTCACTTGTTGCAGCCATAAACTTTCGTTTTTTCTTTCTTGTGTAACCCTTGGGTGTTTCTATCCATATGTATATATATATATATATATATATATATATATATATATATATATATATATATATATATATATATATACACACAGGGTGACTTTGAAAAAACCGTCCGTTTTTTACGCACTAAACATCATTTGAGGAACCCATTTTTGCAAAAAAAATTGTATGTAAAATTTCCCCATAAAATATTTCATTCCAAGGAAAGTATCGTCACTAATTCAATCGTACAAAATAGTCATATGGTGCAAACGTCGTACGTTAACCTGTTATTACCTGTCTCTGTCACTCCCGCGTAAGTGAGTGCGTATTCGCTCGCACAGATGCAATGACCGCCGTCCTCGGCCTCGTACTAGGTCATTGCCAGTTTTTTGCGGTACCGATGGAGAGGTCATTGATACGTGCGCGTCGTATTAATGTAAATTGCGAGTTCTTTGGATGACTTTGTGATGCTGATTACTCAACATTTTTGTACTATGTGATACTAAACTGATATATATATATATATATATATATATATATATATATATATATATATATATATATATATATATATATATATATATATATATATATATATATATATATATATTTACGTTACAAAGATTTACTGTGTTAAAATAAGTATACCTAGTCAGGTCATAAATTCTGTCACATGTTTAATGTACAATAATTGTAACAAGTTTATTCATTATGTAACCATTCATATACCAAAATGAACTTAACAAAACATAGATTCTTATGACATTAAAGTTTATTCAAAATGACCTCCGTGATTTTGAATACAGGCCTTCAATCTGCGCGGCCAGTCGTCTATCGCAGCACGAACGAGGTCCATGTCAATATCGGCGGCTGCCTTAATCAAGGATGTCTTGAGTGACTCCAAATTGGGATGAGGCTTTGAACACGCCTTTTCCTCCAAGTGTTGCCATATCTTGTAATCTAACGGATTCAAATCTGGACTGGAGGAGGGCCAGTCTTCGTGCTGGATGAAGTCGATTTCACGCGCCGCCAGCCAGTCTTGTGTGCTCTTCGCTCTATGAGCTGGCGCCGAATCTTGTTGGAATACCCAGTGCCTGTTATTGAACATGGTATGAGAAACAGGTTCCACAAGGTTCGTCAGGACTGTATTTTGATACACAACAGCATTCGTTTTTACACCTTTCTCACAAAAATGTACCTCTGTTAAGCCCCAATAAGAAACTCCCAACCATACCATGAGCGAGGATGGAAAATGACCTCGTTGGACACGCGGAATACGGTTGCTCGCTTCTTCACTACTGTGTGCGTACACCTTATCATTTTGTTTGTTGTAGCTCTCTTCTACGGTAAACATTTTTTCATCCGAAAAAAGAATTTCCCGATATTTTTTTCCCGCGTACCGCTTCAACAAAGCGCGGCATCTCTCCAGTCTCAGGTCCATTAGACGAGCATTCAAACGATGTCCTGTTTTTCTTCGATATGCCCGAAGCCCTAAGTCTTCATTTAACACCCTTTTCACCGTGGTTCTGCTTAACCCCATCTGAAGGGCCAACAGTTTCTGCTTACGTTTGGGATTTCTTTGAATTCGTGCCTTCACAGCTTTTATCACTGCTGGAGTCCTAACAGACCGAGGGCGACCACTTCTTGACCTGTCATCTACACTAGAGTCTTCATTGTATCGTTTGATGGTACGATAAATGAATCTTTTGGTTATATTCAAATTTTTCAGTATGTTAAAAATTAAAATTGGCGCGTAACCGCAACGATGCAACGCAATAACTGCAACACGGTCTTCTTTAAACGTCCACTCCATATTTAAAAAATGAGTAAAATTCTAAGAGTATACATTTTTATTTTCATGAACAATTCGAGATTCGAATTCAATAAACTTTTTTGTGGCCAGCATTCTAAAAGAAAAGTTTTTACTGTGTGACAATACTTATGACCTGACTAGGTAGTTTAGATATAATATGATAATAGTAAATGAATATGAAGGCAAGAGTTGTGAAAGAGAGACGAATAATTAACTTTAATTGTCGTTTCTCTTATTTACAGGTAACGTGTAATTCCTATATGAATGTGTATTATAAGTGTTATTATGAATTGTAACATATAACTCTTATTTACAGAGAAACTACTTCGGTTAATTTATTCTGACCATCCAAACTTCTAATATCAAATTATATATATATATATATATATATATATATATATATATATATATATATATATATATATATATATATATATATATATATATATATATATATATACATATATATATATATATCATAATCATATTTCAACAATGGTTAGATAATGACTTTTAATTTACAGCACAGGAAATAACTATGGCTTCCGGTAGCAAAGTACTTTTGTACAGTGGGTATACATACAGGAAGATATACGTATCAAACTCTACAAGGAAATGGGTTTGTTCACGGTATCCCAAGTGTAAAGCCTTTATATTAACATTAAAGAAAGATGAAAGTGTCTTGGGTGGCGAAACGAATCATGATCATGATAAGTCAGTACTGTTTAAAACTAAATCAGGAATATATACACGCACGTAAGCTAGGTGACTAAAATATTAACGTAAGAAATGTTGGTGTGTTGAAACCAGAAGAGGTGGATACACGATACCTCTTATTGTATTAAATTAATTATTTGTCTCATTGTTTTATTGGCATTATAATTTCACTCAATTTAAATTTATATAAACTCTAATTTAACATTGACAATCTGTAGACAAAGCTGTGTACGCCTGTCATTGGCATGTGTGCATATATATAATTGGGTATTTGAAAAAAAACTTTTTTGCGATAAATGAAAAGATCATATATAAGTTTTATAGCAAAATTATTTTTATTTTATTTTTTTTCGCAATAATTCAAAAGTTATTTCAAAATAAAAATTAAATTTTGAATCCAGTACCGAAGACACGCCGATAACTCCCGAACAAACCCGAGCGCGTGTGTGACGTCATAATGTTAGTTTTCACTCGTTGCAGTTGATAGAAAAATAATAAATACAGTGTTTTGATCTATTTAATTTTGTTGTCATTGTTAAATATATAAATTTATATTAAAAATGTCGAACCTAAAAAGTTATCGTTCTTGTTTTGTACCATTATGTACGAATACTACAAAAACAACTCCTGAGAAAATGTTTTTAAATGTTCCCCAATATGACAAATGTTGAAATAAATGGTTTCAAGCAGTGCACCGTGATAATCCCAAAACAAAATAATATAATAAATACTTAAATATTTTCATTTATTATATTGTTTTTTAACAGACTTACCTTGATGCCTTGGCACCTCGAACTTCAGCAGAATTAAACCGAACGTAATTTTTTTTAAATTGGTTATCATAAATATATCAACATCAGGAATATTATCAGACTTTGCCTTAATAAATCCTTTATCACAAAAAGCTAATCGGAACTAACAACTCGTATTTTAGCAATAAATTTTCAATATTATTGTCTAGTCACGTGTTAATTTATGTTATGAACAGCCTTTAACGCTGTTCTGTTATTGAATAACTATAACATTATGACGTCACAACTATGGTGACCAATCACGGCGCGTTTATAGTCACGTGATTTTTATTTAAATTTCATCAATTTTTAATTGTTTATAAATAATTCAAATTTTTTTTAAGTTTTTTGCATTAAATATCAATATTATTAATAATAAAGTTTTAAAATACATAAAAAAATCAATAACATTTTTTTTTCAAATACCCAATTGTTATGTTTGTTATATCATGGTGTTATTTAATGTGTACTGTGCTGTTGGTGTACGTATAAAAATAAATAAATAAAGACTTATATTCATAGTTGACCTTTGCTTGGCGACGTTATAGATGGGAGCGGAGTGTTAACTGCCATAAATGTAAGGAATGGGATGCAGAAGTTACGTAATTATCAGAGGGCGTTAAAATATTACGTAACGCAACTTTTGAAGATTTTTGGCCCTCCCCCCTCACATGTAACTCCTGCTCCTAAAAGTTACATGTTGCGCAAATTACGGGAAAGTTGCTAAAATACCTTTTGTTATTATTTTAATAGCATTTTTATTCTCTAGTTTTTTTATTTAAATAAAAGATAAAAAGAATTATGTAACGCAATTAATAAAAACAAAACAAACAATTGTTCGAACCGGGTCCACCCTTGTAACGCATCGTAAAATTTTAACAGAAAATAAAAAAAAATTTTTTAAATTTAATCGAGAGTAATATTATATAACACGTCACCATTTTCATAATCCCGGCGACACTAATCAGGGTAATGAGATAATCTTATCGATATACTGTATTTTCATCGACCCTTGATAAACCGAGCCTACAGCGTTAAAATGAATCTGGTAAAACTAATAAAAGCGTGTTAAGAATTGTGTGTGTGTGTGTGTGTCGACGCAAGTCCACGGTAATTAACAAATGTAATTGTTCTGATTATGAAATCAATCATTGTGTCGAATGAAATGGTTGTTTTTAGTTATTAATTAATGTTATGATTTTTGGAATGTACTGACTGTATTTTGCATTACAATAAAACCTAAAATTAATTGATGAAATTATTATGAGTTTTTTAACAGTTGAAACATCCGCTGCCATAATTTGTAGACCGGATGTTTCAATCGAGATTAAGATTTAAAAAATTTATTCAATTGTTCATAATTACTTTCGAAATGTTTAATCAATTTAGGAATTATTTTTGTACTCAAAACTAATCATTTAACGAAGTTGCAATTTAAATGGTGCGTTGACGTTTTGCGCCCGTGCGCCCGACGCCATCTTTTGGTTTTAATTTCGCTGGCGCACGAAACTACGATAGACTGAATTCACTGAATGTAAAATGACTTTTTGTTCGAGCGCTGGACGGTTAAGACCTGGTGAACCGGTATCCTATCTTGTGAGTACCGGTATCTATCTATTGTTTTATTTTAATTGTGATTATAAAACTATTACCTTGATAACCCTGTGTTGTCTTGTAAAATAAATCGTTTAGTGTGTTTCTGGTTGTGTTTTATTGTTTGCAATGAGTGCGCCGAATAGTGAAGCCAGTGACGTTAGCAATGCTGACGTCACTGCTTTTAAAGATTCCTCTGGACCAAACCCCTCGTCTTCGAGGAACTGCTGATTAGCCAGACCATGTGTCATTGAACGGAACAAGTGATAATCGGACGGCGCAATATCTGGGGAATATGGTGGGTGGGGTAAGACTTCCCATTTGAGCGTTTCTAATAAGGTTTTAACGGGTTTCGCGACGTGAGGCCGAGCATTATCATGCTGTAAAATCACTTTTTCGTGCCTCTGCTCGTATTGTGGCCGCTTTTCGCGCAGTGCTCGGCTCAATCGCATCAATTGAGTTCGATACCGTTCCCCGGTGATGGTTTCGTTTAGTTTCAAAAGCTCATAATAAATAACACCGCCCTGGTCCCACCAAATACACAGCAAAACCTTCGCAGCGTGAATATTCGGCCGCGCCGATGATGTAGGAGCATGACCGGACAGTCCCCATGATTTTTTTCTTTTTCGGTTGCTGTAACGCATCCATTTTTCATCACCCGTAACGATGCGATGAAGAAAACCCTTCCTTTTTTGCCGCTGGAGCAGTTGTTCACAGACGAAAAAACGACGCTCAACGTCTCTTGGCTTCAAATCATAAGGAACCCAAAATCCTTGTTTTTGAATCATTCCCAACGCATGCAATCGCTTGGAAATGGCTTGGCGGGTAACTCCTAATGCTGAAGCAAGCTCTTTTTCCATTTGGCACGAATCCTCATCGAGCAATGCCTCTAATTAAGCGTCTTCTAAGGTTTTAGGCCTCCTTTCACACGAACGGTAGTCAACATCAAAATCACCATCTTTGAAGCGACGGAACCAATCACGGCACGTTGTTTCACTTAGAGCAGCATCACCGTAAACTTTTTGGAGTTCTCGGTGCGCTTCAGCCGCCGTTTTTTTCGAATGAAAGAAGAAAAGCAACACTTCCCGCAAATGACGATTCTTTGGCACAAAATCAGACATTTTACACAACCAAAAGTATACGACGCAAAAACAAAATCACTAATGTGTCAACGCGGTTTGTTTACCATATGTCTAAGTTGGTTGACGTTTTGGTTATGTCACAATCGACCGGCGCTTACTAGTGGAGCCATCTCTTGAAAAACAGCGTGAACTTAGTTGCGCACCTATTATAATATATATATATATATATATATACCTAGTCAGGTCATAAGTATTGTCACACAGTAAAAACTTTTCTTTTAGAATGCTGGCCACAAAAAAGTTTATTGAATTAGAATTTCGAATTGTTCATGAAAATAAAAATGTATAACTTTTAGAATTTTACTCATTTTTAAATATGGAGTGGACGCTTAAAGAAGACCGGTTGCAGTTATTGCGTTGCATCGTTGCGGTTACGCGCCAATTCAAATTTTTAACATACTGAAAAATTTGAATATTACCAAAAGATTCGTTTTATCGTACCATCAAACGATACAATGAAGACTCTAGTGTAGATGACAGGTCAAGAAGTGGTCGCCCTCGGTCTGTTAGGACTCCAGCAGTGATAAAAGCTGTGAAGGCACGAATTCAAAGAAATCCCAAACGTAAGCAGAAACTGTTGGCCCTTCAGATGGGGTTAAGCAGAACCACGGTGAAAAGGGTGTTAAATGAAGACTTAGGGCTTCGGGCATATCGAAGAAAAACAGGACATCGTTTGAATGCTCGTCTAATGGACCTGATACTGAAGAGATGCCGCACTTTGTTGAAGCGGTACGCGGGCAAAAAATATCGGGAAATTCTTTTTTCGGATGAAAAAATGTTTACCGTAGAAGAGAGCTACAACAAACAAAATGATAAGGTGTACGCACACAGTAGTGAAGAAGCGAGCAACCGTATTCCGCGTGTCCAACGAGGTCATTTTCCATCCTCGCTCATGGTATGGTTGGGAGTTTCTTATTGGGGCTTAACAGAGGTACATTTTTGTGAGAAAGGTGTAAAAACGAATGCTGTTGTGTATCAAAATACAGTCCTGACGAACCTTGTGGAACCTGTTTCTCATACCATGTTCAATAACAGGCACTGGGTATTCCAACAAGATTCGGCGCCAGCTCATAGAGCGAAGAGCACACAAGACTGGCTGGCGGCGCGTGAAATCGACTTCATCCGGCACGAAGACTGGCCCTCCTCCAGTCCAGATTTGAATCCGTTAGATTACAAGATATGGCAACACTTGGAGGAAAAGGCGTGCTCAAAGCCTCATCCCAATTTGGAGTCACTCAAGACATCCTTGATTAAGGCAGCCGCCGATATTGACATGGACCTCGTCGTGCTGCGATAGACAACTGGCCGCGCAGATTGAAGGCTTGTATTCAAAATCACGGAGGTCATTTTGAATAAACTTTAATGTCATAAGAATCTATGTTTTGTTAAGTTCATTTTGGTATATGAATGGTTACATAATTAATAAACTTGTTACAATTATTTTACATTAAACATGTGACAGAATTTATGACCTGACTAGGTATATATATATATATATATATATATATATATATATATATATATATATATATATATATATATATATATATATATATATATATAATATTTCAACAATGGTTAGATAATGACTTAATTTACAGCACAGGAAATAACTATGGCTTCCGGTAGCAAAGTACTTTTGTACAGTGGGTATACATACTGGAAGAGATACGTATCAAAATCTACAAGGAAATGGGTTTGTTCACGGTATCCCAAATGTAAAGCCTATATAGTAACATCACATAAAGATGAATGTGTCTTGAGTGGCGAAACGAATCATGATCATGATAAGTCAGCTCTGTTTAAAACTAAATCAGGAATATATACACGCACGTAAGCTAGGTGACTAAAATATTAACGTAAAAAATGTTGGTTTGTTGAAACCAGACGAGGTGGATACAGGATACCTCTTATTGCATTAAATTAATTATTTGTCTCATTGTTTTATTGGCGTTATAACTTGACTCAATTTAAATTTATATAAACTATAATTTAACATTGACAAACTGTAGACAAAGCTGTGTACCTGTCATTGGCATGTGTGCATATATATAATTGTTATGTTTGTTATATTGTGGTGTTATTTAATGTGTACTGTGCAACAGCACATGCACCAACAGGTGTACCTATAAAAATAAATAAATAAAGACTTATATTCATAGTTGACATAAATTGTGTTGATATAAATTGTGTTTTTTGGAAATTAACAATCGATTTTCTTAGTCTAACCTCAAAGCAAACACTCATTGACTTCGTGTTACTTAACAACGCCATCTGCTGGAATAGCTTTAGTGTTGTTGTGTCGTTAAAGCAATTTAAAAAAATAGTATTATTATTCGCCGATAGATGTCAGGAAGAGTCATTTTTCAGTTTAAATTGGGACTACCCAAACGCCACCTTTTGACATTTCCTAGAAATGATTCCTAGCTAGATCGATTTATCGCCCCCGAAACCCCCCGTATACTAAATTTCATGAAAATTATTGGAGCCGATTCCGAGATTCCAATTACATATATACTATATACAAGAATTGCTGGGCGAACAATTAGTGATTTGATTATATTATTGATAACTGATAAACATTTTGCTATGAGAACTTAATTTGAAAAAATAATAAAAATGTTATTAATATTTTTTTATATTATATTAAATGAATGATTACAACAAAATTAATATACTGTTTCCATTTTATGTCCTAATTTTAAATAATAATGGGTAAAATGCACCAAATTTCAGTATTTTAAGGAATCTTATACTTGACCACTCACGTGGTTTCGGTTTCGGCCGAAACTGAAGCCACGGCCGAATATTCGGTTTCGGTTTCGGCCGGCAAACCAGTTTCGTTATATATATATGGTTAGATAATGACTTTTACTTTACAGCACAGGAAATAACTATGGCTTCCGGTAGCAAAGTACTTTTGTACAGTGGGTATACATACAGGAAGAAACACGTATCAAAATCTACAAGGAAATGGGTTTGTTCACGATATCCCAAGTGTAAAGCCTATATAGTAACATCACATAAAGATGAATGTGTCTTGAGTGGCGAAACGAATCATGATCATGATAAGTCAGCTATGTTTAAAACTAAATCAGGAATATATACACGCACGTAAGCTAGGTGACTAAAATATTAACGTAAGAAATGTTGGTGTGTTGAAACCAGAAGAGGTGAATACAGGATACCTCTTATTGCATTAAATTATTTGTCTGATTGTTTTATTGACATTATAACTTGACTCAATTTAAATTTATATAAACTCTAATTTAACATTGACAAACTGTAGACAAAGCTGTGTACCTGTCATTGGCATGTACGCATATATATAATTGTTATGTTTGTTATATCATGGTGTTATTTAATGTGTACTGTGCTGTTGGTGTACCTATAAAAATAAATAAATAAAGACTTATATTCATAGTTGACCTTCGCTTGGCGACGTTATAGATGGGAGCGGAGTGTTAACTGTCATAAATGTAAGGAATGGGATGCAGAAGTTACGTAATTATCAGAGGGCGTTAAAATATTACGTAACGCAACTTTTGAAGATTTTTGGCCTTCCCTCCCTCACATGTAACTCCTGCTCCTAAAAGTTACATGTTGCGCAAATTACGGGAAAGTTGCTAAAATACCTTTTGTTATTATTTTAATAGCATTTTTATTCTCTAGTTTTTTTATGTAAATAAAAGATAAAAAGAATTATGTAACGCAATTAATAAAAACAAAACAATCAATTGTTCGAACCTGGTCCACCCTTGTAACGCATCGTAAAATTTTACCAGAAAATAAAAATTTTCTTTAAAAATTTAATCGAGAGTAATATTATATAACACGTCACCATTTTCATAATCCCGGCGACACTAATCAGGGTAATGAGATAATCTTATCGATATACTGTATTTTCATCGACCCTTGATAAACCGAGCCTACAGCGTTTAAATGAATCTGGTAAAACTAATGTAAGCGTGTTAAAAATTGCTCCATGTAACACTTGAACGCTACATAAATAGTGCGCGATATACGCCTCATTATCCTACAATTTAAAATTAGTTACACATGCTCATTACTGGCACGAAAGCATGCTACTATTCAGCAGTTGCTACTAATCTGTGCACGATTTCATGCTAAAATGTCTTGCTGGGGCGATGAAAAAACGTTAAAATTTGTTATTTTGTATCGGAACAATGAATGCCTATGGAATCCGCGATTACCACAAAGTTTTCGGACACATTGTATTGCAATGCAACCAAAATGATAATTTTATTCAGTTCTCTGGAGAGGGTCACTCGGTTTTCCATTTTTCACTACCTGCACTGGAACACTGTCAGAGAACATACTAGATTGTCGATACCGAAGCTTCTAGTCCGTGCTTAAGTAGCATGTGTATTCCAGGCCTTAAGGCCTGGAATACACATGCTACTAGAAAAGCATTCTTGTTTGCTACTAGGTAGTATGCTCATTTATAACATGCTCTCGAAGTGTGTATACATTTGCTCATAAGAGCACATACTTCAGAACCATACTTATAGCTAACATGCTTCTTTCTAGCACGTGTGAGATACACATGCTCATAATCAGCATTCAAAATGGACGTTTCTTTGCGAAATGAATTAAATTCAGTTATATTATTACTTTCATAAATATAAACTTTGGTACGCATTTTCTCTTGAAATTTTATTTTTGTATTGTGGTGAGCGTACTTTCCATAAACACTCATAATTTCGGTAATGAAATATAAAAAATTTAAAGTTTTATCTTCGAGCCATCGTGATAAACAAATCAAGTAGCATGCTCGCATAGAATACACGTTCTGAATTGCTTTGGAGCCGCCCTTATCTCTCCCGCGCCTCACACCGTGTGCTAAGACCGGCTTGCGATTTAGTAGCGTGCTTGTTCACATGCATGCTCTTTTCGTATACACATGCTAATTGTATGATATTAAATAGCATCTGCTCGAAACTAGCATGCTTATGTGCTACTACGTAGCATGTGTGTTCCAGGCTTAAACAGCATGTGTGTTCTATTGTTTTCTTTGAGCACGCTTATTTAAAAGTATGCTTTAAAAAAACATGCTAATCAAAAGCAAGTGTGTCAGTTTTTATAAGGGCACGCTCATTTTAAGCATGCTAATAAGCATGACATTTTATGAGCATGTGTAACTGTACCTTTGCTCTATGTCACTTGATTGCCAAGTACCCAACATTTGAGTTTAGTTCTGTGAGATATAATTTTTTTTTCTCATTTTAAAATAGATAAGAATTTGTCCAATTTCATACATTACTTCGTTGCATGAGCGTTGTATTCTATTTTCGGTATATAAATGCTTACCGACTTTCCCCCGATTTTATTTTGTAAGTTAAGTTACTTAAGTTTTGATTTAGTCGAATCGTAATGAATTGTTTCAATACGATCTATAAAATAACGTTTGTTTTCAGCTTTTTTTATAATAAAAATATATAGCGATGGAAAATGTCTTTATAATTTTATTTCCCGTAATAATAAAACTGTCCAATTCCAAATACATGTTTATAATATGACCTTTAACAAATAAATTAAATTACGGGTCATTGCTTTCGCTGGTATGTCCACTTTTTACGACAATCGTGCACTCATATGGAAAACAAATGTCTGGCCATGCCGCCGCCGCTGGATCTTTGCGGGAAGGGAAACCCAAAAAGTGCTGGCTTGGTGTCGCAAAGGATGATATGCGTACCAGGTATGCCGAAGGCCGTGTGAAATAGCCGAAGTAGAATAAACCGAAGCCAATGTTTGACATGTGATTTATTCTAGCCTACATCCATGTATCCATCGATTTCATCATTTTATGACCCTTACTGACCTGGCTCGGCGTTATAAATACTATATGAAACCTTTTAAAATGGACGTATGAATGACTATGTTTCACGATGAATTATAAAGTCTGATATTCAAGAATTTCCAATCAACAAGAAATAGCATTATTTCTGGTAGTGGCTTCAATTGTGTTAATATTTATAAAGCATAATTTAAATATGCCTCTTAAAATACTGTTTTATTATAAATAAATGCAAATTATCCGTGGTGTTTCAATATCCTTAACCAACAGTGCCACAACCTACCAGCCCTTATGAATATAAAAATAAAACTGCCTAATAAATGTAGCTATCACAAAAGTTTACCAATAGGTAAACAAACGTTATTTGGGCAACTTACTCAAACTACATGTGTACTGGCTCACGCCGAGTCACTACTTAGTGACTCGCGAATAAACTGCCTGTTTGCCTCACTCAGTCATTTCTTAACACATTAACTTTCAAGTATTTTTGATCAGTAGCTGTCGATTAGACTCTTGCCTATGAATAGATACAATTTTTTATTATATTCTATGAATCTATTATATTTTTAAGATGTTACGGGTTGATCGCGTCCACCAAAAGAACTTGAAATTTCCTATATTCCTTTCTTACTAAGGAAAATGATGACAAACGAGCAATAAGCAATAGTAGGCAAGGGCTTCGCGGGTTATATAGATTAGTAAAATAATGCAAAAAGGTGACCACCGACACCCTATTGAGATTCAAAAACAGGTAGGGCTTACCGGTCACTGGTGCACCGATTGGTTGAAAAAGTGGCGGTCACCGATAACTGATCACCTCATAACGACTAATGTGTTCGTTTTTTTTAGCACGGGAGATAACAATGGTGTCAGGATCCAAGTTGCTGGAATTCGAGGGATACACTTACAGCGCGTCTTACAAACGGAAACATAGCAGTAGATGGGTCTGCAGCAGGTATCCTTCGTGTAGAGCATTCATCCTAACTACCTCCGACCTTTATATATTAAAAATGGATAAGCACCATAATCATGACAGAAGAAAGCTAATTAGAAGTGAGACGGGCCTTTACACCAGAGTGTAGTCTTATAATACTAATAGTTGTTTGTAAAAGCATTGGAATGCGCCAGGATTATGAGCTTCATCGAAGCTGTTACACAAAACCACTTTCACCAGCAATACATGGCGATTTATTCAAATGTACCCTATTTTATTGCTGTAGGACAGCAGCCAGACTGACGGCACGCTTAGAATTTAGCAGTTACAGTCGCCTATAGGTGTTTGCAACGCCAGTGGCATCGCGAACACGCTGCTGTCCCATAAGAGTACAGGAACTTTAGTCACTAAAGCCAGAACACAACACAAAGTTATTATGGTGGCATACTTAAGACAAAAGGTCTTCGCCATCCAGACGGACTTGGGGCCCTACCACGTATCTAGGATGGGTTGTTTTGTCGCCTTTTACGACAGGCCGACACCGGTCGCAGAGGTCGGTATTCTTTCTCCGTCCCTCACGGGTAAGAACCAACCTGATAAGTATAACCTTTCTAGTTATAACGGTAAATTTATCTTAGAGTATTAAATTTTACTTTTAAATATTGAATTTTACTTTAATTTTAAATAGGTAATGTCAATATTTATATTACAATATACACGTGAATAAAAATAGTAAAGGGTAAAGTAAGGGTAATAGTAAAGTAAGTAAATGATTTGTTTATAACTCGCACTTAAAATGTAAATATACACTTCTCATAAAAAAAAACGAAACACGCCTGAGTTTGATTTTAATGAGTTTAATTTTATTTACTTTTAACCAAATATATAAATAATGCCAGTTAGTTGTGGATATTATAAGGTATCATTTAACGAATATTAATGTTTTAAATTAAAATTAAATTTCTTTAGCTATTGTGTTTTATTCAACAGGTATTTTTACCCTTTACGAAGAAATTGTTAAATGTTAGAAACATAAACAGAAAAATGCAAAAAAAACAATTATTCAGTATCTCGTATTTCCTTCCCTTATTACTGCTTCCATGCGATTCCTCATGGAACGGATAAACGTCACAATCTTGTGTTGTGGAATGTTATCCCATTCTTCTTGTATAGCTGTTTTAAGCTGGCCAAGCGTCTCCGGAGCAGGATCTCTCACTCTGACTCGTCTTTTCAACTCATCCTATACGTGTTCTGTGGAATTCATATCCGGGCTTCTTGCTGACCAGCACATAACTGCAATACCGACTTCGCTCAGGTATTCATTTACAATGCCTGCGGTATGAGCCCTGGCATGGTCCTGCATAAAAATGAAGTTTTCGCCAGTAAAATGTGCGTAGGGTAGGTACCACATGAGTCTTCAGACACTCTTCGATCTAACGTGACCCATTTAATGACAGCTGAATAGAGTTAAAGTGGAGTTTTCTTAGAGAAACTGACACATTATACCGGTCATCTTGCTCGGACGTAACTCCATGTCTGATCCTGGATGGCTAGTAAACATACTAGTCTCCCAATAACGCTAATATATTGGCAGCAGAGTGGCTTAGATGCAATCGTACAGCCACAACACGCTGACTATGCCATGCATCCAGCAATGCTACGACTTGGACGGCTTCTGTGGGCGAGGTATCCATATTTTTTAAGAAAAGATCTCTTTGGTACGATGTGACAGAGCTCAGTTAACAATCACGCTCAGCTCAGCTCAAAGCTCAGTTAAAAAAAAATGATAATTTATGCAAAAAATGTGATTAAGTGAGGTGAGGTAACTGGTGTCATTTGTGACCCCAAGATGCCGGTAAAGTTGAGGGGACAGGTCTATAAGACTATCATTAGGCCTGTCCTTTTATACGGCTGTGAAGCGTGGCCGGTGTTAAAGCGACACAAGCAAGAACTGCGTGTCACGGAGATGAATATGCTGCGGTGGATGTGTGGAGTGAAGCGGAAGGACCGCGTTAGGAACTCCCGCGTTCGCGGTAGTCTTCATGTCCGTGACATTGCGGATAAATTGCAGGAGTGACGGCTCCGTTGGTACGGCCACGTTTTACGGCAACCGGATGATTACGTGGGAAACAAATGTCTGACAATGCCGCCTCCGCCGGGCCCCGGCAGAAGGGGTATACCCAAAAAGTGCTGGCTTGACGTCGTAAAGAGTGATATGCGTGCCAATGGGCTCACTACCAGGGATGCTGAAGATCGTGCGAAGTGGAGTAGAATAAGTCGGAAAGCGGACCCCAGGCACCGAAACGGAAGTTTAGGTTGCAACCGGGATACTACGCTTAGATGATGATGACTCATTGAAAACAATCTCTACATTCATTTATTGGATGAAAATTCAAAAATTTTAATTCAAATTTGGAATTCTGGTACACCATTGTGTAGACTAAACTGCCAGTAAGTTATTTATTGGCTAATTTTTTTTTATAATATCAATCCTCTTTTTCATTAGAATGCCGGCCTGAATAATACTTGCAGTAGTGTTTCGATTTTTTTGATGAGAAGTATATTATTAACAGTATTTGTCAAAAGTACATGAATAAATTTGTACTAATACCATTTCATACTTTTTTCTAAATGTCCGTTTAATATTTTTTCCTTATTTGCGATTGTTACGAAGGACGAGAGGATTGTAACCTGGCACTAGACGTTAAATATCTCGATGTCTCTTTAATCAACATTTATAAAGTATTCGAAAATTCTACAAAAAGACCATTATCTCCTGAACAAGTGATTATAAAGAAGTAAACTACGGTCGCGTAACACAACTCTTTTTTATATATACTGGAGAAAATGAATGACCAGTATCACGCCGTAATTCCGGGGGAAGCCAACACGGTTATGGTGGCCTCACCGTTCTAACCTGGGTGGCGGCCGTGGTCTTTTGCGGCCAACAAACCATCTGTCAAATAATTTGACTAAAAATTACAAACCTACATAAAGTTGGCGACAATCTGGCTGCAACAGCTTTACTGAAAGATGAAGAAATCATGGTGGATTCAGTGAGTAACACTGAGGAACAACAAGTTGATGAAGAAGGTGAAACAGACGATATTGTCTCTCCACGAAGCTACAAACAAGCACTTGACGCAGCGAATTTATTAGAAAAATACTTTTTATATAATCAAGTTGATCCATCAGATATGAGTAAAATACATAAGAGAATATAATTAAAATATTGGAGCAGCAAAAAACATCGAACGAAGATAACAGACTATACGCAATAAGTGTTGTTATTTGTATGTATAATAATGTTAGTGTGAAAAATGAGTACTTTATTAGTATATTATATACATATATGTTATTATAGAATAATAAAATAATATCTTTTATTTCTCTCCATTTAACGAGCACTCTCTATAACGCCGAAAAATGCTCAATTCGTTAAGTGTACTATTGTTCAATGAAATCTATACGGTGTTTGTTTTTAAATGCTTGAGCATCTGAAAATGTTCGATAATAATTATAATATTTGTTTATGTTTTCAGCCAACTCAATAACTATGATATCAGGCCGTAAGCTTGTCGAATACGAAGGGTACACATACAGTATAAATTACACGAGTAAATTTAAAAGGAAATGGTTTTGTACTAATTATCCAAAATGCAAGGCGTTTTTAAGAACGACGAGTAATGGATTTCATATTATCGAATCAAACACCAACCATACCCACGCGAAGAAGCATCTGTACAAAACAAAATCCGGGGCATATGCACGTTACTATGTGTAGACTTTTATCGTGTATCTACATTTAACGACGCCGGGCCCTGGTAGGAGGGGTAGACCCAATAAATGCTGGCATGGTGTCGTGGAAGGTGATATGCGTGCCAATGGACTTACTGCCATGCGAAAGACCGTGCGAAGTGGCGAAGAGAAAGTCGGAAAGCAGATCTCGAAGCGGAGTTTAGGTTGCATCCCAGATTTAACGCTAGGATGATGATTCAAATTTGACTTTGTGGTGCTGTTGTTAGATAAACTTTTCTATTGTTGTAGGACAGCAAGCAGGCTGACAGCCCACTTAGAATTTAGCAGTAACCGTCGCCTATGGGTATTTGCAACGCCAGTGGCATCGTGAACACGCTGCTGTCCCATAAGAGTACAGGAACTTGGGTCATTAATGCCGGAACACAACACAAAGTTATTGTGCTTCTTGCGGTAGGTCTTCTCAAATTGGTCAAGAAATATTGTTTTCATGTTATCCATAATATATAATTTAAGCGATACTGATGATTGTTCTAAAAAGTATGATCTACTTACACTCCCTTGCGATGTTAGCTTGCCTGTTTTCAATGTCGAAAAATTATGCCAAAAAATATTTCTAAGTAAAGCTTTGGTATTAATTCATCGGGGAAAAACGCCATCAGGGCACAATATACCCTATTGTTAAATAATCAATTATTAAATTATTAATTAATAGTTTATTTTTCATTTATTATCCAGTGTTTAATATAAAGGATACATATATAAACATATTTTATCAAGAGATTGTTAGAAGCTTTGAGATCTAACAGATTTAGTTTATAGTACCCAAAAGAAATGAGTGAATATAAATCTCAAAAGAATGGATTGTCAATTTAATGGGAAAACTACAAGTTTCAATTTGGCATTTAACGGTGAGACAAGATTGACAAGTAATAGTAGAATAAGAGCTTTGTGATGACTCGAAACGTGTTTCATATTTTTATTATAGGTCACCGTTATTACGTGTTAAGGTATAGTACCTAGTCAGGTCATAAGTATTGTCACACAGTAAAAACTTTTCTTTTAGAATGCTGGCCACAAAAAAGTTTATTGAATTCGAATTTCGAATTGTTCATGAAAATAAAAATGTATAACTTTTAGAATTTTACTCATTTTTAAATATGGAGTGGACGCTTAAAGAAGACCGTGTTGCAGTTATTGCGTTGCATCGTTGCGGTTACGCGCCAATTCTAATTTTTAACATACTTAAAAATTTGAATATTACCAAAAGATTCGTTTATCGTACCATCAAACGATACAATGAAGACTCTAGTGTAGATGACAGGTCAAGAAGTGGTCGCCCTCGGTCTGTTAGGACTCCAGCAGTGATAAAAGCTGTGAAGGCACGAATTCAAAGAAATCCCAAACGTAAGCAGAAACTGTTGGCCCTTCAGATGGGGTTAAGCAGAACCACGGTGAAAAGGGTGTTAAATGAAGACTTAGGGCTTCGGGCATATCGAAGAAAAACAGGACATCGTTTGAATGCTCGTCTAATGGACCTGAGACTGAAGAGATGCCGCGCTTGGTTGAAGCGGTACGCGGGAAAAAAATATCGGGAAATTCTTTTTTCGGATGAAAAAATGTTTACCGTAGAAGAGAGCTACAACAAACAAAATTATAAGGTGTACGCACACAGTAGTGAAGAAGCGAGCAACCGTATTCCGCGTGTCCAACGAGGTCATTTTCCATCCTCGCTCATGGTATGGTTGGGAGTTTCTTATTGGGGCTTAACAGAGGTACATTTTTGTGAGAAAGATGTAAAAACGAATGCTGTTGTGTATCAAAATACAGTCCTGACGAACCTTGTGGAACCTGTTTCTCATACCATGTTCAATAACAGGCACTGGGTATTCCAACAAGATTCGGCGCCAGCTCATAGAGCGAAGAGCACACAAGACTGGCTGGCGGCGCGTGAAATCGACTTCATCCGGCACGAAGACTGGCCTTCCTCCAGTCCAGATTTGAATCCGTTAGATTACAAGATATGGCAACACTTGGAGGAAAAGGCGTGCTCAAAGCCTCATCCCAATTTGGAGTCACTCAAGACATCCTTGATTAAGGCAGCCGCCGATATTGACATGGACCTCGTTCGTGCTGCGATAGACGACTGGCCGCGCAGATTGAAGGCTTGTATTCAAAATCACGGAGGTCATTTTGAATAAACTTTAATGTCATAAGAATCTATGTTTTGTTAAGTTCATTTTGGTATATGAATGGTTACATAATTAATAAACTTGTTACAATTATTTTACATTAAACATGTGACAGAATTTATGACCTGACTAGGTATATACTTCGCTCACGGGCGCAATTCCCTGGGCAAGGGCCGCATGGAACACTCATGGCCGAGAGAGGGACGCACGCACGAGTGGTCCGCGCGCCCACCATTGCGTGAGGAAGATGCCGGGGCTCATCACCCCATCGAATTTGAAGAGGCCGCGAGAGCAGGCCGGCACCACTCGGGCCCGCGATCTGACTAATCTGTCGCGTCCTACGGCCTCAGCTCTTAAGGCGTGTGAAGGAACACCGGGGTGGTTTTACTGGGTATAGAAGCGACGTGCTTCTAGAGAAAGGGACGTACGGGCGCATTGCACGGGGAGTCCCACAATACCCCGCCGCCCGTTCCCACGCGGCGGAGTGTGCCTCATGCATTTCCATATTCCAAAAAAAAGGACATATACTTAACTGATTGCTTAATATTCTTAGCTTCAATTGAACAGGGTAATTGTGTCACGGATCCTCCTTTTTTATTACTGTAGAACAGCTGACAGGCTAGCGGCCAACACATTAAAAAGCGGTCACCCATAGATGTTTGCGACGCTAACATGCTGCCTTCCGCGTAAATGAATTGGAACCTGGGTCACTTATGCCAGAATACAACGAAAGGCTATTATGGCGGCATACTTGTAGACCAAGGGTAGTCGCCATCCAGATGGGTTTGCGGCCCTACCACGTAGCTAGGTTGTGTTGTTTTGTCGCCTTTTACAAACAGCCCGACACCGGCCGCAGAGGTAAGTATTTTTACTCCGCCCCTGTACGGAGCCGCCTTCTGCCGAATTCTCTAAAAAAAGTTTTAACGCGTATAGACCACCTGGTTTAATATACTGGCCTATCCAGCCGTTCGGTTGCTTTTGCTCACTGTAGCATGTTCGTGGCTTAACACTCCACATTTTGAGAGCATCAGTATAATTAAATTAATAAGCTGCGATTAAATGCAAATATATTAATTGTCACGCGTCAAATTAAAATCAACTCTAATCTGTCATCCAAAAGCGAACGGGACTTAATGGAAAAGACTATGAAGATGCTCATACGCCTAAACCACGCATGCACTGATAGCATTTATTTATTTAGAGTAATAAGTTGTATATTTTCAATTTCAGTAGTAAAAGTAATAACAATGGTGACTGGTAAAAGGCTTTTATATCACGAGGGATATACTTACACCATTAATTACGCTGGCAAACAGAAAAGAAGATGGATTTGCACCAGCTCCCCATCTTGTAAGGCGTTTATTTCAACGGACATTGATCTAGTAATGTTAAAAAGTAATAGAAATCACAATCACGCTAAGAGAACTCTTATAATGACTCAGTCAGGACATTATGCGCGTGTATAGAGGTGTATTTGTATACTAGGGGTGTTCAATAAAAAGTAATGATGAGGATGACGCAATGATCTTTTATTAAATGTTTTATTTTTCGACGTAGTCACTTTCAGGTTTTTCAGGTAAAGCTAAAATTCCCTTTTAAAAAAATATCTTCTTCCTGATCCCTTAAAAATTGTGTACCGCGGCAACGACTGCCTCATCATCTTCAAATTTATGTCCCCTGAGATGTACCTTTAACCGCGGAAATAGGTAGAAATCACAAGGAGCTAGGTCCGGTGAATATGGAGGATGTTCCATCAATTCGAAACCAGCTTCTTGAATGGCAGCAATCGCAACTTTGGAATTGTGCGCGGGGGCGTTATCTTGGTGAAACAAAACAACTTTAGCGAGATTGTCACGCCGTTGCTTGCGTATTTCCTCACGCAACTTTGTCATTTGTCTTGCCTACAAAGTCTCCTTAATAATGGTTCCATGATTAAGTCCCAGAAAAAACAGCCCATGATCTTACCGGCGGATGGAATCGCCTTAAATTTCTTCGGAGTTGGAGATGACGGTCTCTTCCAAGTCATGGACTGTTTTTTCGTTTCCGGGTCCTAATGGTGAAGCCATGTTTCGTCCATAGTTATGAATCGAGCCAAAAATCGGTCAAGATCTTGTTGTAACAAACCTAAACAGCTTTGTGAAATTCTCAGTCTCGATTGTTTCTGCGCGTCAGAAATCATCCTGGGCAACCAGCGCGTTGACACTTTTTTCATACCCAAATGGTTGTGTGTTGAGAATTTACGTGGAGTAAGTAATGTTTTTATGTACCTCTATCACCTCATAACTGGAAATTGGTCGTTTGACCAAGCTAGCAGGTAGGCATGTGATCGTAGTACATACTAACACTACTCAATCGTCCACATTTTGTCCGTCAGAAAATACGTGACGTCTGAGGGCCCTGGGATCTTGCTCTGTATTAAATATTATAAAATATTTTGTTCAAATAAATCTATAAGTTACAGATGATTTTCTTTTATCATTTGAGGTGTGATGATATTACTTATAATTTTGAAGAAAGGTCTCCACTGTGAAACGAGTTGAATAAAGTTTATTCCCCGGTTATCAGGTTAGACGGGTAGACAAACAATACGAGTAAATGTAGGAGTACATAATAATTAGAGAATAAATAATTAGGTTTATATCATTGTTGATTATGATTTCCTATATCTCTTTCAATCGGATTATAACTTATAAGTGTAAGAGAGTAATTTTTCTTTATACTTTCAGCAGTGGAAATTATTACAATGATGTCTGGTAAAAAGGTGGTGTGCTACCAAGGTTATACGTACAACAACAACTATGCTGGCAAAACGAGAAGGAGATGGATCTGTTCAAGAAATCCATCTTGTCGGGCGTTCATCACAACTGACCTTGATCTGTGCATACTCAAAAGTGACACGAACCATAATCATCCGAAAAGAATCCTTCACAAAACTAAGTGTGGGAAATATGCACGTTTTTAGAAATTTTAAAAATAAATAGATATTTAAACTACACAGTAATTTTTCATATTTTTCAATTTTCTTTGTGCAGGGGCGAAATAAGAAAACTAAACTCTGCGGCCGGGGTCGGCATGTCGTAAAAGGCGACAAAAAAACCCAAGCTACGTGGTAGGGCCCCAAACCCGTCTGGATGGCGACCACCTTTGGTCTTAAGTATGCCGCCTTGTCCTTGCGTTCCTGTACCCTTATGCGACAGTAGCGTGTTCGCGATGCCACAAGTGTTGCAAACATCCATAGGCGACGGTAACTGCTAAATTGTAAGTGGGCCTTCAGCATGTCTGCTGTCCTACAGCAATAAAGCAGTCTCATGTCAGTCGTGAGGTACGTGGTAGTGGTATTCCATTCGGGATAAAATCTAGAGGTCCTGGATTCGAACCCCCATGGTTGATTGCAGCACTTAGGTAGTTTTTCTCGCCTATTATGCATATCGTGAGAACATCGTGAGGAAATCTGCATACCAAGATCACCGGTATGTGGAACCCGACAATTCATTTGGATAATCGTGACGGGCGTTTATGCAGGTTTTATCTTTCAACGCATATTGTGCAGTACAACACCATGTGAACCGCCTTTTACTGTATGAGATAACTTTATTAAAAAACAGCACTGCAAAGCCATGTTTACTGGTAATATTATGCTAGGTTATGCTTAATGTTAACCGTTTGCACTCGAGGCCTTTTTTACTTGTGTGAATCAGGAACTCAGGACGATTTCTGACAAATTGGGAAATCATTTTATAAGTACTTTAAAATCTAATATATAAAATTCTCGTGTCACAGTTTTCGTTGCCATACTCCTCCGAAACGGCTTGACCGATTTTGATGAAATTTTTTGTGCTTATCCGGTATCTATGAGAATCGGCCAACATCTATTTTTCATCCCCCTAAATGTTAGGGGTGACCCACCCCCAAATTTTTTTTTTTAATTTTTTGACATTTTATTATTTATATGGCAGAACAACGTTTGCCGGGTCAGCTAGTCTAATATATAAAATTCTCGTGTCACAGTTTTCGTTGCCATACTCCTCCGAAACGGCTTAACCGATTTTGATGAAATTTTTTGTGCTTATCCGGTATCTATGAGAATCGGCCAACATCTATTTTTCATCCCCTTAAATGTTAGGGGTAGTCCAGCCCTAAATTTATTTTTTATTTTTTGACATTTTATTATTTATATGGCAGAACAACGTTTGCCGGGTCAGCTAGTTATTTATAAAGAAACGTGTAAAAATAATAAAAATTTCTAGCAATACAGGAGTGTATAGAAAACGTATAGAGTCTGCTTTTTTAATACGATGCTATTCGCGATAGCAGCGTCGCTCGAGTTGAGATTTTAAATCAGACGGGCGCCGTTTCTGCGATCGAAAATTCGAAGATCGAAAATAAATATATACCAAATGAAGTTGTCTCTTGTCATGAAAAAACTTCATAGAAATTATCTTTTAATTTATTTACATATTCATCATATTCCTGATATCAATTCTGCAGTAAATGTCTGATGTTTATTAAACCGTTCAATGAAAAGCAGTCATCCGTATTAAATTTGGTAAATATTTATATTTTCAACAAATTTATTTCTAAAGCATAAGTTTTTAGTTTTAATTGAATTGTGATATGATAATAATTTGTTTAGTTGCAATCATCGAGACTATAGGAAAGACTTTTGTCAAGTACGCAGGTTATTATTATACGAAGGCGCCGTACGCTACGAGAAAGTGGCGATGTGTCAACACCAACACATGCTATGCCCGCATCACGCTTGGCCCCAATTTAACTATCATCAAGCAGTCCAGGGGACATATCCACCCACCCAAACACTATCACAAGAAGCTTATATCAGAAGCTTGTTTAAAAAAAATTTATAGAACAGAAAGAAAATACAAAACGACCTATTAACTTAATTATTAATTAAATTAAAAGACGAACCGCAACATCACTAAACATGAAAACAGTTTAATTAGAGTTCCTAAGACACTTCCATTGCATCCGAGCACCCGAGTAAAAAGTGAATCGTGGTCATGTGACCCCTGCTACGACATCAGAATGACGTAATGTCCCCGCCCCCTCGGCTGACAAATTCTCTAAAAATAGGATCTTATAAATTAACTTAGCAGGAAATTTGAGGCAGTTCTGTGGAACAGTATGTCAGCAGCGTATTGACATTAGCATTAAAATGATACAAAAGCGCGCGAGACGTGAACAACTTGGACGGGTCTCTGCAGTAAACCATCTGAATAAATAAAAAAAAATCTATGAAGATACAGTTACACTCGAGGTGCGCGCTATAAGCGTCATAGAATTCATTAACTATGAATGCCTTTTAGAACGTAATAGAAATATTGCTATTAATTTTTTTCCGGTTGCAGCCCAAACTCTCGCTTCGGCGCCCGGGGTCCGCTTTCCGACTTTTTCTTCTCCACTTCGCACGGTCTTCAGCATCCCTGGTAGTGAGCCCATTGGCACGCATATCACCCTTTATTATGGCCTTTGACAGTATATAACGCCTTTATGACGTCAAGCCAGCACTTTTTTAGTCTACATCTCCTGCTGGGGCCCGGCGGAGGCGGCATGGCCAGACATTGATTTCCCACGTAAGCATCCGGTTGCCGTAAAACGTGGCCGTACCAACGGAGCCGTCACTCTTGTAATTTATCCGCAATGTCACGAACATGAAGACTACCGCGGATGCGGGAATTCCTAACGCGGTCCTTCCGCGTCAATCCACATATCCACCGCAGCATATTCATCTCCGTGACACGCAGTTCTTGCTTGTGTCGCTCTAACATCGGCCACGCTTCACAGCCGTATAAAAGGACAGGCCTAATGAATGTCTTATAGACCTGTCCCTTCAACTTTACCGGCATCTTGGGGTCACAAATGATACCAAACTTAAAAAACTTATAGCAAATACTCACTAATATTAAGAAAGACTGTGGGATGTACTCCCAAATTATATATTTGTAGAAGGTAATCACATATCTAGATAAAATGAGCTATTGTATGCATGAGAAACGAAAGGATTTGTTCGTGAGAGAACAGACAAGATTACTCACTCCTAATCAGTCTTGATAATCGGAATCTGACCGGTTGATACTTTCAACAGTACTATGCGAATATGACTGTCTCTAAAATTACTATAATTCGTTATTGGAGGATAGCGACTGAACTCCAGATATTTTAGTGAACTGTCGCCAGCGCAGCTCTCGAGATTTGAAAAAGGCTTCGTCTTATTTTTAGCCAAAAGTAGTAACCCAATAGTATGCGACATCATTATTTATAACTTTATCGACACTAGTCTTGTGTGCAAAAGATATGTGGACATCATCAGTAAGTTCTTAAATCGTCAACGTTCTGACCATCTTGGATATCCAGTTCCAGAGTGAGCTTCGTCACTATCATTTTCTGTGTCTCAGCAAAGAGTATATACCTCTATAAATACGTATTTCTGTACCCACAGTACCCATCTTATGCCATTGTCAAGTGTTTTCAAGCATTTAATTTTACTAAGCAGCAAGGAAAGAAGATATGGTGACAAAAATTGAGAAATGTATGCTGAGATGGTTTGGCCATGTCGAGAGAATGAATGAAGAACAATTGACGAAAAAAGTGTATAAGGCGAGTGTGAATGGAAGTGTTGGAAGGGGTAGACCTAGGCGGACGTTTCGAGACCAGATCAGGGACGTCTTGAAAAAGGGCCAGGTCAAGAGTACCCTAAACCGAAGGGCATGTATGAAGGGAATAATGAAAGTGGACGAAGCAAAACAAGTATGTAAGGATCGTAGCAAGTGGAAAGAAGTGGTCTCTGCCTACCCCTACGGGAAAGAGGCGTGATTATATGTATGTATGTAAGCAGCAAGCATGAACTACTATAATTACAAATATGTATGTATGTACGATCGTAATATGCTAATGTTTATCGCTCTTACTTAGATAAGAGCTTCATTTTAGTAGCTTTGCATAGTCATAATTTCATAATTTTATGTTGTTAAGTTTTAATTTATGATTACTATATTTTTAATTTTCATTGATGTTAAATTTTTTTAATGGATATTATTTAGTTCTTACTTATAGGTGTATAAGAAACAAAGTTCAACATATATAAATAAATGTATATTTTGTAAGACCAAGTAGCTTACTGCAGTTTTATGAAAATAATTCAAGTCGTCACAATCTATTAAGCATTTTTTTATTAAATTGTTTTACTGCATTATAAAATATATAAGGATCTATACATTTTATTACTAGGGATATTCGCTGAAGTGGTACTATGGTATATAATATGTACTTCATACTCATCACTTTACTTTATATTTTTAATAGAAAGTAAATTAATAACTTTATAAATGAATAATTTTTCTTTTATAACTCAGGTTATATCTTCATACAAATAGTTTATGTCCTCGTCATGCTACACTTTGTGCAGGAATACAAATCACGTTGCAAATTAATCGACAAAACAAGCTCGTTTGATCCGTTTATGTAATACTTGTACTTCGTAATAGCTGTTTAATTGAACATTATTGTAGTTTGCTAAAAGTCAATTCTTACCAATAAACGTGAAAATTAGTTTAACGATTAAAAACTAATTACATTTTTTCTTTCCAGTGCATTTGTTCCTGACTCAAGGTAACAGACAAGTGATGAAATACAAATGTCACTACTTCACAAGATCACCGCGGACCAGATTCAGTTGGAGATGCTACCTCACCAACAGATGCTTCGCCCGAGTCAAGCTCAACGGTGAAAACGAGGTGGTATCCGAAACAGGCGAACACAACCATGAACCCATCATTTTTAAAAGATCGGCTAACGGCACCTTCCAAAGAGTTAGAGTTGTCCAGAGATCACCTAAAAGTCACGAGTCGCCGCAGTCAGTGAAATCTGATGATGTATTTTGCGAATGAATTAGTATTGATGAAAATATAAAACCAGTGACTTGTGTTATATTATAAAAATACTTGAACCGAAAATGACGAACTCATGTGTTTTAATGATTATTATTTTTAAACGTTTCAAATGTTTGCATGAAGTGAAAATGACGATTCCCAATTTACTAATAATTAAGTTTAGGTATTTTTTATTATTTTTCTGATAACTTTGTTTAATGTTAAGTCCGAAATGTCTTTTTTGTACCTCTTGATATTATTGTGTTTAAATGTAATGAAAAATCTTTTCACTTTAAAACGCCATCGGAATGTAACATGATGTTTCTGTTTTTACTTTAACAAATCTCTCTATATATAGAAATCCTCTACAACTGTACATCTGCTCACTATGAACGATTTTTTTTAATTATATGGCGGAACCACATTTTCTGGTGGAGTTAATTAATAATAATATTTATTTATATGTGTACAAAGTTTCATGATGATCGGTTAAGTAGTTTTCGCGTGAAAGCGTAACAAAGAAACTTACTTTCACATTTATAATATTAAATAAAGTATGATGTCACTCTGTCGGTTCGACTCATTCGTACTGACAAGGTTTAATTGTGTGTGTGTGTGTGTGTTTAACCCGAACATCTAATGAAATGTAATGTTACTCTAAAAGTAGAAATATCATGACGTTAGCACATTATTTATTTGTATTGTTTAGTTTATAATTAATTGATAATCTATCTGCGAATATACCTAATATCGCTAAGCTGCTAGGAACCGCTTGGAACAATATCGACGCTTGAAAAACAACCTTTATTAATCCAACAATTAGGTGACTTATAATATATTTTTCTAGATATTTGAACTTCAAATCACTTTCTTGGAAAGTTCACTCAATGTCGCTTAGCCTTTTGCCAGGTTGCCTTTCAAGCGTCGATATGTTTGTATAATCTGCAAGTGATTTGTTTTAGTTGTATATTTCTATAATCGTAATTATAAGACCCTGGAACAAGTTTTTTACCTTATTACCTCTTTCAAAGGGTTTTAAAAGTTTGTGTAGTTTACCTTTAAAAGTTTATTAAATTATTTAGAGTACGAACGTTCGTATAAGGATAGATAATAAGTGTTAATAATAAAAACATTCAAATACATCGCTTGGTATTTTACAATGCAGATGTAAATAATCACATCATCACTTATTTGTTAGTGCCTTTAACTAAATTAAGCGATAATTATCATAGATAAGTGTTTAATAAGGAAATAAAGATATTTTAAGTAGATTAGTGATTTATTTAAAAATACATAAAAAAAATTATGATACAATCAGTTAATGATAAGGTCTTATAAGCCAGTAATCGAGTGATTGGATCATCGTATATTCACGACATCAAATTACCCCATCGACTTCACATGACTTCTTACGACATCAAATACCCCTATGGGTAAGCAGCGTGTTCACGGTGTCCCTAGCGTCAAACATCCATAGGTGACGGTAATTGCTTACTTAAGCACCCGCTGAGGACCCCCTCAGCCTGACTGCTCCTCTTCGGATTAAAAAAATCGGATTTTTTCCGTTTATATTTAATTGTGTACCGTTTGTTAGTATAAGTAGTATTATTATAATAAATAGTAAGTTAGTATAATTTAAGTTTTGTACTAAATTTATAAACATCCCAACGGTTGTTTTAAATGTTTTAAGTTTTTGCTTACAGTTAAAGTAATAACGACGGTTAACAACAAGATGTTAGTGCTATACAAGGGACATTATTACTCAAAAACGTCATATTCGAAGCATAAATGGAGGTGCATCAATACAAACACGTGTTACGCCGGACTGAATATTGATAACGACTTCTTTGTGATCAAGGAACCCGGCCCCCATAACCACGAGCCGAGGCAGTTTGTGCGAATGAGGGACGGCAGGTACAGGAGAAGTTAAGGAGAGTGAAGGATAGTAATTCGGAAATGGGAAATTAGGAATATAATACTTTGCCTATATGTCAATTAAAATAATACGGTACCCCTGAGACCAGGGTCGACCTGTCGTAAAAGTGAAACGAACCCAGCTTGTGTAGGCCATCAGTTGTCTGTCCCACAGCTAGAAGACAAAATTGAAACAGGTGCCTTACAGAACTTCGTGACTTTTCTCTAAATTTAGAAAAAACCTCTTGTGTTGACCATAGGGAGAGTATAATATATCTTTTTCTAGTTAAATAAGATTTCATATACAACTAGCAACGAAATCCGGCGTTGCTTTGGTTAACATACGTCGCATTTCGGTTTATATATCGTCAAATATCGAAATTTCTGTTACCAAAACACACTAAAATATTCAAATAGTTCGGTCGTTTGCGTTTCTCGAAATTACGTGAATTTGTTTAATTACTGTTCACTCGTGCTTTAGATGATCTTCACTCGACTGAGAACACAATGAAATGAAACTGACGAAACGTCACTGGATTTCGGTTTATATACTATCAAATACCATAATACCATAATAAAGGGTGATATGCGTGCCAATGGGCTCACTACCAGGGATGCTGAAGACCGTGCGAAGTGGAGAAGAAAAAGTCGGAAAGCGGACCCCGGGCGCCGAAGTGAGAGTTTGGGCTGCAACCGGGATACAACGCAAAGATGATGATGACTGTCAAATACCAAAATTTCTAGTATCAGAACCCTCTAGAATGTTCAAATGTTCGGTCAGACTGATTTTAACAGTTAGACATTTTTGAACTTTTTAGACTATTCCGCAAATTTTTAAAACATTCTAGGACATTTCTGATCAATTTAAACAGTTGTAGGTAAATTCAAAATTTCTAAATCATTCTAGAAATTTTTAGAACGTCTCTGGTTATTTTGGATCGATTTCAACAGTTGCACTCATTTTGGAACTTCCTAGATCTTTCCAGAAGCTTTCAAAAACATTCTAAATCGATTACAATAATTGAAACCATTTTAGAATTTTCTAGACCATTTAGGATCAATTTTATAAGTTGTACGCATTTTGGAACTTCCTAGATCATTTCAGAAATTTTTAGAATTTTCTAGACCATTTCGGATCAATTTCACCAATTGCACACATTTTGGAACTTTCTAGATAATTCCAGAAGTCTTACAACTTTCTAGATTGATTATATCAGTTGCACACACATTCTGGAACTTTCTAGATCATTCCCGAGATTTTCAGAATTTTACAGAAGTTTATATTAGTTAGGGAAGAGAACAAATATATATAATTTCACATTTTTGCCACCCACAACCACCTACTTCCACCCATCCCGACCAAACTCCCTTATGCACACCAGGGGACCGAGGGGTATTTGCCATCCCAATGGGAAGTTGATCGAAGTTGCGTATGATAGAGAAAACCGTGGACACACGTACGAACATTAGCATTTTATATAATATATTAGATTTAAGTTTTGATAAGGAAATTTAATGGATTAAGAAAACTATTCTCTAATATAGAGTTCCAATAGTGGGATGGCTTGAGCTGTTATTAGCTTTAATAACAATTCGAACAAGATGCCTTAAGCACTGGAGATCAGTTTGGGAAATACCTCTTTAATATAAAAATTGTTTTAAAACTGGAGATAAGGTTAGATTAAGAATAAATACTTAAATTATAATAGCGTAATTATATTATTATTTTTTTTTTATTAGGAGATATAAATATAATATGTGACTAAAATAGTGATTTAGGTTTTTGCATGTTTCTTATTAACCTCTTAGTATCAGTCTTTAATTTTTTAGTTCCTTGTTTATTAATTAGAATTTGTTTGTATTTCAGCTAATTAGGAATGCAATAAAATAAATTTGAAATGTAAATTAGTGTTTTATTTAATAGGGGGTTCTGTTATAAATGTACTGTATCGGGTTTTATACAGACTTATAATTGACATGTCATGTACTCCCTGACCAAAACAAATTATTCTCATTATCTTATTTATATTTTGTGCTGCGTAGGGGTCGAATTTACAAACGCGACCATATAAGGCCACTAAACCAGCAGTTCCGTCAATTAAAGCCATTAAGGACAAAACTTATCCTCAAAAAAAATACACGCTTAATATTATACTTACTCTCACAGAAAATTTTTATTCGTTTGCAAAGAAATAACTTGATAATACTTAAAATAAAAATTAGGCCCGGCTCGGGCCACAAGATCGGCAGGCCATATATCCGTAGGCCCGGGCGTAGGCGATAGGAGAACAGCGGGGATTTTTAGTGGGTGGGGAACCCGTCAAGAGAGGTTTTTCCCCGAGACAAAAAAAATAATAATAATAAATAAATTCCGTACGGGTCGAGCTAAATAAAACCGTTTAAAAATTAGGCCGATTTTGCTAAGTTTACCTTAAAAAATTTAAGTAAAAGTATGCATTAAATAATTTGAAGGTAGTTTCATACTCTTCGTTTTTTAAAATCTTGGACTTATTAGCGTAAGAGCTGTTTAATTTTAGAGTCTGTATCACAGATATTTAAAACGAAAACTGTTACGGTAACTGAACTATTTGCAAAGGTATATGAGAAGTTGAATTCTTCATGGAACCCATCAGAAAACAAACTCATGACAGAAGGGGCGAGCGCCCCTCTATCGGCCATGTATGTGCGGGCTACGGCCCTTTGACGTTTGTGTTTGACATGTGATTTATTCTAGCCTACATCCATATATATACATTGATTTCATCATTTTGTGACCCTTACTGACCTGGCTCGGCGTTATAAATACTATATGAAACCTTATAAAATAGACGTACGAATGACTATATTTCACGATGAATTTTTAAGTCTGAAATTATCGAATTTGTGTAAAGATATTCAAGAATTTCCAATCTACAAGAAATAGCGTTATTTCTGGTAGTGGCTTCAATTGTGTTAATATTTATAAAGCATAATTTAAATATACCTCTTAAAATACTGTTTTATTAAAAATAAATGCAAATTATCCGTGGTGTTTCAATATCCTTAACCAACAGTGCCACAACCTACCAGCCCTTATGAATATAAAAATAAAACTGCCTAATAAATGTAGCTATCACAAAAGTTTACCAAAAGGTAAACAAACGTTATTTGGGCAACTTACTCAAACTACATGTGTACTGGCTCACGCCGAGTCACTACTTAGTGACTCGCGAATAAACTGTCGGTTTGCCTCACTCAGTCATTTCTTAACACATTAACTTTCAAGTATTTTTGATCAGTAGCTGTCGATTAGACTCTTGCCTATGAATAGATACAATTTTTTATTATATTCTATGAACCTATTATATTTTTAAGATGTTACGGGTCGGTCGCGTCCACCAAAAGAACTTGAAATTTCCTATATTCCTTTCTTACTAAGGAAAATGATGACAAACGAGCAATAAGCAATAGTAGGCAAGAGCTTCGCGGGTTATATAGATTAGTAAAATAATGCAAAAAGGTGACCACCCACACCGTATTGAGATTCAAAAACAGGTAGGGCTTACCGGTCACTGGTGCCCCGCTTGGTTGAAAAAGTGGCGGTCACCAATGTCTGATCACCTCATAACGACCACCTCATAATGTGTTCGTTTTAGCACGGGAGATAACAATGGTGTCAGGATCCAAGTTGCTGGAATTCGAGGGATACACTTACAGCGCGTCTTACAAACGGAAACGCAGCAGTAGATGGGTCTGCAGCAGGTATCCTTCGTGTAGAGCATTCATCCTAACTACCTCCGACCTTTATATAATAAAAATGGATAAGCACCATAATCATGATAGAAGAAAGCTAATTAGAAGTGAGACGGGCCTTTACACCAGAGTATGATTATGAGCTTCATCGAAGTTGTTACACAAATCCACTTTCACCAGCAATGCATGGCGATTTTTTATTCATTTTAAATAAAATAGCTCTGATATTGATATATACAGTGTAAACTCTATAACGTCACTCGATTTAACGACTAACTCCTTAAAACGTCGAAATTGATTGACTGGTTGTTTTGCCTTGTTGTCTATGCTATTTAACGACAAAAATACGGCATTATAAATCAAACGCAAAGCAGCGAATTTATTAGAAATATACTTTTTATATAATCAAGTTGATCCGTCAAATATGAGTAAAATACATAAGGGAAAATAATTAAAAAAAATGTAGCAGCAAAACATCGAACGAAGATAACAGACTATACGCAATAAGTGTTGTTATTTGTATGAATAATAATGTTCGTGTGTAAAATGTGTACTCTATTAGTATATACCTAGTCAGGTCATAAATTCTGTCACATGTTTAATGTAAAATAATTGTAACAAGTTTATTCATTATGTAACCATTTATATACCAAAATGAACTTAACAAAACATAGATTCTTATGACATTAAAGTTTATTCAAAATGACCTCCGTGATTTTGAATACAAGCCTTCAATCTGCGCGGCCAGTCCTCTATCGCAGCACGAACGAGGTCCATGTCAATATCGGCGGCTGCCTTAATCAAGGATGTCTTGAGTGACTCCAAATTGGGATGAGGCTTTGAACACGTCTTTTCCTCCAAGTGTTGCCATATCTTGTAATCTAACGGATTCAAATCTGGACTGGAGGAGGGCCAGTCTTCGTGCCGGATGAAGTCGATTTCACGCGCCGCCAGCCAGTCTTGTGTGCTCTTCGCTCTATGAGCTGGCGCCGAATCTTGTTGGAATACCCAGTGCCTGTTATTGAACATGGTATGAGAAACAGGTTCCACAAGGTTCGTCAGGACTGTATTTTGATACACAACAGCATTCGTTTTTACACCTTTCTCACAAAAATGTACCTCTGTTAAGCCCCAATAAGAAACTCCCAACCATACCATGAGCGAGGATGGAAAATGACCTCGTTGGACACGCGGAATACGGTTGCTCGCTTCTTCACTACTGTGTGCGTACACCTTATCATTTTGTTTGTTGTAGCTCTCTTCTACGGTAAACATTTTTTCATCCGAAAAAAGAATTTCCCGATATTTTTTTCCCGCGTACCGCTTCAACAAAGCGCGGCATCTCTTCAGTCTCAGGTCCATTAGACGAGCATTCAAACGATGTCCTGTTTTTCTTCGATATGCCCGAAGCCCTAAGTCTTCATTTAACACCCTTTTCACCGTGGTTCTGCTTAACCCCATCTGAAGGGCCAACAATTTCTGCTTACGTTTGGGATTTCTTTGAATTCGTGCCTTCACAGCTTTTATCACTGCTGGAGTCCTAACAGACCGAGGGCGACCACTTCTTGACCTGTCATCTACACTAGAGTCTTCATTGTATCGTTTGATGGTACGATAAATGAATCTTTTGGCTATATTCAAATTTTTCAGTATGTTAAAAATTTGAATTGGCGCGTAACCGCAACGATGCAACGCAATAACTGCAACACGGTCTTCTTTAAGCGTCCACTCCATATTTAAAAAATGAGTAAAATTCTAAAAGTATACCTTTTTATTTTCATGAACAATTCGAGATTCGAATTCAATAAACTTTTTTGTGGCCAGCATTCTAAAAGAAAAGTTTTTACTGTGTGACAATACTTATGACCTGACTAGGTACATACATGTTATTATAGAATAATAAAATAATATCTTTTATTTCTCTCCATTTAACGAGCACTCTCTATAACGCCGAAAAATACTCAATCCGTTAAGTGTATTTGTATTGTTTAGTGAAATCTATACGGTGAGTTTGTTTTTAAACGTTTGTCGCATCTGAAAATGTTCGATAATAATTATAATATTTTTTTATATTTTCAGCCAACTCAGTAATAGACTACAGGCCCGTATCAAAAATTGATTTGACCCAACAAGAGACCTATGTAGAAAGATAGAAGAGCATAAAATAATAAGATTCAGCACTATGTCGTCACTTGTAAGCTGTCCAACTGAGTGCAGGTGAGAATTCAAAAGCACAGATAGAGCGGGTACATTTTGGTCATATATTTTTGTACGGTATTTTTACTATACCATGAAAAATAATGAGAAAACGCCTAGAGCCGTACAAAAATAATGCGCCACAAAGCCGGCAAATTTTTTGATTTTCCGGCGATTTACAGGGTCGAAGAAACCTGGTCATTTGATTGTGTACGTCATCGGTTCCATACAGTTTCAATACCTCTTCTAATCCATTATTCCCCAACGCCGTACATAAATCACACGACAAGGGGAAAAGATCGAGGGTGCAACCCCCTCTCTTCCGTAGTCCGGGGGGTTATTTGAAAAAGTACTATTAAAAATAATGCCGTCAAAAATTAATATTCATTTGAATGTATATCGATAATTATCTTAATTTCATCGTATACTTGATTTATAAAGGTGGAAGGTCATTTGATCTCGTACGGCAACTTTTTTTCAACATGACATTGCTAAAAAAAATATTATATAATATTGCCGTTCAAAAGAAACTGTTCTAAAAAAGATTATAGAGAAATACAAAACATGCCAATTTTAAATTATTTATAAAGTTTAAAATTAAAGGCCTTTCGCCGACCAGTCGCCACTACTCATATTTTAACTAAAAATACTATGAAGATGCTCATACGTCTTAACCACGAAGCCCTTCCAGACGACCAGTCTGCGACAATAACCCACTTGGACAACAACAATCTAAGTATTTTATTTAAAAGATAAAAGATTTTTTAATATTGATATGGTCAATATTAAATGATTTTGTTAGGTTAGCTAATTACGTAATAACTTAAGACAGAAGGTCCCTTGAGTAAGGACTTATAAAATAACCGACTTGGTATTAGATGGATCTCACAAATGTTTACGGTAGGAGAACTGAGTTGCGAAGGTTGCGAGACTTGGTTTTTTTACAAGTTTTGTTTTTGATGGCATCTCATTTCTTTTTGTAGATGTATACAGGTACACTGAAACTGCAAATGTAACTTTGTAATCCTATTGTATTTATATGGGATTATAAAGTTATTTATGCAGTTGGTGTATCTAGAAAACTAGACCGATATTACAAAATATTTTAGTATTTCCTTGATTTATATACTAAAAACTAATTTTATTCTAAACTAGCTGTGCCCGCGACTCCGTCTGCGTAGAATAGTTACTTTGGGCAGCATTTTTTTGGATATATCTTATGGTTTATTTTGGATTACAAACCCTATAAACCCTAAAATATAAATTAATGAAATATACAAATTGCGTTCGAACCTGCAAAGTCCAGCCTAAGCTAAACCCTATTTTATATGATTGATGATATAAATCCGAGGTCAAGTTAAATTGGATTAGAAAAATCCGAAACTGATCACTTTTAAATAAAACCACTTTTTTTCTAAAATAAAAGTAGCCTAAGTTACTCCTTGTTATATCAGCCCGAAGTCCCGTTAAAATCGGTCCAGCCGTTTCAGAGATTAGCCGGAACACACAGACAGACAGACAGACAAAAATTGTAAAAAAACTTGTTTTGGTATGTAGCGTGTATACGTCCGAATGCGCTTAGTAAAAAGCGGTTATTTTAATATTACAAACAGACCCTCCAATTTTATTTATTTGTATAGATTTGTAGCTTCTATGTCTGCTAGAAATGCATTAGAGTTTTGATGATCGGTCAGTGAGTATGCCGTTTTTTTGCTCGACTTGGCGCCCCGATGCTAAGACACGGTTATGGCTAACATGTTGTCAAGAATAGTGTTTTGTGACTACACTTTCATGAGTTCGTTCCCCACTCGGAATAATAAAATAACAGAACATAACGTCCTGCTGGCCTCTGGCCTCCCCTAGATACGAGTAGTACGGACAGTACACCCGCCACGCATGTCCAACGCAGATAGGTCGTTTCCACATACCGGTGATCTTGGTACGCAGGTTTCCTCGCGATATGTTCCTTCACCCTTGGTACATGGCATTTATGCTATAATATGCACATTAGGCCAGAAAAATTGTCCAGACGGTGTATTCCATTGTGGGATTTGAACCTCTAAATTGCCCCGCGAATATAACAACACTAAGCTGCTAGGTACCGCTTGGAACAATATCGACGCTTGAAAAACAACCTTTATTAATCCAACAATTAGGTGACTTATAATATATTTTTCTAGATATTTGAACTTCAAATCACTTTCTTGGAAAGTTCACTCAATGTCGCTTAGCCTTTTGCCAGGTTGCCTTTCAAGCGTCGATATGTTTGTATAATCTGCAAGTGATTTGTTTTAGTTGTATATTTCTATAATCGTAATTATAAGAACATGTTTTTTACCTTATTACCTCTTTCAAAGGGTTTTAAAAGTTTGTGTAGTTTACCTTTAAAAGTTTATTAAATTATTTAGAGTACGAACGTTCGTATAAGGATAGATAATAAGTGTTAAAAATAAAAACATTCTAAAAATTTGTCGCATAAATTTACAAAGTTCAAATACATCGCTTGGTATTTTACAATGCAGATGTAAATAATTACATCATCACTTATTTGTTAGTGCCTTTAACTAAATTAAGCGATAATTATCATAGATAAGTGTATAATAAGGAAATAAAGATATTTTAAGTAGATTAGTGATTTATTTAAAAATACATAAAAAAATTATGATACAATCAGTTCATGATGAGGTCTTATAAGCCAGTAATCGAGTGATTGGATCATCGTATATTTCTTACGACATCAAATACCCCTATGGGTAAGCAGCGTGTTCGCGGTATCCCTGGCGTCGCAGACATCCACAGGTGACTGTAATTGCTTACTTAAGCGGGTCCTCAGCCTAAATGTTTCTCTTCGGATACAAAAAAAAAATCCGGATTTTTAAGAACTTCGTTTATATTTAATTGTGTACCGTTTATTAGTATAATTCAAGTTTAGTACTAGATTTATTAATATCCCAACGGTTGTTTTAAATGTTTTAAGTTTTTGCTTACAGTTAAAGTAATAACGACGATTAACAACAAGATGTTAGTGCTGTACAAGGGTCACTATTACTCAAAAACGCCGTATTTGAAGCAGAAATGGAGATGCATCAATACAAACACGTGTTACGCTGGACTGAATATTGATAACGACTTCTCTGTGATCAAGGAACCCGGCCCCCATAACCACGAGCCGCAGCTGTTTGTACAACTGATCGACGGCAGGTACAGGAAACTTAAGAAGACGCGGAAATTACGTGATTATATTGTTTATGAAGTGAGAGATAGTAATTCGGAAATGGGAAGTTAGGAATATAATACTTTGCCTATATGTCAATTAAAACAATACAGTACCCCAGAGACTGGGTTCGACCTGTCGTAAAAGTAAAACGACCCCAGCTAGGCACCACTGGTTGCTTATATGCGGTTATGATAACCTTGTGCTGTGTTCCGGCATAAGTGTGCAGGTTCCAGTACCCCGTATGACAGTGTGTCAGCTGTGCCCGTGGCGTCGTAAACATATAAGGCGACGGTAAATAGTAACTATTGTATAGTAGGCCATCAGCTGTCTGTCCCACAGCTAGCAGACAAAATTGAAACAGGTGCCTTACAGAACTCCATGACTTTTCTCTAAAAGGGAATGCCGATATTAGGCCCAAGAGTGCCCAACACATTCATAGTATGGAAAAATGATATAATATTTGTTAAAAAAACTGTTAACTAATGATTTAAAGATGGGAATAATTATATTTAAATAAAAACTACTCAAACGATTGCGAACATTGCGAAGTTTGAAAAACAACAATAATGCAACACGGGCTTGCCCTTTAAAAATAATTATTCAATAAATCGATTAATCTTAACTTTAATCGATCAATTAGGTATCCTGTGTCATCTTATTATTTTTAGTACTATTGATCATTTTATTGAACTAATTGACCAATATGATTTGTTATTGTTCATCTTAGTTTTCAACAAAAAATGTATGTAACAATCGCGTAGCGCTCGGTATTAATATTTTATACGCCTCAGTAAACGCAATAGACTGATTATACCTATAGCTTATATTGCAATCGAATCTAGTCTAAGAGTCACTCAGAAAAGCAGGTATTATTGAAATATATTTGACGAATAAAGGTCCGTTTATATCTACAGACATTGAGCGTTTCAAACAAAATAATATTCTTTTATACAGTGTCTATTAACGTATTTATTTCTATCGTTACACGACCGCGCAGACACCAACAAACACGGGGGGCCGTGCGCGGCCAGTATTCACGGAAAGAATATTTTGTCTGTACGGTTCATGTCTGTACGTGTCTGTGACTACTGGCTACCTGCCGTGCAATGTGAACATAGCATCGAAACCGTGCAGACGTCTTTTTTAGACTCCTTCTAATTGTCTTTTCTTGAGCATCGGATGTACGGCCATGCGTTTTGCTCTTTTTTTTTTGTTTTACGCTGCTCTTCCTCTTCTAGTAACAACGCAATTATGAATAAATCTTCCACAGAGAAGTGTCTAAACATTGTGAAAGCTGGTCATAAACTGCTTGTTAGAGCGGTCCCGACGCTGAAAACGGAGCCTGTCGGTGTCTGCCCCGGTACGTGTCTGGCACGCTCAGATGTAAATAAACGGTGTCTGTCCCGGAACGTGTCTGACACGCTCAATGTCTGTAGATATAAACAGACCTTAAGCGGTGTGTCCTCCAAAAAGATGAGTGAGGGACACTGGCACAGACACTGGTCACAACGCTTATAGGTTATCGAAAGACATAAATATAAAAAAATATGGCAAAATAAATGTATCATTTATTTTGCCATATTTAATTATCCAGTTTACAATCTAAGCCACGATGGTATTAAATAATAATCGATCCGAGGGGGACTTAAATAAAAACTGTCATAACACCCATATTAATATCAATTACTATATGATAGCCTCCTCCCAACAGATCGTATGACATCGAGTGAGTCAGATATCGATTTTATTAAACTATCTTGAGTCAATTTTATATCATTTCTAAAGATTTAAATCAATTTTTTAAAATAACCTAACAGTTGCTATCTGATATACAATCATTGACTATCACCGATTTAAACAGTGAAATAATAATCTTACAATCGATTACAATGATAGGTTAATCTTAATTATTTACGAAATGGCAACACTACAATAAAATTACAGTTGACAGTTCATTGTTGTTGTTTTTCAAACTTCGCAATTAATCGTTTGAGTACATACTTTTTATTTAAATATAATTATTCCCATCTTGAAATCGACAACAACAATAACAGTTAAATCGACAATAACAGTTTGAAATTTTTTAACAAATATTATATCATTTTTCCATACTATGAGTATGTTGGGCACTCTTGTGCCTAATTTACTATGGCGACTTGGCATTCCCCTTTAGAAAAAACCTTTTGTGTTGACCATAGGGAGAGTATAATATATCGTTTTCTAATTAAATTAAATTTCATATACAATTCAAGTTTTGTTAAGGAGATTTATTGGATTAAGAAAACTATTCTCTAAAATAGAGTCCCAAGAGTGGGATAGCATGAGCTATCCCACTATTGGGATTAGCTAAACTATAACAATTCGTACAAGTTCGTACAAGATGCCTTAAGCACTGGAGATCAGTTTGGGAAACACCTCTTTAATATAAAAATTGTTTTAAAGCTAGAGATAAGGTTATAGATTAGGAATAAATACTTACATTAAAATAGCGTAATTATATTTTTATTAATTAAGAGATATAAATATGTGACTAAAATAGTGATTTAGGTTTTTGCCTGTTTCTTATTAACCTCTTTAGTATCGGTCTTTAATTTTTTAGTTCCTTGTTTATTAATTAGAATTTTATATATTTCATTTAATTAGAAATGCTATAAAATAAATATGAAATGTAAATTAGTGTTTTATTTAATAGGGGGTTCTGTTATAAGTTGTTTTGTTGTACTGTATCGGGTTTTATACAGACATAGGGCCTATTCAGTGCGACGCGGATGTCCGCGACGGACGGCACAATGTATTATGCCTATACAGCGCGTTCAGTGCTATACGGAGGTCTGCGACGCGGATAGCTCTGCGCGCGGACGCAATCCCTGTGCGCGCTACTCGCCCGCGCCGCGGATGTCCGCGCGCGGCCGCATATTGCTCGTAATGTTGTTGTTCAGTGTTCAGTGCTCGACGGACGGTCGTGCGGAGCGGAACGTCCAAACTGAGAGGGTTATACAAGAAGTACGACTTCGACCATGTCTTTGGAATCTCCGCGATAATTTATACAAAAACTCCTCAAATATCCTAATAGACATTTTGAAGTACATGAAAAATTTCATTTCGTCTTCTTGCAAATCCGAAAACTAAGCTACAAGTTCCCCTTTAAAAAGTCTTTTCCCAACGATTGGATGTACATTAATTCTTCTGACACCGTCGCGTTTTCTGCTGTTTAACAAATAGGCAGCAACCACCAAATTAATTTTTTTATCCATGACTGTACCACTCTCAATCACGATCCGCACAGCACTGGACGACGAATTCATCCGCGACGGACGCATGCACTAATCCGCACGCGGACGGTCCGCGATAATTGACATGTCATGTACACCCAGACCAAAACAAATTATTCTCATATCGTGTTAATATTTTGTGCTGCGTAGGGATCGGATTTACAAACGCGACCATATAAGGACACCTACGTAGCCAATAAACCAGAAGTTCCGTCAGTTAATTGCTTTTAACTTAGCCTACGCGCAGGCGATAGAAAGGAAAATGAAATAATTTTTTAAAGGTCGATATGATAGTATTAAACAAAACTAGAATATTTGAAAATACCTTTTAAAACATCATTCACTTCCAATACAGTAAAAAAATTGTGAACCTCATTTAAATATCTAACAATTTAGTCACTTTAGGTATATTTTTTAATAGCTTTACTAATCCTGCTTCGAGGACCATATAAAGGTTTGACACACGGTTATTATGCGGCATATTTGGAGATTATTGCCATTCAGACGAACTTGGAACCCTAACACCGCCAGACTCAGCGGTCAATGTCCGCCCCTATACGAAAAAAAATGCTTGAGCGAAAAAAGTGTACTCGTATTGGAAATTTAATAGATTGTGAAGTTCCCAAATTAAGATCGAAATATACAGTTCCAGGGGAACCACTTTGTGTTCATCACCATCCCATGCTGCGTAATAGGCGGATTTTTTATAATTTGTCAGTCATTGTGAAAAAAATTTTTAACAAATAAAATCAAGCCTTTTATAAATAATTATTAAGATATTTGTCAATTTGTAATACTTATGTTTTTAAGACTTGTGAATAAATACAAAACAATTCATAGATATTTCAAGCGCATGTTTGCCTATTGTAATCGTATTTAGATCATAGAAAGTGACAGAGGTGTCAACAGAGTAAACACGCGTTTGGAATCCTTAAAAAGTTATTATTGTTATTTACTAATATATATTTTTAACAATATGTAGTAATATAATAGTTATAACAATAATTATAATTATCTATCGGAGAGTTAACCAATAAAACTAACATTGAAAAGTAATCTTGTATTGTGGAGCTAATATATTACAGGTGGTAGAAGTGGTGGCAGAGAATGTTTGAGTGCGGCAAGAAACAGAAGCAGAATGATGGTGAATCTAGTTTGTGGTGATCAATTCAAGAAAAGATTTCCGAAGAACAAAATTAAAATTAAGCATAGGAAAACATTGTAATTTATAATTCATATTAATATGGATATTAAATTAATATCTATGTAACAAAAATATTATTTTTTTATTACGCAATAAATTCTGTCATTATTTTAATCAAAGTGTGTCCTAAGTTGTGTCTGAACCAATTCGCATGACTTTTATATATTTTATTTTTATAAGAAAAATAAGTGTTGAGATAGAATAATGAGGCATAGTTTTGCGCTGTGGCAATATTTAGACCCCTCCGTCGTAGGCTTCATTGGTTTTAATGCATGAAACACGGTAGTGAAATAAAATATATATAATAAAATTGACTGATAAAATACATGACCAATTTTCTACCCATATTCCCCTAATCACATTATTTACATGATGACATAACCTTGTATAACGCTGTTTCGTATTACAGTCTATTTTGATGGAACGGATACCCCGCGTTCTTTGAGGGAGGCCTTTGTCCAGCAGTGGGCGTCTTCCGGCTGAAATGATGATGATGATGATGATACCCCGCGTTAAGCGGGGTCTTACTATAGCTAAATTTAGGAGTATTATATATAGTATTATATAATACTTATAAGAGTTACTGCTTACTGACCCTAAAAAAATCATTATTGGTCAATTATTAAATATCGATTCACTTTTCAGATATTAAAGTTGAAGAGACTCTGAGCTCGCAAACTTTGGTAGGTAAGTAATATTGTATGATAAGATTAAATTATTACCTACACTTAATAACAGTCTTAAAACTACCAGGTTACTTGTCAGGTTTTGTAAGACATTTACACGTAAACGCAGACCAGAAAAAAGAAAAAAAAACATCTTAAAAAAAAACATACGTATAAACAAAAAATAATAAAATTAATAACTTAATTTTAACTTTCAACTAAAATTACATGTTGAGTATTTTAAGAAATTGTTTTTTTTTATTTTGTTGCTGAGGAACAGCTGACTGACGGCCGCGCGTATAAACCTCTGTATCGTGTAATGTCTCCCAAAATTAAGTGCTAAATATCTTTCAGTCGATGTGGTCAAGGACATCACACTTAGTAATGGAAAATGCTACAAGATGTACAATGGATATACATTCGGTGGTGCGGTGAAGTGCAAGACATATATTCGGTACAGGTGCACCCAAGGTTGTTGTGCTAAATTGTTCCTGACAATGGACGGGACCTTCGTCAAGACCACCAGCGAGCATGATCACATGCCGCCAACATTCTACATTTCTGCAAACGGAACGTATATAAGATCGTAGTTTTATGTAAATTTAACGAGATGGAGCTGCAGGTCCCAGCGTCACGTGACTCCATTCATAAGTATATTCTTGAAAATAAAACAAAAGGATTGCTGTAATTAAAAAATATATTTTGTTTATTCATATAACGCCATTTTGTCTTAAAGTAAGCAGCAGAACATCATCATCATCTTAGCGTTGAATCCCGGTTGCAGCCCAAACTCTCGCTTCGGCGCCCTGGGTCCGCTTTTCGACTTTTTCTTTTCCACTTCGCACGATCTTCGGCATCTCTGGTGGTCAGTCCGTTGGCACGCATATCAACCCCTACGACGATACGTACTAGACAACTGATATATTACTTATAAGCACATACACACACACACATACACACGCGCACATCTATCATACCTTTATTATTTGTAAAGTCTAGTGAAGCCCTTTTGACACAGGTATTCTACTAAAAGGTTCCCACCACCCATGTATTCTTATTGTAAACGAAATTTAATAAAGAGTTTATTATTATTAAGCTCAGAGTGGATAATGAAATAATTATAAATTATACTTAAATTATCTGTTTAGAATTAATTCCATACATACGAAATCACTGTACTTCAATGATTGCGCCGTATTTTGACGATCCGTCGTGAACGTGGTGTCGCCGGTGATTCTCACTTCAAAAAGTGAAGTCCATGTCTCACTTCCAACAAAGACGCTCCGTCAGAGAGAGTCCCTTGTCGCTCTAATCTGACGTATGTTGACAGCGAATTTTATTCAAGATGCCGCCGTCGTACTCATAAAAATACATATTGTACATAAACGCCTACACTCCGAGCGGAAATAACAGTCCCAGTATATTTTATCAGAGCCCCTTCCACGATGTGCGTCAGAGGTTGAGGTTTTTGACTCCCCGGCACTCTCTTGTTTCAATCCACCCAACTCTTGCTTATTTCGCTCTAGGGATGGCCGCGTTTTACAGCCTTATTATGTTAAATAAGATATCCTATTACTTTTCAGCTTCTCAATCACTGACGCTACTTTCAAACTCCCACTAATATACTCATTTCTAATTCCATTTTTGTAACACTGCTCATTCATCTCAACATTCACATCTCTGCTGCATGCAATAACCTTTCATCTTTCCCCTTTGTGACCCTGCACTCTGATCCATACAATATGACAGGTCTTACAACGGACTTATAAATTTTACCTTTAAGTCTAAACGACACTTGTGGATCGCAAAGTGTTCCTGAGACCTGTCGCCATTTTATCCATCCTCCATTCACTTTGTTTTTCACATCTCGGCCTATCTCATAGTCATTTTGGATTAATGATCCGAGGTACTGGAAGTTGGAGCAAGTTGGAAGAGACGCCTCCTAAGGTAATCGGGTGAAGGCGGAATTTCCATCAAAGTCGCAAAATAGATCAGTTTTGGTTCTACTTATCTTCAACCCAACACCCTCCAAACTCTTCTGTGAACATTTTCTCCAACCAGCACAATGTCATCGACGAAGAGCATACACCACGGTGCCTCCTCCTGTATTTCTGGTGTTACTGTATCTACCACCAGGAGGAACAGATAAGGGCTAAGAGCCGATCCTTGGTGTAAACCCACCGCAACATTGAACTTGTCTGTGACGCCGGCTAGGGATCGGACGTGTGTACTTGTCTTAACGTACATCACACGACTGTGACAACTTGTGGAGACTGTTTATATAATATATAAAAATATGTATTAGTGTAAAGAAAGGTTTGATGCAATAAAATCTACGTGTTTAATTGAAATTTGCAGTGTGCATCATTTGTTGTTGCATGTCAATATTTTAAATCAGGTTTGTGTTTGGCTTCTTTATTTAATTTTGTAAAAGCAATTGTTTATATAGGTACTCATATAAGCCTTATTTATACAGGAACTTTCGTTTGGACAAAGAGAGCCGGGAAACACCCACTTCTTCTTCTCGATGGGTTCACGTACAGCTTCCAGAAGCGAAATGCAGATGGCAGGGTGTCGTGGTATTGTTCCAGAAGGCTGAAGGGGTGTAAGGCGTCTGCTATCAGTATCGGATCACGAGTATATGCTCATAAGCCTCATGACCACGATCCTCCGAAAATAAAACAAGTCGAACCACCGCACGCTGTCGAAAATAATGTTCATGACAATGATAAACAATTTAATCCTTTTGTGTGAAATTCGTTAATCCCCGCAGTCTACCTAGATGTCATATTAAAAACTAGACATAAATAAGTATGCTATGTATGTCATAAATGGCGTCACATGGATATATATTAATGATGTCGATCAGGAATGGCATGGAAATCTTCCATAAAAGTAAGGACTTAATCATTCTGTAAGTTTTCGGGAAAGTGCAATTTTCAAATGTGTTTGACGTGTTTACTTTGAATTTTCTTTAATATTATTAAATAATTCTGCTGAGTGGTTAGATCACTACTTAATATGGGGAAAAATATCGCGAGTACTTTTTTCTGAATGTGCATAGCAGGTTTTTCATACTATTTTACTCATGTCCCCCCAACTGGGAAGTCGGAGGGTATGTGAGAGAGTCTCCAAGCCTTAATAGGCTATCGGCAACGATGCTATCTTTTGGTCTTAATAGACCAAAAGATAGCATCGTTGCCGATAGCGATAGCCCAAGCAGCCTATATTAGCCTTTTAATGCAAGAACCTTGTATGTAATGTGCCATTTCTTAGTACATACATATATGTTTAAAAAGTTCAGTGTATCGCCAAAATTATAATTAATCAAACTGAAAAGTAAAAAATTATTCTTAACATAAGAATAAAATTACTGATGAGAAAATTAATGTCACTGTTCTAAAAAGCGTGGGGTGCTCGATATCATCGTTATAATTTTTTTTTACTAATGTCATTCCGAAATGTAGAGTTAGTTTAAAAATATCCTACAAGGCACCCCACGCTTTTAGAACAGTAACATTAATTTTCTCATCCGTAATTTTATTCTTAAGTTAAGAATTATTTTTAACTTTCTAGTTTGATTAACTATTAAATATAATATTATATTTGATGTCAATTTCCAATCAGTAAGTGTGTTTATTAATTTAACGGCATCTTCCGGCAATTTTATTAATTAAACGCCAGATGGCGTTTCAGCAGAAGGAAAAGAAAGCGTTAATCCTGATGATCCTCATAAGGACTATGGGACATAATTATTAAATTTGTGCATTGTCATCAGGCCTTGACAAATTAGCAAAATCTTGAATTTATTTGATCGTTCAAAGTGGGTAAAAGTCGCGTCCGAAAATTACGTTACATAAGTACATTAGTATTTTTTTTCTTTATTTAAGAGCGTATTCTTAAATAAATATAATATGTAGCTCTATAAAAACAAACTTATACATAATTAATCAACTTCTCTTTTGTAAACCCTCTTTAACAATATTAATAAGCAACCGAGCTGACTCTGTCAGTGGTTGCGAGAGTATGACCAATTGACCATACATTCGCCTATATCTAATTTGTTAGAATGAGAAAACCTATTTCTAGCAGCTTCGTTTCGAATACACTCCAGCATAATATGATATATGCATATTGCACCTTGCCAAACACTTCACAAATAAGTACATTGTTACATAGATACATAAATACAAAGCTACATAGATAGATCAAGATAGTCAAGTTAATATAAAGCGTGTAAAAATAGCAGCTAAATTGCATAGTGGGATAAATTAATATATCTAATAGAGGTATATATTGAAAAATACTTTAATTTTTAATTTGTTTAATATATTGTATAAGTAATAAATATATGTAATTATATAAATCAGTAAAATCTTGTATAAGGTTTCAAATTACTAATAATATTTTAGATATAGTTGTATAAAACCACTGTATAAAAAGGCTTTTTCTTGGTTCCTTTATAATCAATAGGTATCCGGTGCTTACTGTACACACCATAAAAATAACGCTGCCATGATGAATTCCGGTTATAGGGTGACAGGTGTGAGAGCCCTTTGTTATTCCATAACGTATAATCTTTTTTGAATATTTTATAGTATGTATATGTTAATTTTATGCAGTTATTCGTTTCTTGTTACAAAAATTACTCATGAATCCTAATGATCTCAATCATATAATATATTAATCAAAAACCATCTTTATCATAGTATGGGACTTATAAAATTATAGTAATAGACATCATACTATATTAACCTGTTAACCGGGAAATAAACTTTTGTTTAACTCGTTTCACAACGTTTTTTATCATAGTAAGTCATCACACCTCAAGTAATAAAAGGAAATGTTCTTTAACTTCGGATGTATTTCGACAAAATATTTTCTAACACATAGTTTTCTCCGTGCCGGGGCGGAGTAAGAATACTAACCCCTGCGGCCGGGTCGGCCTGTCGTAAAAGGCGACAAAACAACCCTAGCTATGTGGTAGGGCCCCAAGCCCGTCTGGATGGCAACCACACTGTGTCTATAAGTATGCCGCCATAATAACCTTGTGTTGTGATCCGGCATTAGTGACCCAGGTTCTTGTAACCGTATGGGACAGTAGCGTGTTCGCGATGCCCCTAGCGTCGCAGACATCCATAGGCGACGGTAACTGCTAACTATTAAGTGGGCCGTCAGCCTGTCTGCTGTTCCTGTTTTATGTCAATTCAAAGTATCTATACTTTGAATTGACATTATTAGGGTCCAGTCACACCGGAATGGCAGCGGCCGGCAGCGGCGCGGCGAGCACTTTCAGTGTGAAATAATTTTGAACCTTATCTACTTAGTTAAAAGATCAGTATCGCTTGAAAAGGTCGCGACGCAGCCGCCACCCGCCCGCGGCTGCCAGCGGCGACACAAGGCCGCCCGCGGCACCGCGATACTGATCTTTTAGTTATGTAGACAAGGTTTAAAATTATTTCATACTGAAAGGGCTCGCCGCGCCGCTGCCATTCCGGTGTGACTCGACCCTTATACAATGGCAATTTCATACTATAACCCCTATTACTACTAACATAAGACATTAGATAAAAATTAAACTCTTAAATAACCAAGTATGAATGCAGTACTATGTGTTAATAATTCTAATTTTAATGTAATTTTCTGGTTCAAAAACAGTTGAAATAATTCCGGGCCGGTTACACTCGCTTATTTACGTCGGTGGATACACGTACAGCCGATCGAAGCGATATGTAAATGGACGAATGAAATGGAAATGCTCCTCTCGAAACAAAGGCTGTTTGGCCAACGTTGTTACCAAAACCGAGGACCCGCTGTCTGGAGTAGTGAAGTTCATAGGTCAACATGATCATCCGAAGACCAATGTTTTAAGAAGTAATTCAGGGATGTTAATTAAAGTATGAAAAAAAATACAGATTAAATTTTTAACCATATCAGCTTATACTTGGGTATTTGAAAAAATAATTATTGATTTTTTTTTATGTATTTTAAAACTTTATTATTAATAATATTGATATTTAATGCAAAAAACTTTAAAAAAGTTTTTTTTTTTCAATTAATTATAAACAATTAAAAATTGATGAAATTTAAATAAAAATCACGTGACTATAAACGCGCCATGATTGGTCACCATAGTTGTGACGTCATAATGTTATAGCTATTCAATA